>JALMGJ010000006.1:57270000-57932500 GCA_023362775.1 Charina bottae
ATCACTATCCAAAAAAAAAAAAAAAAAAGGCTAAGGGTCTTTCTAAACAACAGGAAAGAGGTTGCAAGGGATTCATGAGAAGCAGGGATCAGGACTCTTCTGCAAAATGCATAGTTTGAAGAGCCCAAAGTTATTTTGTAATACTCCCACTCCTCCAGTAGTTCACAGTATTTATTTATTTATTATTTTATTTATAATTCGATTTATATCACTGCTCCATCTCTCCCTAGGGGGACTCTGGGCGGTTTCACAGTAGAACCCTATCCAACATTATTCACGAAGGGCACCCATCCAAAGGGGTTCTTCTGCAATCACAGGTGGGTTCAGGGAGGAGGAGATGGGAAAGTTCCCTTCTACCTACTCAGAAAAAATCTTATTTTCAAGAGTTTCCTATATATTAATATTTGTTGTTGTTGTTGTTCAGTCGTTTAGTCGTGTCCAACTCTTCGTGACCTCATGGACCATAGCACGCCAGGCCTTCCTGTCCTCCACTGTCTCCCGGAGTTTACTCAAATTCATGTTCGTTACATTGGTGATGCTATCTAACCATCTCATCCTCTGCCATCCCCTTCTCCTTTTGCCTTCAGTCTTTCCCAGCATCAGGGTCTTTTCCAGTGAGTCTCTCTTCACATTAGGTGGCCAAAGTATTTGAGCTTCAGCTTCAGCATCTGTCCTTCCAATGAGCAGTCAGGGTTGATTTCCTTTAGGATTGACTGGTTTGACCTCCATGCAATCCAAGGGACTCTCAAGAGTCTTCTCCAGCACCACAGCTCGAAAGCATCAATTCTTCGGCGCTCAGCCTTCCTTATGGTCCAACTCTCACAGCCATACATTACTACTGGGAAAACCATAGCTTTAATTATACGGACCTTTGTCGGCAAGGTGATGTCTCTGCTTTTTAATATGCTGTCTAGGTTTGCCACAGCTTTCCTCCCAAGGAGCAAGCGTCTTTTAATTTCATGGCTGCAGTCACCGTCTGCAGTGATCTTGGAGCCCAAGAAAATAAAATCTGTCACTGCTTCCATTTCTTCCCCTTCTATTTGCCAGGAAGTGATGGGACCAGATGCCATGATCTGAGTTTTTTTAATGTTGAGTTTCAAGCCAGCTTTTGCACTCTCCTCTTTCACCCTCATCAAGAGGCTCCTTAGTTCCTCTTCACTTTCTGCCATTAGGGTGGTATCGTCTGCATATCTGAGGTTGTTGATATTTCTCCCGGCAATCTTAACTCCGGCTTGTGATTCATCCAGCCCGGCATTTCTCATGATGTACTCTGCATATAAGTTAAATAAGCAGGGTGATAATATACAGCCTTGTCGTACTCCTTTCCCAATTTTGAACCAATCGGTTGTTCCATGTCCGGTTCTAACTGTTGCTTCTTGACCCACATACAGGTTTCTCAGGAGACAGGTAAGGTGGTCTGGTACTCCCATCTCTTTAAGAATTTGCCACACTTTGTTGTGATCCACACAATCAAAGGCTTTAGCGTAGTCAATGAAGCAGAAGTAGATGTTTTTCTGGAACTCTCTTGCTTTTTCCATGATCCAGCGAATGTTGGCAATCTGATCTCTAGTTCCTCTGCCTCTTCGAAACCCAGCTTGCACTTCTGGTAGTTCTCGGTTCATATACTGCTGAAGCCTAGCTTGTAGGATTTTGAGCATAACCTTGCTAGCATGTGAAATGAGCGCAATTGTACGGTAGTTTGAACATTCTTTGGCATTGCCTTTCTTTGGAATTGGAACGTAAACTGACCTTTTCCAATCCTGTGGCCACTGTTGAGTTTTCCAAATTTGTTGGCATATTGAGTGCAGCACTTTAACAGCACCATCTTTTAGGATTTTAAATAGCTCAGCTGGGATACTGTCTTCTCCACTAGCTTTGTTGTTAGTAATGCTTCCTACGGCCCACTTGACTTCACTCTCTAGGATGTCCGGCTCAAGGTCAGTGACCACACCATCGTATTTATCAGGGATATTAAGATCTTTCTTGTATAGTTCTTAGGTGTATTCTTGCCACCTCTTCTTAATCTCTTCCGCTTCTGTTAGGTCCCTGCCTTTTTTGTCCTTTATCATGCCCATCTTTGCACAAAATGTTCCCTTGATATCTCCGATTTTCTTGAAGAGATCTCTATTCTTCCCCATTCTGTTGTTTTCCTCGATTTCTTTGCATTGTTCATTTAAGAAGGCCTTCTTATCTCTCCTTGCTATTCTCTGGAAATCTGCATTCAGTTGTTTATATCTTTCCCTTTCTCCATTGCCTTTTGCTTCCCTTCTTTCCTCAGCTATTTGTAAAGCTTCATCAGTCAGCCACTTTGCTTTCTTGCATTTCTTTTTCTTTGGGATGGTTTTAGTTGCTGCCTCCTGTACAATGTTACAAACCTCCATCCATAGTTCTTCAGGCACTCTGTCTACCAGATCTAATCCTTTAAATCTATTCCTCACCTCCATTGTATATTCATAAGGGATATGATTTAGGTCATACCTGAGTGGTCTAGTGGTTTTCTCTACGTTCTTCAATTTAAGCCTAAATTTTGCGATAAGAAGCTCATGATCTGAGCCACAGTCAGCTCCAGGTCTTGTTTTTGCTGATTGTATAGAGCTTCTCCATCTTTGGCTGCAAAGTATATAATCAATCTGATTTCGGTATTGACCATCTGGTGATGTCCATGTGTAGAGTCGTCTCTTGTGTTGTTGGAAAAGAGTGTTTGCTATGACCAGCGTGTTCTCTTGACAAAACTCTATTAGCCTTTGCCCTGCTTCATTTTGTACTCCGAGGCCAAACTTGCCTGTTATTCCGGTTATTTTTTGACTTCCTACTTTAGCATTCCAGTCCCCTATGATGAAAAGGACATTTTTTTGGTGTTAGTTCTAGAAGGTGTTGTAGGTCTTCATAGAACCGGTCAACTTCAGCTTCTTCGGCATCAGTAGTTGGGGCATAGACTTGGATTACTGTGATGATGAATGGTTTGCCTTGGATTCGAACTGAAAGCATTCTGTTTTTGAGGTTGTACCCCAGTACTGCCTTTCCCACTCTTTTATTGACTATGAGAGCTATTCCATTTCTTCTAAGGGATTCTTGCCCACAGTAGTATATATAATGGTCTCCTGAATTAAATTCGCCCATTCCTGTCCATTTCAGTTCGCTGATTCCCAATATGTCGATGTTCAATCTTGTCATCTCATGTTTGACCACATCCAGCTTACCTTGATTCATAGATCTTACATTCCAGGTTCCTATGCAATATTGTTCTTTACAGCATCGGACATTCCTTCCACTTATATAATATATATATTAATATATTTCCTATATATTCCTATATGACTGAATTCCGAGTCTGCCAGTGGCCATGTTGCTCTCATTATATTATTTATAACTTAAAAGGAGCGCGGTGGCTCAGCAGGTTAAACCGCTGAGCCGGTAGTCTGCCGACCACAAGGTTGGCAGTTCGAAACCGCGGGGCGGGGTGAGCTCCCGCCACTAGCTCCAGCTTCTGCCCACCCAGCAGTTTCGAAAGCATAATGCGAGTAGATAAATGGGTACCACTTCGTGGGTCAATTTGCCGGCGTCCAGCGGAGGGTCGTCGTCCTCGAACCGAAGAAGATCTGGGAACCCCGATAATGGCGGCGGAGAACGACGGATCCAAATTAACAACTTCCTGGACGTCAGCAGCCGGCGCGGAAGCGAGGCATCCTGGGACATGTAGTCCGATGCCTGCAGCTGAAGAGCCGGTTCCTTCACCTCCTTCCCATCGCGCGGTTAAACATTGTGTAAAAGATTGATTATATGATTGTATAATATATGAATTACATGGTTGTAAGCCGCCTAGAGCCCTCCAGTAGGGAGGGGATAGGCGGGATATAAATAAGATAAATAAATAAAAAATAAGATAAATAAATAAATAACTTAGAAGTGTAAGCCATATATACTGTAGACAAAGCATATATCTGCACTACAGCAATCTGAGGCAGGAACCACAATTTTATCAAATTTGGATGGATTTTATGGTTTACCTCAATAGCCATAGACTAAAATATGGTAATAGAGAGCCAGTTTGGTGTAGTTGTTAAGGCATCAGGCTATAATCGGGAAACCGTGGGTTCTAGTCCTGCCTTAGGCACAAAGCCAGCTGGGTGACCTTGGGCCAGTCACTTTATTTCAGCCCTAGGAAGGAGCCAATGGCAAACCACTTCTGAAAAACCTTGCCAAGAAAACTGCAGGGACTTGTCCAGGCAGTCTCTGAGAATCAGACACAATTGAACGGATTAAAAAAAGATAAAAATAATATGGTAATACTTTACATATATGGTAAATTTGTACATGTACAGTACCTATCTCTTAACTTTTTAGTAGATTTTTTTGTATTCTCTATATCTTTTTTTTCTATGCATCTTGAATTTATGTTAAAATAGTTACTTGATGTTTATTAATCATAGTTCAATAAAAACAATTATAAAAATCATCATTTTTCTAATTCTTCAAGTAGTTAGCTCAGGAAAAGATATGATTATTATGGTTGGTCACTCAGTCAGCCAGATGTTTAGACTGGATTTGGTATTTTTGTCCACCTATCAAGTCCTTCCCAAGGACCTGGGATGATGATGATTCCACTGGATTTTGAACCGGGTACATTCTACATCCAAGGCAATTGTTATAGCTATTACGCTAGTAAGGAAGATCTACTATAACGGATTCTTCAGCCACTGATATTCAGGGAAAGTGGAATATTTTTGGCAGGGAGGCATTCCTGCCTTTGCAAAATAACCAAAGAGCAAACAAACCTAGAAGAAAGTAAAGTGCAGCAAACAAACTGTACAGCAGCACTTGAGCTGAGAGAAGCAAGAAAGCACCACTTTGAAAGTGGATCAGGAAAGTGTGTCTGGAAGTTGCATTCACAGTGGGCAGGGAGTGAGTACAGGGTGACACACTCCATTCCTACCCTCCAGATATGGTTGCTGGGCCTTACTGGTGGTAGGGCACCCTGGCAGTGTGCCTAGGTCTAAAGTTACAATTAGCAGAAGGGAATCCAGATTTAAATTATACACACCAGAACCATCTTAGTCTGATTCTCCTACCCTCCTTGTGGTGAAGAAAGCAAATCTTCCTTCCTTCATTTACAGTCCATGTAATACAACATATGAAACCTTTTGCTGCTGAGTTTTGCCTATGAAATCAGATAGTCCTCCTGGGTTGTAAAAAGGTAGGTGGGACATGGGTTGCCTATCATGGATTAAATCATGCAATTCTTCCTGCTTTGTGAAAGGAGAATGCAAATGGGTCTCTGATTGGATGAATGGTGACAAGTGAAGGACACTTTTCTGCTGTTTCTTTCAGTTTTCTGTTCCAGCATGCTGTAATAACTGGGCATGCTTTATCTTTTTATTCTGTTTTCTTTGTTCATTTTTAATGGTTGCCTATGTAACATCTATACTTTAGTCAAAGGTAAACACATTTCTTATAGTTTACTTTTGGCTACAGAAGGGACTTAATGCTAACTGATATTAGTGAAAGACTTCTGTACTTAAAAGCGTTTAACTTTCAGTGAATCTACATCTTAGTTAGCAATCCACATCCTATTAGCAATCTTCAACAATCCTCAACACAATGTATAAGTTCCATTAAACTCAGTTTTGCTTAGGATATTTAGACAATAAATGTCTATATCTAAATTCAATAAGTGTTTCTGGATGGAAGGAACTTAGCACTATCATTCACATTGTAGCAGGGTTTTTTATGCTAAGGGGAAAAAAAGGAGTGATGAAAATATATGGGAGCATTACAGGTGAAATATTAGTAGCATCTCCCCACACCTCCAAAATTGTATGAGTGACACAGGTACAATTATATTGAAATATAAATTTAGGGGAAAAAATCCAATGAAATGCAGTATATATTTTCTACAAATAATCTGACAGCATAGGAGCATCTGTGAATATGACAAACTGGGTGTTTTGTCCAGATAGTCAATTTAAAAAGAATTGCATTTCTCCTCTATATTTTTTTCAAATACTTTTTTCTCATTTAATCTCTGATCCACTAGACATTTAAGCTAAATTATTAGGATTTAAACTGACTGGCTATTTGATTTGCTGTATCCTTGGGCAGACAGCCAGCTGCATATTTTCTACCCAGGCTGATCTTTTATCCAGACACAAACCATTTAGCAGGCCACCTCTCATCCCTTGTAGGAGACTTTGTAGTGGTATGCAACATCTGCAATTCCCATTACTTGGACATGTCCCATTGAGCTCAATGGCAATTGACTTCTGAATGGATGTGTAGTATTGTGTTGTCAATCTCAATCTGCCCCTTATGCCAGTGTGTTCAGAAAACTATGGCTAGTATTTGAGATATTTAAATATACAAGAACATGGATAAAAAAAGTAGCACTTTGCATACAAATTTGTCTTCAAATAACAGATTGACAGGAATAGTTTTTCCAGACTTATGGTGTTACTGGAAGTGATACCTTTAATTTTTCTAAGTTAAAATTACCATGTCATATTTTTAGTCCAGTTTTAAGGCAAAGTGTCTTACTTATGGGGAAATCATGAAAGAAAGCCAAAAATAATCAAGGACAGGACAAGAACAGAGGATACCAGATGCCATACCAGTTTGCTGCAGTACTGCTTCAAAGACCAGTTATTTTATTTTATTTTATTATTTTATTTTATTTTATTTTATTTTATTTTATTTTATTATTTTATTTTATTTTATTTTATTTTATTATTTTATTTTATTTTATTATTTATTTTATTTTATTTATTTTATTTTATTATTTCATTTCATTTCATTTCATTTCATTTCATATTTTATTTATTTTATTTTATTTTATTTTATTTTATTTTATTTTATTTATTTTATTTTATTTTATTTTATTTTATTTTATTATTATTATTTTATTTTATTATTTTATTTTATTTTATTTCCCATCTTTATTATTTTTTATAAATAACTCAAGGTGGCGAACATACCTAATACTCCTTGCTGCTCCTATTTTCCCCACAACAACAACCCTGTGAGGTGAGGTGGGCTGAGAGAGAGTGGCTGGCCCAAGGTCACCCAGTCGGTTTTCATGCCTAAGGCGGGACTAGAACTCACAGACTCCTGGTTTCTAGCCCGTTGTCTTAACCACTAGACCAAACTGGCTCTCTATTACCATATTATAGTTGTGTGTGTGTGTGTGTGTGTGTGTGTGTGTGTGTGTGTGTGTATGAGATTTCTGGATGTTTAAAATGGGGAAATATCTTGCAATAAAGCTGAGTCCTAGCCTCTAGCATCAATTGTGTTCTAATGAATGCTTCTCCATAGGAATTTGGTAGGGGATGTGAGAAAAATATTCTATGGAAGGTGCCCATGTGCCAAAAAAAAAAAAAAAGACAAAGATATGGTGGTTCTGGGTGGTATATAATAAAGCCAACAATTAAAACATATTACAAAGGCCACTTAAAACAATTAAATTAATTAAAGATTAATAAAAACAAGATCAGGAGAGGGTTAAAATCAGAATGCTATACCTGATACAACCAGCGCGTGGGTTCCCTGCTGCCAGGGGATCCCCAGGCCTGTTGAAAAAAACATGTTTTGAGGGCTTTTTTTTTTTAACATGAGTAATGGAAAAAAACCAACCTGGAAAGCTGTGTGGCTCTGCCCTTAACACTGAGACACATACCCTGTCACAATTATTTTATTACGTTGTATAGATGTTGTAACCACAAAGCTACACTATTATGAATGTTAATAAGAATGCAGTGCTCTTTATTATTTTACATCATGTTATCCCTTAAGAGGAGAATTAATTGAGGAATGGAACATGGAAAATGAGTGGACTGTGAAATTTTCAGCTAACAACTTTATAGGAAACAGCCTTCTCAGAATTTTTTGATCTATATTATACATAAAAACATACTTTTAAATGCTTACCATGTCCAAGGATAACATTCACCATTAACCAGCTGTTGTCACCCACATAATCTTCTTTCTATGCTTTGCTCGTACTGTATTTTAAGTGAAAAGACTCCATCTGATGTTTGTCCTTTAATTTAAAATGTAAATTTTCTAAAACAAGCAAGTTGTTCTGCTTTTAAGGAATCTTGCTTTTGGAGACTTTTCCCTTTCCTTTTCGTAAACAACACAGACAAAAAAAAATCTTTATAAGATCTTACGACAACAGATACAGTTTCAAGAGAGCAGAGGAAGAGAGAGGCCCTGGTTGCAGCCCGGCTGTGTTCATTCTTGGGCTCTTCTCCAACCCACCCTGAGGGCTTTTCTGTTCCAAACCTAATATAAAGATGTTTCTCTCCCCCAGATAGTTCATTGCCGCATTTAAAATTTGGGGACATTCTGCCAATGAGTGGGCAGAGGAAAACCTGGCTGAATCCTTCACCCCACCTTGACCCGAATGCTAGACCTCTTCCCACCCTCCTTGACCTGAGAGAACAGCACCAGGACAAGTTTCTTCACTATCTCTTCCAGGCTCCCTGAGGCTCCTGAGTACAGGCTGCTGTTTCCTATTTAGAAAATGATATGCACATGTTTTCAGATGTTGTAGCTTAAAACCAGATGAGGAGCTTGATGTGAACGAGCAAGCAAAATATGCTCTGAAAGGAACATTATTGAAGTCAGGCACAATCCGTTGCAAAGGTTTTGCAAGCTGAAGGTTTTATTTAGGTTATTCTCTACAAGCCCTGCCATTCACTGGCCTGTTTTCGTTCCTCTGCACATAAACTGAATTAAGAAACTTTATTAACAACATTATAACTAATGGGTCTCCAATCCAGCTACACAATTGTCTTCTCCCTTTTTTTCTTCAGAAAAATAAATGCACCTACCACCTATAGACTGTAGCACACGCAATCCCCAGCAGCTGGATTGAGGAGACACTTGTGCACCTGTTAGTTCAGCAGTTACTTTACACAGCTAATGTAGATGCATATGAATAGCTCTGTGGCAGTTTCTATATACTGTATCATAGCAATAACTTTTCCAAGTGGTGCCTTCAGGACTAAAAATATTACTAGTATAATCTCCATTTGAAAGTTTTCTGGCAGTCCAAAGATAGCCTTAGATGGTCCAAGGAAGTCTCATCTAACAGAATTGGTTCAGTGTTTGAATACAGAGGAAATCTGAAGGCAAGAGAACTTAACGGTCAAGCTGCGTTGTACTGAGTGCATAATGTATCTTGTTTTTGTTCACTGTAAGTTGAGCATGAATCTCCACACTCCAAGGCGGAACTACAATAGGAAAGGAGACTTCATTTCTCCTTCCTGATCCACACTCATTCCACGTACAGTACTTTAGAAAAGAAAAGAAAAAACCTTCAGTCTGCTCACGTGTTTGCCTGTCTTTAGAGAAATAACAGATAAATACCAGGAGAAAAGCAGTTAGTGAGAGCATGATCAGGCTTTCCCCTACCTGGTGGCCCCACCTGTGTACTTTCCGGTAAACAAGAACAGGGAAAGGAGCAGCACTCCACCTTATTAACACAAGTTACCGTTTGACCCTGAGGAGATAACAGTGAAGAGAGGTAGCAAAAACAGAATTGTCCATAGAGGGAAGACACAGATGGAAATCTCAACTTGTCATTCCCTGACTGTAGGGTGAAGTTGTGAAGGTAGCTAGTTCCTTCCAACTAACTCCACAGTGAGAAAATGACACAAACTGAAGTTAAAGAATGATTTGAAAGGCTATAATCTCTCACTATCAATAATTATCTTGATGATTTTTATCTCCTATTATTTTGCTTCTACCTTTACTTTAAATTGTGCATTCTTTGAGTTGTTTTGTCTCCCTCTACTCCCCCTCTCCCAGCTGTTAAACAAATGCTTGCCCTGTAAGAAGAAGCTGCTCTCCACTCATTCAGGAAATGTGGAGCTTAGAGGTTCCACACACTATTAAGAAGCTCTGGCATGGTCCCCACCTCACCCATCACATCATTATAATTTGAAATCAGATTCTATAGTTCACAATCAGTGGTTGCTGGTAGAGTTAAGGTTACATCGGTTATTGGTGCATTTTACTCCTTTATCAAATGGCCCATATGTATACACATATTGTGACCATAAGAGGCATTATTATTACTATTAGTCAAAACAAAGTGCTATGAGAAAGTTTGCAAGCACTGAAAAGAGCATATGAACTGGTAGTGGTTGTGGGGAAAATGGAAGGAGGGAGTGCGGTGTATGCCACCTTGAATTCCTGAATAAAAGGCAGTCTATAAATCTAAATGATTAATTAAGTTAGGCGTGGCAGCATAGACTTGAACCTTTCTTTTCAGTGACTAAATCAGCAGTTTTAACACCTCTTGCATAATTGTTTGGGACAAGAAAGCCCACCTTGGCCCAGGCGTTCAAGCAGTTAGCACAATTTTTGCAGCAATTCTCTAACGACTTTTGTAATTGCTAAATCCTCCCCCCAGCCCAAAGGGAGAGGCAGTACCAGCAGCATTAGCTGAAATTCTATTTGCATCACTTAATTATGATCTTCTGTCAAAAGTGCTTATTTTATGTCTTTAACTGTTAATTTTACTTCTTTGTTGGCTACGTAGATTTTATTAATGGAGATGCACAACAGATGTTATTGTGCACTAAGGCAATTAAGGCCAATTGAGAATGTTCTGGACTGAAAAGCCTACTTTCCGGTAGGAGCTCCTGGTTCTTTGGCACGTGGTGTCTTGCATGACCTCACATTTCTCCACCTGGTTCTATGCATCATGACACCGCACTAATTGACACTGCCTTGCTCTTTAAAACCTGATAATGTTAGAGAACAGCTTTCCCTTTATTTTAAAGATTGGGTTACTGTTAGTGTAGAATGGCTTTTTTGTCTTTAACTCTTATGCAATTCTACCATCCATCCATCCATCCATCCATCCATCCATCCATCTGATTGATATTCTGGCTTTCCTCCAAGGCCCTAAGGTACTTTCATTATAGCACTTGATCTTTCAGCAACATTTTAAATCTACCCTTAAAAAGAGTGCCATCTGCAATGAATAAATGCATGTTCACAAGTGTGGGAGCATACCCTCACTGCCTGCTTAAGCTGCTTCCATCTTGTGCTGATGCTGGCTTAAGGATGATTTCTAAAGGAAAATATGTCTAGACTGAGATGCTTTGGCAGCAGCTTGGAAAAAAATCAGTCCAGACTGCAGGCTAACACGGCCATACTAGATAATTGCACTGCTGCTGTGCCAATTGCTTTCCTTTCTCTGGGTGGTTCTTCCTGGACATATACGCACACATATATGGAAATTTAAATATACAAGGTAAATTAAATTTATATATACAAGTTAAATTAAATTTATGTTTACAAAGTTAAAGGACCATTAAAAAAAAGCCCACTGGTGTACCATGTCATTGTTTTTCCAGTCACTTGGAGTAGAAGAGTTTCACCCACAGCATAACCAAATTCTACTCCAAGCTGACTGGGAATTAAGAGATTTTGCCTGGAGATGCCAAGGACTGAACCGCAGGCCTTCTGCATACAAAGTATGTGCTCTATTACACATTTTACTGGTTAAAATGTTTCCTTCTCACATATATCTTTGGTAAAGCAAATGCTAATTAATGTTGCATAATGCGAATAAAATGTTGCAAATAACTTATAAATACATAAAGTATTTTACCAAAATCCCTCAGAAGTACAAAATAGCTAGAAGCAAAAGCACACACACACCCTCACCCAATGAAAATAAAAATCATCTTCCAATGATTAGGAGAAAAAGAAAAGTCTGCATCTCTTCTTAAATAAAAGGAAATAGAAACACGTCTTCAAATCTAATAGAAGGTTTCACCTAGGGATAAGGAGGCCTTTCGTATGAGTCAGCCAGCCTTGAGACCATGGAGTTTAAAGTTCTACTTGACATTTTAATTTAAATATAGGTCGAACACCTGTTAGTTTACAATAAATAAATGAGTGATATGTCCTGTTTTCTAATGCAAAATGTCCAATGCCTATAGCACTAAAGATTGAAAACAAGATGATAGGGAAGTACAAAATTCAGGTAGAACACCTTCCGTGAGAGATAGAGTAATGCATTTAGAAGGCCATGACCTAGAAAACATTGCCAGTGAGTTTCATGTTGAGTAAAAAACATAGCATAACAGTCTATCTAGCCTAGCTCCTTGCACAGAGAAGAGATTAAGATAACCTACTGAACTCATTCTAGTTAGTAATCAAGCTCCTTTCTTGCTTTAGAATCACAAAGGGAGATGAAAGGAAAAGACAGAAATCTACAAATAATTAAAATATTTAATTGTTTTATATATGATCAAGCTGCATGAGTAGGCACAGGGAGATGTTCTGTCATACAGTTTTCATTTCTAACTAAAGTTCAGTTCCATCAAATATAGCTTCAGAAAGTTGACATTCATTAGAATTTGAGAGAAGAAAGAAAGAATAACTATTCCTGTTACTGTTGCCTGGCTCAGTTCAGTTCTCTGATGCAGACTTTCTGAATGTATTTGCTTTAGCCAATTTCACCCAGGGCACATTTTAAGGGGAAGCAATTAAAAAACATTTAGCAATGAAAGGGATGATTGGAAAATGTGGAAGCAACATCAAATACACAAAACATGTCATTTTTGAAGTCCTTCACATTTTGGATTCTGGCACTTTGGAGAGACAGACTGATTTGGCATTATAATTAATGGCCAGTCTTTATTATAATGCTGTATGTAGAATGGCATTGGAAACTATATCTTTATTTCTGGTTCAAGGGAGTTTTTTTTAAGTCAAGATGGCAGCCACAATCACACAATTTCAACTCTTTGAAATTGGCCAGATCAGAAAACAGACAGATTACGGCAGCAAGGATAGTATATGCGAAACATTGGAAAGAAGAAGATATTCCATCAACTGAAGAATGGATTATTAAAGTTATGGAAATAGCGCAGATGGACAAATTAACAAACTTAATAAAAGGCAAAGAAATGGAAGATTATGATCTTATATGGAATCCCTTTCTACAATTTCTACAAGAGGACTATAATATAAAATTATCTTCGTAAAACAAAGGAAAATATAGAAGAAGAAAATATTAAAGGGACGGTGTAATATAATAGAAAAATAGTAAATATTAAATTGATATTAGAAAGTTTCTTCGTAAAAGAAACAGGAACTCATTTTAAATTAAGTGTTATATGTGTATCTTTTGAATGTGAATATTGTTGTAAATAGTTAAATGTTGTAAATGTGTTGTTAGTCTTTGTGATGTCTATCTTAGTGATGTCTAAATAAAGTTCTTTAAAAAAAAAAAGAAAACAGACGCCTCAGGAAATGCTGGAACTTGATTTGATTGATAAAGACTATAGTAACAGAAATTTGTATGACAGCACTTTCCCTTACTCGCAGGTAGACCAAAGAGAGTTAAGACAGAATCAGTTTAAGTCTCTTTTTAACATTCTCTTATTTTCCCAGGCTTAAATCAAGTTTTTGGTTTTTCTTAACTTATATATTTATTTATTGCATAAACTTTGACAGATTATTTAAACAGAAATTGCAAAAAAAAGATACAAAAGCAAAATAGATGATAAACAACTATTAATAAAATATATTAAAACATTATAAAAAAAAACTTGGTAATGCATTCTCCCCTTCTCCAAGTGCTAACCATTACCTCAATATTTTTGCTGTACTTTGATACTTTGATTGTTAAATACTGGAGGTTATTGCTAGTATCTGTTTAAGTAATTTCATCTATTGTTTTTGATTGGTCTCTTAACTCTTTTCCTAAAAAACATATTCCAAATGTCTGAATTTGCCTTGCTGTGTTGTATTTAAGGGAGCCATTCCTGCTTGAATTTAGTTAGGCTTCTATTTTGAATATATACTGTCAGTTTTGCCATTGCTGCATATTCTCCAATTTTGGTCTCCCAATCTCTAATGTCAGCAGAGTTTCACTTTCCAATGTTGTGCCAAATTTGTTCTTGCATCCTTAGATATGACACTTCGTATTAACCATCCTCTACCAAGTGATTGGACCTGAATACTATCACTTACATTTTCTAACATTCCTAGAACTGACTTGAAGTGATGATACATCAAAACATTGTGATCAATTTAATGACATATTCCAGGCTCAGCTACCTAGAATTAATCAAAGAATCATGTTGCTGCCCATGTCAATAGGTAAACCTATAAGAGACAGGCTTCCAACCTGGTGCAGCTATAGTAGCTGTTTGCCAAGATGGAATTGTTTAGAGTTAATCGGCAACTCCTCTGTTCTTTATGTCAAGATTAAGTGTTAGTGTTATCTGCTATTGCAAGATAGTAAAATGTGAGAAGCACATTTGTTATGTGGATTGACATCAGTCAGTGCAACCATACTCAACAAATGTTCACTGATAGTTCCGCTTAAGTATGAAGTAGGATGCATCAAAGGAACACAGAGCATCCAAAAAATACTATCCAAAAAATAGTAGTCAAGTAGATGATAGGGCAGGAAATCAAGTCCTAAGAGGAGTAGTGATATTGGAAGAGCCTAAATATGTTAAAGTAGGAGAAGATCAAAGATAAAAATACATTAAAAGCATATCAGATTGTATTATATTATTTTACTCTATGTTCCTTTACATTACTGTCTGGATTATGGCCATTATGCATAGGGTACAGAAACCTAATTTGAAAGAATAACATAACCACACAGTGCCACTGTGTATGTTTTTAAATTGTTGGTGCCAACAGAATTTGATGATGATGATGATGATGATGATGATGATGATGATCTTTAAAGTGGTGATAAGACTCTCCCTTTCTCATACTTGATGGTCCTCACTGAGCCATTATGAATTTGCAGCAGAAAAAATTAAAACAGGAAATGATGTAACTTAGTACACTTTTTATGCATCATTTATTTTGTTCCTAAGGAGGGGTATAATAGTAGGCTTTAAATATATAATAGGCTGCTATGCAGAAGAAGGACCAAAGTTATTCTCTCTGGCTCCAGAGAGTAAGATTACAACCAAAGGTGGAAAGTGCAGGAAATTAGATTTCAGCTAAACATTAGGGGAAACTTCCTCATTATTGAAGTTAGGAAGTGTGGACTGGAGGTACCTAAACAAGAATAGACTGTGTCTATCAAGAATGTTGTATCAACACTTGCAGTGTATAGATCCCATACAAAAGAAAGAGTTGAACTAGATCATTCTCCTCCAATCTGATGACCTTCAAATACATGAGTCACAATCTCATTAGGTGACTAACCTAATTATTCCATTTGAAGGTGATTCAAGCCAATATCCAGATTGGATTGACTTTCCTAATGGTGTTTCTGAATCAGTTTGAAATATTGGATTGGGCACCACATCAGAAAGACTCTGACAGGCTTTTGCAAATGATCAAATGCACTTTTTCTGAATCTATTCAAGTCTGTATTGCAGTGATTTCCCAAACAGCAGATCAAAACTATAGAATCCATAAAATCAAATCAGAAAATAAAATTGGATCAAGGCTGATTTACACAATCTTTATTATCATCCCAACCAGTATGGACATGGATACACTGATTGTGGGAATTCTAGTTGGAAGGTGCAACAGTACAGAAGCCTGACTAGGTAATCTCCAAAGTTCCTTCTAATTCTGTTATACTACAGTGTTGGAATATAGTGGCATGAATTAACAATATTTGCTGTTGATCTGCTAATTTATCATCTCCTTAGGGTCTGGACACAAAATAAATAAATAAAATCTCCTTAGGGTCAGAGATATACATTTTCTGTAAATGTTGAAGCAATGGGCAAAATGGAAATTTTTGCAATATTCATTTTTCTATTATTTAATCCTTATTTTTATTCTACAATATGTATAGCCCTCCCCAATCCAAATGCATGCTGGGGAGATGTAACAAAGTCAAAAGAAAAACAAGAAAATAAAAATAATTAATAAACATCTATACGTCAGAGGCATGAAACTAACCATTCCTGATCCAAATTCATGTTTTAAGAATATGCAGTGCAATGTGTATAACATGGATTATTTATAAAATTAACCTATTAAATGTAAAATTATAATTTTGTCAAAATTTACTGATAACATTTTGTAATTGAATTGACTTCAATGTATTTTTAATTTTTATTACAAATAGAACAGTAAGCTATGGAACTAAAGAACCCATGATTTCTTAATTTTGTCTGTTTGACAGGTTGGAAAAAATAAAACAAGAGGACAGAAGAAACCATCCACATGCTACTAAAACAGTTACATCTTTGGAGGCCTAGCCAAGAGTAGATCCACAACCTGAAGATTAAAAAACAGCATTAGACAAGCAGAGTCCTTCTTCTCGCTTTGGTGAAATGTGTAGCGCCCTTCTGCAGGCAGAAATGTATCTTGCTGTACCACTGGAACGTTGTGCCTTTGGGTACAGGAACTGCAGTGCTCTAACACTCAGATAAAAGTGTTCCTATTCCAAGTTAATAGAAATTAAAGCTGTGCAGTGCTTTTGATTCAGAGGCAAAAAGCTGCTTTTGAACATGGAGGGGCACCCACCTACCTGCAGCTCCTGAGAGCAACTTCCTGAGTCTCCACAGCTGGCCTCTGAAGCTGCAGATTCATCCCAGAAAAAGATGTGTCTGCTTTAAGGAGTGCAGACAGATGTTCTGCATATTCCTGAATATTCCCAACACCTTTTGCCTTTGAATCAGAAGCACTGCAACAGCTCTAATTAGGCTGACCATATTTCCTTGAGGCAAAAATGGGCGTGCGGGGGGGGGGCGTGTGTGCAGGGGGCGTGCATGTGGGGGGATGTGCACATGCACGTGGGGGTGTGTGGGGGCATACAAGTGCATGTGCAGGGGGCATGCGGGGGGCAAGGCGTACACGCACACGTGCAGGCGTGTGTGCGGGGGCGCGTGCGCACACATGCGGGGGGTGGGGGGTGCATGCACATGCACACAACTTACAAAAACAGGACAAATTGGCTTTTCTTCTTAAAAAGACGGGACAGTCAAGAATTGTTTGAAAAACGGGACTGTACCATTCAAAACGGGACATATGGTCAGCCTAGATCTAATAGAAACCATTTGGGGGAAATAAAGTAAAGTGGGGGGAAGGGAGAGGTTGTAGAACAAGAGATATAGATATACTAATTAGTACAATTAAACTCTCTGTGATTTAGCAAATTAGAACATTGGTCATTTGTTTCAGGCTATAAATGGAATGTGTGGTTTCAGAAATAGCCCCTCCAAACAGCGGTCTGTTGGTGATCTACATCAACTGAAGACACTTGAGCAACTGAATTACTTCCACTTAGAAGCTTTGTGATGACTACAGGCAGTTTTGGTTGAAGTGATGAACAGAAAGGAAAAAAACAAGAAAAGAGCAAGTCTGTAGCTTGAATCATGTCAACTGGATTTCTATTTTCTCAGTGGAAACATTTCGCTCCTTATCCAAGAAGCTTCTTCAGTCTGAGTAATAAGGATAATGGATAAGGAGCGAAACGTTTCCACTGAGAAAATAGAAATCCAGTTGACATGATTCAAGCTACAGACTGTTCCACCTGGATGAGAACCTTCATCGACAAGAAAAGAGCAAGCAGTTCTGCCTGTAAGAAGCTGTACTTTACTTCTGCAGATCTGAACTATGCTCATTATTATGATTAGCTATGATAGCCAAGCAATCATCTAGGGCTTAGAAGTATGTCTAACTCACAATGTTGTTCTACCTAAACTTGCACATATTGTCTCATTTACAGATATCAATCAGGCTGGCAATTAATCAATAATGGCAGCCTTCAAGTCAGTAGGCTAGCTGAGGCTAATGCTGGCTAAGTGGATTACAGACAGCATTAACTTTCAATAATTTACTACTGAACCATCTTTTCCTACCACTATGAACATTACAAAGCTGCTTTACTCTGCCTAACGTTAGGTCCCCTCCGTTTTTCTAGCCTGCTTCCACATTAGGACTTTTAAACTGAACCTGCAGGTCACTGGCTGTGCTTACATGACATGCTCAGTATAACCACAGTATTCTCAGTTAACCTAATTTTCTTGGTTTGCACAACACACTGAAAGAAAAAATACATTAACTGAAAAAACTGTTTCAGAAAGAAGAGTCAGAAATTATCAATCCCATCATTTCCTAATGAGGAACAATTAAAATACACAAAGTTGTACCAAGAGTTCTTGCTGCACCTTTAGCAATATTTGCAAGCCAACAAACTGCAGCTGAAATAGAAAACGGCAGATTACAGAGTAGTAATTGCAGTCTGCACTGAATGCTGAACTGAAGGGCATCACAAATTGTTATCAATGGACCATTCCTCTATTTTCTTCTTCTTCTTCTTCTTCTTCTTCTTCTTCTTCTTCTTCTTCTTCTTCTTCTTCTTCTTCTTCTTCTTCTTCTTCTTCTTCTTCTTCTTCTTCTTCTTCTCCTCCTCCTCCTCCTCCTCCTCCTCCTCCTCCTCCTCCTCCTCCTCCTCCTCCTCCTCCTCCTCCTCCTCCTCCTCCTAAATTTATTATGACTACCCACTCCAGAAGACTCCGGGCGGCTTACAGTATCCATGCTTCAACTCCTGTGCAGCTAACTCCATAAATACTGTGCTAGTTTTCCATCACTTGCCACAAATATTGTCTTTCATTCCAAAAAAATAGAACCAAGATGATGAAGATACAGTAGCATGACAATTAGATGTCTATCTCATGAAGATCTTACTCAAGTCGTAAACAGCATTATAATAAAAGGTTTACATATAATGTAACAAAGATGGGGATGTTCAACACTGGTTTTTGTCATAACAAGTTGGTGGGGCTGACTGGAGGAGCCAATTACAAGAGAGAATAAATTAGCACAAACTCTTTACTCATTTGCCAGTTCTTCTCTAACATACTCTCCCAAGTTCCAAAATAGGGTGAATTCATTTGCCGCTCCTCTGGTTGGGGGAGATGGGCAGTCATATAAATTTTAATAATTAATAAATAAATAAATAATAAATTTAGTGGCAAAAGGGCACTGCTCTAGGTGCAATTACTGGATGATTGGGCTGTTATCAATCCTTTCCTGATGTCCTTTCCATTGCCATATTTCTTTCAGATCAAGCAACTGGTAGGGTAGGGCTATTCATCTTTATTTTGTAAAAGGTTATAGGTAGTTTTTCTACCAAAATATACCCAAAGTGTCTTACACAAAATGAGCAATATAAACTTAAAACATTTGCTAATGCAATTAGCTCTGTCCATCATGCAAAAATGCCATGAAAGCAACTAATTTTAATCAAGCATTATATCTCTGGACTGTATCCTATATAAATATTCTTGAACAAGTTGAACACATATACCTGAAACAGTATTTGAACATAAGATTACACTCTTGAAAACTGCCAACACATACAGTGAAAAGTTTAACTAGACCACATGAGTTGACCCATACTACTCTCTTTGTGGTATGCAGCATATGTTGGCTTGTGCCTCATATATGTCTTTCTAAACTTTTTCTGGTACAGATAATGAGGCTAGATTTTATCTTGTATCTCAGTAAATTAGGAAAATGACAAATCTTTAAACAATGTGGATGCTAATTCCTAATGCAAAGAAAATGGGCAAAGAAACAAACAATAGAAATGTCACAAGACTCTCTTCTCTGTTCAGCAAGCCAAGTTCTACAAACAAATTGTATCTATCAGCTTCTTCCGCTTGTGTCTACAAAGTTGATAAATCATCTTAAAGGAAACTGTGCAATGTAGGTGCTCTGTGTGATTAGGAATTGCAGTTATTTCATATTCCTGATCATTTAGATTATTTATTTATTTTTATTTATTTATCATACTTATATCACAGCCCATCTCCCCCAACAGAGGGGACTCTGGGCGGTTTACACAAAGTTGACAATTAAAACATATAAAAGCATATAAAATACCGTACATAAATGTATATCTATATAAATTAATTAAATATATAAAACCCAAGAGGCTCTGATGTTAAGTTTAAAAGAACTCTACAGAGCAAGCCATCCCCAAGAGGAGCTATTACTCCTCCCATCCCAAGCGAGGTGGCAGAGCCAGGTCTTCAATTGTTTTCGGAAGGTCATCAGTGTGGGGGCTTGCCTCACCTCCAGGAGCAGAATATTCCAGAGGGCAGGTGCCACTGCAGAGAATGCCCGCTTCCTGGACCCCGTCAGATGGAATTCTCTTGTAGACGGGGTCCGTAGCAAGCCCTCTCTGCATAACCGAGTGGGGCGGGTCGATGCTCTGGGGACGAGGCGGTCCCTTAGGTAACCTGGTCCCATGCCATGTAGGGCTTTAAAGGTGACAACCAACACCTTGAATTGGACCCGGAAGCAAACTGGTAACCAATGCAGCTCGCGAAGTAGAGGTGTCACATGTGCCGATCTTGGGGCACTCATAACTACACGCGCAGCCGCATTCTGGACCAGTTGAAGCTTCCGGATACTCTTCAAGGGTAGCCCCATGTAGACTGCATTACAATAGTCTATATGGGAGATGACCAGGGCATGAGTGACTGTCCGGAGGGCGTCTCGGTCCAGGAAAGGGCGTAGCTGGCGTACAACTCGAAGTTGTACAAATGCCCTTCTGGCCACGACTGCCACCTGCTCTTCAAGCAGGAGTCGTGAGTCCAGAAGGACACCTAGGTTCCTCACTGTGTCTGAACGGGGTAGTGCCACCCCGCCCAGATCTAAAGATGACAACTCTCTGGATCTCAAGGCACCATCAATCCACAGCCACTCCGTCTTACCAGGGTTCAGCTGAAGCCTGTTGTTCCCCATCCAGGCCCCCACAGCCTTCAGACACTGAGAAAGGGCAGTCACTGCATCACTTAACTCGCCCGGGATGGAGATATATAGTTGAGTATCATCAGCATATTAATGATACCTCATCCCGTGTTGGCGGATGATCTCACCCAGCAGTTTCATGTAGATATTAAATAGGAGAGGGGAGAGAACCGAACCCTGCGGCACCCCACAAAGTAGGGACCGAGGGTCGGATCTCTCATCTCCTATTACCACCGATTGGGATCGGCCCTGGAGGAAGGAGGTGAACCAGCGCAAAACCACGCCACCCACCTAAGCTGTCCCAAAAGGATACCATGGTCGATGGTATCGAAAGCGGCTGAAAGGTCAAGAAGAGCCAGGATGGATGCACTGCCTCCATCCCGCGCTCGCCAGAGATCATCAGTAAGTGCGAACAATGCAGTTTCTACCCCATATCCCAGCCTGAACCCTGACTGAAAGGGGTCTAGATAATCCGTATCATCCAGAATCCTCTGGAGCTGTAATGCCACCACTTTCTCAACCACCTTCCCCAGAAAGGGGAGGTGGGAGACGGGACGAAAATTGTCCAACGCTATAGGGTCCAGTGATGGCTTCTTGAGGAGGGGGTGCACCAGCGCTTCCTTAAAAGCCACCGGGAACACTCCCTCTCCCAAGGATGCAGTAACCATCACATGGACCCAACCACATATCACCTCCCTGGCTGCTTTCACCAGCCAGGAGGGGCATGGGTCAAGATGACAAGTAGTGGCTCTTACAGTCCGGAGGATCCTGTCCACTTCCTCAGGCCCAACAGGATCAAACCGTTCCCAGATAATCGGGCAAAGACGTTCCCTTGGCATCTCCCCAGACCATGTATCACGCTTGGAGTCCAACTTAGAACGGATCCGAGCGATTTTATCCATCAGATGCTCTGAAAATTCCTCCGCACGGCCCTGAAGTTGGGTCACCGGCCCCACCTTACCTAGGAGAGATCGAGTAATCCTAAACAGGGCCATCGGGCGGCATTCTGCGGATGCAATAAGAGCGGAGAAATATTGACGTTTCGCCACTCTTACCGCCACAAGGTAGGCCTTAACTGCGGCTCTAGCTTGTGTTCGGTCAGGTTCGGTCTTTGTCTTCCTCCAGCGGCGCTCTAGACGTCTCTTAACCCTTTTCAGCACCCTCAACTCCTCCGTAAACCACGGGGAGTATCGGGTCGGATGGGATAAGAGAGGCCGCATAGGCGCGATCCTGTCCAAGGCCCCGGCCACTTTCTTATTCCAAGCTGTGGCCAGGACCTCCGCTGGACCATGCAGAAGATCCTCGGATATAACCCCCAGCTCCCTCTGAAACCCTATCGGGTCCATTAGTCGCCGGGGGCAGACCGATCGAATAGGTCCAGCCTCCCTGCGGAGTGGGGCAGCATATGAGAATCTAAGGGTCACCAGGGATGATCCGACCATGACAACGGGGAAATATGCAACTCTCCCCCCAGATCACCTTGCCACTGCTCCGACAGGAAAACCAAGTCCGGAGTGAGACCACTGTCTCGAGTTGGGTCCTGGATAATCTGGACCAGGCCCATGGCTGCCATGGTAGCCATGAACTCCCGAGCCATCTCCGAGGCACGTCCCAGGGACGGCAGGTTGAAATCCCCCAGAACCATAAGTCTGGGGAATTCCACCGCCAACCCCAAAACAGCCTCCAGCAGCTCGGGCAGGGAGGTTGCTACGCAGCAGGGAGGCTGGTACAGCAGCAACACTCCCAAGTGCTCTCGGGAACCCAACTTGAAGAACAGAGTCTCACATCCGGCCACCTGTGGAGCCATCTGAAGGCCACTATAGACTCTCGGATGACAACTGACACCCCGCCTCCCCTACCCCGATGTCTCGGCTGGTGCCATACCTGAAACCCGGCCGGGCAGATCTCCGAGAGGGCAACCCCTCCTCCAGGGCCCAGCCAGGTCTCAGTAATACATGCCAGGTCGGCTCCCTCCTCCGCGATCAAATCACATATGAGGGGGCCCTTGTTATTAACTGACCTGGCATTAAGCATCAACAGCCGGAAATCAGGGCACTCAAGGATCTGCTGACCAGGGCCTAGGTTTGAACCCGGAGGGCTGGAACACACCACCGGTAATAAACACCAGGGGCGTCTTCCCCAACGATGGCCTGCCCTCCGGTTCCCGCCATAACATCCCCGACCCGTCACCACTTCAATAGGACCATCCGCCCCAGAGCCCCTAGAGTTACGAGGCCCAGTTGCCTCCACCACCGGACCTCCAAAAACCCTAGACTGAAACAGGGGGCCCCTCTCCCATGCACACATCTTCCTAACTCAGTCAACCTCAGGGGGCAGTACGGTCACCAGCGTACCAGCATATGCTTTCGGCGCCAGTAGAACCTAACCACCCCCTAACCACTCACTCCGCACTCACTACGCACCCCTTCAGCTTCTCTCACTGGTCGAAGGGGCACCATCCACTCCTGCCCACAACCTGTCTCTCACTCAGGGGCGGGCACTCTAATATACAATCATACAACTCTGGCCTCCCCCAGGTTCTCTCACACCCAAGAGGGATACCGCTCTCATACCAGGGGGACCCCAGGTCTCTGCCACCTCTAACAAATGGGGGAGAATGGGAGACGTCCTCCAATCCTAAGCTCCTTCTTCATTATCCTATTAAGGTATGTTAAATCTAGGATTTTTAAAGATGATAAGAGTCTTGGGGGTTCTCTCAACACCCACCAAGAACAGGGGGTCCGCTGGAGTCTGCCAAGATCTTACAAGGTCCACAGCATAGTCAAAAGAAAAAATGCGGAATCCACTGCTGTTAATCAGGCCCTCCGCACTCCACCCTCGTCGCCAAAGCTTGACACCACGATGTACATCACCACTCTTCCGGGGGTCCGCCAACTCCGAAGTAACAGTAGATTCACCGGGGAGCCACCACAATTTGCAGGGGTCCACCCGGGTCCACAGCAAAAGCCCCCAGAGAGCATAAAGTTTACTGCTGCCTGCTGCTGCCGTCTGCTACACGGAGTTGCTGCCTCTGGGCTAACACCCTCCTGCTGTCTGTTGCTCCGGTCTGCTACACAGAGTTACTGCTGTTGCCCAATTCTCCCATTCCTCCAGAGGGGCCAGCCAGTTCCCGGTGACAATAGATAGTATAATAGATAATAGAAGGGGTCCATTCGGGGGATCACCATCAAGTGCAGGGGGTCTGTCTGTCTGAGTCCGCAGGAGAACACGCCAGGCTCAGCAGCCGCTGCTGCGCTCCGCTACTCAGCTCCGCTGCTCAGCTGTTCGGCTCTGCTCAGCTGTTCGGCTCCGCTCCGCTCGCTCCGCCGTTCCTTCTGGAGGGTCCAACCGTCCCCTACTCGGCCACAAGCTTAAAAAAGTCGAGGAGACCGAAACTTCTCTCCCCAAACCCCAACCAGTATAGTGGGGCGGGAGAAGGATTGAAAACCGGGTTTCTAGGAGACCAGGATCCCTCTAATTCCGGAGCAGCAACTAACGACTGCTCCCGGTCGCCATCTTGTGGGGATATTGAATATTATCTATTCAATTTGATAGATACAGCATCACTAGAGATGAGATCAGCACCAGGTCAAAGCCATCTATTTACTACTAAACCTCTCAGTGTTTGTTTGTAACCTTCAACTAGGTAAAATGGTGCCTCATAAGGCAACAATTTTTGAATAAACGTACCTCAAATGGGCCAACATAAACAATGTGCCCCAAATCCAGGACCCATTACTCCCGTGGGATTGAAATTTGGCAAAGTTGTAGCTGCTTCCGCACCACCATGCCTTCCGACTACACTTCCCAGAAACTCGTAGGTTGCGTGGCACAAGGGAAGATGGGAGGGGTGTATCCCCGCCCTCTTTCCTACCTTCCTCTGGCCCCTGTGCCCAATCAGTTGGCGGCAAGGCCTGATGGGTGAGCGGTGATTGGCTGTTTTGGAACCGAGGCCGAAATCTGAAATCTCTTAATGGCAGTGGGCAGCAAGGTCAGGTAGGGCTGGTTGGGGGCCTCCAGCAGTCAACGTTTGAACCCTCTTCTCCCTGGAGGAAGGGGGCCCTTGGGGACACGCCGGGATGGGGAGCGGGGGTGCAGTTTTCCTCACAGTCCACGGTGCCCTTTGTTCCCCCTCCCTGCAGCAAAGTGGCAGGCAGTTCGGCAGGTCAGCCAAGGAGGAGGAGGAGTGATTTCCAAAGCTCTCTGCCAGCTTCCCACAAGCAAAGTCAATAGGGAAGCAGCGGGAAGACTGAAGTCACTCCCGCTCTCGCTGCTTTTTTGCCCACCTGTGGCCATTCTGTTTATCTGTTTAGGTAAGGAAATATTTCTGAAAGGATGGCCCAATGGGTCACAGGTTGTCTAGTACAGGGGTACCCAACCTTTTTGGCACCAGGGACTGGTCATGGAAGACAATTTTTCCATGGACCAGGGGGGCGGGGTTTGCAGGCAGGAGCTAATCGCGCAGACGGGGGCGGGGTTTGCAGGCAGGAGCCAATCGCACGGACCACCATCACTCACCTGCTGTGCGGCTCACTTCCTAACAGGCCACGCGGCCCACAGGTTGGGGACCCCTGGTCTAGTAGTTCCATTAAAAACAGCCTCAAGATTCACCTCCATATGGCATCCTAAAAGAATACAATGGTTGGGAATAGGTCCAGCAAAGTAATGGCAATATATTTTGCCTCTGTATTTAGCTCACAAAGTAACCAAAGCCATTTCAAATCCAAAAGTTGTGGGAAAGCAAGATTACATAGGATAAAAGTAATCACTATTATCCAGATAAGAATGAAATTAAGCTACCAAGCCCACTTTTCCACCTTCTCTATAATGAAAGAATCAAATAAATTTATTCTTCTACTCTTTCTTTTTTAACCTTTTTCCCTTCATCGCTTCTCTCAATACAGATAGTGCAACAGTATTCACATTTCTGCTGGTTGTCTGACCAAGCCATTTTTCTTGCATTCTCAAGTGAGGATGAGCAACTGGATTACTTTAGAGCTCCAAGAAAATTGGCTATACCATCAGACTGAATATATTGAATTTTGAACCATGTTTATACTCCATATCTATCTATCTATCTATCTATCTATCTATCTATCTATCTATCTATCATCTATCTATCTATCTATCATCATCTATCTTGATTTTATTATATTTATTGTATTTTTAAATTGTTTATTTTAATGTTTATTTAACTTTATATTTGGATTGTAAACCGCCCAGAGTCCCTTTGAGGGAGTTGGTCTGTGATAAATTGAATGAATGAATGAATGAATGAATGAATGAATAAATAAATAAATAAATATTGGAAATACATTTTGTATCAGGAGTCAGGCATTTATCTGGATCCTGTTCTAAATGCATAGTTAAAGTTAAAATGACCATGAACAATGTTATCAACCCATCAGATATCAGTTCAGTCAGAGTAGGTCACATACAGCTCTCACTCTCAATCCTTAAATTGCAACAATCTCTTCACTATTTGAACAAAACCCAACTTGTCAACATTGAGCTAATACAACGGTAGAAAAGTGAGATTCACAACCCTTGTTCTATTGAGGCGATAACTTGCATGTAGATCCCAGTACAGAAGCATCCCTTCTCCTCTATCTGTAAGTTGTGCTAATAACAACACTTTACAGCTGGTCTCTGTGAGTACAGCCTGATTGTCTGCAGCAGGGAGTCCTTGAAGACTATTCAAGTCTAGACAATGGGAGAGAGCAGTTAGGAGTGATTGTATTCACTGTCCCAGGCCATTTTTCATTTCAGACATTTACCCAACAGTTAACAGGACTGTTGGATGTGGCATAAATAAAGGAATAATGGTGCTCCAGAAGATGGGTAATCTTAAATGTTCATATTCTTACAGGGGTAAACATGAATCTTACTAGGAATATTATTTGCAACAGATTCATAAGTGTTCTTAAGGCTATGAAACACTTAGTCACATCAGACACTCAGTAGTTTGTAAGCCCCATTAAGTATAGGATTGTGAATTGAGCGGGGGGGGGGAGTTACTTTCCTCTTTAGGTTTATGGGTTTTACTACAGTTGTTGGGATTTATTTTGTAACTATGTCTCGAAAGATTTCAAGATTTATTTATTTATTTAATTATTTATTAGTTCAATTTATTCCCCACCCATCTCCCATACAAGGGACTCTGGGCGGGTTACAACAGTTAAAATTCAAAAGCTGTACAATTAAAATATCTAAAATATCTAAAAAATACAACCATATAAATAGATAAAAACCAAGATGGGTAGGGAATCATAGCCGAAATCCTATTGCTATGGGGCTAGCCAACCCCAGGAGGCACTACTGCCTCTGTCGTCCCAAGCCTGGTGGCAGAGCCAGGTCTTAAGGGCCTTCCGAAAGGCCAGGAGTGTAGGGACCAGTCTCACCTCCGGGGGCAAGATATTCCATAAAGCGGGCGCTATAGCAGAGAAGGCACGCCTCCTGGACCCCGCTAGATGGAATTCTCTTGTAGAGGGGGTCCGAAGCATGCCCTCTCTGCATGCATGGGTGGGGCGGGCCGACGTTATCGGGACAAGACGGTCCCTCAGGTACCCTGGTCCTATGCCATATAGGGCTTTAAAGGTAATCACCAACACCTTGAATTGGACCCGGAAGCAAACTGGCAGCCAATGCAGCTCGCGAAGCAGAGGTGTTACATGTGCCGATCTCCTGGCACCCATAACTGCTCGCGCCGCCTCATTCTGCACCAGCTGAAGCTTCCGGATACTCTTCAAGGGTAGCCCCATGTAGAGCGCATTACAGTAGTCTATACGGGAGATGACAAGGGTGTGAGTGACTGTTCGGAGGGCCTCCCGATCCAGGAAAGGGTGTAACTGGTGCACAACTCGAAGTTGTGCAAAGGCCCTCCTGGCCACGACTGCCACCTGCTCTTCGAGCAGGAGTCGTGAGTCCAGGAGGACCCCTAGATTCCGCACTGGATCCGAGTGAGGTAGTGCAACCCCACCCAGAACCAAGAATGACAACTTCCCGGATTTAGGGGGGCCATCAATCCACAGCCACTCCGTCTTACCAGGGTTCAGCTGAAGCCTGTTGTTCCCCATCCAGACCTCCACAGCCTCCAGACACTGAGATAAGGCATCGACCGCATCACCAACTTCACCCGGGATGGAGATGTACAACTGGGTATCATCAGCATATTGGTGATACCTCATCCCGTGGTGATGGATGATCTCGCCCAGCGGCTTCATGTAGATGTTGAATAGGAGAGGAGAGAGAACCGACCCCTGCGGAACCCCACAAACCAGGGGTTGCGGGTCAGCTCTCTCCTCCCCTATCAACACTGACTGGGAATGGCCCCGGAGGAAGGAGGCGAACCAGCGCAAAACCACGCCGCCCACCCCCAACTCCCTGAGCCGTTCCAAAAGTATACCATGGTCAACGGTATCGAAAGCCGCTGAGAGATCTAAGAGAGCCAGGATGGACGCACTCCCTCCATCCCGCTCTCACCAGAGATCATCCATAAGCACGACCAATGCGGTCTCTGTCCCAAATCCCGGCCTGAAACCTGACTGGAAGGGGTCTAGATAATCCGTTTCCTCCAGAATCCTCTGGAGTTGCCATGCCACCACCTTCTCAACCACCTTTCCCAAAAAGGGAAGGTGGGAGACTGGGTGAAAATTGCCCAGGATAGTAGGGTCCAGGGACGGCTTCTTGAGGAGGGGGAGCACCAGCGCCTCCTTGAAGGCCACCAGGAACACCCCCTCACTCAAGGAGAAATTATTCATCACCTGGACCCAACCACATGTCACCTCACTGGATAACTTCACCAGCCAGGAGGGACATGGGTCAAGCTGGCATGTGGTGGCGTTCACAGTCTGGAGGATCCTGTCTACTTCATCAGGCGCAACAGGGTCAAACTGTTCCCAGATAACAGGGTAAGTACGAGCCCCTGGCATCTCCACAGATTCTGTCTCACGCTTGGAGTCCAACTTGGAATGAATTTGAGCGATTTTGTCCTGCAGATGCTCAGAAAACTCTTCTGATCGGCCCTGTAAATGGGTCTCTCCCTGCTCCCGACCCAAAAGAGATCTTGTAATTTTAAAAAGGGCCGTCGGGCGGCATTCTGCGGACGCAATAAGAGCGGAGAAGATGCAAACATTTACCTTTTTTCTAACCCAATATTGTGAAATAAGATTTGACTCTTACAGAAGTTGTCATACAGGTGACTTTACTTTGTATGGAGCATGTCTAGGAACCCCACTTCAGTTGCTTAATCCGTATGGATACTCACATACCCGCCTGTTTGGTACTTAAAGTCCTACATATGTTTTCTGCCTTTGGTAATCAAGGGGCCACTCTCCCTTCATTTAAAACAGAACTGGCACCAACCTCTAAATGTCTGGTGTTTTGGGCCCTGATCCAGCAAAGCACTTAGTCACATGTATATATTTAAGCACCTGAGTAGTTCCCATTGATCTCAAAGGAACTATTCATGTTTTTTTTAAAAAAAATACATGTACATTCTTAACGACTTTGCTGCGGTTGGAGCTTATCTGAGCCATCTGAAATGTTTAGTTTTGCAACCCTGGACAAAAGCAGCTCCCTTAAATTTCTGCTTCTAGTCGGGACAGAACTCCTGCAGTCAGCAACTGGAGCCATGTGAGGGTCTGGCTTTCCATTCTGAAGCTTTGGTTAAGAAGTGCAAAAGGAGGGATTTCAAAATATAAAAACTGTGCAACAAGGGAAATGGTTTTAATCTTTTAAAATGTCCAGATTTGAATAAACTGCTATGCTGCTCCTTTTTCTTTCTCTCTCTCTCTCTCTTTCTTTAATCTTCCATGATTGCTCATTTCTTCTGAATGTTAATGGAATGAATCTCATCTGGCCTCTCACTCTAGCCCCCAAGTAACATGTCTCTGATTAACACTGTTGTTACATGTCTGCTCTTTTGTGTATTCCATCCTGTCTACCTCTATCAGTGGTTCCTTGGCAAATTCAGCTTTTTGAAAATGTTGACACTGTTTTTGGTGTGCTATGGAGATTCAGAGACAACTGTGAAACTGTTCTAATATTTTATTGGGACATGTTAGAAAATTGTTACACCACAAGGATAGAGAAATGTGCCGATTGTTTAACTACACAATTCTGGAAATACTTATTACAAAACAAGCCTAATTCACCATAGCGCCAGAGCTATTTCTGGATAACGATTCACAGAATATATGGGAACTTGTATATTGGAAAAAAGAATGAGAAAGTGAGAGGAGCGACATACAGAGGCTTAATTCTGTTCTCTGAGAGAGGGGGGGGGGGGGGGGGGGGGGGGGGATGCCTGCTGTCTCAGTCTGAATTTCACTTGAACCATGAATGCACCTTTTCACAGGACATGCTTAACTGGTCATGTGGGGGGCAGAGACAGTTAGGGTGTCAAGTAAACAGAAAATTGAGGTTCTCTTCAGTCACCGTGTCATCTAAAATGACCATATTTCCATTTTATGAACAACAAAAAGCTTTATTTTCTGCCCCAAATCATGCAATACTGTACTAAGTATGTAGACTTGCATAGGTCCTTCCTCTAGTAGCATAGTATCTCTTTTCATTTGCCGCAAAGCTGATTTCTTGGACAGCATAACAAGGAGCTACTGCCTTTCATAAGAAGGATACAGACACTGCACTACTATTTAGCCTTGAAATGCTATTTACTAAATGAACAGTACCCTAACATAGAAAGGGAAAGTTACGAAGCCATAACAAGAGTAGTTTTATTTTCTTTTATAATGATTATTTATATTCCTTTTAAAAAAAAACACGGAGGGTGGTTTCATATCAGAACAGTGGTGAAATGTGTTTAGAATAGTACATTCACATATAGAGTAATTACTAGAGCTGGTAATGCATATATCAATAGTTAATCTTCAGTTCCCAGCATCCTCCATCAATGGTCCTACTGGTTGTAGCTGCTGGGAATTATAGTTCAACAACACTTGATGAGCCATTGGTTTTCCTCCTTGGATATACAATAATCTTTCTTAATCTGAAGCTCTCCACACAATTTGACTAGGAATTCAGGGAGCCTTGGTCCCAATATATCTAGAGGTATGCTGGAGAAGCTAGTGTTGAAGAACAGAGTCCAGACATACTGAAGAAGCTTAGGTTTATAGATATGTTTTTTCAACTTAAGGTAAAGGTAAAGGTTCCCCCGCAGTCGTGTCCGACTCTAGGGGCCGGTGCTCATCTCCATTTGTTAGCCGAAGAGCCAGCATTGTCCAAAGATGCTTCCATGGTCATGTGGCCAGTATGACGTGCGCAGAACACTGTTACCTTCCCACCGAAGTGGTACCTATTTATCTACTTGGATTTGCATGCTTTCGCATTGCTAGGCTGGCAAGAGCTGGGGTGAGTGCGGGAGCTCAGTCTGTCATGCAGCGCTCGGGTCTTGAACCTCCAAACTTGCGACCTTCTGATCGACAAGCCTGGCCTCTTAACCGCTGAGCCATCGCGCCCCCTCATTTTTCAACTTACTGACATGCAAATTAAATTCATGTGTTTTTTAAAAATCCAATTAGTCATAAATACATTGTACAACTATCCAACAATAATGGTTTTGGGTTGCCTACAGAACCTAAAGCAAAGGAGATAATTTGTCATTGCATTTTCAATTCAATATCTGTTTTCTTCTTTATACCCCAGTGGGCTTTCTTTGGGGTTAAAGTAGTTAAGTCTGTCCTCCAGTTTTCAAAAATTATATTCCACCAAAGAAATATCCATTTTTCTATCTCATTTTCAAGATGCTTTTGAATTTCTTTGTGCTTTTTTCATATTACCTTATTGTTGCAAAGCTTTAAAGGATGCTACTATTGGTTGTGATGGAGAGTGAGTGTTGTTCTATTACTCTCCACCATTCTGCAGTCTTTTGTTCTTAAGGTTTTCTTGCCCAATGGAAAGAAATTTTACAGGGAAATGTAGCACATTCATACACAGCCAGCCCTCAATCACCATGTAGCTAGAGTAAGTGCAAGTGTACCAGTAAGTGAAGTGTACCACATGCCATTTAGGAACATTTCTCTCCCACCCTAAATTTCTCCTTGGAAAAAAAATCTATAAAATTTTCATAGCCTTGGCAATTAGACTTGAGGTGCCAATATACAATATACAAATGAAATTATAGCTATTGCTCCTAACTCAGAGCAGCCTCTTGTACTTGTGGGGTTCTCAAGTAGACTGCTTTCCATACCACCAGTGTTTCCAAATCCCATTCCCTGATCAGTTTAAATCAAACACACAAGCATCTTTGCTACCTCTGACCTGAAAACGATGCTGGTCTTCACAAAATCTGAGTGGTTGCTTTGATGGGAACCTACATATGAGGAAACTGATTGTAAGCAATGGGAACAAAAACAAACCAAGCCACACAAAAGCATAAACCAAATAACATACTGTAGGTAGGAGAGGAGTGCTATTAGTTCCTTTTTTTTAAGCGTGGGGGAAATGTGGGGTTATTATTCCATGATCAATAGCCATTGGGTGGGACATGATGGCATTCTTTGTACACTGCTGGTCAGGATGATTCGATGAGTTTGTTGCACTCTCCTATTGATCAGCTGGAAAAAAAGAGTGAGCACTGATTGGCTCATGACATTCTCTGGATTTCAAAGTCAGGACAAATTAAGACAATTATGTGTTAAATTCAAACTCCTCTATGAGTGATTGGGAGGTGGAAAAGCTGATGGAGTGGAAGTACGCTAAGCTTTCTTTAAAGGAATGTATGATGAACTATAGCAGTGCTTTCCAAACTGCCGCCATTGGCGACACACCAACGGTGGCAGTGGCAGCGGCGCGGGGGCGCGTGCGGTGGCAGGGGCGTGCACAGCAGTGGCACGGGGGCACGCGGCGGCGGTTTGCACGGCGGTGGCAGCGGCGGTGGTGGCCTCCGCTAAAATGTGGAAACACTGATGGCGCGCTGCTGCCATCGTCACTGCTGCCACCATGCACACCGCCACCACGCGCGCCGCTGCCATGCACGCCCCCGCCGCCGCTTCCGGGTTGTGTTGCAATACACTAAAGTGTCGCGACACACAGTTTGGAAAGCTATGAACTATAGGTTGAAATTGATTATAATTCCATTCCATTTAATTGAATTATTAATTGCATTTTTTTATTTCCATATTCTACTTTAAGTTTCCCCCATAAAGGCTTTGGGATACACTAACTTTTAAGCAGAAAAGAGACCATTGAGAAATCAGATTTAATAAATGTGCACTGGACCATCATGTCTGCCTTATTTTTAATAAAACATGACCCTAAAATAATGTGATTTTTAATTAAACTGTTACATCATACAACCCCCATTAGCACTGACATCAAATGAACAATAATTTATATATAAAAGGAACTCCTTTTTACAGCTGTTAATTGCTTTTTTGGACCAGATTATTCTAAAAAGTGTACTCTCCTGGCAGAACTAAAAACATTATTACATCATTCAAGGTTTAGCTATCTGAAAATCTTACAGGAAAAAAATGCATTTTTAAAACGTGGAATACATTTGGGAATTGGTTTTAAGTTATTGGTTTTTAAATCCCCCATCAATTGTTCTTTCTGAAACAATTTAATTCTGTGACATTAATTCTGAAGGGCTTCAGGAATTAACAAAGGAAATTGGTCTTCTATAGAGAGAGGTCTTATAGATGTAATAGCATGATTTATTATGACAGGCAAAGCTGTGAGTCAAAGGTCAAATAACTGAAAAAAAGCCAAACACATTGTGATATTAGTTCTATCTGAAGCAGCTTTCTGTAGCTTTTTATAGAAGGTATGGTATTTAGAGCTTTCCATTGAAGGAATAACAAATGTGAAGATGGCACTTGACCAGCTCTTAATCATCTCGGGAAACATGAGAGGACCTTCTACAAAGTGCTGTCAGTGGGCAACCTTTATGCCCCCACTCCATGGTAGGCTTACTTAGAGGCAGACATGGAACATGGCCATTTTAATGTCTCACGCTGCTTCTAAGATGGGTCTAGGCTCCCCTCCATCTTGCTAGGATATTTCCAGACAGATCACATACCCAGAACATACCCAAACCAAACCAGTGTCTTTCTGGGACTTAGGATCTTCAGCACAGCAGCCTCAAGCTGCTTGTCTCCCACGCTGAACATGGCTGGAAATAAAATCAGTTTAAGAACTTGCTGTCTAGACATTCTTCAGATTTGGCAACAATGCTGGTCAGGTAATTTCCATGGCTTCTAACTGGTGGACTCCCCTGCTCCTTTACCTCTCTCACCCATACTGGGGAAGCAAGCAAATGTTTTCCTTTCTGTTGGTGAGTATTTGAGGACATGTAGTTTCTGTTGATAAATCTTTTGTATAAATTCACCACCACTGACTTCCCCTCATACCTAATATCTTCCTAGCTGGTACACCTACCAGTGGGGTGTGGGGTGTAAGGGAAAAACATATTCCACTTTTACTTTTTCCTCCCTTTTCCCTTTATTTAAGGGAATTTGCAGAGCTTTTTCCATTTTCACCTGATTTGTTTTTGGAAAATAAGTTCCAGAACGTCACCTATGACTCACAAATCAGAGCAGGGTTCAGGCTAAAAATGGCCATGAAGGGCAGTGACCAGTGACTGGAGGAGTGGGGGCATGCCATCAGATCCATTCAGTGATCAATAAGGCCACAGACATGCCTAAATTATTCATTCGTTCTCTATTTGTGGAATTCTAGTCATTAACTGCAGTGAAACTTTTTTTAAATTGCCTAGATCAAATTAAAGTGCAGCAGAGAAACCAAATAGCTGAGGTCATCTCACATATCTCATCTTAAACTTATCGGCTTTACCTATAACCAATAAGGTTTAAGACTACAGTCCTTCAATGCCCAACAGCTAGTCTAGAGATGGCTGTGTGTTTGGTTTGCTACCTAGTATTCTTTTAAAGAGATTCATTAGCCTCAGATCAGTGGTGGAATAACACTATTGTAGAAATGTCATTTCCAGCACCTTTTCTTCCAGACCTTGCATTGCACTACAGGCTGCTTTATTTTCTCTTGCCAACAACTCTGACCATTATAGCCAATAACCATGTTACATCACACCTCTGCTTCAACCAATTTCTAGTTACTACTATTCCATTGTTTTCGTCTTTCAGTCTTGTACTAACTTGGTAAAAGTTAAAGCACTTTTGGTACTGCCAAGTGAACACTTGCGGGCTACTATTCGTTTTGTTTTGTTTTGTTTTGTTTCGTTTCGTTTCGTTTCGTTTCGTTTCGTTTCGTTTCGTTTCGTTTCGTTTCGTTTCGTTTTATTATTTTATTTATTTTCCTTTTGTTCTTTTTCTTTTTGTATTGGTTTTATTGTTTGTGTTCTTATCACTGTTGGTAGCCAACCAGAGTTGTGTGCTACAAGATGGGCAGCTATATAAATATTTTAAATAAATAACAATAAATACATAAATATTCTGCCATTCTGATTAATCACTGGCTCAATATCCAACTTTTTAGGGCAAGAACACTGTATGACATCAGATGAAGCTAACCAGGAACTGGAGGTTAAAAAGCTTCCCTGCATCAGCATGAAGTTCTTGATATATTCTGATCTCACACACTGCTAATGACTTAACTTTACCTCCAATGTAATGAGTGGCAAAGTGTTATAGATTTTACAGACCTTGTGGCTGTTACTGGATTCTATCAGTTAAGAGGGAAAAAGTTTAATACTAGTAGTATTAAGGATGATTCAAACCTCTCATTCATGGATGGGGCATGAAATTAAGATAACACCATATGAAAATGGCAAAAAAATATGTTGCTCTGGCATGTTTGTATTTTGCTTTATGCAAGCAGAGAAAAATCCATTACTGAACTCAAAGTATTGGTACAAAGTCTTCAGTACTGTCTGCTAAAATGTCCGTCAGTTTTTCTTATATATGAAAAACCCTTGTGTAAATTGATTTATCGGTTCTTGAGTAGAGACTCTTGGTGGGCCATAAGCAGAATATCTGATTTGTAAAGACTGTCTTCTGTAATACTTGAAAGTTGAATTTTTGATACTCTGACAATCTCTTTTCTCTCCTGTTTAAATGATCTACAGGTTGGCAAGTCATGTGATAAAATCCAAAGATTTTCACAGTAATTTGTAATTCCTAAAGCTAGAATAATTATTACTGAATCCTGAAGGTTTTTTAAAAATATTTCTACTGAACAATGACACCAGCTGAAAATAATAAATGTTTATGTCAGAGGCAAGTTTTGCATGAGTCAATAAATCTCAATATCACTCCTGTGTCATTTCAATGGACAGAAAGTGAGTGTCTGGGAGAGCTTTCAAAAACAGAAGCCCAGTATCTAAGTATATACTAACTTTTTTTCAGTATCAGAACTTAAGGACTGAGCTCACAATTCTTTTATAAAAAGTCCTATTCTACCCAATTCTCCCAAGTTATGCAGTCTAATTTACATGGGAAAGTCATATTGCAGCTACTATCAAAAAAGTGGAAACTAGAGCATTTTATCAGTCTTTTGTAAATTACTGTCTGCTCATTCATCCTATACTAGGAAGTTCTCAAATGTGATGCTTGACCTCCTAAAATAATAAATGAATTTGTGTGACATCTCCCCCTCCCCCAAATAAAACCATTAGACACATTTGGGGTCCTAATCCTCTAAATTATATTATATGAGTTGTTTCACATTAGTCTTTTGTTTCACTTCAGGATCATCAGAGATATGACTGATTTCACAACCCTGTCTGTTTTGAGCAATTCATTCTGACTTTGTTCTGGTTGATTGGAAAGTTGATATTTTCCTAGGAATGGTTAGAGCACCACAAACCTTACTGGCAATTTCTTTTTGCACTGATGGAAACTTTTGCTTTGCTCCTGGCTCCCAAGCTCAAATTAGCTTTTACTCTCCCACCAGATGATAAAAATCATCTCCTTGTTTCTGGAACTTTTTTGTTTCTGCATGCAATTAGAACTTCTCTTCACCATCCATCAGTCCTGCTATGGAACAATCACACAAATACAAATATACAGTATGTGCTGAAAAAGATGGTAGGGCAGGGCTCTAGTAATACACTATTTCATTTTTGTGTGCAGTGAGGGATTTTTGATGCCCCACAACCAGTGGTAGCTCTACATGTTCCCTGCATTTTGAGGTCAGCAGAAATGAAGTCAATCACTGTCAGATCAGCAAAGCTTTGTGAAGGACTGGAAGAGGGAAATGAGGGCGGTGTGGAAGTCCCCAGTGTTTAAACCAGCCCCCTGCATACTACAGGAAGTCAAGCCAATTGATCATAATTATCCCATTTTGGCCTTAGCAATCTATGAATCTGTGACCTCCAGGTCAAGCAGCAAAGTGTATCTGTTTATCTAGGTTTTTCTAAAGGCCAGTAAGCTCAAAGGGTTTGACTAATCAGAGAGCTATCCTGTTTGTTTTTAGTTAGCAATTACTTTGGCCGTGTTTGATGTCAATGTTTCTTTTGTTGTTTATACACAGTGGTAGATGTTCTTTCTGCAGGAATAATTCACTGACTTATAAAAGGGATATAAAATAATGTATCTTCCATGCAGCAAAATATTTTCAAAGCCATGTTTAGCACCAGTGGTGCAATATGTCAGCTTCATGGGATACAGAAGAAATAACGCAATCCTGCTACAATGGCAAGACTTGAGGGGGGTTTTTTAAGGGAAAAAAAGACAAAAGTACAATTTTTTAGTTGAAAGCAAATGTGGTAATGCTAGAGTGTACTGGTTATTGGTTTGACTGATTTATAGCATAGGCCTTTGCCAATTTAAGGTAAAGGTTCCCCCCGCACATTTCTGCAGTCGTGTCCAACTCTAGGGGCCGGTGCTCATCTCCGTTTGTTAGCCGAAGAGCCAGCGTTGTCCGAAGACACTTCCACGGTCATGTGGCCGCATGACGCGCGCGGAACGCTGTTACCTACCCACCAAAGTGGTACCTATTCATCTACTTGCATTTGCATGCTTTCGAATTGCTAGGTTGGCAAGAGCTGGAGCTAGTGCAGGAGCTCACTCCGTCACATGGGGCTAGGGATTCGAACCTCCGAACTTGCGATCTTCCGATCGACAAGCCTGGCGTCTTACCCGCTGAGCCACCACGCCTAAATTTGCCAATTTACACAATAGTAAATTGTGCATTGGGAATCACAGCCTTTTCCAGCCCCAAAGTTGCACTCTGTCTTTGAATGGAGTATTAGAGACTACTCCGTAAAAATGGTCATAACTAGGACAAAAATGTGGATGGGGCTAGGCCAGAAACTAATTTCATATGTTGTTGTTGTTAGTTGCCGTCGAGTTGTTTATGACTCATAGCGACCCTATGTATAACAGAATGAAATGCTAAATGGTCTTGCGCCAATTGCCTGACTGTTCCAATGTTTGCATCCATTGTTGCAGTAATTGTGTCAATCCATCACATTGAAGGTCTTCCTCTTTTCCGCTGGCCCTCGACTTTACCAAACATGATATCCTTTTCAAATGATCGGTCTTTCCTGACAATGTGCCCAAAGTATGAGAGTCTAAGCCTAGTTATCCTTGCCTCTAGTGAACATTTTGGTTGTATTTCTTCTAAAACTGATTTGTTTGTTCTTCTGGCAGTCCATGGTACTTTCAGTAATCTTCGCCAGCACAATTCGAACGCATCAATTCTTCTTCTATCTTCCTTTTTTAATGTCCAAGTTTCACAGGCATATGTGGCAATTGAGAAAACCATAGCATGAGTCAGATGCACCTTTGTTTTTAGACTGACGTCTTTACTTCTGAAAACCTTAGATAGGTCTTGGATGGCAGATTTTCCCAGCGCGATACGTCGTCTGATTTCTTGATTACTACTTCCCTTGGCATTGATCGTTGATCTGAGTAGAATGAAATTGTTGACAACTTCCATTTCTTCTCCATTAATTGTGACATTACTTATTGGTCCATTTGTGAGAATCTTCATCTTCTTCACATTCAAATATAGTCCGTATTGCTGACTACAGTCTTTGATCTTCATCAACAATTTCATATACATGTATTTAATATGAATACCAATACAGCTAATTTCACTACTCCCTGTGTCATTTCCCTTTCGATCATATTACAGATTACAGTTTAACAGCAACTTTTGGAGATACCCCAGGTGCTAAAATCTATCCTTCTGTGATCTATCTTGTGTAGTGGGCCAGTTCCCATTAAGTGGGCACTGCTCTACAATCTCTTGTCTGTTTACCTAGGAGTGAACCAGTCCAATAAAGTTGGATATGATGCTCTGTATAGGCTATACAAGCAAGTCACATAATAGAATGGTCCATGGGAGCTTTTACATTTTTAATAGCAAGAAAAAAATATTTATTTAAAATCTTATGTCCCTGAATGTCTCTAAGGGTTCTAAAAACAACTCATGACACAGTAACCTGCATAAGCTATCTTATAACACTAAGAAACCCCCAGAGGGACCCACTGAATGATTTTATTTTTCCTTTCCTTCACAATCAGTGTCCTTACAAGAGCAGTTTTTCTTTAGCTGGTCTCTGGAAAGAAAAAAGGGGTTATCATACCTCACTAATTATGTCAGTCTCTGACCAACAGCTTAATTTGCTGGAGGAAGAATCACAGGGCCCCTCAACAGAAGGGCTCTGTACCAGTTGGGGACCAGCTCCAGACCTGAGCAATTGCCTAAGATTGACTGATTTTGAGAGCTGGGTTGACTTTTTTTCCTGGCTCCATGATGGCTTATTCAAAAAGGAGCAAAACTGCTGCTCTTTTTACAACAGTACCGCTCTCCACAGATTTATCTGTTTATTAGATTTATACCCTGCCTTTGTTCCAAGAGTTCAAGGCAGCTTCCATGTGGATCTCCATTTTTATCCTTGCAAACAGCAGCCTCCCGAGGGAGGTTGGATTGAGTGTGTGTGACAGGTCCAAAGTGATCCATTGAGTTTCCATGGTGAAGGGTGGACATCATTGTGAATCTCCCCAGTCCTAATCCCACACCTTAACCACTATACCTTACTGATCTTTTCTCTTACTGGTAGGAAGTCTAATCCGAGCTTTCCTACCAATTATTGGATTCCAGGCAATGTCTCCCCTACCCCAGGGCTTCAGTAGCTAATTCATTTAGAAACTATTTCTCCCAATATGCCACCCTTTTACCACCGTAGCTCACAGAACCTGTTAACTGCAGTGCAGGAGAGATGGCATAGAATTATAGTATTTATTTGTTGTGCTTCTCTAGGTAGGGTATGTATTACTTAAAACATGGTAAGGGAGCCAGTTTGGTCTAGTGGTTAAGGCAACGGGCTAGAAACCAGGAGACTGAGAGTTCTAGTCCCGCCTTAGGCATGAAAGCCGGCTGGGTGACCTTGGGCCAGTCACTCTCTCTCAGCCCAACTCACCTCACAGAGTTGTTGTTGTGGGGAAAATAGGAGAAGGGAGGAGTATGAGGTATGTTCGCCGCCTTGAGTTATTTATAAAAATAATAAAGGTGGGATAGAAAATAAATAAATAAATAAAAATAAAAACGTGGTAAAATTATTTCAGAACCAACATAAATAGGGCACAATAACCTAGATAAAACCAGCAGTAACAATAATAATAGCAACAAATGCAACATAAAAGTTACAATAATAAAAATCTCTTTTGTCTCCATGAGACATAATATCAAGTCCTTTGAGTCATAATATTTTATCTCCCTATATGTAAAAGGTCCTTTCAGGTTATACTGATTATACAATTCTTATTCAGTGCCTGAATCAAGCTGGTCCTACTTGAATTTCAGTTTTAAATAATTGCAAGAATTATGGCATAAGAGCAGATCAGCATGGAATCCAGTTGTGTTTTATTTTAATTTCATCTGTGCTGATAGACATACTAACCTTTATGCTCCCCTATACACACATACACATACACATACACACAGTATATATGCTTTTATATTATTCCTTAGATTTCAATGTATTTTCTATGCTTTTAACTGACTGTACCCCATCCTCCTTATGATGGTCTTTGACCGTAATAAAGAATATATATCTTAATTTCATATTTCATAGCATGTATATTCTTTCTTTTCAGGCATGATGAATAAAGGATTTTGTGATCTGCTGCAATTAATATGATGAATAATCAACGGCACTCAGTTAGTTTAGTGATGCTGTTTTATAATTTGTATTCAGCTAGGAGAGATGATAGCCTATGTAGTTAAATAATGTTGTAATTTGCAATAACAACTGAGATTGACTTAATTAGTTTTAGTTCCTTTGTGTTACAATCAGTCTTACAGTTCATGACTGACTCTCAGAAGTTTGGTGCTAAACTTTTATGCACAAACTTGTTACACAAGCAGTTATCTGCAAGCATTTCTATTTCAAGTAGGTTTGCAAGAGCTAACCCTGCAACTTTAATTTGGTGGAAGGTTTTGGTTGCATAAATTTAACCTAAGTAAATGTGGAGTATAAACATGGTTTTTGTGGAAAAAGCCTTTCTTCCTCTTTTTATGGTGTCTGGAGGCATATACAATGTGTGAGATATGTGAGGAATGAAGTTCCAGTTGAGACAGGTTTAGTACAATTCGTACAGACTTCTTCAAAGAGAAGTTGTTGCCTTCCCTCTTCTCATTTAACTACAATACTCCCAAATATATTTTTTGACACTAGCTAATCTTGTAGCATGGGGCTCTTACCTTTATTTAACAAAAAAGCAAGCCCTATTTATCTTTATGAATAAAAAAACATAAATACATATTAACAAATTAAAAGGAACAGCAAAGCCAAACTACTTACAGGATATAAAATTTATTTCTAGCAGTAGCAGTGATATGACATAACTCTTTCCTGGAGAAGATCCAGGTTCAGTTCATATACACTTCAAAGCAAAGCAGTGTTTCTCAACCTTGGCAACTTAAAGATGTGTGGACTTCAACTCCCAGAATTCTGGGAGTTGAAGTCCACACATCTTCAAGTTGCCAAGGTTGAGAAACACTGCTCCAAAGAGTACTGGAAATTCTTCTTACAGTATCAACAGTATGGTGCAGATATATAAATGATGTAGGGCAGATTCCAACATTATTAATTTAAATGCTTGTTTATTGTTATTGTTATTGTTATTATTATTATATTTTTATCCCACCTTTTTTATATTTTGTCAGTTCAAGGCAGGCAAATGTACCTAAAACGCTTGCCTCCTATAATAATAATAATAATAATAATAATAATAATAATAATAATAATTCACAGAACACACAGAAATAAGACCAATGCACCCTTTAAGGCAGGAAATTTCACCTGCAGGTTAATTCATATAGGTTGCTTCTCACTGAATCTGTGAAGGCAAAGTCATACGTTACAAGATCCACAGCCGAACCTGAAAGGTGAGCAACTTCAGGCTATGTTTCTTTCGGCCTTCAGATTCTAATCCATTTAAGGGCAATGGTGATAATTAGCACTTTGAGTTACACTCAGAAACGAACTGGCAGATGGGACAACCAATTTGATGAAGGGGTCACATGTCACATGTTCGCAGCATTTTATTTGTAGCAGCTACTATTTTAGGGGTGATATTTTCAAGTAGTTGGAGGGGGAGAGCGATAGCATGTAGATATGTTGCAGTAATTTAACTACAGGTATAAGATTTGGACAACGCTGGCTCTTCGGCTAATGAACGGAGATGAGCACTGGCCCCAGGAGTTGGACACGACTGCACAAATGTGCGGGGGGAACCTTTTTATAAGATTATTGGAAGTAGGACCAGTTTGAGGCTTGACCATACGAGAAAGAGGTACGGCACAGCATCAATGAAAACGGAACAAACATGCTCTTGGACTTAGGGAATGACTGAGATTCATGGCCAGTTCTGGACAACTCCCAGGCTATAGACTTAGTCTTTTAAGGAGAATACAACCATGAACAGAAAAGGTTGTCAGCTCATCAATGAGACCTTAATATTGTCCTCAGTCTTCAACCCTCAGCCACTCTATTACAGACTCCAGACAATGACAAAAGAACCTCCACAAACATAACAGAATATGAAGATACAGAGCTGAGTTTTAATAAAAGGTGAAAGAATTATATGATCTGAAGAGAAACCATAGTATTAATGAGCAACTCGTTTTCCATTCCCATCAATTGTATGTAAATAATGAAAAAGACTGAATAAAATTAAACTTTCTGGAATCCAGAGGTCAAAGGAGTCAAGCAAGAATTTTTCAGAACTACTTTCTAAAACTTACTTGCAAGAAGGGGCTTGGAGACATTGTAATATAGTGTCTGAAGCCCTTGCTCAGCATGTGGCCCATAAAAATATAATGTTCAATGGTATTAAAACTGTTGAGATTCTAGCAGAATCAACAGGGAATGTGCTTCCCCATCTATTTTTCCATCAAGTTCAGCTACTATAGCAACAAAAACTGCTTTCATCACCAACCAGGTCTAACACTAAACTGAAATTGCTCTAGATAATTGGTTTTATCTGAGAATTCTTGAAATGAGGCCATTACTATTCATTCAAGAACCTTGCCCTCAATATTTAGAACAATGTGATCCAAAAATTACTTCTTTAAGGAGATGAACGTATTTGTTGGCAGGAAACTATTTAAGTGGTGAATCCACAGATTAAATTTAAGACAGTCTTCATTCATTGCCTCTTTGATAAATTAGCAGTGAAAATAATAGAAGAGTGGACCAGGGAATGTTAAAGACTAAGCTGTAGAACAACGCACTTCTTAAAATTGACCTAACCTCTTGTATATGCATAGATTATTTGGCAGTAAAAATAGAAAAGTGCCCATATATAAATTCTTTCGTGACTTGACCATGGGCATTCATATGGTTCTGCAACAGGACAATATTCTGGTACCAAGCCATAAAGAAGCTACTTTGAGCCAGAGCTCATACTCAGAGACAAAGTTTGGCACAAACACCTGCTTTTAGCCCCTGTGCACACTGTAATATTTATGAGGGAGGAAGGAGGGAGGGAGGGAAGGAAGGTGGATACATGTTCTTGAAATTCAATACTGGTATTATTTTTTTCAGAAATCTTGAGGGATAGTCCTGATATAATCCAGATGGATAGTCTATAGTCTCCTCCCACATTTCACCTTAAGACACTGACTTTATTCATATGACACACTAATCCAGAGCTTTCCAAACTGTGTGTCGCGGCACATTAGTGTGTCGGCTGCAGTGTCTGGGTGTGTCGCGGCTGCTGCTGCCTCGGAGCCCTGCCAGGATTCCGCACAGGTCCTAGTGCCTGCCTTGTGCCTTGCTGCCTCCAAACCTGCTATGATTCCGCACAGGTCCTAGTGCCTGCCTTGTGCCTTGCTGCCTCCAAACCTGCCCTGCTGTGATGCCACGCAGGTCCTAGTGCCTGCCTTGTGCCTTGCTGCCTCCAAACCTGCCCTGCCAGGATTCCGTGCAGGTCCTAGTGCCTGCCTTGTGCTTTGCTGCCTCCAAACCTGCTGTGATTCCGCGCAGGTCCTAGTGCCTGCCTTGTGCCCTGCTGTAAGAGTGTGTCGCGAAATGATGCATGTCTAAAAACTGTGTCACCAACATGAAAAGTTTGGAAAGCTCTGCACTAATCCATAGTGTTGTTTGGCTTACTGTATCATCTGAACCCATACCACTGGTTAGAGGATATTTAAGGGGCAGTGGTATGTCATTTAAATGCAAGCTAATGGAAGCTACCTAACTACTTTATAGTTAGGTAGCTGTTAGTCCTCCAGGAAGATGATGAGAAAAGGTATATGCACCCATCTATGCATAAGGCAAACTGTGTTTGAAAACAACAGTGTCTCTGACCCTCATTTGGGTCAATGTGGGCTTTTGTTGTTTTTCATTTTTGCAAAAAGATAAAGGAATAACACAGTGGCAGATGATAGGTCAGCCAGTGCAGAAACTGTTAGAAAGTGACCCAAAAGGATAGAAACTAATCAACTATGAACAGCAATGGTTTGTGGATCATCTGGCGTTTATTTGCAGGGTGATTTGCTTAATCAGGGTTACTGCAAAAGCAGACTGTACCCAAAGGCAAATGCCTGGCTTCAACTTCTCTCACATTTTTTTCCTTTTGGTTACAATTTTGCTTTATGAAGAATCCTTAAAAACCCAAATGACATATTAGGACAAACATGATATTTATCCTAATATGGCTCTATACTAAAGATGGAAGCATAAGTAAAGGCCTCATAAATTAATATCAAACAAAGAAATCTACAACTTTACAGCATGAGACAGCCAAGAAATATTTTAAGACAAAAATAGCAGATACGGATCTGTTAACAAATTACTGTAAAGCCCATTAAAAAGTCATTCTTATTCTCAAACAGACTTCTAATTTCCGATCATTGGGGGCTAAAACAAGTGAAGGAAATAACATAGCAGTGAAGATCTGTTGATAATGGTTTCAGAAATGCTTGAACAGACAGCACAAAAGAATATATTTATAGCATCACCTTTGTGGCATAAATTAGGAACAAACAGAGCAGAACCATGCTAATAAGGTTTTCTTCCTGATTTCACCTACCCACTCTGTCATTTTTCCCTTGCTAGAGAATCCTAAAATCATTCCACAATACAATGTTTAGGGTCTTTATAATTCAACATCATTCACATATAACATGGAACTACATTTATATATTGGTCTAGTGGTTAAGGCAACAGGCTAGAAACCAGGAGGCTGTGACTGTAGCTTGAATCATTCATAGGCTGTGAGGCTGTGAGTTCTAGTCCCACTAGAGATATAGGATATATTGATATTTCAAGAGTTCAAAAGGGTCTGTAAAAATGAATAGATTATTCCCCAATGCATATAGTTATATTCTTAGAAAATCTGTGCACAATCACTTGAATTTGAACTTGAAGTCCTCCCTTAGGCATGAAAGCCAGCTGGGTGACCTTGGGCCAGTCACTCTCTCTCAGCCCAACTCACCTCACAGGGTTGTTGTTGTGGGGAAAATAGGAGGAGGAAGGAGTATGAGGTATGTTCGCCGCCTTGAGTTATTTATAAAAATAATAAAGGTGGGATAAAAATTAATTAATTAATTAATTAATTATATGCTATTAGTTTCACTGAATTTCTACACTGCATCTCATTGTCCCTGGAAAATCTCAAAAAATGTGTGACTTCCTAGGTTACACTGTGATTTATAAGAGAATATAAGTTCTGGGTTTCATAACCCAGACCTTGTGTGACAGCATTGGAAAATAAAACATAATTGAATACCGGGTGCGATTCATGGTGGTGGTTGTTACCTATAAAGCCCTACATAGCATAGTGCCTGGTTACTTGAGCCTGTCCCTCATAACATCTGCCTGGCCAATTCGATCCTGCCGGGTTGGCACACTCTAGGTTCCTTCGATTAAACAATGCCATCTCTCAGAACCCTGGAAGCACACCTTCTCTGTAGCAGCTCTCTGGAATTAGGTTCCCCTGAGATCCGGATAGCCCCCACTCTGCTGTTATTCAGAACAGCCATGAAGACCTGGCTCTTCAACCAGGCCTTTGGCGAGGGAGGGAGAGTGAGACCCCTCACTTCATTGTGATTTCCATTTTTTTTAATGTTTATTGTAATTTTTTTGATTGTTGTGAGCTGCCCAGTCATTGAAAGTCAGGCAGCATACAAGTTTAATAAATTATTATTATTATTGTTGTTGATGTTGTTGTTGTTGTTATTATTATTATTATTGAGAGCCAATTTGGTGTAGAAGTTAAGGCAGCAGGCTAGAAACGGGGAGACCTGGAGTTCTAGTCCCACCTTAGGCACAAAGCCAGCTGGGTGACCTTGGGCCAGTCACTTTCTCTCAGCCCTAGGAAGGAGGCAATGGCAAACCACTTCTGAAAAACCTTGCCAAGAAAACTGCAGGGACTAGTCCAGGCAGTCTCTAAGAATTGGACATGATTGAATGGATTTAAAAAAATATTATTAATAATACAGAAAAAAGATAGGGAGGTAGATATATAAGCATATTCATTTCCTTGTGTTGGTTCACTCTTTTTGTTGTTGTTCAGTCGTTTAGTCGTCTTCGTGACCTCATGGACCATAGCACGCCAGGCCTTCCTGTCCTCCACTGTCTCTTGGAGTTTACTCAAATTCATGTTCATTACATCGGTGATGCTATCTAACCATCTCATCCTCTGCCGTCCCCTTCTCCTTTTACCTTCAGTCTTTCCCAGCATCAGGGTCTTTTCCAGTGAGTCCTCTCTTCACATTAGGTGGCCACAGTATTTGAGCTACAGCTTCAGCATCTGTCCTTCCAATGAGCAGTCAGGGTTGATTTCCTTTAGGATTGACTGGTTTGACCTCCGTGCAGTCCAAGGGACTCTCAAGAGTCTTCTCCAGCACCACAGCTCGAAAGCATCAATTCTTCGGCGCTCAGCCTTCCTTATGGTCCAACTCTCACAGCCATACAGGATGATTATTAAACTATAGTTTAAACAATTACACTTTATTTTTCTTGTGACAAACCATATGCAGCTGGGTTTATGGAAGACTTCTTTCTTTTTCCTAATTTGCCAGACCCCCTCCCTCAAAAACGTTGTATTTATTCATTCACTGTGCAACATTTTACTTGTGAATCTAATGAGTTGCTTTACACCGAATGTTAATGTGAAAGTGAACTTAGATCTGAATTTCACAAGTGGCTTCAGAAGATATGGTTTCTAGATACGAAATAATTCAGGCAAATCACGAAAGTTTCCACATCACCAAGTAAGTTTGGGAGGAAATAAAACACTGACTAAGATCCTGAAGAGAAGCGATCTCACTACACTTGCATATACAGTATATTCTGCCTATCACCTGAAGCTACTAGCCATCATCTCCAGTCAGCATGAAACCTGGTCCACATACTATATCTGGGGGTTGCTGAAGCTTAGTGTAGATCAGGACTTTCCAAAGTTTTCCCGCGGCGACACACCAACCGCTGTTGCTGTGTCGCTGCGGGAAAACCCGGAAGTGCCGCCATTGCGGCAGTGCGCAAAACCCCGGAAGCGCTCCTGCCGCTTTCGGTTTTTGCGCGCCACCGTTGGTGTGTTGCCGCGGGAAAACCCGGAAGCGCTGATGATGATCAGCGCTTCCGGGTTGTGTGGCGACACACCAGACTGTGTGTCGTGACAGACTTTTGTGTCGCGACACAGTTTGGAAAGCTCTGGTGTAGATAAAGCAGAGTATAGACTACTAGCCTGACTTTTGTATAAAGCAAGGTTCTGCTCATGCCTCTACTGCATACATGAACAGATGAGCATGTCTTCCATGCAAACCGAAGGCCACATTTGTAGGTTTATTAGTGCGCTTACCTCTCTTGTCTATTCTCTATTGCTCAATCAGAAAATACATGTGTGTATTTATTTATTCAGATGTTTCAGCACCACTTTTTACTTATGTTGGAATAGCTTCCTATCAGCACTGATAATGTGCAATGACTAGCTAGGCATTTGCAAATGCCTGTCATTAAAGCAGTTTAGGAATAATGGAAAATCATTTTGCATTTTTTGTACAATATGAAAAGAAATATCAGATGCTGACCTGTTTTGAGAGCACAGTCAGAAAGACAATCCCATCTAAGCGTAGAAGTGTCATATTTTTCACTTCATTCAGATAACCTTGCCATTGGCAATATATCGAAGGTAAAATATTAGGCTATCTCAGGTAGTATTTTTGTAGGCATGAGCACCTTAGCATAGGTGGAGAGGCAATGGCAATTGTCAGTAAAGAATCAAAGTCAAGAGATTCCCCTGAAGTTTGAGAAGGAAGTCGAAGACGTAAGCTCATTTCTTGGATTTAAATTAATCAGGGTAAGGAGTTAATTGTTGAAAACTTTGCTATGCCTCGACGAACTTCAAATAGCAAGAAACTGCCTCGGTACGACTGATCATCCGTTTCAGGGAATGACACCCAAGACGACGTCCGGATCGCTCAACGACCAGACAAGCACACTGTTGCGAGATGTCTCCTCCTTTTTGCCTTCGCTCCTCCTTGCCCGGATACACCAAGATCTTCCCGAAAACCTTTCCATTCGCTATCAAGCTGCCGTGGAAACCAGCCTCCCTAGGTTGGACGGATCCACTTCTCCGAGTTTTCTGAACTCCCGGAGAAACAACGCCCTCCGGCGATTGGCCTGTGCGGCCGGCTGCAGCCAATGAGCTGCGAGGAAAGCTTTTCTCATTGTAGTGGGCACCCAGCGCTGGAGTCCCATTAGAAGGGAGGCTTGCGGATCTCTGGGGCTGGTTCTTGCAGGGGCTGTGGGCTTAGCGGACGGCCCGTCCGGCTTCTCCAGGGCGCCTCAGCTGTCGTCTCCCGCCCGTGTTTCGCGTTTACTATGCGGGGCTCCGGGTTGCACTGATTTCCCCAGGAAGTCGCGAGAGCCGAGCCGGGCTTCTGAGCACCGTTGGTTCCTCTTCAATGTTGATTCTTCGCCCCTCGTAGGAATACCTGGGCTGCTGCGTCGCCGGAGCCCTTCTCTGAGGCAGTGAGTGGCTAAGCGTTCTTTTGCGTAGCGGGGAGGAGAAGGCAGGGAGGGGAAGTTCTTTAGCGGTGTGAGCCTCCTCGCCTCTCCGAGGGAAAAGGGGACCTGCCTGCAGGATGGCTCAGCGCTCTCCCCGCAGCATCTCCTGTCACTTTCCGCAGACCGAAGAGATTTATTGACCGAGCGCGGGGAAATTGCAAAGCCGAGCCCGCTGCCGCTTTCTGCTTCGGAAATTAGCGGTCGCGGCGCCGGTTTGCAAACAGCCGCTTGACCCTGAAATGTGGAAGCTGAAATCCTAAATGCATTTACCGGCAGTAAGCTCTAGCAGCGGGGATGTAACCCTGGGTAAGCACATAGAGAATGTCTCTGAGAAGTAAATCCCTCTATATTGAATGAGACTACTTTATCTCGTGCTGCACGTATCATGATTAGTATTACGTTTTTAATGGATATCTTCTGGTCTGGATGGAGAAATGTGAAACGCGGGACGGAGGAGTGGTAGGTAGTTACTGAAGTTTAATTAATGCGGAACACCAAGAATACGCTCTTCTCAGTCTTAAGAGCCAAAGTTCAGAATCCGTGAGGCAATTAAATAACTATTTGCTATGCTTATGGCTCTTATGGGGATCTTGGGGGGCGTGTTGTGCCTCTATCTTTATGTGTTAAGCCCGTGCTGGGAGGGAAGGAGGTCTGTCTATTTTGCCGAGTGGGGCTTTGGGTTCCTGCCCTTATGGCTGCAGGGGCTTGGCTGGGCTTGGCTTATGCTCCTGTACTCAGAAGGAAGTTCACTGGATGTATTTCTTGGTACACACACACACACGGGGCTGAATTGTAGTGGATATGAGAAACAGGAGGTATAAGAAGCACCAATATTGGGCTTTGCTTTGGAGAACTCAGGAGAGAGCTTGTGCTGAAGAACCTGCTATAACTATTGAGCCCATCATGCAGACTACAGGTTCCATTTAGAGTTGTAGCCAACTTAAGCCAAATCTGAAAGAAGGAACTTCTGATTGCTGTGTTGTTGTGCTGTCTGCATGGCCAGCTGCTGCTCCTTACCAACACATTGACATACGCTTGCCAGAAGAAATGCAAGCATCCAGAATGGAACATAGCATTAGGAATTTACAAAGCTATTTATTATATTGAGGTCAGGACATGTGTATAATTAAAAATTCTTCACACTAAGAAGCTGTATTTATCTCTTAGGTCTGTAGTAAGCTATTACACTGTAATCAAAGGATGGAATGTTTAAAAACCACAAAGCTAGCGGCAGTCGCTGTGGAATATCTGGTTTTATTTATTATTTTTACTCCTAGCAAGGAAAGCTCCATCTGTCTTTCTAGCAGGCCATGACTAGAGATGGGTGTGAGTTTTGGCATGTCCAGATGTGTGAGCTCAGCTGTTCTCTGTCACTTGGGGGACAACTGCCTTGTCCCCCAGCAAGAGTATGCTTTCTACATTATCTTCACTGAAGTGTCAATGGTTTAACTACCTTCTAATATTATTTTGTGTATCAGTCTGCCCTATAAGAGAGGGCAGTTCTTTTGGGGTTTCCCTAACGATATCTCTGTGCCTAGAGTCTTCTGAGATTGAGCCTCCCCCCCCCCCAAGGTGTGATAAACATCCATCTTTCGAACAACCATAAAGCTTGCCTTAGGGATCTAAAACAGTAACCATTTATCTTGGATGCCTGGGGGATGAGGGGGATGGGTCTTCTATACAGGGTGTCATCAGCTTCTAGTAGGAGCCTCTGTTTGGGTCCTTGGTCAAAAATTTGGCTTTGATCCCACAGCTGGTGAAAATCAAACTCCCCTCCCCCTTTGATATTTTTAAATGCCATCAACTAGAGAGCTGAAACAGAGATAAAGATTTTACATGCTGCCATTACAAAGAGGGGGATTTAAAGACTACCACATAAATTTTCCATGCACTAAGATTAAAAAATGTGTAAGACAAATAGATATAATGTTTTATAGCTTGAGTTATAGTTGAGAAGACTGACTCTTGGAGGCTGTCTTCTCCTTCACCCCCACCCCCTGCTGTAACTTTAGCAGCATCTAACGGGGTGTTCAAAATGATGGTCCCTTTCTTTGGCTCTGCTGAAAGATTTGGAAACATAGAAGAACATTGCTCGGTAAGTATGTTTGAACTGCTTGTTGAACAAGCAATTCAGCCTCTACAGATGCCTAATTTAAACTACTCCAAGAACAGAGCTTTCTCTATTTCACCATTAAACACTGATAGAAAGCTTAAAACAATTACAGCTTGGTCATATAAATGTACCCTTGGAAGGAAGACCCACTATGTTAATAGGCCTGGTGCCTCTGTAATCATAAAACTGCATTCTGTGTATCAGTACTGGAAATCAGTTCCATTTAATACATGAATATTTACTTCTAAGTGAACTTTGCATAAGATCACATTGTAAGTCACATTTATACTTTATCATCTACATGACTGTTTTTCTTTGCATTAAGGGATATTACTTTCAGTCAGCCTTAGCTACCTGGATAAACTTTAACATCAGCTGGGGAGGGTGGGAAGGGAAAATTTACAGGGTTAATAGCTGAGCTATTAAGATTGGAGTCAGATGTGACTAAGAGCTACAGAAGAGTTTGAATTTCTCTAATATCTTGTGGCATAACTGATAAAGCAATTGTACTTTCAACATTTTTAAACACCCTGTTACAGTTTAAGCTTCTTTTTAAAAACTCAGAAGCCAACAATATTTTAATGGTTATTCTAATGAAGAATTTTGAATTGTGATCTTCAAACTGGGATTAGATTGGGTAACATGAAATATGCTTATATTTTCATTTCTGTGTGGAAATCACATTAGTATTCTCTTTAAAGTGCAGTGGTTTTTTTTTTTTGGCAAAGTTTAAGATGCTGCACTCATTTAATTGTCTTAACCTATAATTAGACATTGTTCTTATACTGTAGATAATCCAAGAACAGTAATTGTCAAATAGTGATATATTTGACCTTTTTTGCTTGTAAGTACTGTAGTTTAAATAGCTTAGGAGTAAGTAACTACAGTATGTGAAATAAAAGCTTCTTACTTCATTATGTGTTTGGTCTGTCTCCCCCTATTGTCTTAGAATATACATTAGTTTTGTGTTGCTTCAGCATATTAGAAGCTCTCCATCTTACTCAGAGTTATTCTAAGGAAACACTGCCCCATCAGAAGTTACTTAAGTTATGTTTAATATGGCCACTATGTCATCACCTGGTGGTAGATCTTTTTCTCAGGGACAATTAAAATATGTAGTAGATACAACTATCCATCCTGAGTATCTTGTTGAGCAATTGCTAAAAAAAATAAAATCCATTTGGCAATTGCCAAAACAATAAATCTGTGCTCCAGCTTCTAAGTAGAAAGGCAAGGTCTGTATTCAAAGTGATTCAAAAGCCATGTATTGCAAACTCTTGCCATAGAATGTGTGTATTCATTAAACGTTTTTTCCACAATAGCTTCTCTGAAGAAAGAATTTCCATAATATGCACAATATTGAAGATAGTGAGAGAGATGCATGGATCAATAAAATGTTTCATACTTCCTTCAAGGAGTCAGCAAAAGCAAGCAATTACTAAGCTTACTATCATATATTTCTGGAGTGGTGTCTGTCTCTTCCCATCCCATCCCATTATTGGCTACAAGTCAGTACCAACTAAAATACACTTAATCCCATTAAAATAATGAGGGTGAAGTGTGGCTGACTGCTGAATTCTTGCAATGATCTTGCATTACCAAAAACCCAGAAGCATCTTAAAGGTATTTCTGGAAACTTTTTAGGAGGCTGACATCATTTTAAGACAGTAATGATGATTCACCCTATACAAGGCAGACTCCCTGTGACCAAGCTGTTTTGGATTGGGATCTCCTTGCTTCATTACAATTAGTATTGAAAGGACAGCTGGCATGGTTAATATTTTAGAAGAGAGTCCTTTGAATGAGGATGTCTCCAAACTGTGAAGACCTGGCCTTTTTGAAGGGCCTTTGGAGTTTGGTTTGAGTTTATTGTCTTTTGTTTGGTTGTTGCTGGGTGCTGTGTCTTGGTGCTTTGATATAATAATTATACAGTTTTATTGTTTTTAATCTTGTTGGATCAGGGAGTGATAGAATTGTGCACAATTGGAATGGAAGCCATCAAAGATAAATAAAATCAACCTCATTTCTGTTGTAAACTCACTTGGACAGCTTCTGGAAAACTGCTTTCTCTCTGTCACTAATCTCTGTCTAGTCTCATCAGGAATTTGTAATATGGAGGTGATTATGCTGACTTAATTGTTTTAGGAGTTAAAAGTGGATAATGGCCATGAAACTCTTTCCCTTAAGGGAAAAGCATAGAAATGCTAAATATTACTGATACTAGCATTCTCAGAGTGAACACATATACCTTAATGTTTTTCTCTTCTACTGGGAAAAAAGTTGGCAGAACTCATAAATTTATTTTATTTGTTTTTATTTATTTTCTATCCCGCCTTCTTAGGAAAATGATGTTGTCGCAGCAAAGAACAATATTGCAGGTCTCCTAAGGAGTGAAAATACTTTTCCAAGACTTAATGAACAAAAAACACAACAAAATGTTTTAAAATGGTCTTTCAGAGTAAACAGAAATCCCTACTTAGTTGGAAACTATGTATTTCTAAACTAGTGCATCCAATTTATGCCTTGAATTGAAGCTCATGACCTATTAATCAGTTATGAATACAAAAACATGCCTCAGTTCCTCTTTGTGAATTTGTCTAATTCATGCCTTCCTATTGCTCTATAAGCTGAAATGTCTGCTATATTGCTATTTGTCTATGAACTTCAAAAACAGTACAAGTACATCTACAAGAACATTTCATGCTTCAGTTGCTTTCAAATGTACCTTTTTAATGTGAGCTGTCGATGCTTTGCTTCACAATTGTGGTCTTTGACTTTAATTTGAACATCTGCCAGTAACCATATTAGAAAGTCAGAGCGGCTGTACGCCAAATAGTTATAATAATACAATTCTGAGAGCCTTCTAAAAGTGGAACTATGATTGTATGTGGAAAAATTAGATATAAAGATTTTAGTGTCCTTCCCCCCCCTTTTTTTTTTTTTGGAAACAACTATTCATTTAGCACTGATTTTTTTTATCTTACAAAAATGGCAATTTTAGTAAGTAGATTATTGTAAGTAATCTGTAACGCATAGCTTTCCAAAGTGTGTGTCGCGACACACTACTGTGTCGCCTGCGGTGTCCTGGTGTGTTGCACACAAACCCGGAAGCGCTGATGGGGGGAACCATAAGAAACGGTGGTGGTGCTGATTGGCAGGGGTGCCGCTCCTTACGGTTCCTCCCATCAGCGCTTCCAGGTTTGCGTGCGATACACCAGGACACTGCAGGCTGCGCTGCCGCCGCCACCGTTGATGTGTGTCACGAAAATGACAAGTTTGGAAAGCTCTGCTGTAACGGTTGTAAATTATAATTTAAATGCCTGTATTATCAGAACTCTTAGACTTAGTCCGACAAATAATTGGACATCCCCACATAACCATCATCCCACCCAACACAGAGGGAGAAGGAGATCAATAATGTGCTCTTAAGAGGGGGACTGGACACCAAGTGGGCAGATCTTAATTCCTATTATGTGGGGTAGGTCTGAAATTTTCCCAGTAAAGTAGCCTTAGCATAAAAATTTGGGGAAATACTGTCTAGCTAGTTCAGGAACATAGTTGAATACTGAATCTCTTTCTGTATCTATTAGCCCTTTGAGTCAGTCCAGACAAGAAGCACAACAATGAATACTAACTTTATCTTTATTGTAAGGTTACATTAACAGAACCTTGCAAGTCTGAAAGTTTCCCTCCCGTCCCTCACTTTTACTCTCTGAAAACTAGGAAGGGACCCTTCTGAGATACTTTCTCCACCCCTCATCCTCCAGACTCAAATTTCGTTTATCAGACTGTCTAAGCTGCAGGTCTTCATCCTGTCTCCCAAGGTCATTCCCACATACCATTACAGTATCCATCTACTTTCAGAGACAGCTGGGACCAGAAAGCTTTGGAATATCTGACTTGACAAGCCATGATGTTTGAGTGGAAATGCACTTTCAATTTGTGGTTTTGTGTGTGAATTGAATTTAGAAAATTCTATAACGTTTTTCCCCTGATGCTCAGGCTTTTATACAGAGAGATTAAAGTGCTGAACAGATGGAAAAGGAAAAGTGTTCTCAATCATAATCTGCCTTTGTTTTGAAAGCATACCAGTGGATTGAATTCTAAACCATGGTTAATACAAACGTTATTTAATTGTGATATCATATTACCATATTGTTTTTGATGCACTGTTGTTGTTTTCTGCCTTCGAGTTAGCATTGACTCTTTTTTCCCCCCAAATTTTATTAAGATTTTAACAATACATAGTTAAAAGTCAGAAATGAAACAGAAAAAGAAATACAAATTAAAGAAAGAAGAAAAAAAGTGTAGTAAAGTAAAGAAAAGAAAAAGAAAAAATACATAGAAATTAGTTAACTTCCGATTTATCTCTGGTCATAAAAGTAAAAAACTTTTGATGGCTGTTGTGGGTCTTCCGGGCTGTGTGGCCGTGTTCTGGAAGTTGTGGTTCCTAACGTTTCGCCAGCATCTGTGGCCAGCAGGAGTGCTCCTGCCCTCTGAAGATGCTGGCCACAGATGCTGGCGAAACGTTAGGAACCACAACTTCCAGAACACGGCCACACAGCCCGGAAGACCCACAAAAGCCATCGAACTCCGGCCGTGAAAGCCTTCGACAATACATTAAAAAACTTTTATCTTACATGCTAGCTTTTTTTATAACATTCAAAAACATTTCCTGTCTAATATATTTTATTTATATATATTTTAGTCTTCAAAACCCCATATAAGCTTTGCCCCTCCCGCTTTTTGCAAATAGGAGTTAGCATTGACTCTTGATGACTGCCTGGACAAGTCCTTGCAGTTTTCTTTACATAGGTAAAAATAGGTTGGCCCAAGGATCCATAGCAGACTGTGCAAATCCAAATGGGAGGCAAGGAAGAGATAGGGTTAAAAAGATGCTTCTCTGCCAAACAATCTGGAATAGTTTTTAGCTTGACCTCTAATATTATGTCAAATTGTGCTTTTAGATATGTGTGTATAAATATCTGTATCTGCTAGCAGAACAATATAACAAACTAGACAACCCTGTGACCTGTTGGGTCATCCTTTGACAGAAGGTAGTTCAGTCTGATGGGACCAGAATGAACATTAAATTTTATGCTGACCATTTTTTTTTTACCCCAATGCTGGACGGTCCCGTGATCACCTAAGAAGAATATATATCATAAATAGAAAAATAATTGTAGTGGCAAACAAACTTCAAGAATACAGTAAGTCAATATTTACTTAGCTAAACAGATAAACAGAATGACCGTGGGTGGGCAAAAAACCGGGGGATCAGGAGTAACTTCTGTGTTCCTGCTGGCTTCCCCATTGACTTTGCTTGTGGGAACCTGGCAGAGAGCGTCGGAAATCACAATCATGTGACTATGGGGATGCTGCAGTGGCCACAACTTTGCAAATAAAACTGGTCTGAACATAATGGAAATTTCAATTCCACAGGAGTAATGGGTCCCGGATTTTTTATGCATTCTTTAAGTTAGTGGATTTTAGGTACTTTGATTCAAAAATTGTTGTGGTCATGTCATTGGCGATCACTCGTAGCCAAGTAAGATTGTCTTCCAAGGGTAAAATTTTAACAGTGGATCCGTAAGTGGCTGTAAAGGCCAATTCTGGATCCGCACAACCTCCCACAATGAGGGCATAGGTTTCCGGGTGGGAGACGGTCATGATGAGGGTTTGCTTGACGTGCCTTCCTTTTAGCTCTTTTTTCCCTTTCGCCCTGTACTCATGCTTCTTCAAAGTCCATAGCGCCTTTAATAAAGGCTGACCTCCAATTGAAACGCTCATGAGTTAGGGCTTCCCAGTTCTCAATGCTGATATTACATTTTTTAAAATTAGCTTTGAGAGTGTCTTTGAATCTCTTTTGCTGTCCACCAATATTCCGTTTTCCATTCTTAAGTTGGGAGTAAAGTAGCTGCTTTGGAAGACGATGGTCAGGCATTCGAACAACATGGCCGGTCCAGCAAAGTTGATGTTGGATGATCATTGTTTCAATGCTGGTGGTTTTCGCTTCTTCTAATACGCTAACATTAGTCCGCCTATCTTCCCAAGTAATTTGTAGAATTTTTCGGAGGCAGCGTTGATGGAATCTTTCAAGAAGTTGGAGGTGGCGTTAGTAGAGGGTCCATGTTTCACAGGCGTACAGAAGGGTTGGTAGTACAATGGCTTTGTAAACAAGCATTTTGGTCTCCCTGCGAATGTCCCGATCCTCAAACACTCTACGCTTCATTCGGGAGAAAGCTACACTCGCAGAGCTCAGGCGATGCTGAATTTCAGCGTCGATGTCGGCTTTTGTAGATAGATGGCTGCCGAGATAAGAAAAGTGGTCGACATTTTCTAGTGACACACCTTTAAGCTGGATTGATGGCTAACTTGGGACAAACAGATAAACACAATGAGAGTTTTAGTAGTATATAGATAGATATCTGATTTTGTTCCGCACTATCGTGTTCCCCATAACTACTTATGGCTGTGAAAGTTGGACAATGAAAAAGTTGGATAGAAGGAAAATTTATTCTTTTCCAACTAGTCTCCAACTATGGTGTTGGAGGAGGCTCTTGCGAATCCCTTGGACTGCAAAGATAACGAATAAAGAAGTGTTGAAGCACATAAAACAGGACACGTCACTAGAAGGAAAAATAACAAAACTTAGACTTAGTTACTTCGGTCATGTCATGAGATCAATATCGTTAGAGAAAGACATTATGCTTGGAACGGTCAGTGGCAAAAGACGACGCCAAAGAACGTGCTGGTTGGATGTAATCAAAGCAGACACAGGGCAACATTTAAAGCAACTGAAAGAAGCTGTACAAGATCGGAAATCATGGAGAGAGTTGGCTTATGTAATCGCCAAGTGTCGGATACGACTGAATGGATAATTCAAATTATTCAACAGAACCTGCTTCTTTTCTTATATACATCAGATATATATGTAGAGTGGTGAGTGGAACATCAGATATACATTTCAGTAGTTGAGCTTTTGACTTTCTGAGAATTGGGGAGACAGGATATTGTCCCACAATAGAAAGCATAGATAGGGCATAATCTCCTATCTCTTCCAAAAGTTTCATGTATCTTAAATCTTGGATATGCTGCTTGTCATGCAGAGGGTAATAGTTCAAGATAGGTAGGGCTCCAAAGTTGTCTTAGCTTTCATGCTTGTCTCTGAGATGGAGTTTTGGGGAATGGGCTTTCATCTCTCTGGAAACTTATCTATTTACTTTCAGAATTTATCATTAGTGTTCCCAGATGACTGTGTGACTAAGACCTTTACAATATTGCTTATATCAGAATGGCCATAAGGCAGAAGTAGATCACAATTCCATGGATGAACCCCTGTTTATTCATATTCTTAACTGGACTAATGGAACTTTATTTGATCCAACAATCCCAACCTCATGCTCAGGATTGCTTTCATACTGATTAGTTGTATGTCTTGTTTGTTGAAAAGATCTTGAATATATGTTCTCTGTGTCAGAGGACCACAGGAAAATTAAAAACAAAAAAAGAAGGAGCCCACACACATCAGAATCAGCCTTCTTCTTGCTTACATTATCTGCCTTAGAATAATTAATGTGTCTGTAGTTTGCTTATAATTTCTAAAGAGAATTTAAGTTTGGCCTGAAATACTTTTTTGTGTTTTCACAGATGTTTCCTAAAATGTGTTGCTCATGTAATATGAAATAAGAATTTTGTAGTGCTTTCTCTTGCTTCATTTATCATGATTATCATAGGGCCTTCTTCACTGAGATCCTTCAGCCTGTGTTCAAGAGAGAATTTCAAATGATAAATATAGTTTGCACTTATGGCTAATGGAGTGATTTAGATCTTTGTTTCTTGGGCATATAGAAGAAAGAAATAATATAGAGTGCACACTTGTTTATTTTAGTAAAATGTAATCCTATAAATTCCTTTGTGTTCTTTCTATATGTCTAGACAGCTTGGGCTAAATGCCAACAAAATGTCCTTGTTCACTGCCCAGTGTGCTTGAAAGAACAAGACAACTGTCCGCCTACACTAGAAATAAATTCTCTTTTTTAATTTACTAGAAGCTGCTTTGCTTTGGAAAGCAAATGGCTAACAAGTCCAGATCTCAATGGGTTTCTCTTACGCTTTCAAAAGGCCTGTTCTGAACTTGCACCCTGCTGGGATGGTGATGTTATTAAAGATCAAATTATATTACCATTGGTAAACATACTGCTTTAATACTAAGCTGTTAGAGAGCAGTCTCACAGAAGCTGGAGAGGAACAGATGAACAGCTACATCGTGAAACTTACATCCCTGATCACATTACCAATAGGTGGAAAATGTGCAATCTTATATGGAGGAACGTTTTCAAATTCTTCTAGCCCTTTCATTTTAAGATTATGTACTGGGAGCTTCCATTGAAATGCACTTTCTGCTCCATTCTCAAAAACAATTTAGAATGCTGAAGAACACTGGCTTATTGCTAATGAGCAACTGGTATGCTGGTACATGCTGTCCAGTTAGTCCTTCCATCTAAGCAAGGGTAATGTCAATAACTATAAGTTTTTCGGAAGAAACAGCCTAGGCCAGAGTTTCTCAACCTTGGGGACTTTAAGATGTGTGGACTTCAACTCCCAGAATTCTATGCTGACTGGGGAATTCTGGGAGTTGAAATCCACACATCTTAAAGTTCCCAAGGTTGAGAAACACTGGCCTAGGAACTAGAAAGCCTAGTTCAGATACAATGCTAAGATTTCCAGCAAGGATCTGAAGCCTGAGTTTGAGGTTGGCTTATGGATCTTGACTTCTTTGGGAACAATTACCTCTGACTGACTTCTGTTTTTGGAGGGAGGGAATCGGGCAGAAGCAGCTGGATACTAAAGTTCCTTTTTATGGTCGAAAACCCAGGGTTTTCTGGAATCTGGTGTATCATTTTATGCAAATTCAGCTAGTTCAATATAAATAGCAGGTACTGCTACTTGCAATTGCAGTCTACAGAGTAATTGATTTTTGCATTATTGTACTTACTACATCCTTGCAGCTTCAGATGGTTATGAGTAATGTAATAACTGGTGCTTTAAAGTGATGAAGTCACAACTACTTAAGATGTAATGCCCAACTATTATTATTGTGAGCAGTTAGGACTATCCAGGAGTATATTAAAATCTTGGACCTTGTGGCATGTAAGCTGCTAAAAGCCAATTGATGGATGTTCTACTACTGTAAAATGTGGGGGAGAGTTTTTCTCTTTTCATTAAGAAATTGACACATGATTACCAATATTGCTGAACATTCAAAATATTTAACTGTGCAGAATCTCAAATGTTAAACAGAATGAAGCATCTTGCACCAGCTTAAAGACAGACTGAAGTTTTTTCTGATGCATTTTTCTAGTTGTCCTGTTGTCCTGCAAATATACTAGTGCAAAGGATTTTAGATTTTATTTCTACAGCATGGATACTTTAACCAAATCTAAGAGGCAATATTCTATAGGGATAACGCTATGTATAGGATAAAATTAACTACTTATCTGTTTTTCCTTATGTAAATTAACATATTTCCTTACAACAAACAAAGATGGTAGAAACCTGTTTATTGGCCAGTAATAATTGCACTTACAATTGCTGGATCTTAACATAGTTAAACAAACATGAATTCTGTTACTGAAATTCAAGACCCCTATAACTGTTGAAATTGGTCACAGCATAAGATGTATTGTTGTATTACTATAGGGGAGGGAGAGAGAGAGAGAGAGAGAGAGAGAGAGAGAATTATATATAATTACATACAGAATTCTCCACAGAGGCACAAATGACCAGGTTCAAGCTATCATATTTTAGACACATGTGAAGATTTAGCTGTCTTGAAAAGTTTATAATGCTGGGAAAGGTGGAAGGATGACCAACAACAAGGTTGGTGGACTTTATTACAGCAGTGATGGATGCACAGTTGAAAGACCTGAAGGACCAGGTTGGGGACAGATCCTCCAGGACAAAATCTATCAATGTGGTTGCTAAGAATCGACACTAACTCATTGGCACACAACCAGTACTTCACAAAAGTAGATTATTATATGCACAAAGTTTGTCTGTGAATTAAGTCTATGGATTAAACAGGCAATAATGCACAGCACTGCTCCCGTGAAAGCACTATGAACTTTGATTATATATTGAGTGCCTATATGTAAAAGGCTGTGTATGTAACCATAACTCTTTATGCCTACCTTGCCCATCCCAATGTTTTGCAAATGTGCAGAACTAAAGCTCCCACGAACCTCAGCCAGCCTGCCCATATTGAGGAAGACTGCTTTATATTATAATTAGGAAAGTTTTAAAAATAATTTTCATGGGTCTTAACCTCCCATTTGGGGACAATAGTATAAGGGAATACTTTGTAACTGGGACTTTGTAATTGTTTTATCATATAGTTTGCTCATTTCTTATTTAAAGTAGTTTGAACTATTGGTGTTGGATTAATCTTGTAAAAGAAAAGTCTCCCAGTTCACTATGTCTGTACTCTTGCTTGGCTTGGCCTTTCTAGCAATATGTTTTTCATAAATGGAAAACTTGTACTGATTTTTTTCCAGATTTTTCTGTGAATAGTTAATCCTAAGGAAGTGTCTGCTGAATTGCTACATAAAAAACCTCAGTATTACTAAAAGTCTTGTTGGATATTGCTACATGTGTACTTCTTGGCAAAATGTGGAGAAACTAAATTGGCATCTGTGCTCAAATCACTGAGTGGATTATATAGTAGTGCTATGAAAAAAATCCACACTAGCTCTGAGTTTGTTTTCCCAACCTCATACAGTCTCCTTATTCATCAGAAGAAAAATTCTCCACTAGTCAGTTGAGTTAAAAAACAACCACCTTTAAACATATGATTCCCAACCGAATTTTTCTCATGCATACAGTTCAAAAAATAACCCCCAGCTCCATTGGTTAACTTGAATTTGGATCCAAAATGATTTGTAGACATTTTCTCACAGTGAAGAAATACTTGGAATTTTGAATCATACATACAGTATTTTCTTTAATGTTTTCTGATGTTGTAAAACAATTTCATGTATCTTCATAAAACTGGTTTTGTTTCCTTTTTAAATTGAAAAAGGATAGTTTGGCTGGCAGTGCAGTTGCCATGCATTCTTACACTTGAACCCCTTAAGATTAAGTATGCAACACTAGAATATCTTAGAAGTACCTGTAGTTTGTAGATAGATAAGCAAGCAGTCAGTCTGAGCTGTCAGTTGCTCTTGCAGAAATTAGTGTTGTAAAAGATCTTCCCGTTCGCTGCTTGCTTTTTAAATGATTTTTCTCAACACTATCATGCTTTTATAGATATAGCAGGAAAGATGAGTGGTGCATTGTAAATTCTGCTACTACCAACAGGCACAAGCCAAAGTCTGTTTTTTAAAACAAACAAACAAACCATGGACAGAGCTATCTACATTTGTCAGGAAAAGCCAGAGGAAATCATCTGTGTGGTGTTCTGAAGCATTTTGACTTAGCTCTCATTGCAATGTGCCCAGTATGTATGAGATAAAAGAAATTCAGACCCATGGAAGATTTTCCACTGCCTTGCCTTAAGTCCCATGAAATAGTTTCCACTTACCACGTTATGGTTTTTTGGGTTCAAGATCTTTCTGTTAAGTCCCTTACAAGTTCACACTTCTATCAGACATTACAAAATTAGCAACTCAGCATTTTATGACACTTTTGGCAGAGGGTGGTTGGGAGTTGGCTGGCCTGCACTGAGAAACTGATATAACATCTTAGAATTAGAAAGCCATTCCCACTTGGGAATTACAGAACTTGAAACTCCATGCTCTGAGTTTGCTCTGAGTGGACAAATTCACTCAACTCTGCTTGCTTTGTAGGCTAGTTAATCTATGGAAATAATATTTCTACTTCTTCTATTTTCCATAGCTGGTTTTGGGTGTTGATTGCTTTAATCATTTTCTCTGCTTACTTTTCATATTCCTTCTCATAAGGGACAATGATGATTGAGACACAGGCATTTGGGAATAATTTCTCAGTTGATCCTGGGGTCATCCATTCAATTAGAGCAGGGGTGGGCAACGTCAGGCCCGCGGGCCATATAAGACCTGCGGGGCTCCCGCCCGCAAACCCCGCCCCTTCCACGTGATTGGCTCCCGCCCGCAAACCCCGCCCCCAGTGCTTGTGATTGGCTCCCGCCCGCAAACTCCGGCCCCCAGTCCGTGGAAATCCCAGAAACCCCGCCCCCCACCCACCCACCCCCGGTCCCCGGTTATAAATATCCAAATGGCCCTTGGCAGAAGAAAAGTTCCCCACCCCTGAATTAGAGGTTTTTGGGGGATCAAACCTTCCCAGAAGATTGCCTGCCTCATTCTCTGCCCCTGGAAATAAACATTTCTTAATTCTATATGACTGCCATTCTTGGAAGTCCAATTTATATAACTTCTCTTTCTCTTTTCTTTTATTGCTATATACTGTATCAATAATGTGCTAGACATTGTCCAAAAGCAATCGAGTACCATCTGCAGGACCTCAATTGCTATCACCTTGGAAAAGCTTTTTTTGGAACTGCACTATTAAAAATGTATACATTTTAATGCTGAAGTTTTGTACCATATATAGCTGAATGCATAGGCAAATTCATAACTGTTCTTTGCCTGGTAATGGGGCTCTCTTTATTGCTGTTTTGGAATTCTGTTTATCCTGAATTATCAAGCTTAATTTTTTTCCCCCATTAATACTTGAGGTGAAGTTATACTAAGAGCTGGCTATGATGTTGGCTTTGAAAGCTTTGGTTAATTGCAGGGAAGAATTAATTTAAGCTTTTAACATTAATGGCTGCACATATGTTTGCATTTTCCCTCCCTCAAGATTGCACAATGAATGATCCAGTATGTTAACTCATAACTGCCATTTATAGTATAACTGTTGATGAGTTGTTTATCTTTAAAAGAACTTGAAAAATTCAGTTAGGAGAAATTCATGTTAATCAAGGAAAAAAGTCACTAGATGGCACTCTTATTCATGCAGTATCATCACTTTTTCCTGGTGAGCTTTTAGCTAGGTAAATGAGGGTAAAAACATGAAAAATTGAGTTTGGTCCAGCAATACCAGGAGTTATGACAATTGGGGAAGAGTTCCAGAATGGTGATAAACTGAATCTTTGTTGGGCACAGAGCTAAAATACAACAGGTATACATTTTGCTTATATCATGGTCTTCTTATTTGGGGGCTATATTTTATCCCTTCAAGAAATCAATTGACAAAAACTAGAATTTATTTTTATTTATTGTTTATTTTATTAAATTTATATTACCGCCCATCTCCCCCAGCGGGGACCCTGGGCGGTGCACAATAAAATAGAATTAAAAGAAATATAAAATTACAACAATACATAATATGAATTCCAAGGGTAAAATGTTAAAATAAGATAAGATACTGGGAGGCTTCAAGGGAACAGCCATCCCCAAGAGGAACTGTTGGTGTTTCCCTCCCAGGCAAGACAGCAAAACCAGGTATTTTAGCCTTTCCGGAAGGCTGGGAGCGAGGAAATCAGCCTCACCTCCGGGGGTAAGATATTCCAAAGGGCGGGCACAACTTCAGAGAAGGCCCGCTTCCTGGACCCCACTAGGTATTCAAAGAATACTTTGAAATGCCTAAATAAAACATGTTATATGAATTCCCTAAAAGCACATGGAAAGCAAAGTAAAATCAGAGTGCTTATTTAAAATAAAAGTGAAGAAAGAAAGACAACTATGTGGATGATGCAAATATAAGACTGATAAGTTTCAGCCCCTCTTCTCAGATTGAAGTTGGGGATAAAGTGGGAAGTATTAGAGTATGCATCCATGTATACATGGAAAAATGTGCTGGGAGATGCTATTTTTGATCTGCAAGGGTTTTATGGTAATGAATAATCAGGTACAGAAGTGCATCACCATCAGTTTGAAGAAACAGAACTGTCATGGGAATTAGTCATTTGATACTGAAGAAACATAAACCTGGGTTAACATATTTTTGCATTGCCTGGGCTAATGATGGGGGAAAGGACTATGAGCCAAAAGGTGCCAAGCAAGACCCATTCCCGTGTGACGGGGTGAGCTCCCGCACTCGCCCCAGCTCTTGCCAACCTAGCAATTCGAAAGCATGCAAATGCAAGTAGATAAATAGGTACTACTTTGGTGGGATGGTAACAGGGTTCGGTGCTTGTCATGCCAGCCACATCACTGCGGAAGGGAAGCATCTTCGAACAGCACTGGCTCTTTGGCTAAGAAATGGAGATGAACACTGCCCCCTAGTGTCAGGCATGACTGCAGGGGAAACCTTTACCTTTACCTTTACCTTTTTTATATGATTTCTTTACACAAACCATTTAGCTTAGAGTATGCTTTGGGGCTGGTGGGCATCCTTGGAATTTTGAAAGCACGTCATGGGTGCTCTCATACAATGGCTGACATGAGGGTTTTCATCAGACACAAAGGATCCATTTATCATAAAGTAATCTGGAAATGTGGTTCCCAGCATTGCCTTTCAGCCTTCCAGGGTCATTTTTGCATTTCAGTTTTTATCTTTGTGCTGAACAGGTAGGTCTGCTTCCAAGCAAAATACTGCTCTTTAGCCATGTACCATTTCAGAAAATAACTACAGAGCCTAAGCATATTCCTTTTAGAATCTGGCTTCTTGCTTTTCATTTAATTGTATTTTCTTAAAAGAATCTAAAAATTTTTTCTAAGGGACATGCTTACAAATACATTAGCACCTATTCTGCCTATCCTTAGTAGTTTGCATACAAGCTGTGAGAGGCTCTACCACTAGATTCTTAGTTTTCAAATATAGAAAAGGATATAGGAAGAAACAATTACCTTATTTGAGTTTAAGGTAGAGACACGGCTAATAAATATGGTGATGGGAAGTTCATCAATGGAAAAGCCAAGGAGTTTGTCAGCTGTGTTTATTTATTTATTTATTTTATTTTATTTTATTTTATTTATTTTATTTAATTTCTATAACCGCCCATCTCCCCCCATGGGGAACTCTGGGCGGTTCACAATAAACAAGTTAAAATAAGGTTTAAAATCTCAATTATACAATAAATATAAATTAAATTGAAAATCCAGATGGTAATGGAATAATTAAAAGAAGGACAGTTATAAAATTAGGGGATTAGCCACCCCCATGAGGAACTATCCCTTCCTCTTTCCCATGCCAGGCGGCAGAACCAGGTCTTCAGCTCTTTCCTAAAGGTCGGGAGGGAGGAGATCTGTCTCAACTCTGGGGGCAAGATGTTCCATAGAGTGGGCGCTGTCACAGAGAAGGCCCGCCTCCTAGACCCCATCAGATGACACTCTTTAATTGATGGGGTTCGTAGCAGGCCCTCTCTGAATGACCGGGTGGGGCGGGTCGATAACATGGGGATAAGACGATCTCTCAGGTATTCTGGCCCCATGCCATGTAGGGCTTTAAAGGTGATAACCAACACCTTGAATTTTAACTTGTAAGGAATGACTGGTCACACATATAACCTTGCCAGTATGTGTGTTGGAAGTAAAATTTGGAGAGGTGGTAAAAATCTCTAGAAACCAGGAGACACTGAGTTCTGTCTTCCTTCAGCTGGGTAACTTTGGGCCAGTCACTCACTCTTAACCCAGCCCACCTCACCTCACAGGCTTGAGGGAAAATCAGAGGTGGGAGCATTGGGTATGCCACCTTGAGTTGTATAAAATAAAGGTGGGATATAAATCTCATTATCTTCTACCTTAATAATTAAATATTATATAAGAATAATATGTTTCAGGCATTTAAATACTGTGTGGCCAAAAAGGAATGTGTGTACCAGTGTAACTTTATTAGGAATAGTATTACTTAGGCGTGCTGACATGTAGATAATGGTTTAGCTAAAGAATAGTAGGTTATTCTGACTTTCTCACATAACTGTATGTCAAGAAATAACTAGCTAATTCAATCTTCTGTTATGATTTAGAAAGGTGTAAGGCAGAATCTGATGGCATTAGCTGCAAGGGCAAGAAAGCCTATGAAAACAAAAGATGTATCTAAAATAAACATTTTATGTGTTAACACCTCCATCCATTCTTGGAGACAGACTACTCTGTATTTGACCAACAGGACAAATAGTGCCTATTCTATCACTCTTGGTCTCCAAATATAAGCTGCTGCAATAAAAGCTTTAATTTTAAAATCTAGTAGAAATCTAGAACAGGAAACCTTGTTCAAAGGTTAAGTATAGTTAGTTTTCTTCCAACTTTTCAGAAATTATGGTGGAGTTGCAGGACTGCCTTGGAATCTTAGGTGAGTAATGGCTGCATAATTTGGGGCAAACGTGTAACACTGTGGCAGACCACATGTTTTGCATTGCAGAAAATCCCTGGCTCAGTCTTTGGTATTTCAGGTTGATCTGGCACAAAGTGCAATCTGAACACTTTGAAGGATGTTGCCAACTAGAATAAGCAGTACTAAGTTAAATGGACCAATGATCTGATTTTTGTATTTCTGGGTATGAAAAGCATACTAGACAACCACTTCCAAGTACTGGAATACTGTGGCTGATGTGGAAAAAAAAAGCTAAGCAGGGTTTGACCTGGTTAATATTTAGATGGGGAACACCAGGAAACCCCAAGGCTATAGATTAGACTGGGATGTAAAAAACAAAATTCAGATGAAGACCATGGCAACCCATTTCTTATTGTCATTAAGAAAACTAAATAGACATGTCCATGTGGTCACCAGAGAGTTTTTAATCATGGAACTTTTTGCCTTCCTATGTATATCTGTACACATATACTCCATGGTATCACTAGTACTGTTTTCTGTATTAATGCCACAAGATGTGATGAATATGGCTAAAGCTTACTTTTTTATGAGACAGTAACTGCATTCTCTACATATTATTCTAAAGCTGGATTTTACTTTTGTTTATAATATGTTTTGAACATGCTTTTTTTTTTTTTACTATTCCCTTAGTCAAAAGTGTGGGTGGGCTTTCCTGTTTGCTTGCTTTCTTGCTTTTATAATGAACTAATGAAAAAGAAAATAATTTCAGTGCCATTTTGCTTTTCTTCAAATGAAAAATAATTTTCTGTTTCTAGTGGAATAAATTAGAAGGGTGTGTCTTGGTAATATGAAATACAGATGGAAGTTATTGCCTGCGACTTCATCTGCCCCTGCCCAGAGGTGTTTCCAAGCCTAAGTATGAAAGAAAACTACATTGATGTGCTTCATTTGGATTTAATCATGCCTTCATTTTGGACATTTAAAGTCTATAAAATGGCTGTGGGCAGCAGAGTTTGCAGCGCCAGACTTCCTAGTCCATCAGCTCTTCCTTCTGAACGTAAATCTCAAACCTTTGTTCCACATGTTCTCCCATTGCTCCAGCATAATATTACTGTATATCCAAAATTCTTGGCCCATTTAATCATACATTCTTTAACTTGTTCATCTTCTAAATTCATCTGTAACAACATTTTATACATCTTTGTAATAACACGTTCACCATTTATACAGAGTTCCATTTCAAATTGAGTTGTTTCATTGACAAATTTAAGATTATTTTTATCTACTTTAAAACATTCTGACAATTGCATATGTAAACCAATGACATGCAAAACCTTCCAACTCTAATGTTCCCTTGTTTTAAGCTTAGATTCACCCTCTTCAAAGTTTAAAAGATCTTTATAATTTAGCCAGCTTGTTTTCCCCACATTTTCTCTTCTAACAAATGCTTCATGAGGTGACAACCACCATGGTACATTAGGAGACAATCTTGCTTTATATTTATTCCAAACCCTCATTATGCTACTAACAAAATGGCTTTTAAAATCTTTAACTTTATCATACCACAAGTAGGCGTGCCACCCAAATCTCAATTCATGTCCTTCAAGTTGCAATAACTTCCTATTCTTCAAAGTTATCCATTCCTCAAAAGCAAACAACAGGCATCAAAATACAATTTTAAATCAGGTAAACTCAAACCTCCTTGTTCTTTGGCATCTTGTAACAATTTATATTTAATTATTGGTTTCTTGCCTTGCCAAATGAACTTAAAGATATCCTTCTGTCATTGTTTGAATGATAAATCTGTTGTCAAAATCAGTATAGTCTGAAAGATAAACAATATCCTAGGCAAAACATTCATCTTAATCACAGATATTCTCCCCAAAAGAGTCAGTTGTGGTTTTCCAATCTTAACAGATCTTTTTTCACATCATTCCAAATTTTAAGATAATTATTCTGAAACAACATACTATTCCTGGTTGATAAAATCACCCCCAGATATCTAACCTTTTTTTCAATCTTGAAACCAGTCTTACCCATCAACAATTCTTGATTGGACAAAGTCATATTTTTAGTCAGCATCTTTTTTGTTTATTTACTTTAAGTCCTGCCAATGACCCAAATTCTTTCAATTTCTTCATCAGATGTTCCGCAGTATCCAAAGGGTCCTGTAATATCAAAACTAAATCATCAGCGAAAGCCCTCAGTTTAAAGACCTTTTTTCTGATCTTTAGGCCCTTTATTTGTTCATCTCGTCTAATATCTCTATTAAAAACTTCCAACACCAAGATAAAGAGCAAAGGTGACAAAGGACATCCTTGTCTTGTTCCTTTTTGTATATGACATGGGTCAGTTAACTCATTGTTCACAATGATGCTTGCCTTTTGAGGATTATAGATTGACTTGATTCCCTGAATAAAATACTCTCCAAAGTCCATATTTTCCAAGACACTAAACATGAAGCTCCAGTTCAAATTATCCAAAGCTTTCTCTGCATCTAGGAAAATAAGAGCTGCTTGACACTCATTACGATATTGTAAATATTCTATAATATTCAAGAAAATTCTTATATTATCTTTTAACTGTCGTTTGGGTAAGAACCCACATTGATCATGGTGAATAAAGTCCAGTAAAATTTTCTTCATTCTTTCCACCAGTATTGTTGTTCAAATGCCTGACCATCGTCTTCCAAAGCAGCTACTTTACTCCCAACTTAAGAATGGAAAACGGAATATTGGTGGACAGCAAAAGAGATTCAAAGATACTCTCAAAGCTAATTTAAAAAAAGTAATATCGGCATTGAGAACTGGGAAGCCCTAACTCATGAGCGTTTCAATTGGAGGTCAGCCTTTATTAAAGGCGCTATGGACTTTGAAGAAGCACGAGTACAGGGCGAAAGGGAGAAAAGAGCTAAAAGGAAAGCACGTCAGGCAAACCCTCATCATGACCGCCTCCCACCCGGAAACCTATGCCCTCATTGTGGGAGGTTGTGCGGATCCAGAATTGGCCTTTATAGCCACTTACGGATCCACCGTTAAAATTTTACCTTTGGAAGACAATCTTACTCGGCTACGAGTGATCGCCAATGATGAATGATTGAAGCAAATATTTTATAATAATTGTTCAGCAATGAAATTGGTCTGTAATTCTTAATTAAAGAAGGGGCTTGGCCTTCAATTGGTAGAAGTGTAATATTAACTTCTTTCCATGAATCTGGCATTGCGGAGGCTAACAAAATAGAGTTCATCAGTCTTTTAAAAGGTTGAAGAATCTGATCCTCAAAACATCTGTAATATAATGCAGACAAACCATCAGCGCCTAGTGCTTTTCCCAATTTAGTTCTTTTTATAGCTTCCACTATGCTAATCCAGACATTCTTGAATTGATGAACTGATTAATACTGTACAAGTAATGTGATAATTCTTAGTTTTTTTTTAATTCACAGAAAAAACATGTTGAGCATCCTTATACATTTTGACTCAGCTGTTTTTCAAGAAAGGCCTTTATATTTTCAGTGCCTAGTATACTAATGAGCTGAAGCATTCTGCTATAAGTTTTTGGATAGTGCTTTTTCTGATAGATTCAATGTGAAGGGCTGTTTATGTACTACAGTATGTCCTCTTCCAAGTTCTAACATTTGAAGGGAGCACCACGATCAGGACTCTTGTGTACATTAAAGCTACCATATCTACTGTACCGTTTGAAGATGGACTATGAGTATGCTCTCTCCAATCACAAACAGATTAGATTTCAGAGATAAAACTCCCTCAGTTTGTATTCCGCTTTGGGTGACTGGTTTTCCTGGCAACACTATGGAAGTTGTCATCTCCTGGGATCTTTTTGGCTTCCCATCTGGTCTAACTTCTCTAGAATTTCTTTGAGTCTCCAATTTAATTACTAACCTGGTTTAACCCTTCTTACCTTTTTGAAAGTAGCCAAGGTCAAGTAGATACTGCCATCTGCTCTTAAGTGTAGGGTAGACAAGTTGTGTTTGTCTCCTTCATATCTTGGATGTATAGGGAAAGGAAGTTTGTATGAATAACCCCCGTTTTTAAAGTCTTCAACTCAGGTTATGAAATCTTGAGAACGCTTATGTCATCATCACAATTACCCCTGCTAATTACCAAGTGGGTGTCATGGGTTGGATTTGGTTTTTCCTCCTTAGCATGATCATATTTTAATTTTCTGATTTTGAACCTTTGAAAGCTGCGCAGAGTTGTTTCGCTTTAGAAATCAATTAAATAAATAATAAAAATGCTTCAAATAGAGCTGACACCAACAAGTATCTCCAATTTAATACTGCCAGACGGAACTGCTGCAGAACTACACTGACACAACTTAGAGTGAAAGTATACTTTTAAGCAAAAGGCTACTTAACTTGGCTGAGTTGAACACTTGTATTTAAGTGTAGAGAGAGCTGTGTGTGTGTTTTATATTTATAACTTGAGTTAAGTGGTTGACAGCTGTAAGACTTGTATTTGGGGGGGCATAATTAAATTACTTGAATTATTACTTTTCCAGATGTGAAAGCTCAGTGATGCATCCTTTGCCAAAACAGAATAATATAAAAGTGTGACTGTTTTTTCAATCTTTCAGTCCCCCCCACCCCCCATTTCCATTCCACATCCTTCATCTTTTCTTTTTTAGAAGCTCTGAATTTTGCTGTTAAATGCATAGAGGAAAATATTTTCTAAACCTTAATTTCATCCTGCTTGAAGGTATTATTCTCTCCCAAAGCTGGCATACTTTGAATAGGATGTCTTAGTATTTGCCCACTGATCTAAGTTTCCACTATTTGCAAAGTTAATTTTTTTATACATAAACAGCAGTTGTTTGAAAATAAGATCAGTCTGTTTGTCTAAAATTTAGTGGGTAAGCTTACATAGGAAATAAAAAGCACAATAAGGACTCAGATTTCTTTTATATGACTGTTGTCTTAGTGGAGGCTCTTCCTCCTATTCCTTCTGCCCAGGACAAGCACTGATACAAGACCATGTTCAGATATATACATGGGCAACAAGTTTGGTGAATGTGAATATTTCACAGTTATTGTCATCCATCATCATTCGGGTGATCTGTTCCTTGTTAAGGAACAATGGACCATATTATCTTCCTTCAGGCTGCTATGACACATTGGCAAAACATTTTGCTGCCTTCACATTGGCCAGACCAAATAATGTTACTGGGGCAACAGCTTGCAAGGTTACCTGGGATTCTTTTGAGCTTGTGGACTCATTTTAGAAAAAATAAATTATGGCTAAGGTATTTGTCTTCTTGTTAGCCACCTTGAAGCTTTGAAAGTGGATAATTATCAACTTTTTGGAAATAATAAAATATTATACTTCAAGATTTTAGTGTGTCTTTTTGTCTATTCTAATAACTCCTTTTAAACATAGCATATGAATTTGAAGTAATTACAGTTATTTTATAGGATTTATAAAATGCCTTTAAGATTTCTATATAATATTGAAGAAAACCTGGTTAACACTTAACTGGCTTCATTAATCTCTGGAGCAATTCTGTTGAAGTACACAAGAAAACCCTGACTTCAAGCTTTGAGTTACCTTTTAAGTGAATCTTAGCTTTTGTAGTCCTAATGATTTGGGTTGGCAATAGCATTCATGTGAGCAGGGATGCTGCAGGTTAGAGAAAAAATATGGTAGAAAGAATCAGCTTCATGCATATACTCTTGGAAAAACAAATGTTCACATATTTCAGCCACATCATACATTTTCTATTGCTTCTGAATACATTATACAAGTCAGCTTTCCTAAACCTAGTGCCATTTGGACCTATTGGACTATAAGTCTTGTCTTCCCCAGCCAGTAGGTCAGTTGCAGTCAAATACTAGTCTAATTATCCCATTTGGTCAGCTTTTTATATTTTATATATTGGGTTTTTTAATGGTATGTGGTTATTTTTCTTTATTGCTTGAGTTGGGCATACATACATACTTATATTTAAAGGATATTGAGTTGATGAATGATCTATGAACAGAGGAGAAATCCTTGTGAATCGGCTTCTAATAACAGCTATTGATAAACTGATTACATGTAGGCAAAAGAGTTGTTCATAAATATCTATGTAATTTTGCTTGGATTTTAGTATCATAGGTACCAGTTTTGTTGATTCAGTAGAACAGAACTATAGAATATTAGCATGAAAAATGTTTTGGTAGCTGAAGACTTAAATACAAATCTGATGAGATTAACAGTAATGGCAAAGGCATATTTAAACTGCAGAGGTTGTATCAATGTGACTCCTTCCAAACATCCAACATATCAACCATTACCAACAGGTAAGAATGACCAAAATGTAAGACATCTATGTTATGTTAGAGTGCCATTTGTTTTAACAAATCTAGGGTAAACTTCTTATGGTGTGCTTAAGGAATTGTTTTTAGAATTACTCATCTCTTAGATATATTAGGTGCCTGTAGTTTATAACTCAGAGGATGGCATGTAGTAAAAACACATAGAATCCATATACATTGAAATCAGCAGAATAAGACGACCAATTAAAATAGCAATAATTTCCAATCAGCAGAGTCTAAAAAGTATCTTAATTCTTTTTTTCCATTTCTTTATATTTTATTTCATTGAAATTTACTTGTTTTATTTTTTTTCATAAAACTTTATTATCACAATAAAATTGGAAAGTATGATGAAAATAAAATTTCTGAAACATAGCATAGCTGAAGAATAAAAAGTGTGAAGATAATAAAAAGATCTTTGCTTAAGGTCAGAATGATAATAAAGTTAGTCCCAGATAGATTTTTCTGGGAAGGAATTCATAATTTAGAGGCTACTCCTGGAAAGACTGAGTCTGGACTAACCTTTAGCTGTAATTCAGCCTATGACCATATTGAGAGACAGGTCTTAGATCAGAGCTTTCCAAACTGTGTGTCGGGACACGTTAGTGTGTCAGCTGCAGTGTCTGGGTGTGTCGCGGCTGCTGCTGCCTCCGAGCCCTGCCAGGATTCCACGCAGGTCCTAGTGCCTGACTTGTGCCTTGCTGCCTCCAAACCTGCTGTGATTCCAGACAGGTCCTAGTGCCTGCCTTGTGCCTTGCTGCCTCCAAACCTGCCCTGCCAGGATTCCACGCAGGTCCTAGTGCCTGCCTTGTGCCTTGCTGCCTCCAAACCTGCTGTGATTCCACGCAGGTCCTGGTGCCTGCCTTGTGCCCTGCTGTAAGAGTGTGTCGCGAAATGATGTCCTGCTGTAAGAGTGTGTCGCAAAATGATGCCCTGCTGTAAGAGTGTGTCGCGAAATGATGCCCTGCTGTAAGAGTGTGTCGCGAAATGATGCATGTCTAAAAAGTGTGTCACCAACATGAAAAGTTTGGAAAGCTCTGTCTTAGATGATGATCTTAGGGCTCAGCTTAGAGCAGAGCTTTCCAAACTGTGTGTCGTGACACATTAGTGTGTCGGCTGCAGTGTGTAGTTGTGTTGCACGAACGTAACGAGAAACCTCTGAGTCGAACGCTCAGGGCCTCAAGCGCCTCGCTGCTGCTGCCTCCGAGCCCTGCCAGTATTCCACGCAGGTCCTAGTGCCTGCCTTGTGCCTTGCTGCCTCCAAACCTGCTGTGATTCCGCGCAGGTCCTAGTGCCTGCCTTGTGCCCTGCTGTAAGAGGGGAGCTCTGTCCAAGACTTGCCCTGCTGTAAAGGGGAACTCTGTTTTCATGAGATGTTGTGTCCTCATACATTTCGCTATTACAATTTATGTATGTGTCCATATCTCTTACAAGTTAGTTAGTTTAACCTCCGGTTTGCTAGTAAAACTGAATTACTGTGTCACGAAATGATGCATGTCTAAAAAGTATGTCACCAACATGAAAAGTTTGGAAAGCTCTGGCTTAGAGCATGTCTACAGGTACTGTGACTTCAATTCATGAAAAACTAATGTGAACACCAACATTTTGAGCTGGAAATGAGTTGGAAGCAAGGAAAGTTGATACGATACTGGCATATTGTTCCATACAATACTTCAGTAGTCGTATTTTGTGTCAAGGGCAATTTGACAGGTCGCTGCCCAGAGTTGCTTGTTTGTGAGATGGGCGGCTATATAAATTTGAAAAATAAATAAATAGGTAATTTAAAGGAGAGATTACCAGAGCATGAATCAGGGAAGCTAGGCTATCTTTCATCTAGCAGTGTCATAGTTGGTAAAAGCATTACATGTCACCCAGGATACTTATGTATGCTTATGTGTGTAATGACGACAATGGATCTACAAAACAAAACAAAACATCCTATAATCTGCAATGTAATATTAAGATTAATTTCTTCTAGAGCAACTTGAATATAATTCACCTGGACAAATGAACTTCCCATAACAATTCAGTCTTATTTGGATTAAATTTCATTAAAAAATTTTTGGGTAACTTCATTATTCCAAATATTGATTAAGTACTTTCACTCTCTCACCTAAATTTGGTGAAAAAGAGCCATACATTTGTGACTTAAAACCTAGCACTCTTTGTTTGTAATGTACTGTTTATCATATGTAAAACCATCCTGAATATGTGAATAATCTGGGATTTCATGGGCTTGTTGAATTGCATGGGGGATAAGATGGAGCATGCCAGGTCCCAAAACATAAATGCATAACTGTGCTGCTGAACGGAATTACTTCAATTCCATATTAAAAAAAATAACCATGTTTGTATAGAACTACTACAAACTCTGCTGTCCATACACAGTTGAGACATTGTTCCAGAAACATCTAAATATATATAATATCCCTATTCTATTCTTTATTTTCCTATTTCTATAAGTCTTTATCATAGTATGGATCCCCATATATTGTCTAAAGAAGGTGTTTGAGGACACTGGAGTGAAAAGATGCTATATTATTTGGCTTGCATGTGGAGGTCTTTATAACCTTAAAGGAAGTAGTGAGAGACCAAACATACTGTAGAAGAACAGCCAATGCTGAGAGACAGTTTAATGTACTTGTTAAGAGTGAAAAAATAAAGGCCTATTTATTGTGAAGGTAGGGTATTGTGAAGATACCCTACCCTATTCACAGAATTTTAGAGAATATTTAGAATATGGATTCTCAAGAGATTTAATGAACAGTTATACATCTGATCCCATTTTTCCGATTTGGTAAGGGTTAGGGCAGGGGTCGGCAAACTTTTTTTGCCGGGAGCCATTTTGACATGCTCGTGCACATTTTGAAGTGCTCGAGAGCCAGGGGGCGGGGTTTGCGGGCGCGGGCCAATCGCGTGGAAGGGGGCGGTGTTTGCGGGCGGGAGCCAATCGCGTGGAAGGGGGCGGGGTTTGCGGGCGGGAGCCAATCGCGTGGAAGGGGGCGGGGTTTGCGGGCGGGAGCCAATCGCGTGGAAGGGGCGGGGTTTGCGGGCGGGAGCCAATCGCGTGGAAGGGGGCGGGGGAGGTTTGGAAGAAGAAGGGAAAGAGAGGCTCGACTGCTTCGGCGGCGGCGCTTCCAGGTTGTCGCTGCGGCGGCAACGGCTGCCCCTTCGAAAGGGCAGGCTCCGGGGACCCCGAAAATGCCCTCAGTTTAGGCAGGGAGGCTGCGTGCAAGCTGCCTCAGCTGTTCTGCGGGGAGAATTGCCACCCCAGGGCAGCGTGTGCATGTGGAGAGGGGAGGTTTCTGCCTCCCTGCCGGAACCGAGGGCATTTTCGGGATCCCCGGAGCCTGCCCTTTCGAAGGGGCAGCGGCAGCAGCAGCTGCAGTGCTGCCCCTTCGAAAGGGCAGGCTCCGGGGACCCCGAAAATGCCCTCAGTTTAGGCAGGGAGGCTGCGCGCAGAACAGCTGAGGCAGCTTGCGCGCAGCCTCCCTGCCTAAACTGAGGGCATCTTCGAAAGGGCAGGCTCCGGGGACCCCGAAAATGCCCTCGGTTCCGGCAGGGAGGCAGAAACCTCCCCTCTCCACATGCACACGCTGCCCTGGGGTGGCAATTCTCCCCGCAGAACAGCTGAGGCAGCTTGCGCGCAGCCTCCCTGCCTCCCTCCCTGCCTCTCCCCAGCTGCCGCTGCCCCTTCGAAAGGGCAGGCTCCGGGGACCCCGAAAATGCCCTCGGTTCCGGCAGGGAGGCAAAAATCGCGCGTGCAGACTGCCGGGCTTCCCGACGCACAGCTGATTGGCGCGGAGAATTTCCACTCCCTTCAGCGCTTCCGGCTTGTCACGCGACACACAGTTTGGAAAGCCCTGCCCGTCGTCAAGATGGCTGCCGGAGACGGCTGCCAGGTTGCCAGGGGTATGCCCACAGCAACGCACACCATGCCCGCTGCCGCGCCTGCCCCGCCACACTCGCTGCCGCGCCACGCCCGCCACGCCTGCCTGCGGAAGAGCCACACTCAAGGGGCCAAAGAGCCGCATTTGGCTCGCGAGCCGCCATTTCCGACCCTTGGGTTAGGGTAAGGAAAACTCATTACACTATAAACTAGTGTTTCAATTGTATCTCTGGTTGGAAGACCCTTATTTTCTGAATTGCGTCCATCTCTTTTTAAAAAATGGCTTGCAATTTAACTCAAGATTAGGTGAGTTTTGTTTTAGAAAACAAAATGAAGGAAAATATCTGCTATGCATTTCATGTCTACATTTAAAAGTGCTCTTTGTATTGAGACTTCCATAGGTGAACATTGAATGTACTGTAATACTATTGAATGGATATTTTACCAAAATGTAGCCAAGACAGAAGTGGGTGATCAACCAGTGTGTCTGCAAAGAAAATTAACAGAATAATCAAACAAAAAAGGTTCTGTATGGAAGCAGTCAAACTTTACAGTTTGCATAAGAGAAAATATTACTGGAATTTTCCTGGGGCAGTTCAGCATCTGGAGTTTTACAGAAAGCTTAGTCTTAAGGAAAATGGTAGTAAATCTTAAGGGAAACATTGTACCATTTTATTTAATTAAATTTGCATTTCTTGTTTGAATTATTACTATGCTTTTTATTTTGAAAACATGAGCATGGATAAAGAGGAATTATTCAGCAGGTTTGTTTTTATTCAAATTAAGGTGTGGTGCAGACAGAAACTAATTGTAAGTGATGTACATAATACTCTGCTATATAAATTTCATGGTTACAAAGAAACGATTCAATGTATTTCTTTTTATGATTTAATGTTTATATTTTCTTCTAAGTGCTCTCCTGATTTTCACTTTTAAATTGTGTATGTTGGGCTTTTCATGTGGGTGTTTTAAATTGTCCATGTACATGCACCAAAATGCAAAATATGTTCAATGAGGAGAAATATTATAAATCTGGATAAAATTTACTTCCGAGTAATTGTAATTAGATGAGAAGTGTGCCAATGACCTTAATACTATTTATCCTACTGTATGTACTGAAAGAATAGAACTTTGCAGGAAGTTCTATAACATGGAGCCTTGGATTGAAGATAGAATATATGTTAATCCTATCTTTTCACCAAAAAAATGAGGTATACTGTTCAACATGCATAATAAAGGACTAGCTTATTCATATTGGTAGCTGCTTTTTTTGCTTACATTATATGTAACATTAGCTACCGTAAGCTGGTGGGTAGCTGTGCTGAATAATGCCAGACTAAATCATTCTCCTATTTCAGATCTGAGATGAAACTCTGAGAAGAAGCAGGACAGCTGCTTTCATAAACTACTCTACACATTCAGCCTTCAAACTGATGGGCCTTCAGTAAGCAGTGTCAAGTGTCTGTGGGAGGCTGGAATCCCAAAATGATTCTCTATTAAATTTATCAGTGGTTTCCTGTTAATGGTTTGCACATAACCTTATTTGGCCATGGATTAGCTCAGTGCCAATTGCCTTGATACTGATTTTCTGGAGTACATAATAAATCATTAAATCAGACAGTAGTCAGGAGTGCTTGAAATAGTTCAGATTTGTGTGTGTGTGTGTAGTAAAAGAACAGGCTAGACCCATGACATGTCCCTGTCTAAGGCAAAATAAAATGACTGTCTCACTCATGGAAATTGACTGGACTACACATGAATCTAATTTTCCCCCTAACAATAGGACAGGGTCCTCCAGTACACTTGAGGGCAGTAAGCTGGTTTACGAGGCTAAGGATAAGTTGCATGACAGACATAGCTCTTCTTCAACATCTCACTGTTACTCTCTGCTCCCACTACAGTACAGATATAGAACTGATACCTCACCCAACCTAATGGAAATGCAAACTCCAGGTGCTGGTACAAATAATTCAGAAGTGATAATGTCTTGGTAAGCAATGATTCTATGATATTTGAAAATTATCCATTTTTAGGCAAGATCTTGGATCTTATGCAAGATGATGGCTTAATAACTCTGGGTAGTCCTGGAGGGTATTAATTATTTAGATCCATTCCATACTGGCTTTCAGACTAATGTTATGCTGGACAGTAGATGAAAGCATGTAACCCCATCACAGGAGAAAGTTGAGGTAGTATTCTAGATCCATCTTTAGACATGTTCCCTAAATTGAACCATCCTAAAATGTAGTCTTAAGACATGCTGAACTTAAGACATACATGATATATGCAATACAGGTTTTTCCTGTATTGATCTCTTTTATTGATGGGGAAATTTTGGCTGTCCAGGGACTGCTGAATTATAACATCCCTCAGTATTAACTCTACTACATAGTCCTCTTGGCAATTATTTTTCAGCAACATTTAGGTATCATAGGCTCTCCATCCCTCCTTTACTGTTCAGAATGAAAGAAACCTAGCCTGGAATTAGTTTTAGTTCAAAATAATAGAATAGATCATATTTTTTGCTTTGGGATTATTTATTTCCACTATTTGTCTACTCGTTGAACTCTAGGCAGCTTACAATATTGAAATGTAAAAACAAAACAATAAAAACCATCTTTCTCTGCTGCTGTTAATTGCTGAGGACCCTCCCTTCCAAATGTCTATGAAAAAGGATGATTTTCATTCTCTTCCTAACATACAAAGGGTGAGGGCCATTCCAACATTTATTTATTTATTTATTTATTTATTTATTTATTTATTTATTTATTTATTTATTTCTATCCTGCCTTTATTATTTTTATAAATAACTCAAGGTGGCCAACATACCTAATACTCCTTCCTCCTCCTATTTTCCCCACAACAACAACCCTGTGAGGTAAGTTGGGTTGAGAGAGAGTGACTGGCCCAAGGTCACCCAGCCGGCTTTCATGCCTAAGGCGGGGGTGGTGGATTCCGGCGCTACCGCTGGTTCCCAGGGAGGGAACGCATTCCAGGCAGATAAGAGGATTTGCAGCCTGGGCACTGTTGCTGGGAAAGTTAAGAGGTTCAAGGTAGCTCTGCCCTAGAGCCTTCCTAGGTTATTTACCCTTAGGTTAGTTAGAGTAACTTTAGTCTGGCAAGATTCTGTCTATACGGTGAGAACAATAAAGAACTAGAGTTGGAATACACTGACTCGGAGTCGTTCTTGGTCTGGGCCCGACAGCGGGACCAGAACTCAGTCTCCTGGTTTCTAGCCTGGTGTGAGGGGTGCTACTGAGAAGGCTGTCTTAAGCACCCCTGTCCCCTCAGAAGGTTGAGATGGCACCCCATCCTGCCTAAACTGAAGGTAATAAGGACCCAAGCCATATAAGGCTTGATCACCAGCATCTTGAATTGGGCCTAGAATCTTACTGGCAACCAATGCAACTCCTGCAGGAGAGGTATTATTTTATTAAACCAGTTGGTATATGGTTAGCCACATTGTGTTCCATCTGCAACTTCTGGGTCATCTTCAAGGGCAACACCATATATGACGATCTGCAGGGATCTAAATGCAATATGAGAAGGGCATGAGATACAGTCTTTTAGTGCCTCCTGGCTCAGGAAAGGTTGCAACTGGCAGACCAGCCAAAGCTCTCCAATGCTTGTCTAGTCCTAGTCCTGCCTTCTACCTGCTGCCCTAGCAGGAACCATGAGTCCAGGGGAACCCCCTAGTGTGCATATCTTTTAATATAAAGGTAGTGCCATTCTGTAAAGAGCAATGGATCCCAATGCTGGGATTGTCTTCCAACCTATTCAGGCCTTCACAGCCTTCAGGCCTTCAAGACTTCTACTGCATCTCCTGTTTGGCCTGGGGTAGATATATAAAGCTGGGTATTGTCTGCATATTGATGATACCTAATCCCAAATTGATTACCTCCCTCAGAAGCTTCATGCAGGAGAGGGCCAAACTCTGAGGCACCACACACTGGAGTGTCCAAGGGCTTGACTCCCCCCCCCCGCCCCCAGTAACACTGATTGGAACTGCCCACTTGGAACCACTGCCAAATGGTGGCTTTGACTCCTATCCATTCCAGTTGGCCCAAAATGATACATTGGTCAGTGGTATCAAATGCTAAGAGTTCTAATTAAACCAGCAGGAGTGCACCACCATTATTATTGCCATGATAATATAGCAAATTATCACTAACACTTTATAACTGACTTGTAAATATAAAAGCTAAGGTGAATTGTCTGTTGTTACTAGGATAATATACCTAACTGGAGTATAGTATACAAATATACCCCAAATATAGGGGAAAATGCAAATATAGTGAACAAAAATACAGTTGAAAAGTACTTTCTTCTTAACTAATACATATGTTTCTGGCATAAGGTATGCTTTTCTCATGTTTCTACAAAGAACCACTAAAAGCTATAGAAATGCCAATATTGTATCTCTCATCTTTGTGTGTAATACCTCATTGGGAAATCTGACAGGTGGGTCAATATTGGCAGCCATCAGAATAGGTGGTCCTCAGTGCAGAGAACCAACAAACAGATATCTTGAACAAAAACTACTTATTTGTCTCTGACCACTGTCTTCCCTTTCACATCTACTTAAAAGTCCTAAATGTTAGTTTAGCTGAGAGTCTAGAGATAGTCTTGCTTCAAAGAGTGAACTGGAATGTGTAAAGTTCCTTTCTGTTTAAAGACCTTTACAATATAGACACTTGATTTAGGACTGCAGTTACAGAAACAGGCATATTTCCTGAAGCTGAGCACTCTAAATTGTTTACATTTTTAATTTCTAAAAGCAATATACTATACAGTTGCTGGTATTTAATTAATTTGGAGAAAAGCCCAAACATAACTGATTAAGAAACCAAAGCACCGAGTTAAGATTAATGGATGATACTGATTTGGGGTTTGGAGAATCTTATATATCATATCCTTCTCTTTTTTTGCTCTTTTGCACTATTTTTTTCCTACATACAGCTTGGTTATCATTCAACAGATGGTTCTATTGTATTTTGAGTATATGTAAATGTTTGCAATTAGCCACTTCACTTTAAACTGTGTATGAATCAAGTTGCTGAAAATAAAATTGTGAGAAGCAAAGTTCACTTCTCCAGTATCCATAAACAAATTATATTTAATCTTCATGTTTCTGAATTTAAAAGATTGCACCAACAAAAAGTCCTGAGGACGTCTAAGAATTATCCATACTTTTTCCCCAATTCTACTTCTTGGTACTAACATAACAAGCATTTAAAACCTATTTAGAGAGAGCCAGGTTGGTGTAGTGGTTAAGGCAGCAGGCTAGAAACTGAGAGACACTGAGTTCTAGTCCCGCCTTAGGCACGAAGCCAGGTGGGTGACCTTGGGCCAGTCACTTTCTTTCAGCCTTAGGAAGGAGGCAATGGCAAACCACTTCAGAAAAACCTTGCCAAGAAAACTGCAGGGACTAGTACCTGCAGGAACTAGCTGCTCCAGAGGAAATGCTGCAAAAGTGTCTTCACAGTTGTTACAAATTGGAAGGGGTGATAATTTAAAACCCAGGGTTCCTCCAGTGAAAAATGCTTATGATAGATTGCCACTGGTCAAACTCAAACTTTGGATACCCTGTCATCTGGGCAGTTTTTAGCTCTTCTACCAAGGATGAACTTCCTTTCTTCAGAAGAAGGAAGTTTATCTGAGCCTCTTTCTTAGATGTTATTTTGCAGGCCTCCCTTGCTGCAGCTACTTTTTATGTTGGGCACTATCCTCAGTCTTCTAAAATTGAAGGATAATTGAACACCAGGCTCTTGGGGTAAATCACCAGTCAGGCTCTTCAATCAAGCAAAATGTTTCATTTATTAGGTCCCAGGTCTAGCCATCAAATAAGAAATTAACTAGTACTCAAACCTATCTTCCTAATGCACCTTGTTGGAATGATAAAGGCACAGTCCAGTTTTCATCAGTTGTGCCATTGTACAAATACGAAAAGCTTTTTTGGGGTGGGATGGGGCAGCATGGTGGACAGTTTCCTATGGGTAAGAACACCTGTTTCATCTGACTTCTGGTCTTGGATTTCTCTCTGTATTGCAGCCAAGGTGCCACGACACCATAGCATACCCCTCTCTACCCCTTCCAAGGAATAGTCTATTCCCATTCCCTCTATACAACCACTAGCTGAATTTTATTTACTCAAGCTTCTTGGCATGGCGTCCTTTTAACAGATGTTTTAGCGGTCGCTGTTGTACCATATCAAAAATTGGGGGGTTGTCTTAATCATGTAATTTCCACAACGAAAACTGAGCTGATAAGTATCAACTCAGCTTCCCAATTAAGACAGTATCTAATTCTTCCTGTGGAATGCTTTAATTACAAATAAAATCTTAAATATTTTAACACTGAGAGATCATGATAAGCTTTTTAAACTGATATTTAATCCTACATAATTTAGGAAATGGGTTCCATCTGGTACCCCAAGAGTAGATTTAAAAAACAACAACTCCCTGTATATCTTTCCAGAATATTTGACTTTCCTCAGAGAACTTTGGTGGTTCTTGCTGGCATTCATGATATAAAGTGGAACAATCAGGTTAGCTTCCTCCTAGCCATGGCTGGTATATTGAGTAGAGCTAAAAATATAAACACCCAAATTCCCCATACAGTAACTAAGGCAAAGCATATGTAATTGAAACAATTGCATATTGCTTTCCTATTTATTCCTCCTCTGTGTTTGTTTCCTTCCCCTTTCATTTTTTTCTTCTCACTTTGGGACATATTTAATTATTTGCTGTAAACCATTATTTACACTGATAGCATTATGCAAATAAAGCAGTACTTGCTGTATTCCTAAATGTACTTGTCAGAAAATAAGCCCCTTTGAATTTGGTGTGTCTTAATTCCAAGTTAACATTTTCAGAATCTGATGGGTTCATGGTGGTCTCTGAGCTTGATTTTCTAGTTTAATTACCTAGTCTGGTAATCAAATGTTTGCAAGAGGAAAATCAAGCTCAGACAACACCAAGTATCTCCACTATTGCATTATTAATTTTATATACACACACGCGCACACACACACTTGGGAAGTGTAACAGGGATTTCTGGCAAAGCAAGCTCTAGAGATCTCCCTTCAATCAGCAACATACTACAACTGGCCAGCAGACTAAACCCTTCTAGCTCTAATAAAATGACATTCTCTCCTTGAGGTTAAGTAGTGAAAGAGGAGTTTGCTAGAGGCTTTTGTTCTTTGAATTCCCCTGAAAACAACACCTAGCTGGAAAGGAAAGGAAAGGAAAGGAAAGGAAAGGAAAGGAAAGGAAAGGAAAGGAAAGGAAAGGAAAGGAAAGGAAAGGAAAGGAAAGGAAAGGAAAGGAAAGGAACCCACCCCCAAGTTTTGGGATAAAACCTTCCAAGTTCCAGAAAGAAATATAATACAGCCCAGACATCTAGGGGCAGTGAGTATTAGTGGCTCTAAGGATTTTATTTTATTTTGCATGTGCCCAAAGCAAATGGCTGATTTCCTCCCAAGCTATTTTTCTCTTAGCCCTGATCTCCATGTTGATTGGGCACAGCAACTGTTCCTTTTGTAAGGAGTGCTGTTCTCTTCAATTATATTTGGTGGGCTAGTTCTGCAGAGAGATGCTTGATGGGACAGGGTTACAAGAGTGTGATATATTTCATAACTGGACTTATTTATTTGGGGTGCAAAGAACAAGCCAAGAGGACAGTGAGCACCAGCTGGGGGTTGTCAGAGCTGCCTGCCTGTGAGTAGAAACTCTCTCTCTCTAAACTCTATGTTCTAGCTTTCTTAGAAATTGGGTTTTTAAAGACCCAGAGAAGTTTATTTCAAATAAAAGTGGTTTTAAATAAGATTAACACATTTTTCACTTTCCTCTCTTGAAGCCTAATTCTTTTCTGTATTCACACGTGTTTTCTTTGCTGTTGCATGTTTCTATTTTAAACAGCTTGTCTTGGGGAAATATAATTTGACAACATCCTTTAGAAGACCTAGGGTTCTTCAGACTGACTTCCAGATACCCTGGTATTTCTTAAGTTGCATTTTCCTTCTTTTGGCATTGTTGCTATAACCCTGGTTGAGGGGAAAGAAAAAGAAAGTAGTTACAGCAATTACTAGCTGAAGGCAGTAACTGCTATATTACTTTGGGCTGTCCTGGTTGGGTGGAGCAGGTCTGGTGGTAAGAAAGAGAGCCTTATAGCAAGTATGTGTTATTTTGCTATGAATAGAAAAATATTGATGTATTCCTAGAACAGAAGATTAGCTCAGCTGGACTAAAAAAGAAAGCAGATCTTGTGGAAAGAATGGCCCTTGCTAATGGAAAGCAAATAATCTTAGCTGCAGTTCCATTGAAGAAACTGAATCCTGCCAAGATATAATTTTGCAAATGAGCTTTTAAATGTAAACATTAAGAGCAAAGTATGTCCATACAAGATGTGAGCTAAGAGATTCAGCCAAAATATTTTTACCATATTAGCCTTAAATTGAAAAAAAGGCTAAGATTTCTAGGAATCATAAAACAGGGAAGGCAAGCAATTACCCTTGGTAAATTTCTTTGATGATGAGAAAGCATTACCTGAGACCACCAGAATATTTATTTATTTATTTATTCAGTTTATATGGATGCCACCTTGCCAGGCCATATGAACATGTACGTTCTAAGACAGGGGTGGGGAACCTTTTTTCTGCCAAGGGCCATTTGGATATTTATAACTGGGGTGGGTGGGGGTGGGGTTTCTGGGATTTCCGTGGACCGGGGGGGCGGAGTTTGCGGGCGGGAGCCCCACGGGCCTCATACAGCCTGCGGGCCTGACGTTGCCCACCCCTGTTCTAAGATGTCTAAATTCACACACACAATCCTAGACAAGGACTTTTAAATGTATTTATTTGTTAATTCATCAAACTTGTATGATGCCCAACTCATGATGACTATCGGTGGCCCATAACAACCAAAGCAAGGAAATTACAATGAAACTAATTAAAAAGAATAAAAGATAAAAGATGGCAAGAATGACAGCTGAGAGGGGAACAAAGCAAAGGGTCTCACTCTCCCTCGCCAAAGGCCTGGATGAAGAGCGTTATCATTTACTGAAGAAGCAGTGGTGGCCTGTTTCACATATAACACCCATAATGGGTGTTATGTCAGAAGCACACAAGCCATCTTAGCAAAATTTGTCAACCAGTCCATTAACTTAATGAAAATGTCTAATAACTGAAGAATACAGGTATTCGTAATTCAAATACATCTATTGATGCTGAGAAGAGACAGTAGCCACTCCTCTCTTGTAAGGATAAATGCTTAGAAAAAAGATTGAGCTTGTTTCGAATAATCAGTTTAACTGAATAAAAGTTTAAATTCTCTATCCTTATGGTTAAATTATTTTCAAGTCAATTTGTGACCTAGTTAAAATGTTGAAAATTCTTGATATTCAACTTAACACAATTCAGAATAGAAAAATGGGCATTATATGAACTGTATCAGCCAGTGACCCTAGATGCCCTAGACTTTTCTTTAAAAGGTAGGCCAGTTTATAGCCTATTGGCTTTTAATACCATTCATAGATTTGTTATGGTCTTCAAATAGAAAGAAAAGCATAATAATTGGATGACGTTGATACTACCTATATTGTAATTTACTAAATTTGTAGTAATAAAGGAAAAGCCTTTGCTAATTGCTTTGAGGGTCCTTAATATGCATGGGCAAAACAGTAGTAATTTCAAATACTAAAATGGTAATGGGCAATTAGAAAGCCGTAAGGAAGGACTATGAAAAAGCAAGAGAACTATTGTCTGATTTGACTTGATTTGATTTATAGCCCTCCATTCTGCTCTGGCAAGGAAGGAAGCTTAGAAAGGCTCAAGCTTATGTCTTGATCTGAAATACCAGTTCGATCCAATACACACTTTTCCTGATGTATTCTGCACTAACTGGAGGTTATGAAAAGTAACATGTTCAAGGGACGACAAGCCCCTGATGATGCCAGAATTGAGAGCACCACACTCAAACCTGTTCTTTGGGGAGAAATGCAGCTACTGTATGTCCAGAACAAAATGGATTACATATGCTGTAAATAGAACAAGAAATATATTAGGATGAAATTGTATTAATTCTTTCAACAGATATGTATACATTTGTGTTTTAATTTTGGACTATTTCTACCTGCACTATTTAGTCCTTTTGTCCTGTATTTATAATATTTATAATATTTATATATTTTTATTATATGTATTTATTATATTATTTTAAATAAGAACATACATATATATTTAGTACATAAATACCTCAGATTTCCTCAAAGAACTTAAGGTGACACATACGATTCTCTCCTCTCCCCTACCCTTGTTTTCCCTCATGAGACTCTACAAGGTAAACTCCACTGAGAGATATTGATAGATCCCTGATTCTTCCAGTTATCTTAAAGAATCAGCATGGATTTGAACCTGGGTCTCCTTGGCCATAGCTGAACATTGCTCTTTTTCGTTTTTGCAAGCTTGTTGGCTTGTAATTGCAGTTGTTACAAATTCACAGAATGCTACATATACTTAAAATAATATGTACTTGAGACATTTATCTTTGCTAAGGTAAAGGTTCCCCCCGCACATTTGTGCAGTCGTGTCCGACTCTAGGGGCCGGGTGCTCATCTCCGTTTGTTAGCCGAAGAGCCAGCGTTGTCCGAAGACGCTTCCACGGTCATGTGGCCGTATGACACACGCGGAACGCTGTTACCTACGAAATGGTACCTATTAATCTACTTGCATTTGCATGCTTTCGAATTGCTAGGTTGGCAAGAGCTGGAGCTAGTGCGGGAGCTCACTCTGCATGCAGGGCTAGGGATTCGAACCTCCAAACTTGCAATCTTCTGATCGACAAGCCTGGCGTCTTACCCGCTGAGCCACCGCGCCCCTTTTATCTTTGCTACTGAAGTCCAAAACTATGTGCGCTAATAGTTTCATATAGTTCAACTTTAAAACTTTAGAGGTAAAACATGCTGTCAGAATATTTAGCGCTTGAACAAAATATAAAGGGAAGATAATGGATAAGGTAAATGGATTAGATTGAAGAGATTACTGGAATATCTTTGATAGAGCTAGTATTATTATGGAGATTGGTCAAGTTGATGAGTATTTGTTCATGTAGTCACCGTTTTGGCTCAAAAATACTAAACTGATTCATCAGTAGGAGCCTAAGACTTGAGCATTATCAGCTTAACCCTGCAGGGAGATTCACTGACTTCCTAGTCAGGTCCTGACTTTTTTTTCCTCCTAAGTAATATAAGGTGCTGCTTTAAATTGAGTTGAGAAGAGTTTAATAATAAAATCATTGATTATTGCACTTTTGCTACTTTTTCGATGCTGAGGTAAGGGAGATATCATAATATTTATTCATTTCTGGTCAAGCTAAAGTTGGAAAATCAGGATAGTTGAGAAAAAAGAGATGGGAAGAGAGCAGAATGGCATTCTTCCAGGCTGTGTTTACTTGAGAGCTCAAAACAGAAGCCTCCTGTTCAAATAAAGAAAGTAAATAGGCAGTGAAATGACCAAGCTCTGGCACTTACTTTTTATAGTCACTTTGCATCTCAGTTAAGTATCCTACTCTGGAGAGATCAATGGATGTTTACTGCAGCAATTACAATAGGGTCATGATTTGGTTGAGGGGGGATGGCTGGGTAGGTGGTTATGGATACTTTGATTTATAAAGCCAAAGCAAAATTGTTATAAAAAGCAGTTCACCTGCAACATCTTTTTTTGTGCACTACATTATTCTCTATCATTGAATGACAACTGCAGTTGGGCATTTCACGCTATGCCCCTAGTAATGGTTGGGTGGATACGTGGACCCGAGATTCATTTTGACATAGCTGTGTGACATTGACTTTATGCATTCTTTCACATATAGGCCAGTAGAATTGTTCAAATTTCTGCATGTAGAATGCCCTGTGGAAATTAGCATGGTGACTGTGGTCAGTTCAAAGTTTCTCTACAGTCTATATCTTTTGAAGTGCTTGTTTGATTGTACCATTGTCATACCAGTTGGAAGCAAGACTTCTCTTTACAATTGAGCCAGCTGATAACTATTGGTATCCTGGTGTGAAATTGACCTTTTGAACTGAGAAGAATCACTTCAGATAAGTAACAAGTGATGCGATAAAAATACCTAACTTTTATTGTTTGGTGTGTTTGTAACATTTAAAGTTCAGACTACTTTTTTAATAGGAGCCTTTCTCTCACCTCTGCTCAAATGTAGATAACAGGGTACACATGTTGCAGTCTAGGCTCAGGTTTCTTGAATTATCTTAAGAGAGTGGAGTATTGGGATCAGATTGGCTCAGACTATTCTGCTTCTAACACATATCATGTTTCAAATAGTGTAAGACTAAAATATAATTAGGGAAAAGGGAAAACATTTAGGAATATGTTCCTGTGTCAGGTGGTATGAAAATATATCTTTTAAGAAAAGGAAGGTTGCTACAAAGAAGGAGTGGGTTTTCTTCCAATGGTTACTATTTAAGACACAGTCTAGGAAGATAGGAGAAATCCTTGCACAACACCCACTGGGAGACAATTTCAGTTTGATAGTTTTAAAACAGTTTGGTTCTCTGCAACAGAATTATCAAAGAAAAGGGGAAAATATTAGTACTCACCATGTAAGTAAAAAAACTACAAGTGTTAGTTTAGTTCTTCAGAATCTGTGCAAATTGTTGAATCAAGGCAACAGGTATATCTTCTAGATCAGTGTTTTCAACTTGGCAACTTTAAGATGTATGAACTTCAACTCCCAGAATTCCCTGCATCTTAAAGTTGTTGAGGTTGAGTAACACTGATCTAGATGAAGAGCTATAATGATTGCTTTCTATTGTATGAGATAGATAAATGTATAGCTTGTCAGGGAAGCCTTTCCTACATGCTTTTCCTTTAAACTACTATTTTTATATAGTAATGCAGGAAAAGGATAAATAGGAGTAGCTACAAAAAGTTTCGTAGGAAAAGTAAGTAACTCTATGAATATACCTCATTCTTATCTCTACAGTGTGGAACAGCCTTTCTCAGTCTTTTGACTCTGGAGAAGCCCTTGAAATATTTTTCAGGCCTTGGGAAATCCCTGCACATTCAGGCTCAACTATAGACTACAAGTTACAAAATTATTATATTTGTTTCATGTGTAGGCCTGTATATATGCATTAACAGTGTTATTAAACTAAAAATAATGAATGAAACTTACCTCTTTAATGTGAAGTTGCCTGAATTTGAAATAATTTTTTTAATTGTGATCTCCCAGGGACCCCCTAGTGACCTCTTGTGGAACCCTAGGGTTCCGTGGAACCCCAGTTGAGAAAACCTGGTGTGGAGCATAGAGAAATAACTCTGGAAGGTTTTTTTTTTTTTTTTGACTCTTGAAACATAAGAATAGAATGGTCCTTATTCGAGAAGATAGAACATTGGGTGCTTCTATTAAAAATATGTTGCTCTATTACTAAATAACACTACTCCTGAATTTTAAAATAAACAGTTGTTTTAAATAACAGGATATTGTTGTGGAGGATGAGATATCTACTTTTCCCTAATATCAGAAGGCTACGTGACCAATTGTATGGATAACAATTCCCAGCCTCTGTAGTGTGTGTGTATGTGAGTTACTCTAGGATCTTTGCCAGTTGAAGGGGCATGGTGGCTCAGCGGGTAAGACGCCAGGCTTGTCAATCGGAAGATCGCAAGTTCTGAGGTTCGAATCCCTAGTCCCGCGTGACGGAGTGATCTCCCGCACTAGCCCCAGCTCTTGCCAACCTAGCAATTTGAAAGCATGCAAATGCAAGTAGATAAGTAGGTACCACTTTGGTGGGAAGCTAACAGCATTCTGCGTGCATCATGCCGGCCACATGACCGTGGAAGCGTCTTCAGACAACGCTGGCTCTTCGGCTAACAAATGGAGATGAGCACCAGCCCCTAGAGTCAGACACGACTGCACAAATGTGCGGGGGGAACGTTTACCTTTACCTTTGCCAGTTGATAGAACTTTAACTTCCAGTTTTAGGGAGAGTAGAGATTCTTGGGTCAGAATTGGAGTAACAATGGAGGTTCAACATTTCACATCTTGACTGAAATTTGTCATCTCCTGGTAAATGCATCTTCATTCCAGTTAACCAAGGCTGTAAGTCATTTATTTATCTACTAGGACTGAAGACTTCCATTTGTTTTTTCAGAAAGACCAAAGCTTAAAAGCAGATACTTTGAATTCAGGATCACTTACATTTAATCTTCATCATCAATTACATCAGACAAAGAATGATGGGAAAGTCTGCTGCCAGTTAGACAATTCTAGGTTTTTTGGACAAATAGCCTGACCTGGCATATTGCAGAACTTCTCTTAACTACTGAATCTCTACTGCTGTTGCTTTAGGTAGTTTTCTTTAGATCTCTCTCAATCCTCTTCTCAAGATTACCTTAAGGATGAGATGAATCCTGAGCTATGCATAACAATTCATACAGGAATATCCTTGCCTTTTAGCTGGCTGACACTGCATATGACAGAACTCCTTTTTTATTCCTCTTAACACATTCCAGGATAGCCTTGGGGAATGTTTCCTGAGCTAATAATTTGAATCTTGTTTAAACTAACTCAGAAGGGCGTATAAGAGTATAATTGGGAGGACTTAAGAAATATATAAAATTTCAAATTAGGGGATGGGTGCCTTTTGAATGACTAGCTTTGAGGAAATTGAATAATACGCCTTTTTAAAAAAATTGGAAATGGCTCAAAATAAGAGTGATGCATTCATTTAATTATACTGAGTATATAATATGGAAAGAAACATGGCCTGTGCCTAGAAGCAATTTTGTAGAATTTAAACTACAGTATCAGCAATCTCGCTTTTTTTATGAGGGAGCGGGGAAATGTCATGGCTTTTGAAAGTAGTAAACTATTGCATTGATTTGGAGAAAAATATATGTCATTCCACTCCACCCCATATAAAATGAATAAATGCAAAAGCAGTCAGAACATGCTTGTTGAATACAGGGAGCATATGATCATAACTACTTAACGAGTAAGAGGAAAAACACTTTTCAGATGTTGAATTGGCTATGGCTAGTAGATGGAATATTTGTGTGTGGTCCCCTTTGTTGAAGATTTAATATGTTTCAACCTAAACGTTTGTTTGGAAATACGTTGCATTGGAAATAAATTCTGTGAAAACAAAGTTTAATATTATAGCCCTCTATACAAATATTAAAAATTAGATTATTTGGTCTTGTAATATACAGTTTGTTTTGAAAATATTAAAGAACACAACAATTTATTTTTTTATACTGACACAAAAATAGCAATAGCATTACTGCAGGCTACATAACAGAAGATAAAAGGTCTTGTTGTAGGAAGTAGCAGAACCTGACACCTAAGAATATGATATCTGACTTCTGGTAATATAGGACATTGTGGAGTCCATGGTGCTCTCTGAGCCTTGTTGTTTTCTTGCAGACGTTTCATTGCCAGGCTAGGCAACCTCTTCAGTGCGAAAAGGGAGTGGAACTTGCTCTTTGTTTATATACCCTTGCTTGTCCTGCCTGTGTTGGTGGGGGTGTTGTACTCTCCTTGGTAGTACCTTGATTGGGTTGTTGTTTGCTGCTTGGTTGATTGACTGAGTTAATAGTTCCTTGATTAGGGTCTATTGTGTTGTTTGATTGCTCCTCTGGTGCTAATCCTGCTGTTAATCTTTGCCTATCTGGTTGTTGATTGCTGGCAAGGATGTGTTCTGGTCTTCTGGCTTTTCTATTGTCTCTTATGAATGGTATGTAAATGTTGTTTACTTCTATGTGTCTGTTGATGGCTGCTTTGTCTGAGTGCCAAGCTTCCAGGAATTCTCTAGCATTTTTGGATTTAGCTTGGTTTAAGATGCTCACAGTTTCCCAGTTGAAAGTATGGTTAAGTCTGTCCATGTGTTGTGAGATTAAGGAGTTTTCATCATGTCTTCTGGCTGCTAGTTGGTGTTCATGGATGCGTTCTGCTAGTCTTCTGCCAGTCTCTCCTACATAGTAGCTGTTACAGTCCTTACACTGTAATATTTGTAACACTGAGTTACAAATATTCTCTTCGATTAATATAGGACATTGTTTCTGGTACAGAGGAAAAATTAAAAAAAGACACTCATAACAGAATTTGAACCAGACTTTTGATGTATGCCAAAAATACATGGAATAACCACCAACTTCATTAATTTCCACTTCTCTGAGTCTCAGGAAGAAATCGATCATTGTGAAGGAGACCAGATAGGGATTGGTGAAAGTACAAAGTGATGATTCTGTAGTGGCAACCTGCGGAAGACCTTTGTATTTCGAGGAGTTAGGTGGCATGTTTTGATTTTCCTTCCCCACACCTAGGGGATTAGAGTTTATTTTGAGTTATACTGGTGTTTAATTGGCTTGTTTTTATTTTTGCTTGGCATGGGAGGGGGAAGAGAAGAAGAATATACCCACTCCTCCAACAGCCCTCCAGAATATATCTTTGTTGGAAGTGGGGGGAGAGAAAACCCCCAGCTTAAGTTTAAGCATAAGTTCACTCCTCCAGCCACCCCTCTAGTGGCTTGGAATGGGGGGGGGGATGATAATAAATTGTTTTGGTTAAGCACTTGCTTGTCTGATAGCTTCCCAGGCTCTGGGAATGATGTCATGGTCAGGTGCCCGGCCCCAGAAGGAATCCTAGTCAAGGTCAGTCTGGGCTTGGTCACGGAGTTTGGAAGCCAGGCTTTGATAAAAGCCTTAGTATTGTCTTTGGAGTTTTGGGAGTCCACACAGGCCTGAGTGCTGGGTGCTGTGAAAATTGCCACCTTGGGGTATCTCCACTGTCCTTATTAGGGGGCTCCTGGCAGCCTATAGGAGATTAGGTATCACCTTGCTTGGTATGTATGTATTTCTTTCTGTATGCTATGCTTGTTATGATTTGTAAACTGTGTTTAGACTGTGTTTAACTTTGTTTGTTTATAATAAAGCTTTAAGTTTCTTTATCCAGTGGTGTGCTATTATCTCTGGATCTAAAAGAATCAATTGCCCTAGCTCCTGATCAAAGAGGGTTGGACTCTTGGCAACACAGATTCAGATATTTATAGTAGTTGCTACGATCACCTGCCTGGATTCCTTCTTTACCATGTGAAGCTGCATCCTGGGTTCCATTTAAATCTCTGGTAACCAACTCATTATGACCTTTTAAAATCAAGTCTTAAACAGACTTGTTAAACTAAGGATTACACAGTTAGCTTGGATCCGGCCTATTGTCTGTACTTTATGCTGATTAGTAGAAAATGACAGCCCTGGAAAAGATGGTTACCTTTCTAATTTTTAAAAGCTTTGAAAATAAAACTAAATTTGCTTCCTGAGAGGTGAATGAAGAAAAGTAGAACACTGTGGCAGGATATATACAGCTTTTAACTTTAGAAGACTTATGTAGTTTTTTTGTTTTAAGTAGAAACTTAAGATCCATCATTTGAATCATTACAATATGGTGTAGGTTGGATTAATACCTTAAGAAGTAAGGAATAAGATGTTTCTGAATACATATTCAGCTGAGGAATTTATTATTCATGTTCACTCACAAACTTGACTTCTGATTTTTCTCCAATTATTCTATTTCAACAATCTAATGTATGTGGATGGATTTTAAAACTGTTGCTATCATTTGACAGTGCATTCTAGTCCTGCCCTAGGCACAAAGCCAGCTGGGTGACCTTGGGCCCATCATTCTTTCTCAGCCCTAGGAAGGAGGCAATGGCAAACCACTTCTAAAATCCTTGCCAAGAAAACTGGAGGGACTTGTCCAGTCAGTCACCAGGAGTAATAAACTGACTCGAAGGCATGCACACACAAACGCAAATTGAAAACTGGGAACTGAAAACTCTTGGTAACGTTCTGCAAGTCACCCAGAGATCTCCATGTAGGTCCAAATCTGTTTCATACCCATTGTTGCATTATAGGAGTGTGTCACATTTAGTCACCAAATGCATAAACAAATTTAAAGGATTCCTAGTATGTAATTCAGAGGAATGTGCAGTGTCCCTTTCAATTATATTGGCCTGGAAAATAATAACCACAATGTGTTTTGCCTTGAATTGAATTGAATTGAATTGAAGTGAGAACTACTACATCAGAGTCTGTGCTTCACTTTACAGTTTTAGCTCTTAACTCAAATGTTCATTCTGTGGGATACAGATGTTTGGAGAGGTGGCCTTCCTCAGTGAAAAAGGAAGAAGACTAGGAAAGATATCTGGGAAAAACAACCTTTTATTGGTAACAGTGGCCAGATAAATTTTGAAAGCTAACATTGGGAAAGATGGAACTAAAGCTACATCTGAGAAGTTTTCTTAGCTAACATTTTGTTTTCAAAGCTTCACATGGCCCCCAGTCTGAAGTCTGAGTCAATAATGTCCATATTGGCATGTTCCTGAGTGCCAAACTCCCTGTCATATGTAATTAAATTATATTTAGAGCCTTTTAATTAAAAAAAGTAGCATGCTGCAGAGGACAGCATTAGATTTTCAACAATACCCCTGAGCCCTATATAGAATCCAGATGCATTCCTAGAAAGCAGCAAGGTGACTGCCTAGTTCTTTGTTTGCCTTCTAGTACATCATTTTGGATTGATCACACCTGCTAGACAAGCCATTTTATAAGAGTGCCTATAAAGTTGCCCTCAAAATTTAAAAGTTTCTATTCAAAAAGTTTAAGGAGCCCTTAGTACAATGCAGTTATATGACTATTTTTTAAATAGTGATTTAATCATTGATTGTATGACATTGAGAAAATACAAACAAAAATGTATTCCAAAATGGCGCAAGAGATTGCTCTTAAAGTGAGTTGCATCTGCGTATTATATGCATTGATATGCATTAGCAGTGTGTGTACAGAATGGCTTTATTGAGATGAGGTGCTTCGCCTTGACCTATGAAGGTGCTCTGTCTTGCCGATATGCATGTGCTGCAGCTAAAAGGGGGCATGCTTGGTTTCTTCCCTTTGAAGCTCCACACTTCCCTAAAGTGCATGCATGTATGTTGCCCCCCCCCCAGCTCTTATTCAGCTGCATTATAATTTTAATGGTCAGTAAAATTTTGGTGAATATAATTCATTAAATTTTATCAAAATAGCAGAAATACTTATTCTGATGTATCTTAGTATATATGTAGTTTCTTTAGAAGCTCTACATATTTCTGTTTAAATATGTAGTGAATTAGACAGCAAGACAATAGTGTTGCTAGCATTCAGTTTGCTTTATTTGGCCCCACCTCCCCATGTATCAGCCTGAGGATTTGGGGGGTCTTTCCCTAGCAGAACTGAAAACAATTAGCAGCAATTCCATTGTGTGAAAGGCTCTTCCTGCTTTCTCTCCCATAATAAACTTACAGCAGCTGAAAGCTCAGAGGGAGTTTGACAGCTGATTGAAAGTGCTAGGAACACTCCTTTAGCCTTTGCCCATGTGGCCAACAGTCTGTTGGTGATGTGTGTTCAGTTTAGGAAGAGTTGTGAAACACATTAGCAAGTCATTGAAGGTACATCAAAGTGAGAATAGGGAAGCAATAAGAGGGAAGTGATGGTGCATCAGTCTATCAGACTAAGGGAAGGCTATAAAAAGGTTTTAGTTGATCATGTTAATACTGTATGTTTTCCGATTAATGGATTTTGTTCTTTAGCTTGAATGAGTTATAAAGACTCTTTCCCTCAGGTAAGGGATGCCAGGTTTAATCTCTGATATCTTCAGGTATGGCTGTAAGTCCTCAAAGTGGAAGTTCCAGGTGCTGTAGACAACAATGGTTGGATGCTTCCTATCCTGAACTGAACTAATAGAGGGAATGTATTCAGTAATGAATATTTTAAACAGTTGTATTGTCAAGTCAAGGAAAGTGTTGCAAAAAATGTTGCACATAATTGTATATATATATACAGTATATTATCACAATGTACGAAACTATTATTTTATTTTTTATTTATTTATTATTTGGATTTATCCCTGCCCATCTCTACCATGGTAGACTCTGGGCGGTTTACAATCACAATATAAAAGTTAAAAAACCTATACATTTAAAAACTACTATAAAAATAAAAAAATGAAAATCCAAAAGATGGTATGTTCTTAAAAGGAGGATATTATTAAGCTAACCACCCCCAGGAGGAACTATTATGTCCTTCGTTCCAGGCAAGGCAGCAGAACCATGTCTTTAAAGACTTCCTGAAGGCCAGGAGCGAGGGTGCCCGTCTCGCCTCAGGGGGCAAGATATTCCACAGGGCGGGTGCTATCGCAGAGAAGGCACGCCTCCTGGACCCCGCTAGATGGAATTCTTTTAGTGATGGGATCCGAAGCATGCCCTCCCTGCATGATCGGGTGGGGCGGGTAGATGTGATCGGGATGAGACGGTCCCTCAGATACCCTGGTCCCATGCCATGTAGGGCTTTAAAGGTGATAACCAACACCTTGAATTGGATCCGGAAGCAAACTGGTACCCAATGCAGCTCACGGAGTAGCGGTGTTACATGTGTTGATCTTATAGCACCCAGAACTACCCGTGCAGCCGCATTCTGGACCAGCTGAAGCTTCCGGATACTCTTCAAGGGTAGCCCCATGTAGAGCACGTTGCAGTAATCTATATGGGAGATGACAAGGGCATGAGTGACTGTTCGGAGGGCCTCCTGATCCAGGAAGGGGCGCAACTGGCACACGACCCGAAGCTGTGCAAAGGCCCTCCTGGCCACAACTGCCACCTGATCCTCAAGCAGGAGTCGTGAGTACAGGAGGACCCCCAAGTTTCGCACTGAATCGGAACGGGGCAGTGCCACCCCATCCAGAGTTAAAGATGATAACTTCCTGGAAATCGAGAGGCCATCAATCCACAGCCACTCTGTCTTACCAGGGTTCAGCTGAAGCCTATTGTGCCCCATCCAGGCCCCTACAGCCTCCAGACACTGAGAAAGGGTGTTGACTGCAACACTTACTTCACCCGGGACGGAGATGTACAACTGGGTATCATCAGCATACTGGTGATACCTCAACCCGTGGTGACGGATGATCTTGCCCAGCGGCTGCATATAGATGTTAAATAGGAGAGGAGAGAGAACCGAACCCTGCAGCACCCCACACAAGAGGGGCCGAGGGTGAGATCTCTCCTCTCCTATTACCACCGATTCGGAGCAGTCCCGGAGGAAGGAGGCGAACCAGCGTAAAACAACGCCACCCCCCCCAACTCCCTGAGCCACCCCAAAAGGATACCGTGGTCGACGGTATCAAAAGCCACTGAGAGATCCAAGAGAGCGAGAATGGATGCACTCCCTCCATCTCGCTCCCGCCAAAGATCATCCATAAGCGCGACCAATGCAGTCTCTGTCCCATATCCCGGCCTGAAACCTGACTGAAAGGGGTCTAGATAATCCGTTTCATCCAGAATCCTCTGGAGTTGCAGCGCCACTACCTTCTCAACCACCTTTCCCAAAAAGGGAAGGTGGGAGACAGGACGAAAGTTGTTTAAAACAGTAGGGTCCAGGGAAGGCTTCTTGAGGAGGGGATGCACCAACGCCTTCTTAAATTAAAGACCACTGGAAACACCCCCTCCCCCAAAGATGTATTAATCATCGCCTGGACCCAACCACATGTGACTTTACCAGCCAGGAGGGACATGGGTCTAGATGGCAAGTGGTGGCGTTTACAATCCGGAGGATTCTGTCTACTTCATCAGGCCCAACAGGATCAAACTGTTCCCAGATAACAGGGTAAGTACGTGCCTCTGGCATCTCCCCAGATTGTGCCTCACGCTTAGAGTTTAACTTGGAATGAATCTGAGCGATTTTGTCCTGCAGATGCTCAACAAACTCTTCCGACCGGCCCTGTAAATGGGTCACCAAGTCCGTCCGACCCAAAAGGGATCTAGTAGTCTTAAACAAGGCCGTTGGGCGGCATTCTGTGGACGCAATAAGAGCGGAGAAATAATCACGTTTCGCCACTCTTACCGCCACAAGGTAGGCCCTAATAGCGGCTCTAGATTGTGTCTGGTCAGATTCAGTCCTCGTCTTCCTCCAAATATTATACAACATTTATGCCCTCTGTAATAAATATATACATCTCAAACCCAGAATGTCTAGTTGACAATGAAAATTAGTACTTAAGCTATACTGACCAGTTTTAAAAAACTGAAGTTGCAATTCCTTTAATCACACTGGTTTAATGGACATAATTTCCCCCCATATGGCTTAGTATGATTAAGGCCACACATATTGCTAAGCTGTAAAATGGTTTGCTTCACTTTGTCTTAAACTTATTTTATTTATATTTATTCATTCATCACATTTATATCACTTCCCATCTCCCCCACAAGGAGGGACCCTGGGCGGTTCACAATAAAACAATCTAAAATTCAATAAAAGTCATAAATAAATACCAATAATCAATAAAAATATGAAATACAGTCAAATCCAAGTAATGGCAGTTCTACTTCATCCCATGAGCAAGTAAGGCCAGTCCAGGGCAGGTCTAAGGGACCAGCCACCCCCAAGAATGGTTATTCCCCTCCCCACTCCAAGCATGGTGGCAGAGCCATGTCTTCAGTTTTTTTCTGAAGTCCAGGAGAGAGGGAGCTAACCTCACTTCTGGGGGAAGGATGTTCCAAAGGGCGGGAGCTACTGCAGAGAAGGCCCGCCTCCTGGACCCCACCAGATGGAATTCTCTTACAGACGGGGTCCATAGCATGCCCTCTCTGCATGACTGGGTGGGAACTTATGTGTGAACCAGCGAATTTTGTCATATTAAAAATAATTATTGAGCCATCCATGGCTGAGCATGATGTGTGAATCTAGCCAAAGTGTATACAGTATATACCGATTCCATAGAGATTAATAGACTGTTTTATTAACTTGCTAATTAACTTGAGACACAAGTTATGTCAAATTCAGCTTTGCTGTAACTCAGCCCATTGCTTTATTTTCTGTCTACATACTATTTGAAATAGTCTGTAATTTAACATGGCCATGTTAAATTAAGGTCAAGAATACATATGCAGATTAAATAAAAGCAAGGTCTTTGAGCATGGTCATGTTAAAAGAGGTGATTCAAGACTAGAAAAGTTCTCTCATTGATATATTAGTAATATCATTTAATCTAACTGCAGTTGTTTTGATATTTATGATTTGTTCTAGCAAGTAAGGTGTGTGTGTGTGTGTGTATTGTCTATCTATCTGTCTATTTATCAATCATCTTGGAAGCACATTTAATACTTTGATAATAGGCTTATTAACATGTTAGATAGTTGGCTGTGCATTTATCCTCCATGTCAAAGTCATGTAGCTTCTCTCACCATCTTTGCTGCATTCATCATAACTTCTAGATAAGGGAGCAAGGTCCTGTCCTCTTGGTATCTCCCGCACAGTATAGAACCATTCAGAGTGAATATCTACAGGAGAAAAGCTTTCATGCATACAACCAAGCTGGGACCCTGCTGAAATTGCAAATAAATAGGTAAAAACAACATCTGTGGTAAATAGGTTAATGTCATGGGTGTCTGGGTAAAAAACCAAAACAAAAGAAAAACTGTGAGAAGCTGAAGCTTAACTCATGGTGACTATGGGCATACCATCAAGTTGTTTTCTTCCCAACAATGTAGTAATAAGCCTATGCCTTCTTCCAGGGTGTTTTCTTCATGTCACAGTCATAGTTTTCTTGCTGGTCTCCCGCTCAGATAGAAACCAGGCCTGCCCCTGCGTAGCTTTTATGCACACACAAGCTTGGCCAGTGTTGCCACTTATTGAAACATAGGTGGCTTAACAAAATAATTATGTTTGTACTCTAGCCTTTGCCAACCAGATGATCTCTGTATGTCATCTCCAGTTAGTCCTTTGAGTTGGGATTAGCCCAGTCCAATTTATCTAAAGAGCATAAGGTTAGGAAACTTATATTCCCTGCGTATAAAGTTTTGTTCTATAGTACTGCATTTTGAAATGTTAATCTGAAATATAGCTTCAGCTATTACCAATTCTGTGAATTCTATGATTGTTTTTGCTGGCAACATTTTCACCATTTCTGAAGAACATTATAGACTTAGCTACAGCTCATGGCATTTCTCCTAATCAAAGCATTTAAGATACTACTGAAAACATTAGTATGGCTAACCTCTGATCACAAGTAGGGATAACTTCTCTTTGGATCCCATGGTGATACCTTATGAAGTATGCTGTTATATATGCCTTGCACCTGGGCTATGTGTGTGTGCAGATTAAATGAGTCAACAAAGATGTAAGTTGATTGGTATCTAGGAAAAGTTATAGTGATCCATCTAGCCTGGAGGTTCATGTCTGATAGTGAAGTGATTAGTCTAGATAAAGATGCAATAACAAGTTGTACTTCAAGGTTCTGACACATCCTGTCAGCCGTGAGCTATTAAAGAGGTTCTTCTGACTTGGATATACTTCAGTAGGAAAAAAAATTAGCATTAAGATAATTTTTTTATATATGTGTGTTAGATTAAAACACACAAGAAGAATTAAAAAAATAGAGCCATTCCTGACTCTAAAGAATATAGAATAAAGACTCTTAAAGAATATTAACTTTTACTTTGCCTACCACACACAACTGTGAAAGGATAGAATTTCTTAATGGGTGTTTCTTGATTGTCAGTGGTAATGCATATTTTGATGCTGTGTAATACCATTCAGTTTACATAGCAGTGTATGAAGTAAAAAGGATTTTTTTAAAAAAAAGTAGGAGAAAATTTTAATTTAAATGTAACAAGAAGACATACTAGAAGTATAGTCTCAAAGGCACTGATTTCTCCCACATTCAGATATTTACATGTTAGAGAATGGGCATTCAACTCAATTGAGATTATCATTGTCTATGAAATTGTCTGTCCTTGTTGGCAAGACTGTGTCTCCAACCTAGAGGTCTTGGATCATGTGAAGTCCACCAGCATTGAGCCCCTGATTATCAGAGCCCAGATGTGGTGGGTGAGACACGTCATCAGAATGGACGACCACCGTATGCCTCGCCAGTTGTTCTATGGTGTACTGGAGACTGGGAAGAGACCTCGAGGTCAACAATGCAAGCACTACAAAGACACTGTGAAGGAAACCCTACGCCACTGTGACATCCAGCCAAGGGAACTAGAAGCTGCAGCTGCTGACAGAACCTGCTGGTGAGCCCTATGCTATGAAGCCTCCACCAGATTTGAAGACAGGTGCTGCCAAAAACTGATAGAAAACCATTTTCTAACACCCACAGCTATTACAACAATGGACTTCCAGTGCCCCCATTGTGCTAGACTCTGAGCTAGACTCTGGGACTGCAGAGCCAGAAGTATGTCTTTGAACCCGAAGGACTACCTATATATGAAAACTGTTGTGCATCACTAAATATATTGAAAGGATATTTAATCACAATCCCTTTTGTAATGCATAGCAATATTTCTTGGAGCCAAAGAGTATGATGTTATGGATTTTGTTCTGCATTCTAGAGTGAAATCTCATATCAAATGGAATTACTCTGTCCCCAATCACTTGGTCATAATGCATTACTATGAATTCTAGTATACTATTTAGCCTCCATCCTGATCCCTGAGACCTCTACCATGTGCAAGATACTGGCTCAGAAAGATAGGCAAATACATACCTAGAATAGAATGCTGCTCAGTGCTCACATATTTATTTTTAATATCTGAAGTAAGCTAATAATTCTCTTTGATTGGTAAGCTAATACTCATTAACTAATGGGGTTTTGTTTTATGGGAAAGATAAAATTGTTGCTAAATAATTTAGAATCAGAAAAATATGCTGCCTGATGCTGATCTATTTTCGTGCATATCAAAGTTATTCAGGTTGTATTAGCTGACTATCATGCCTTTAAAAGTATATCAGTTATTTAGAGTCAGTTGATGAAAGAACTCTATGAATTTAGAACAAGACTAATATGGGGTATAGTATACAACTGAACACAGGAAGCTGCCTTATACTAAGACCAACTAATTCAGTATTGTTTATCCCAACAGTAAGGAACCAGTAGCCCTTTAGATATCCTGAACTTCACAGCTAATGATGAGGAATGCTGAGAGGATTTCTGAGCATGGATTTTCCAGTCCTCCCTGGAACCCGGTGCCTTATGTATGCTCTAACTAACTTGTCATGTGCCACCATGACATAAATCTCAATAGTCTACTGCTGTAGAGATGGGCGGTGATAAATCTGGATGGATGGATGGACGGATGGATGGATAGACGGATGTACGGACGGACGGACACACACACACACACTTTCCCTTTTCCCTCAGGGAGCTCAGTCTTCCGCAGCCTGCTAGAAAACGAGAGAGGCTTCTACATAGAAATGAGCTTCAAATATAATTATTAAACATGGTATACAAGTGTAACATCTTATTGAAACACAAATAGTAATCTACTTTATAAAAATATTTGTATTTGCTAAATCCTATTATATTTGAGTAAGTGTCATTCATATATAGTGTCATTCCTTCCTGAAGGAGGAACTAGAGAGGATGTGGAAAGTGAAGGCCAAAGTAGTCCCAGTGGTGGTAGGAGCACTCGGGGCTGTGACTCCTAAGCCTGGAGAGTGGCTCCAACAGATCCCAGGAGCAACATCAGAGGTCTCTGTCCAGAAGAGTGTGCAATGCTAGGAACAGCTAAGATACTGCGCAGAACCCTCAAACTCCCAGGCCTCTGGTGGAGGACCCGAGGTTGAGGAAGACATACCACCCATAGGGGTGAGAAGGGAATTTTTTAGTATATAAAATTTTCTCATATTCTATATGAACAACCTAACAAAAATCATTAAATGTTTGTTGTTTTCTTGATACCTCTTGTATAAGGCAAGCGTGTCATTCTTAACTGCTACAGGCCAAAAGGAAATAGGTGGAGCTTGATAAAATAAATACTTCCTGCTTAGCTAGTAATCACTTTTGGGGGGCCGCTTAATCTTCCTTCCCCATGACTTATGACTCACTTCTTTTCCTTTCCAGAATGGATTCACTTGCACAGTAACAATGCTTTTCAGAGATGATTGAGTCTTAGCACCCTGTGGATATGTCTGTCTCACTCCAATTTAATTCTTGTAGGAAGCACTTAATAGTTTCAAGACTTCTTCAGCCCATCCAACAAAAAAGATTGTAAAATTGTAGTGTTGTGAAGATAAAAATGTATTAAATAGTTTCCTCCAGTTCCCAGCAAATCTGTCACTGTATTTTTCAGTAGTTTACCTGTCCACCCATCCCATCTTTTAATATAAATGATAAATAGTGAATCAGTAATTGGCTGGAACAAACTGTCATGTGAAAATCTTGCTGCATATACCAAATTCAGTCTTGTCATGCCTATTCCATTAGTACTATCCTAATTCTATTCATCCTATATACAGAAAAGATGTGATATAGTTAGCTTACATATAGAGAAAAAACCTTTTCTCTTTCTTTCTTTCTTTCTTTCTTTCTTTCTTTCTTTCTTTCTTTCTTTCTTTCTTTCTACATTTTGTTTTGGTATGCAGCAAAACTATGGATTATAACCTTGATTCTCTGCAGTAAAACCTCCCTCCTTAGGAATCTGTATGAAGTCACTGAAGTAATAGATTTGTTAAGGGAAGTATATTAGTAATCATTGTTCTAGTAATACACATTGTATAATTAACAATTTCAAAAACAAACTTCACTAAACATTAGGAGTAAACAGATGTATGATTGCTCTGTTAGAATATATTCTCCAGATTAAGATTTATAGACCCTCCATTATTTGCATGTTCTAGGATTTTAAGGTATGGTACATTAAATATATAGTACAAGTCTTGAAACTATAATATATAGTACATTAAATATATAGTACAAATATATGGTACATTAAATATATATATATATATATATATATATATATATATATATATATATATGAAATATTTAAAGTAGGGGCGTGGTGGCTCAGCGGGTAAGACGCCAGGCTTGTCGATCACAAGTTCGGAGGTTCGAATCCCTAGCCCTGCGTGCGGAGTGAGCTCCTGCACTAGCTCCAGCTCTTGCCAACCTAGCAATTCGAAAGCATGCAAATGCAAGTAGATTAATAGGTACCACTTTGGTGGGTAGGTAACAGCGTTCTGCGCGTGTCATGCGGCCACATGACCGTGGAAGCGTCTTCGGACAACGCTGGCTCTTCAGCTAACAAACGGAGATGAGCACCGGTCCCTAGAGTCGGACACGACTGCACAAATGTGCGGGGGGAACCTTTACCTTTACATTAAATATAGAGTAGTATAAATTAGTATATAAATTAGTATAAATTAGATTAAAACAAAAATGCTTGGCTTCGAATTACAAATAGAATGTTTTATTCTATGGAAAAGAGCAGCATTAGAGTGCACACACACCCTTGATACATAAAAGGGATCTCCAAACAAACAAAAGTATTTTTATAATTTTGAAATATTACACAAAGTTGGTGATTTTTAAAGACAAAATATATGGATTTTTAAAAAATACATTAGAATATATGTTTGTAAAGTATATTCTTTGAAATCTGTTTTGAATCCCTTTTTAAGAAGAGAACAACACTGCAGAGAAAAAATTGTGTATTGCAATTCACAAAGATACCCTAGCATTTCTCCTAGCATTTTATTCTAAGTATACTGGAATCCTAAGTATACTGGAGTCGTATGCTAATTATTGGAGACACACAGGCACTGGTGCTTTAAAAAAACTACTAAAAAAAACACTGGGGTAAATGGCTCCCCTTAACAGACAACAGGCATGTCAGTAATTCCTCCCATTTTGAAAGTTCATCAAGTTGATTTAACACTGGCAAGTATCCAAGTATGTCTGAATTATAAATACTATTGTCTGACCAAGGCCAAGTCTTGTTAACTATTGGACTTACTGACGCTCAAATAGCAACTTTTTTTTTCTTTTCCTTGCTACTTGGCGGTAGAAACCTACTTCTGCTACAGAGTTTATATATTAACAGCTGAATGTGTGCTACACTGAATCTTACAATGAGGTATGTTGTTCAGCTGGATGGCAATGTTTGTTTAGATAATTTTTATACCCAACTTCTAGGAAATTCTTTTAAGTGTTCCTAAAGCTTTGGTACTGTACTTTAGATATCTCTTTGTTTATTCATACATTCACATACTGATTTAAAATTTGTAATTCATTTATAGCACCAAGATTAGGTGCTATTAAGCACTGGAAGTAAAAACTGTACCGAACTGTACTGACCCTTTGATTGAAGGCAGTGTGAATGCAGAGGACTGAAGCCTTTAGCGCTTTGTGTACCAGCCAAGTAGAACCAAATTTAAGGAATTGTTACCACCTTTTTCCATTGATGCCTTTATGAATGGTTATTCCAATTCTTTTGCTTGTTTATAGAACAGTGGCTTTTTCTACAGAAGCACTTAACTTTATTTGGCTTACATCCTAACTGGCCACTCTTCTCCAGAATAGGTTAATTTCCAATGATTGCATCTCTCTAAACTTAACATTTCTCTCTCTCAAATGTGGGGCATTGGGGTCATCAGTGATTGATCTGTAGTGTGACTACTGCCTTAAGGAATTAGAAACTGCCTAGGGGTCAAGCAGCAAAGCCTTTAATTTGTAGCCAGGAGGGTTTTCTCTACCCAATACTAGATGGAGTTAGGGGGTAGGTTCATCCAAAATCATGTTCATAAATATGCAAATGAAAATAATTCTCTGCTTTCTTTCTCCCCTTTCTGCTCTCTGAACTGCCTGCAGTTCCTGAAAATAGTTGCTTTCTATCAGATGTTTGGAGCAAAGCCGCTCAGAGTCACTGGCACAGTGAAGTGGGGTGTATAAATTTGATTAATAAATAAAGCCAGTTTGGTGTAGTGGTTAAGGCAGAGCTTTCCAAACTTTTCATGTTGGTGACACACTTTTTAGACATGCATCATTTCGTGACACACTCTTACAGCAGGGCATCATTTCGCGACACACTCTTACAGCAAGCACTAGGACCTGCGCAGAATCACAGCAGGTTTGGGGGCAGCAAGGCACAAGGCAGGCACTAGGACCTGCGCGGAATCACAGCAGGTTTGGGGGCAGCAAGGCACAAGGCAGGCACTAGGACCTGCGTGGAATCCTGGCAGGGCAGGTTTGGAGGCAGCAAGGCACAAGGCAGGCACTAGGACCTGCGCAGAATCACAGCAGGTTTGGAGGCAGCAAGGCACAAGGCAGGCACTAGGACCTGCGCGGAATCCTGGCAGGGCTTGGAGGCAGCCGCCGCCAACCGACAAGACACTGCAGACACTAACGTGTCCCCACACACAGTTTGGAAAGCTCTGGGTTAAGGCATCAGACTAGAAACTGGGAGACTGTGAGTTCTAATCCTGCCTTAGGCACAAAGCCATCTGGGTGACCTTGGGCTAGTCACTTTCTTTCAGCCCTAGGAAGGAGGCAATGGCAAACCACTTCTGAAAAACCTTGCCAAGAAAACTGCAGGGACTTGTCCGGGCAATCTCGGAGAATCAGACACGATTGAAAGAATTAAAAAATAATAATAAAAGAAATAGAAAAGAAAAGAAACTTTGGTTCCCTTCCCTTAAAACCCAGTGCACAGGGTCCTTGGGAGATAGCCTGTTCTTCAGGTCTAGAAGCCGAAAATAGAGAGAGTTCCTTTCGTTCTAAATTTGACATAAAAGTCGTCCCCCGCCCCATTCCACAGGAGAGGGGCTGTGTAGTTAAAGGTAGCTGCCTAAGAGAGGCTTTTTCTCAAGAAGCTGGCAGACTCGTGAAGGAAGTGTCAGAGAGGGCGAGGGGAGGGGAGGGGAGGCTTCTGTTGCTCTTCCAAGGGCTGGAATGGCTGCAGCAACGCACGGACTTTTCCCTTGACCTTCCTTGCGGAGCCTTCCTTGCGGAGCTTCCCAGCGAGCCTGTCCCCTTCGTTTTCATCTGAGGTAGCAATAAAGAATCTGAGCGAAGTTGGGATGCAGGGTTGTGGATTTCTTTTTAGTAAGGGTTCAGAAGGTCTCTGTTGGGGAGGAACAGAATGGCTGGCCATTGTGCTAGAAAAGGAGATGCTGTGGGGTTATGTCTTCTCTCTCTCTCTCTCTCACTCACTCACTCACTCACTCACTCACACGCGCCTCTCTCGTTTTCTAGCGGGCTGCCGAAGGCTGAGCTCCCTGAGGGAAAAGGGAAAGGCTCTTGCGCTGGCTTAGGAGCGGGCGCTGCGCCTCTTTCAGGGGAGGCGGAGTTGCGGCTGCCGTCGGCTAGAGCCTTTCCAGAGACCAGGTGGCGCAAAGAGGCAGGAGTGGGGAGATCTCTTTCATTTTTTCCTGGTTTTGCTGGAACATAACCCTGGAGCAATAAGGCTAGATGGGTTGTCTGGAGGCGTAGGAGAGCTGCCTTGCCTCCCCCAAGGAAGTCTAGGCATCTCCCCTGGAGTGGGGACTGGAGTTCAAACGCGGGTGCTTCTATCTAGCCTAGAAGTGCGGGGCGGGGGCTGGAGGGGAAGACTTCAGCCTCGAAAGTTCCAGCTGTCCTTGTTAAAAAAAAACTAGCGCTAGGCGCAACTTTGGGTAGAAGGTAAATAATTGGAAGCCGTACGTTTCTTGCTTGTCAATCCCAAATCACTCTGAGATCGAGCAGTAGTTCCAGATTGGCGCTGTGCTATCCCTTGCCAGAGTGGGCAACCCTCTGATAAAAGAGATGGATCGCGTTGTTCGGTGGGGTGAGTTTCCTCCCACCTTGTGGAAGTGGGTGGGGGGCAGGCAGACAACTTCCTGATGTTCCCCTCCTCTGAACGCTGTGAACTCTGGGCTTCATTGTTTCTGCTGCTGTGTGGGATTGCTGAGCATTTCCCTTGCTCTTCTGGACATGGCAGATGGAGATCTTTAATTCAGCAAACCTGCCTCCTGGTGAGTGCCAATTTTTAAGGCTATGGGGCTGTGACCAAAACGTGCTCTAAATCTCTTCCTGTCTGAATTTAAGCCATTTAAATCTCTTCTAAAAATATTATTAAGAAAAATCAGGTTCTGGAAGGAGAGTCCTTGAGGAGTTAGAGAAGACTACATTTAAGTGATTTGTGTAGAGTGCAGCCAAAGGACGTGTGCATATTTTGTTTTGTTTTTCCAGGACTGTCTGGAGTGTTCTAAAATTTATAAATGTAACTAAGATTAATATTTCTTTTTATATGTATATGCTATCCAAGGATTGAACATCCAACTGATTTGATGCTAAACTCTCATTACATTAATATATAGTAAATAAAGCATTTTTGGTGCTGTATAGTTTATTTCAATAAATTCCTTACCCAAGATAATCTTGACAATGATTTTTACATATAAAATCTATTGGATGTCTTTATTTCTTCGAAATATTTTCTGTGCAAAGTCTTTGCAAACTTAATGCTCTGCATTCAACTAAGTAGTGTAGTGTTCAAGAACCAACAGGTGATGGAGTGAAACAAGAGTATGTTTATAGTAAAATCTGGCTATTGATGCTTAGGATCGATGTTTAGAACAATGTAAAACATGTGTTTCAGAAGGAGTCTTTTTAAAAGTTATATTTTGCTTTATCTAAGCAAACTGAAAGTCAATAACATCTTTGGGTATTGCTCTTTATTCTAAACCAGTTCATTAGGCTTCATTTTTACTGAGCCATAACATGCTTTTTGTGTATTTCTATCCTAGTGTGCAAGCAAATGGTCCTAATTAACATTGAGTGACAGTGCTTTAACATAAGAATATGTAGCCAATATCACTTTAAAAGATCCTTGATTTTAAATCCGAAATGTCAGGTTGAACATAGTGGAACTTATTTTGCAAATAGAATTGGGTAAATAAGCAATAAATGTCTTCCACAAATAAATAATGCTTGGGTTAAATCGTGCTGTTTGAGATTTAAAAGGGCTGACTTATTCCCATTAAAATAATGACACAGACACCTGCTTTTTCAATCTAAAATCTTGACCCTTTTGGACATAGTTGCAATGAATGAGGTGTTTGATTTGCATCATATATTCCCCACAGGCTTCTTAACATACACTTAAACAAAAAGTTGTTAAACCATTTGTCCTGCAGGATAGAGTTAAACAGCAGGAGATAGGAAAGGATGTTTATGTAACTAGTCTTATGAATTGTGACCTCTTTATTCTGGTCAGAGGTGACTGTAGAGCATACCCAGCGACCTGGAAATCCTAAAGGGACAGCTAATTTCACATGACTTTGGCCCTTGTATAGAGAACAAGGACACATATTTCTTTTAGAATTGAGGTATTTTTAATTTTTGTGCAAGAGTGCTGTCTTCTGAATAGTTTATGTTGAATGAATATAGGTGACATTTACCCTGTTACATATCTAAATGCCTTAAATCAAATTACTCTTTAATCCAATTACATGCTTAATAAATGTTCATTCATCAGTGAAAGGATGTAAGCTTCTTTGTAAGCTTCTCTAGGTTAGACTTATGTAAAGGGCACATTTTTCATCAGTCTTATTGCTATTCTAAAGAACAGAGCAGGAAAATATCATGGTTATATTTTCATTCAATGCTTCATTGTAATAAACAATTGGATGCAGACATAGTTGTGCCTAGAATAAATTAATTGAAATAAGTAGGTATGACTAATTTCATTGCATTCAACAACCTTTAAGTATTCCAAGTCTGAAATCAGTAAGTAACTCCAAATCTGTTGAAATAATTAGCAGGATTTGTACCAGGAGCCAAAAATGACTTCCAATATTGCCATTTTTTCCCTGTAATTCAGGTAAAACAGGACAATATTAAAAGTATTTCTCTCTGTGTGTGTATGTGTATCCGTGAAAAGCACCAATTTCTAAAAGCAGGTTTTAAAATAATACAAAATTCTGTAACTACTTATGCAGAAATAGTACTTGGAATGCACTCCCCCACAATTTGGATAAATCTGCATGCAATATATATTTACTTGAAAATAAGCCCAATCTAACCTAAAGATTTACTTCTCAGAAGTATCTATTGGAAGATGGCAATAGCAAATAACATCTATACAATATTCTTTCAAAATACATATACAGTATAGACATATCCATGAAGTCAAGCTTAACTCAAAAATGACTTTACTTTAGACAACTATTGACTTGCGCTTAAGTGATACCAGTAAACTGTTTCCAATTCAGAGGAACAAATAAACTTTTTTTTTAAAAATTGCCATTTCCAAGGAAACAAATAATTATGTAAGTAGATAATCCAAAAAGTGTAAATTTAGAAATAGAACATTAAACTAATGCAATTGCATTACAGCCTAAATTAAGGTAACAATTTTAATAGGCTGGAGAAAATAAGATACTTTGCTTAAACTTTCTGGGCTGCGCATTTCAAAGGAAGACAATGCAAATGAGTAGATAGTTAGCATTTATTCTACTTAATCACGTGGGGGCTGAAAGAAAGTTCCAAACATGACTGGTGCAAGATTTGACAAACTTTTTTGGTTCACCAACAGCATTCAATATTCTGAACTGTGTCTGCACAGAAGTGTCTGTTAGGATGAAAAGATGGGTGGAGCCAAAAATGGATGGTTTTGAAACCAATGAAAAAGTACTTTATTAATCAACTATTCTGAAAAGTATGTCACACATTCTCCATTTCCTTTTTCAGTGCTATGTTTACACTGAACCCCCCCCCATACATTATATTAGTTATATTTTCATGTCTTCCTTCTGTTATTTATTGTAAAATATTCTAAGTTGAAATCTTTCCAAAATAGTAATATAAACTCTCAAGAGCAAGAGTCATCACTACTATCAGTATCAATATTTAGTTTGTGTTAGCCCTACTTTGATTTTATTATTATTACTTTGTTGTATTTTATACAATGTAGCTGTTTCACCTTCACTTTCCCATTGGTTGATTTTGTTCTCATTCACTTTTATTTTCAGTCCACATGGTCTTGGCTTTAAAACACTGTATTTCTATATGCCTGAGAACTGCAGCTGTATGTGCCTGTCAGCTGCAGGTCCCAGAGTCTGCCTGCGTGAAGTCAAGGAGCAAGACCGGCCCTCATAGGTCCTCATAGTCGAAGGAAGTATAAAGCCCTATCTCTTTTGGAATGCTGGTAAATGTGGGACTTGTTGCAAAGGCTATATTTAGCACTGGCTAGCATTCTTTTCATGGTGTGTACAGTATATGTGTGCTCAGTTCATGAGTTTTGAAAGCCAACCATGTGGTTGTGCTGCTGTCACAGCAGTTTAATGGCAAATTGCTTTTAGGTGCCAATCAACCCTGGGCTTTCCATATTAAATGACAGATACTGTACCTGCATCAAGCAGCAATGTTGCCACTGAACAATGCAGAGTAGCATTGGCAGGGAATAACTGTAGCTTTTCCCAGGTGTTCTGCTTCTTGAATATGTGACCAAAAGCATATTGGGTGGGTCACCAAAATTGATTAGACTGACAGGAGTTTAGAAGAGCCTGTGCTAAATATTTAGGGAGATCTTGACTCGATTATGCTTTCCATAATACATGGGCTAGTCCATGTGGGAATTTATGGAACAGCTTTGTTTATTGACCTAAAGTTTGCTTTAAAAATTCCCATTTTAAAACAAAGCTTACTTTAACAGAATTGTTTATATATGCAGTATGCTTGGCAAGTTTTCACTTTTTAGGCTAGGTTGATTTAGTTGATACAACTATGGTCAAACTTACTGTTGCATTCAGAAAACAACCAAGTAGCGAAGTTTAAATCAGTATTACTAAGCTTTATAGAGCTTTAAAATAAATAAAATAGAATAAAATACATTTTCTTTTCAAATGTTAAATAAAATAAAAAGTTTTGAAATGAGATTAAGGCATTTTGTTTTGTGAGAATGAAACTACACAAAATGTCCCACAAAAGTGGAGATTATTAGCATGATATCTGGAAAAATCTATTGTCCACGTAGTACAATAGGTTGTTTCTAACAATCATCTGGCTTCTGATTGCTTAAGCAGAACATAATAGGATTTAGTTTTACTTTTCCCTTAAAATTTGTTAGTGTGAAATTCAAAAAAGCACATTTGTAAACCAGGAAGTTCTTTGTCTAGACAGTCAAAATCTTAGATTTAATTCACTGTCCCATTTCCTCATACATATTTAGAAATACTGTCATTCATGTTTCAAAATCAGATCATTCTCTGTTTTATTTGGTATGTTATAATTAAATTGATCTTAATATTAATCAAGGAGATCATATTTTCTGTTTAGGTTCACAATCCTATTAATTCTAAATACTTGCAAATAAATCCCACTTAATTGACTGAGGCTGGCATATATATTTTGCTAATATGCTATTAAGTGTATTGCAGAAAAGTTGCATTTTCTGCACTTCCATTTTTCATTCCTGGAGAAGGGATAATTTTTGAATGCTCAAGAATATTTTTTGTGTTTTCCTTTTTTTTTAGATTTTTTTAATCCCGCCTTTATTATTCACTCCTTCCTCCTATTTTCCCCACAATAACAACCCTGTGAGGTGAGTTGGGCTGAGAGAGAGTGACTGGCCCAAAGTATTGCGCATACTCAGTTTTCCTTTGGTGAGGATATGGCACTCTTGTTTTTCCCTGAATTTGTGAAAGACTTAAATATTTAAATAAGATTAGCCAAACCTCTGCTAACAGGGAATTGCAAATCTCTTCAAATTTAAGATTGTCCCTCTACTACAAATAGATATCAGATTGTACAGGAAGTTTCCAAAAGTCCTTAAGAAAACAAAGGAGAAAAAGAGTGGTAGGAGGTAAGAAAACAGTTTGGTTATTTGTAGCAAACACAGGCACATGTATTCCTCAAATGCATATGTGGAATGAATATGGTATGAATTTTTACCTAGATACACTATCCAAGATATCAGTGCCTATAAAAATGCATGATGCCTAGGAAAATATATACAGTGGGGCGAAAAAGTATTTAGTCAGCCACCAATTGTGCAAGTTCTCCCACTTAAAAAGATGAGAGAGGCCTGTAATTGACATCATAGGTAGACCTCAACTATGAAGAGACCAAATGAGAAAACAAATCCAGACAATCACATTGTCTGATTTGGAAAGAATTTATTTGCAAATTATGGTGGAAAATAAGTATTTGGTCACCTACAAACAAGCAAGATTTCTGGCTCTCACAGACCTGTAACTTCTTCTTTAAGAGGCTCCTCTGTCCTCCACTCATTACCTGTATGAATGGCACCTGTTTGAACTTGTTATCAGTATAAAATACACCTGTCCACAACCTCAAACAGTCACACTCCAAACTCCACTATGGTGAAGACCAAAGAGCTGTCGAAGGACACCAGAAACAAAATTGTAGACCTGCACCAGGCTGGGAAGACTGAATCTGCAATAGGCAAGCAGCTTGGTGTGAAGAAATCAACTGTGGGAGCAATAATTAAAAAATGGAAGACATACACAGAGTCCCCTCTGTGGGGGGAGATGGGCGGTGATATAAGTTGGATAAATAAATACAAGACCACTGATAATCTCCCTCGATCTGGGGCTCCATGTAATATCTCACCCCGTGGGGTCAAAATGATCACAAGAACGGTGAGCAAAAATCCCAGAACCACACGGGGGGACCTAGTGAATGACCTGCAGAGAGCTGGGACCAACGTAACAAAGGCTACCATCAGTAACACACTACGCCGTCAGGGACTCAGATCCTGCAGTGCCAGACGTGTCCCCCTGCTTAAGCGAGTACATGTCTGGGCCCGTCTGAAGTTTGCTAGAGAGCATTTGGATGATCCAGGAGAGGATTGGGAGAATGTCATATGGTCAGATGAAACCAAAGTAGAACTGTTTGGTAGAAACACAACTCGTCGTGTTTGGAGGAGAGAGAATGCTGAGTTGCATCCAAAGAACACCATACCTACTGTGAAGCATGGGGGTGGCAACATCATGCTTTGGGGCTGTTTCTCTGCAAAGGGACCAGGACGACTGTTCCGTGTACAGGAAAGAATGAATGGGGTCATGTATCGTGAGATTTTGAGTGCAAACCTCCTTCCATCAGCAAGGGCATTGAAGATGAAACGTGGCTGGGTCTTTCAGCATAACAATGATCCCAAACACACTGCCCGGGCAACGAAGGAGTGGTTTCGTAAGAAGCATTTCAAGGTCCTGGAGTGGCCTAGCCAGTCTCCAGATCTCAACCCCATAGAAAACCTTTGGAGGGAGTTGAAAGTCCGTGTTGCCCAGCGACAGCCACAAAACATCACTGCTCTAGAGGAGATCTGCATGGAGGAATGGGCCAACATACCAGCAACAGTGTGTGCCAACCTTGTGAAGACTTACAGAAAATGTTTGACCTCTGTCATTGCCAACAAAGGATATATAACAAAGTATTGAGATGAACTTTTGATATTGACCAAATACTTATTTTCCACCATAATTTGCAAATAAATTCTTTCCAAATCAGACAATGTGATTGTCTGGATTTGTTTTCTCATTTTGTCTCTCATAGTTGAGGTCTACCTATGATGTCAATTACAGGCCTCTCTCATCTTTTTAAGTGGGAGAACTTGCACAATTGGTGGCTGACTAAATACTTTTTTGCCCCACTGTACTAGCTGGTTTTACATGGAAGCACCAGCATGGGATGTTGCTAAAAATCCCAAGACTGTTTGATGAGATGCCTTGAGATCATACAATGAATGTCTGCATAGGAGGCCTACTACAAAATATGTTACTTGATACAACAGCATAGAATTTGCAAGTTGGAATGTATTATAAATAGAAGCATGTAATATATTTTAATGCTTCTGTATATTTAATTGCTTGTCCATGGGTTATTCACATGTCAAGCAAAAAAAGATCTACCATAACTTTACATGGAAGATTCAGACATGTAATTGCTCTATTTGTCTTATATAAGTACACAGACATACATTCTCACTAACATTTCCTAATCTTTATAGGTATACTGTACACCGTATAGCATACTTATATACTCAGTATACTGTAGTATAACCTTTAGGTATACTGCATTATTTGAAATTCACTGGAAATAGTTGTATATTTACACATGATTATCACAGCTTTTTAAAAAAAATTATGTCTTGCTAGAACATTTTTTGTTCATCAGTATCTTTTTTGTCGTAAAGAACCTTTGTAAAGAAGAACAAGTTTACGGTATGCTATAAAACATGTTTGTTGGAGGCAATGGAGTTTTAATATTTTAGGAAGTGTAGAAAGATCTCATATTTGTCTCAATTTCCATGGATAGAATCTGCTTCCTTTCTGCTTCATCTATCTGTATTCACTTCTCTTTTTTATACTTAAGACTGACTTTTAAACTTCACAGTATATAAAATTAAATTATGAGTTGCATTGTTATGAAGTAGCTATAAAATTTGGAGCAGTCAGTCATTTCTTAATATTTATATACCATATCTTGACACAGCGTCTTCTGAATCAGTGGCCCAGTTTGTCACATCTTTGTCAGGAAAGCCATTGCTTCCTGTTCTAGTCTCTGTTTTCAATATGACTCTGTTTTCAATATAACCAATTTAATCTATAATTTTCCATTATAACCGAAGTATGAAAGAAATGTTTCCTTATTAGATATCCAGGATTTTAAACAATGGTTTAAATTCAAATTATGATTAAAAATAGGACATGAAAAGCAAAAGCAAATGGGAAACGTGCAATTCCGGTACATATCTTCACATTGCTACCTAAGGATTTAAGTTAAACAGCATACTATCTAAAAAGCATTTTTCCTGGATTAAATTTAACATGTTAAGGCATAATCCACACATAAGGTCACTTAATCCCAAAAATATTTTTCTTTTTTCTTTGTCCTTTAGAGCACCATTTAGCGTGTAGAACCTCACTCCTGTTTTCTTCTATTTAGTAACTAAAAAACTCCACATGATTGGAAATAGCATGTATGTTTCCTTATCGCTTTGAAAAATTAACATAAAGTTCAAGTATGACACCTGTGTGTTTTGAAATAGTAGCTATGCTTTTTATTGCAATATTTAACTTTCAAACTGTTTTTTTTAGAGCTCAATTGATGATCTACAACTGAACATCTTCATACTGCCCCACTGACCGGTGTCTTTTGGAAATGGAGCCAAAAGTTGTCAATCGTACATCTGGCTTCCAACGAAGTTCAACTTCAGATGATGATTCTGGATGTGCCTTAGAAGAATATGCTTGGGTTCCTCCAGGTCTTAGACCAGAACAGGTAAGGGAAATATATAATTAGCTTATGTTTCAACTGCATTATTAAAAAAGAAATTTTGTGCTTAGGTTACCTTGATCTTCATTTTTTTTCATATAAATAGTGGGCAAAAAAAAAAGCAAAACACTTAAAATCAGTTTTTACTATTTAGGTTGTATACAATAATAATAGTATTGTCATGATTTTAAAAAATAGACTTTGAAATAAGCTAACAGACCAGAACATATCCTCCCCAGCAACCCCCACCCAGATAAGCAGGGATTAACACCAGGCAAACAATAAATCAGAAAACAATACCCTAATCAAGGAACTACCAAGGAGAAAACCACACCCCCACCAAAACTGCCCCTGTATATAAACAGGGAGCAAACCCCACACTTACACTGATGATGTTACCTGGTTGGGTAATGAAACATCTGCAAGCAAACAACCAAGCTCAGAGAGCACCAAGGACTCCACATATTATCTTATATTGGAACTTTGAACTAAACATTAAAATACAAAATAATATTCAAACTAGCATTAACATAGCTGAACAGAAAAAGTCAGTTTCTTAGTATCTTATTTAAGATGCAGTATGCTTATAAAATTCTGAGAGTGCCTTGGACTGCAAGAAGATCAAACCAGTCCATACTCCAGGAAATAAAGCCAGACTGCTCACTTGAGGGAATGATATTAAAGGCAAAACTGAAGTACTTTGGCCACATAATGAGAAGACAGGATACCCTGGAGAAGAAGCTGATGCTAGGGAAAGTGGAAGGCAAAAGGAAGAGGGGCCGACCAAGGGCAAGATGGATGGATGATATTCTGGAGGTGACGGACTCAACCATGGGGGAGCTGGGGATGGTGACGGCCGACAGGAAGCTCTGGCGTGGGCTGGTCCATGAAGTCACGAAGAGTCGGAAGCGACTGAACGAATAAACAACAAATGCTTATAAAATTGTTTACAAAGATGCCTGGGGTATCCTTTCTTTAGGATGTATGTCTGTTTTGTGCTGTGCATTTTGTAAATGTCCTTCTATTTGTTTGAAATGCTCTGTGAATAATTACATATTTTTCTCCAAAGTTTCCTTCATTTAAATATAGTTATCTTCTTACTGACCAATTTGCTGTGCGTATTAAAATTAGAGCAGTATTGATACTGATAACTTAGTGTAGTCCTCCAAGTAAAATGGAACTAGAAAATAATACATCTCTTACTAATATAACTTCATTTGTATTTCCTTACAAATAACTGGCCTATTAATCCTTAGTAAGGCAAACAGAAAACAACTTCCTCATTGAAGCATTATTTTCTTTTTCAGTTCTATTTGGGCAGGGAGTAGAAAATATAGTTTACTATAGATACAAGCAGCAATAAGTTTTCTGCTTGCATCAGGTGGCAAATATGGTTTTATTTAACAACTGCAAAGTTCAAATGGAAAGAATGAACTTAATTAGCAAGAAATTACAAAACAACCTTTAGTCTATACAGTTCAGAGAACAAGTCAGACTTGTTGATATGTCAGTTGTTTTCTGGATAGCTTCACACCGTTGTGAGATAAAATGCAGAAAGAGTATGTGGAATTTTAACAGACCTGCTAACTATCCTGAAAGAGGTGGAAATGAGATGTGCATAATTTATGGCAGCCCTAATTGCTACTGCAAATTGCATTCCAGGCAAGCAATTCAACAGTTGGATGCTAGTTATCTTAGGTAATCCAGTTCTGCTGTGTTGGCTTATTTGGTCTTCAAAAAAAAAAAGAAAAAAAAAGAATGCAAATTCTGCTAAAGATGCCAAGAAAAAAGCAAAACAGGCCTAGCATACTATATAAATAAAAATCAATATAAGATAGCAGATAAAAAATTCTTACATGGAAGTGTTTGAATGAGATATATGTCTGGCTTCTAATTCAGGTTCAGCTTTACTTTGCTTGCCTGTCAGAGGAGAAGGTCCCATATGTTAACAGTCCTGGAGAGAAATACCGAATTAAGCAGCTTCTCTATCAGCTACCACCCCATGACAATGAGGTAGGTATAGATAATCATGCTTTGCTCTGCTGAGATGAGGCAGAGGGACACATTCCCTTTTTGTGCAACAAATCTATGGTTTCTCAAAATGTTGGCTGTCTATGTGATGAGATGTAACTAATTACAGTTACTCATGCCATGATAAATTCAAGATTAGATTACTGAAACATGTTGGACATGAGGCTACCTTTGAAAGTGTTCAGTTGGTAAATAATACAGTTCTGTGCCCCTGATTTAGTTCATATTATGCTGCATGCAGATGATCTTAGCTGATCCCCAAAAGGATCCAGGATCATACCTAATCAGTTCTTGGACGAAGACCCAAGGAAATTCCAGGATTTTAAGTTAGACTAGGAAGTTGAAAGAAAAATCTCATAAGGAGGCAAGGATAAGCCACTTCTACACTGTTGACAAAATACATGTCCATCTGGTCACCAGGAGTCAAATCCCTTGAACAGAGGGCTTCTGCCTTAAAGGAGCTCTATTGCTGGTGTGCTTCTGAGTCCAACTCAGAGTATTGGAACACAACTGAAAAGTTATGTTCCCGCATATCATCCCGCCAAGGATTTTTGCTGCCTTAAAGGCTAAGGGTGAACGCTTTTTCTAGAGAAGCTCTTGGGCCATCAGCATTGTTTTCATTTGGTCATCCCCCCAAATCTTTAATTTTTCATAGTAATTAAACATTAGTTTTTTTTAAAAAAAAACTTGCCACCAGCAATGTGGCTTTTTGTATTATGTTAGCATTTTTAAATGTTTATAAACAGCCTTTTATCAATATACAGTATATGTGTTAAAGAAATAGAGAATAGGGGTAGGGGGAAGGTATACTTGTCTGCATACAAAGCAATATGTGCAACTTGCATCTATACTTAGTGCCCTAAAACTCTTAAAGAACATTTCAGTTTATATCAAACCCATCCCCTTGTGCCTGATTTTTATGCTTTGGCTTGCCACTTTGCATCATTACACATACAGTCCTTCCCTACAGTAGCATCTGTTCTATGAAATAATGACTGCTCTCTGTTGCACAAGGCACCACTCCTGGTGTAATTTAGGGTGTTGTGTTTTTTTTTTTAATGTATAATAACCCTTGTTAGCGTTCCCCAAGAACTATTTTCTATCAATATTTATTTTTATTTTTTCCTGCTATTGAATGGATAATTTTGCATCATCATGAGTGACAGAATGTTCCCTCCTAGACAAAGTAGAAGTACCTAATAAGAGGTACATCAATAAGATTGTCTTAGAGAAACAAAGGGGTAGTTTTTATCATTATATATTCTGAAGTGTCATGAAAGATATATCAGTCATGTAGCTCAATTCTTTGAAAAATATTTGAAAAAAATGTATGTAATTCATTAATAGTGTTAATAGATTCACCCAGCAAAGTTGGATCTGGACAGGCTGGGTTTAGAAAATGATTTTTTAATTAAAACTGTCAGTGATCTCACACTGTGGATGGAAACAGCACCAAAACTCTATGGTGCCACCTCCCATCTCTTCTTTCTCATAAAGCATGAAAGAATAATCTATTTCTTCACTCCATAATTGTATGCTATAGAAATTTATCCTAAATCCATAAACTAGTAAAACCAAATGCACATAAGCTATAGTCTTCAAAGTATGTCAGTGTCCAGGGCAGAACTGCATAGACAACAGTAACACTTCATGTCACTGTAGCAGCTGCAATTGTTGAGACAGATCATTACATTGTGGTGAAAGCATAAGAAGAAAATTAGCTGTGTGTGCAGCTCTCTTTTATGCATGAATTTGACATAAATCCACAAACTTTTAGTTTCCAAAAAGGTATGTGTAGACCTATTTATGTATGTTTATTCCAAGTATAACTTGCATAGATTCTAAACAAGATATTGGCTTCTTTTGTTCAAGGTGCGATACTGCCAGTCTTTAAGTGAAGAAGAGAAGAAAGAACTTCAGATATTTAGTGCACAACGTAAAAAGGAAGCACTGGGGCGAGGCTCAGTCAAATTACTCCCTAGAGCAATAATGCATGCACTTTGTGAACAGGTAACATTGCTATTATTAAAATAGAATTCCATAAATCTATGAAATTCAGTTAGTGATCAACATGGAATAAAGCATAAATTGAATAGGATTAAATAAAATGTGAAATCAAGCTTGTTAGGCTGAAAACTGATCAAACAGCATTTGTTGGCTTATAATACCTATTGCTGTGCTTTCAAGTATAGCAATATGCTTAAGGCTCCAGGCTAGAAACCAGGAGACTGTGAGTTCTTGTCCCGCCTTAGGCATGAAAGTGGGCTGCGTGACTTTGGGCCAGTCATTCTCTCTCAGCCCAACTCACCTCACAGGGTTGCTGTTGTGGGGAAAATAGGAGGAGGAAGGAGTATTAGGTATGTTAACCGCCTTGAGTTATTTATAAAAATAATAGAGGGATAAAAACATCTAAAAAGATATTGATCAAGAAAAGTCTGATAAATAGCAAGGTAAGTCAAGGTGACAATGAATATTTGATTAGAGCAGTGTTTCTCAACCTTGGCAACTTTAAGATGCTGGCTGGTGAATTCTGGGAGTTGAAATCCAGACATCTTAAAGTTGCTAAGGTTGAGAAACACTGGATTAGAAGATGCTGATGAATCAGTATGAGTGTGTGCATGCATGCGACATATGCTTAACACTAGGGAATGCTCAAAGAAAGTTTCTGAGAAGTTATTTTACTAACAGTCAATATGAAATGAGTCAGTAGCCTTGAAACAGCATATACTCCTTTAGTGTCTTGGTCTGTCCTTTCCTCACAGATGTGATGTCACATTGTTGCTGATAAGTTGTATATGTATGAAAATTAAAATGTATGTGTGTAGGTTTATTTAAAAGGATATATGGGAACAAAAATATTTAAATCCCTGTTTTTATTTTCAGTGTGGTACAAAAATAAATGGAGGTGAAGTTGCAGTATTTGCTTCAAGAGCCGGGCCTGGAGTGTGCTGGCATCCATCCTGTTTTGTATGTTTTACATGCAGTGAACTTCTTGTTGACTTAATCTATTTCTTCCAAGATGGAAAAATTCATTGTGGTAGACACCATGCTGAACTGCTCAAGCCACGATGTTCAGCATGTGATGAGGTAAATCTCACATTCTCACAATACTAAAGATGGAAGTGAAAATGAGCATAGCATTTATTGGCTGTTGTGGGTCTTCCGGGCTGTGAGGCCGTGTTCGCCTTCGACAATACATAGCATTTATTATTCAGGCACTTCGGAGTATGATCTGCAAGTTCTTCTTCTGCAGCCCTCAGAAATATTGGAACCTAATTGCAGAAACGAGGGAATACTGAGAGATTTGACTGAATTTTAAAATCTTATAATACTTAATTTGGAACATTTGTTGGGCCTTATTTATAGATTGTTCATGAAGTATGACTCATGACCTTAACAGGTCAAAGATTGTATGATGAAATGGATGCAGTATTAGAATAAGAGTAATAGAGATGCAACAATGGGAATTGTAATAGAAGAACACTACATTTACTCAGAACATTAGACTCAGAGAAAAATGGTCTAAGATGTATTATTGTTGGTATATTACTCGAGTTTTGATTGCTAAAAAGGACAGTTTATTTTCAAAAAATTATGGGAAATCTAATGAGCAGGTTGGGTCATTTTTTTTCATATTTGGCATTAAGCGTTAATGCCATTTGTTGTTGTTGTTCAGTCATTTAGTCGTGTCCGACTCTTCGTGACCTCATGGACCATAGCACGCCAGGCCTTCCTGTCCTCCACTGCCTCCTGGAGTTTACTCAAGTTCATGTTCATCACATCGGTGATGCTATCTAACCATCTCATCCTCTGCCGTCCCCTTCTCCTTTTGCCTTCAGTCTTTCCCAGCATCAGGGTCTTTTCCAGTGAGTCCTCTCTTCGCATTAGGTGGCCGAAGTATTTGAGCTTCAGCTTCAGTATCTGTCCTTCCAATGAGCAGTCAGGGTTGATTTCCTTTAGGATTGACTGATTTGACCTCCTTGCAGTCCAAGGGACTCTTAAGAGTCTTCTCCAGCACCACAGTTTGAAAGCATCAATTCTTCGGCGCTCAGCCTTCCTTATGGTCCAACTCTCACAGCCGTACATTACTACTGGAAAAACCATAGCATTAACTATACGGACCTTTGTCGGCAAGGTGATGTCTCTACTTTTTTATATGCTGTCTAGGTTTGCCATAGCTTTACTCCCAAGGAGCAAGCGTATTTTAATTTCATGGCTGCAGTCACCGTCATACAATTCAACAATTCTGTAAAATGATTCAGAATGAAACAATTCTTAAAAGTTCAATTTCTATTTTAACCTAAAATTTTCTTATTAAACTTTATCAAACCACGTATCCCCTCAAAGTATACTGCATTAGATTTATATGTGATAATTGCTGCAAGGATATTATATGCTTCTTATTGGAAACATTGTCTGAACCCTTCAGTGGAAGAATAGCTAACCATTGTGGGAGTATACTTTGATATCTAAAATAAGTTTGTACCTTAAAAGTAAATCAGACACAGATTTCAGCTCAAACTGGAAACCATTCTTAAGAGCAGGGCTTTCCAAAGTGCTGCCACTGGTGACACACCGGCGGCGGTGGCGTGCAGGCGCGCGCATGGCGGCGTGGGGGGCACACGTGCACGGCGGTGCCGCGGGGGGGCGTGCGGAGGCACGCGTGTGTATGGTGGTGGCGGCAGCGGCGGCAGCCTCCGCTAAAATGCAGAAGCCGTGCCGCTGCTGCGGCCGCCGTGCACGCGCGCCGCCGCTTCCGGGTGGTGTGGCAACACACCACGCTGTGTGTGGCGACACACTTTTGTGTCGCGACACAGAGTTTGGAAAGCTCTGCTTAAGAGTATAGTAGAATACAGGGCTTTCCAAAGTGCCACCGCTGGCAACACGCCAGCGGCGGGGCGGCAGCGGCACAGGAGGGCGTACAGAGGTGGCGCGGGGGGGCATGCGGTGGCGTGCATGCGCACGGCGGCAGCACGGGGGGGTATGCGGCGGCACGGGGGGCATGCACGCGCGCGCCGCTGCTTCCAGGTGGTGTGGCGACACACCACGCTGTGTGTGGCGACACACTTTTGTGTCGCAACACACAGTTTGGAAAGCTCTGGTATAATACATGGATTTTTTCGACGAGATTTTTTCGCTCATCGAAAAAATCTGGATGAGGGAGGAGATTTCAGCAGACTTCAGGGATTCCATAATTATCACTCTCTTTAAAAAGGGTGATAGAACAGACTGTAGAAACTATCGAGGCATCTCCCTTCTAGCTACAGCAGGCAAAATCCTGGCAAAGATCATCGCAAACCGTCTCCTATCTATATCAGAAGACATCCTCCCTGAAACGCAAAATGGCTTCCGCCCTTCCAGGGGAACAGTGGATACGATCTTCACTGCACGACAGATTCAAGAAAAATGCAAGGAGCAAAACCGCCCTCTGTACATGGCATTTATTGATCTGACTAAAGCTTTTGATACTGTAAATCGTACTGCTCTTTGGACCATCCTTCTGAAAATCAGATGCCCTGATAAATTTGTGAACATCTTGCGGCTACTCCATGACAACATGATGGCAACAATCCTGGATAACAATGGCTCTCAAAGCGATCCATTTAAAGTGGAATCCGGCGTTAAACAGGGATGTGTTATTGCTCCAACCTTATTCGCTATCTTCATCGCTATGATTATACACCTTGTTGAAGAGAAACTTCCTACTGGTGTAGAAATTATATATCGAACAGATGGAAAGCTTTTTAATCTTAGTAGGCTGAAAGCAAAAAATAAGGTAATTGCAACTTCTGTTATAGAACTTCAATATGCTGATGATAACGTAGTCTGTGCACACTCCGAGGAAGATCTTCAAACTATCCTAAACATCTTTGCAGAAGCATATGAAAAGCTCGGCCTCTCTATTAACATTAAAAAAACCAAAGTGCTTTACCAGCAAGTTTGAACCAATCCCTCCGCAGCGCCATCAATCCAGCTTAAAGGTGTGTCACTAGAAAATGTCAACCACTTTTCTTATCTCGGCAGCCATCTATCTACAAAAGCCGACATCGACGCTGAAATTCAGCATCGCCTGAGCTCTGCGAGTGTAGCTTTCTCCCGAATGAAGCGTAGAGTGTTTGAGGATCGGGACATTTGCAGGGAAACCAAAATGCTTGTTTACAAAGCCATTGTACTACCAACCCTTCTGTATGCCTGTGAAACATGGACCCTCTACTAACGCCACCTCCAACTTCTTGAAAGATTCCATCAACGCTGCCTCCGAAAAATTCTGCAAATTACTTGGGAAGATAGGCGGACTAATGTTAGCGTATTAGAAGAAGCGAAAACCACCAGCATTGAAACAATGATCATCCAACATCAACTTCGCTGGACCGGCCATGCTGTTCGAATGCCTGACCATCGTCTTCCAAAGCAGCTACTTTACTCCCAACTTAAGAATGGAAAACGGAATATTGGTGGACAGCAAAAGAGATTCAAAGACACTCTCAAAGCTAATTTTAAAAAATGTAATATCAGCATTGAGAACTGGGAAGCCCTAACTCATGAGCGTTTCAATTGGAGGTCAGCCTTTATTAAAGGCGCTATGGACTTTGAAGAAGCACGAGTACAGGGCGAAATGGAAAAAAGAGCTAAAAGGAAGACACGTCAAGCAAACTCTCATCATGACCGTCTCCCACCCGGAAACCTGTGCCCTCATTGTGGGAGGTTGTGCGGATCCAGAATTGGCCTTTACAGCCACTTACAGATCCAGTTAAAATTTTACCCTTGGATAGGGTGACCATACGTCCCGTTTTGAACGGGACAGTCCCGTTATTTTAGCATTTTTCAACCGTCCCGTCGTTTTGATCAAAATCTCCATTTTGTCCCTTTTTTAAACCCGGCGGGAAGGAGGACAGGAAGACAGGAAGGAGGACTGGAGCCGGACTTGCCATTGGAGGCAGCCCGGAAGAGGCCCTATCAGCGCGGCAACTGGAAGCCCAGTTGCCACGTGCGATCCCAGCAGCAGAAGCAGCACCACAGTCCAGGCTCCTGCCTCCTTACCTGATCCTGAGATTGTCTGCCCAGCAGTGGTGAGGCCAGGAAAAGCAGGCACGGGAAGGTTGTAGGAAGAGGGTGCGTGTGTGTGTGCGTGCAGATTACTTGCTCAGCGTAATCACGCACACACACACTAGGCTGACCATACGTCCCGTTTTGAACGGGACAGTCCCATTTTTTAAACAATTCTGGAGCTTCCCGTCATTTTAATAAAAATACCCATTTTGTCCCATTATTGAAAGTTCCTGAGGCAAAGCGCGCACAAATGCGCGCCCACTTCTCCAGGGTCGTTTTTTACCTCAAAGAAATATGGTCAGCCTATCCAAGCGGGGCTTTTCATGCCGGTGCCGTCCGGGTTTTGCATCCGACCACATGACTGGGGAAGTTGTATAGGAGCCGAGATTAACTGCGGGAGTACAAACGTCGCTTTTATCCCCCACTTATTCTCACTGCTGCTCGGGCTGCCTTCTGCTTCCCTGTCTTTAATCCCTTGCAGAAATGTCAGGCGAGGAGAAAGAATTGGCTTTAACTCCCAAGGAGGGAGGCTTGGGAAGCCGCTATAGATCAGGAACAGTGTGCTGTAGATACAGGGAGGGAGGGAGCAAGGAAGGGGGGAGGGAAGGAGGAAGAGGAGAAGAAGGGAAGGAAGGAAGGAAGGAAGGAAGGAAGGAAGGAAGGAAGGAAGGAAGGAAGGAAGGAAAGGGAGAGAAGGAAGGAAGAAGGGGGGGAGGAGGGAAGGAGGAAGAGGAGAAGGAAGGACAGAAGGAAGGAAGGGGGAGGAAACGGGAGGAGGGAAGGAAGAAGGGGAGAGAAGGAAGGAAGGAAGGAAGGAAGGAAGAAGAGGGAGAAGGGAAGGAGGAAGAGGGGAAAGAAGGAAGGGAGGAAAGGAGGGAGGGAGGGAGGAAGGATATGAGAGCAGTACACTATGGCTCGGCAGCTCTTTGGATCACGAGGTACGAGGAAGCTTCTAAACCTGCTCTTAGAAGTATCTTTTTGCCTTTAAATCCAAAGAGCAACTGATCCATGGTTTATAACATGCAACCTCCTTGGTGGTCCCCTGCAAAGACCTCCAGAAAGGGTTAGCCAATTATCCTTTTCAACATGACGGAAGGGGGAAATCATTATCTTCAGGACTGGGCAGTAATATTATCTATGGCACCCATTAAATGTACATCAAAGCAATCTGAGCTTTCCACAAGGCCCCATCCCCTCCTTTTGGAGCGTGTCCCTCCCAGCGCACCGAGGGTCAGTGCAATCCTTCAGTTGCAATCCTTGGTGGGACACCAAGTGCAAAAGATTAGGAGAAATGCTAGCGCCCCGTCGAATGATCTGGGTAGGAAGTGTGCCAGCCTCACAAAACAAAAAAAAAGCTGAGCAAACTTCCTGCTTGTCTCTAGCAATCGTTCCATATTCCTCTTGTCCTAATAAGGGAGGGGGAAAAAACTATTTTAACCCTAGAGTGGGAAATAAACATCCCTCTTTTTCATTAATTCCTTCTCGCAAAGCTAGACAATGTCTTTGCTGCTATGGTTTTAATTCTATTTTTTTTCCAGTTTCCAGGGGATATAAGGTCTCTTAATGCACCTATTCCACTTTGAGGAAGGGCATTGAAAACAAGCACACACCTGCACAAATGTGCCCCTGAATTTCTTTTGTTTGCTGTGCAATTTTGGCCATGGGACCTTGGTGGGGCTTGAAAAAAGGGCCTGCGATTTACAGAAGGCCATAAATCCTGGTTGGCTTATCCTGTTTTAGCTAGTGGTGTCCCTTTCTCTATAAAGATATAGATATAACTATAGATTAGTTATACAGTGTGTGGGATATTGAGAGCCAGTTTGGTGTAGTGGTTAAAGCAACGGGCTAGAAATCGTGAGGCCGTCAGTTCTAGTCCTGCCTTAGGCACAAAGTAGGCTGACCATATGTCCCATTTTGAACAGGACAATCGCTTTTTTTAGCATCTTTCAACCGTCACGTCGTTTTGATAAAAATCTCAATTTTGTCCCATTTTTTAAACCCGGCGGGAATGGCGCGGAAGGAGGATCCGAGCCGGAGCTGCCGATTGGAGGCAGCCCGGAAGAGGAAGCCCTCCTGCCTATCAGCACGCAGCAAAGGAGGGCGGAGAGGTGGAGAGGAGGGTGATTGGCTAGGCAGGAGCCAATCGTGTGGACCGGGGGGGTGGGGTTTGCAGGCGGGAGCCAATTGCACAGACCGGGGGCGGGGTTTGCGATTGGGAGCCAATCAGGCGGAACGGGGGGCGGGATTTGCAGGTGGGAGCCAATTGCGCGGGGCGGGGGGAATATTACATAAGACCCTGTCCCGTTTTTGCCATCCCAATGTCCCGTTTTTGCCTCAAGGAAATATGGTCAGCCTACCCTTGGAAGACAATCTTCCTCGGCTACGAGTGATCGCCAATGAATACATGGATTTGTAGCGTATTCAATATTTGGGTTTATCTATGCATAGAATTTATGCTTCAAAATACTCAAATCAGAACAGATTCTTAGTAATATGAACTGAACTTATTACAACATATAATTTATATTGTGTTGACCATAGTTCTTGATTTTCATTCTAGCTCAAATTTAACAGTGACTCTTAATCTTTTAACATGATATAATATATACAAAATATTTAACTATTTACAACTAAATTATTTTATTTATATATTTAATTTATTCATTTAAAGGCCTTATATGGCTGCCCATCTTATGTACAATAACGCCAGCTATAATCTCCATGACATTTTAAAATCCCTGGTTTATTCATCTGTATTATATTCTTTTATTTTTTTCATCTTCTCTGTTTATATATTTTCTTTAAAGTGTCCAATTTTTAAAAAATCCTCAAAAACAAACAAACATACATACAGAACTACTGGAATCTTGGCCACCATTCCCTTCCATGTAGCTGACCGGCCATTACCTATGTAGTTGGAAAGCCATTTATACTCTTGAAGGAGTGTGAAATACTTGTTTCTCAACTTTAATATAGCTTGTCAGCACTTGTTTCCTAATTGCTACCTGTACCAAAAATTGGGGTTGCTGGAAGGGAGAAGGCTTGTCCACAGGTTCCCAGTGCTCCTTCCAGCATCTCAAACAATTGCTAAGTAGCCTGGAAGGAAGGCAGTCTTCTGTGAGGATTAGAAAGGTGTTTACCCTTTACCTCTGTAGGATAAATCTTTGAAAACTATGATGGTGCTGTCTATCTCTTGCTCAATCCCAATTTTCAAAGAGATGTTCTCTGTCCATTAAACCCTTCTCCACTCAAGCAAAACGTTTTTATGTTCGTGTGCATTTGGATATGACTTATCATCTGATATTACCGCACACATCCTTTGGGACAAAAATGGTTCCCCACTGCAGTTAAAAACAAAATTTCACATGCTTTTTTACGCATTAACTTCTAGAAGTAGTACTTAAATTGAAGAAATGTAACTTGCAAAAATACTGTTAGATTATATATGGCAGATAGTCTTGTGCGTGGTTTTGGCTAAAATGTTTCCCTTTTAGTTCTTTTTTAAATTAATCTTCTTAAGAGTAAGGGGGGGAATGATATAATATCATTAAGTGGACAAAGAAGTTGCAAAAGTTGTACATTAGTGCTCAGTATATTGTTAATGTGAAATTAGCCATAAAAGCAGAATACATTGTTAATTTTAACAAAAAGGAAAAGGATTTTAAAGATCTTTTGGAATCTCTGAGTTGAATACCAGTATCTCCACTGTTTTATTATTTAAAGATAAATCACCTACCCCCCAAAAAAAGAGAGTGAGAGAACTAAGAAAAACTCCTAAAAACTAAACTATTTCCTCCCCACCTATCCCAGATCATTTTTGCTGATGAATGTACAGAAGCAGAAGGTCGTCACTGGCACATGAAACACTTCTGTTGCCTTGAGTGTGAAACTATCCTTGGAGGACAGAGGTACATTATGAAGGATGGACGCCCGTTCTGCTGTGGCTGTTTTGAATCTCTTTATGCAGAATATTGTGAGACTTGTGGGGAACATATAGGTAAGCTTGCATGTTAACTGAGGAAAAAGATTTGTTAAAGCTATTTAGTTACAAAATCAACTTTTAAATCTGATGAACAAGTTAAAGGACCTCCTTTTGAATGGCTGTCATTATGATTCAATTGATAATTGGCTTTTAGCTTATTTGCAGAACCTGAGGTCTCCAGGTTTATGCCTGTTATTTTAAAATTAATATCCAGACGACAAGAAGAACATTTCAGTCCCTCAGAGTATTTTGCTGTTGATGCCAAAGTTATCATACTTCAACAAAACCTTCAAGGAAAATAAGACTAATTCTGTAAATGCATGCTATCAGCCAATTGTTTAATTGAGTTTTTAAGAGTAGCTTTAGTACAGTTGTATGTTTGTTTAATGTTAAATTTATATACTGCCCATCTCACCATAAAAGTGACTCTGGGCGGCTTACAAATAAAAGTTTATATTTATTTTATTGTTCTTGCTGTTGTTTTTAAAAGTTGTGAGCAGCCAGAGTCATATATATGAGATGGGCAGCTATACAAATTGAATAAATAAATTTTAAAAATTAATTAATTCCATTCTAATTGGACAGTGGTTTTTTTAGCCATGCTATATTAATCTAGTAGCTAGTTCGACTAATATTGTCAGTGATTTCTGTTGTACTATTCTGTATAAGTAGTTCTGCTCAGAACTACTATTTATTAGATTTTCTTTTAGCACTGCAGGTTTCTCTGGATATCAGTTATCTAAAGCTAAGACTTAATCCTTTATTTTACTGTGTTTTAAAAATGAAATGATAGATGGAAATGTAAGGTGTCTATAGCCTGCTTTACCGATTAAAAATGGAAATAAAGCTTTATGCCATGGTATATTGCTTAGTCTTTAAGGTGCTGCAATTTTTTTGTACCAGTATAGTATAAATAGACTCAGTCCCAAATCTGAGTAAACAACATATTAATGTATGTTATTATTAAAACATTTTATCTAATGAGAAAGAAAAGTGTCATAAAAATCTTAGCAAACATGTTTAAACACAAATCTCCTTTTCTTAACAGGGGTTGATCATGCTCAAATGACTTATGATGGACAACATTGGCATGCTACAGAAACTTGCTTTTCTTGTGCTCATTGCAAAGTTTCGCTACTTGGTTGCCCTTTCCTTCCCAAGCAAGGACAGATTTTTTGCTCTAAATCATGCAGTCTGGGAGAAGATGTTCATGCTTCAGATTCTTCTGATTCTGCTTTCCAGTCTGCTCGCTCAAGAGATTCCAGAAGGAGTGTTCGTATGGGGAAAAGCAGTCGATCAGCAGATCAGTGCAGGCAATCTCTCCTGTTGTCTCCAGCAATGAACTACAAATTCCCTGGTCTTTCAAGCACAGCTGATGATACACTTTCACGGAAACTGGATGACTTAAGTCTTTCAAGGCAAGAAGTAAGCTTTGTTGATGAAGAACTCTGGAAAGTAAGGGGAGAGGAAATGCCTGATGATCCAGAAGAATGGGCTGAGCATGAAGATTATATGACTCAGCTGCTCCTCAAATTTGGTGATAAAAACCTATTTCAAGAGCCAGTGGAAGCAAACGTTAGATCAGATGATCAATGGATTTGTGAGAACGTGGCTAAAGGGAGATCGGAATTGAAGAAAAATAATCAAAGCTTAGCAAGTAAGAAATACCAGGCAAATATGTATTGGGCACAGTCCCAAGATGGCCTAGGTGATTCTGCATATGGTAGTCACCCAGGTCCTGCTAGTAGCAGGAAAATCCAAGAACTAGACATGGAACATGGCACAAGATACAAACATGACCAAAAGCAATGGTATGGTGATTCACTGGAATGTTTGCCAAACCTGAAACAAGAGCAGTGTGTTCGAGACTCAATGGATTCCCTTGCTTTATCTAACATCACAGGTAAAACAGTTAAGAACTGTGATTTATGGTTCATTCACTAAGCATTTGTGATTTATTTACAATTAATTTTCATACCACAAAGCTTGATTCTTACCAGTGTTCCAAAAGTGTTTACAGATTCAGTTTTCCTTGTTATTGCAAAAATTGCTATACTATGTATTATACTGCTGTTGTGTTCTTCCCCCTGCACTGAGATTGGAGGAAAATTTGAGTAGATAAATAATTCATAATCCAAATGTGACTTTCTAATATAAACTTCAATTACATTTTTAGAATTTAACTGTGGATGAAGTAAATTTTCCAACCATTTTTTTTAATTCTTAGGTGCTTCAATTGATGAAATCAAACCAAGACCTTCTCTGTACTCCTTTGAAACCTATCAAGAGCTAGAGGTGGAGGATTGTGAGAAAATGAGCAACATGGGAACTCTGAATTCATCAATGCTTCATAGGAGCACAGAGTCTTTGAAAAGTTTAAGCTCTGAATTATGTCAAGGTGAGATACTACCAGAAGAAAAGTCAATGCATGTGCCAGTACTAAGAAGATCCAAATCACAGACTAGGCCTCAGCAAGTGAAATTTTCAGATGATGTTATTGATAATGGAAACTATGACAATCTTGACATTCGCCAACCTCCTATGAGTGAAAGGACTCGCAGACGTGTTTATCAGTTTGAAGACCATGGAAAAAGACATCATCGAAGGAGTAGAAAGTCTCGATCTGACAACGCACTTCATCTGGTTGCAGAAAGAAAACCTTATCCAAAAGAAAGGCTTAATTTTTATTCCCCTCAGGATTATGATACATTTATTCATAATAAAAATCCTCAGGCAGTTCGGGCATACACTCCAACTTCTTTCAGCCAATATAATCATATTGCTCCTGACTATGCAATGGGGAAACAGAGAGATCAGTTTTTTGGATTTTTGGGTGAGGAAGAAGACTCTTGGTGCTCATCTTCATCATCTTCAGATTCTGAAGAGGAAGGATATTTCTTAGGACAACCTATTCCACAGCCAAGATCAGTGAGATATCCCTGCTATGCAGATTTTGTTTCTAGTCCAAGTGCTGAACTTCCCACTTCCCAATTTAGACAGATAACAAAATCTAAAAAAAGAAAAGCACACAAAGGCAAGAACTGTATAATTTCCTAAAATTTACTGCTTATAAACTTCGTGTCTACACCGTTTCAAATCTTATGTATGTAAATAATATAAGCAAAGCTGTAACGTGGACAGTCTTTGTCCATGTTCTGTCAAGACTTTGAAAGCAATTGAAGACACTACATCAAAATAAAATAAACTTTTGATATTGATTAGCTTGTTTAAAACTATTCTGATTTGCATACAACTTGAGATTCAGGGAAAATAAACTAAATAACTTCAGAAGTTCTCCCTCTGATTATATGAAATGAGTATGTGAGTGCCAGGCTCAGGACACAACCTTTCTTGTTTATAGATATAGTACTAAAGCAGAGATTAGTCTGTTACTTTGGATTTTATTGAACTCTTGTTCCCATCAGCCCCTGCTAGCATGGTCAATAGAGATGATGGAAACTGGGCAGCTTTTAACACAGATAGGCAGCATGAAGAATTAGGATTATATACAGGTCCTGGCCTAATTTCAAAATCTTCTATTTTGTAGGCAGAAACGTACATTTTATAAAAGAAATACATTTTGCAAGGGATCAATTCAGGCTTCTGGCAAAAACAAGCTGTCCAATCTAATCTGTCCCTTCAAAAAGAAGAAAGAAAGAAAAACGGTAGTCCTATACTCATGGCATGAAGCTTCAGGGATACTATTACCCTCTGAGGGAATATGACCATTGACAATAATGATTGCTCATTTAATGTTATGTGCAAATAATTTGATTCTGCATCCCTGTTTATCCTATATATCTGTTTAATGTAACCCAACCATTTTGATGCCAAGCAACAATTCTCTGGTTCTGTGCTGGACATTAAACTGCTTCTTATCAAACTGACTATTCTTTTTTATCTTCATTGGAGTAAATCTCACTCAGACAAATTTTGCTTCATCTAATGTCCACGGCTTGTAAAAACTATTTAATGTGATGTGAGCTAATAGTCCCTGCTTTCAAAATTAATAAAATGTCCCTGAATCTGCTTATATTAAAAGCTATTATGGAAATAATATTGGAAGGTTTAACATCAGTTTGGTTTAGGCAGGAGTTTGTTAAATATTCAAACATTTATAGTGAAATGTTTAATTTTTGATAGTAAAGCTCTGTTTGCATGGTGGAGTTATGTAAATGATGTTTCAGCTATGGTTCTTAACATTAAAAGAATTATTTATGGGTCAATAAACTTTAAATTGTGTAAGTTAAACAAATACAACTGGCATATATAAATTCAACGAACCATTATACTTTAAGCTAAACTTCAGTGCTAGGTTCTAAACCTAAAATATGATATGTTATCATAAACATATTACTTTGTTAAAAGGTGATTTATACAGGATACACTATTATATACTGCTTGGATAAGTAGCAGTACATAAAGGCTGCCAAGCCATTCTGAAGACTGAGTTAATCTCACCCTACTTTGACATCAGATTAATAAATGCCCCCATGTATTCTTCTAACAACAACCAAAAACATGAATGTTTTCACAATCAGCCCAATGTTGTTTCTAAGATCAACTAAATAAAATTATACCATACTTCCTATTAAGAATGGTTAATGGTCCTGTTTAGTTCAAATCTAAATTTAAACTACAAATTTTGCTTAGTGTGATCTGGATCAATTATGCTTATGAACCTATCTTAACTAGGCTGAGTTTCCAACAATAAGCAAGGGATACAATTTTCCACTGGCTTTTGCTGAATTTTATTTGCTACTTAGCCAGTGAGATCAATTCGTTAACTCAGTTTCTAATTCTTTGTGATTGTAATTTGTTTTTATAATTTGTAAATTTGGCTTTCCCTATCTCTTAATATCTGTGTGTAGGTTAGAACACTGAAATATAATACAGTACTTTCTAGTTGCTTTCAGTTAAAACTTTCACAGTCCCTTTCACTGGTCATAGTAGCTGAGGCAAACTGAGGGCCAGTTGAAGTGTTTAGAAGCATATTTGCATGGTTATCCATTTTTATGGGTTAAACAGCGAACATGCACCACCACTTCCCTTTCCATCCCCATGAATTCAAGAGGTATTGCTTCCAAATCATCGATCTGTGATTGTCTAAACAGAGGACAGTATTACTTTTTGTTACTTTAGGATTAAATAATCTTACACCTAATCATGGATATACAACACTTGAGTTTACAGGACCAAAAATTGTTCTGTATCTTACATGTAGAAAGTACACTTGACCACTGACAACTGTAACAGATAATTCTGCTGCCCATGTGGCAGTCAATCATTTTATCAAGTGTGATGTCTGAATGTAACCGACCTTATTGCAATTCTGGGAAGAATCCTTTCAAGTAGCCTAGTCTCCAACTGTAACAGAGGAATATAATGAAGTGATGTTGGATAAAGCTTAGCCACTGAATTAAAATTATGAGCGTGCTCATTCTTCTATGCCACGATCGTGGAAAGTATCATCTTGTCTGAATTACTGTACCATTTGTGAAATGCTGAGTTACATAATTCTCATACTTAGAAAACATTTATGCTGCCTTCACCAGACCCATTTCTAAAAATAACATCCCATAATATAGTGGAAATTACAGAAACTCTGGAAGAGAAATAAGAATATATATTTTCCATTACTATTAAAGACAAATAAATGTTTATACAACTGTACAAAGCTTTCAAGAAAATGCAAATTCTGACAGTAACTGAAGGATTTTAATTACACAGGCTATTTCAACTTACAAAACCACTAAGCTAAACAACTAGCTTAATGGGACTGTCCAAACAATTGTTTCCAATGAAATTTATATAGCTACTCTAATTAAAGGCAACACATATGTAAAATTTACATAAATACAGTGGTACGTTACTATTTTATATACATTTATCAATATCAATAAAATTACAAAATGGTCAGTCATACTCAAATAGCAACCTGTTTCAATAATTGTAGCACCTCATGTTAAGCATTTTCAAAATATGTATGACATGAACTGAACTATATTCAATTCAAATACAATATTTTCTAACGTGAACTCAGTGAAATGTAGAAATCTGCACTGAGATTCAAAAACGATTATAAGAATGCCTCAAGCATTTTGCTTTCCACAGTAATTCAACTAAGTAAATAAAGATAGTATATGTTTTGCAATTACTCAATTTCATAGAGAGATCAAATGCAAGATGAACCAATTTAGAAGAAAATCACTAGCATCCATGAACCAGGTAGCATTTATATATGAATAACCCATAATTTATCTTAAGGTTCTTCAAATTCTTGACTCGCAGAATCATATTCTGCAATGAAGTGTTTAAGTTCTTCAATACATCTCTCACCAATCTCGTGCAAATTTTGTCTCAAAGAAAATTGGATGGGCTTTTCTAATGAAGGGTCTTTTTCAATCAGCATCTTCACCACAGCACCAAAGGTTTCACAATCCTGCCGGTAGACCTAAAAAATGAGTTTTAGAAATTCATGCAATGAAATACATTATTTTATATAATCTACCCCAAACTGAAAACTAAAGCTAGTTAGATAGACAATCTTCAAGAATGTATAACTTTATATTTCCATTTCCTGGAATGAAGAAAAATATGTTTATGCCCGTTTTCTGAGATATAAAACCAACGGATTGGAAATTCTCCACAGAAAATTCTTCCATTTACTAATCTCAAACATAAAGCGGTTAACCTCACTGACCACAGATCCAAGTAAGCATGCATAGGATTTCATTTTAAATAAACTTTTTCCAAGATCCCAACTGATTCAGGATCCCAGCATTCACCATAATGATGGGAAAGGGAAGAAAGGGATGGGTGGAGAATCTGGTTACCTGATATACAAAAAAATTATTTGTTTGAAAGAGTTGTGTATAATTCTTGTGCAAAACCAGATCATGGTCAACGTTATTACTTTCATTCCATTTCAATTAAGCCTGGTGTGTGTGTGTGTGTGTGTGTGTAGATAAAGTATGTCAATAATACCATTTGGAAATAGAAAACATATAGAGAAACCCATATAGAGGAGAAGCAACTATTTATTAAAAATCCTGGTTTTGAACCTGAATAATAACCATGTACAGTTCTATCTGTGGAACTGAGTCCAACAAAGGAACTGAATATTGTAGCTGTGCTGGAATTGAGTACTGCTTTTCCACAAGTGTCACTGAAATGAAATTATATGCCACCCTTCTATATTCTAGCAAAAACCTGAAAATATATTCATCTAGGTGTTACTACCTCAAGAAATTGGTCACTGGATTTCCACATTTAAAGTTTCTGCCCCTCCTTTATATGAGTAGAAAAACTTTTATGATGGCATAAATCATAGTTAGATATGACTCTTTCAACTTAAAATGGCTTAACTGATTGTTAAATATAAAAAAGGCAAAAGTAAACATTTAAAAATACAACAAAGAGTAATTCACTTTTCACTATAGGAAGGACGCACCCTGCAAAATAATTACAATAAAAATAACAAACTATCTGAAAGCTGTTTCCTAAATCTCTTCCATAGTAAAATTGTTCTCTATCAAAAACAGGAAGGGTGCTGGTTTATCTTAAAAAATGTTTGCTCAGTATTATTGACTAGCTAGAAATGCATTGCTAATTCTGGTTTTCTGTTTATAGGCCACACAGGAAGGAGTTTTAATTTAGACACATGTAAAGGAGGCTGTGGGTTAAGCCAGGGTGGAGTTCACTGTGCAGGCTTGGAAATATATCCCATTTTTACTGGAGATAGCAATGGATCTTTTTTTAAAGATCCATTCCAAAATTTTAATAAGGCCTAACCCTACAAACTGCATTTTTCTTTTCAGAAAAGAAAAATCTATGTGACAAAGTAGTTCAAATATCAGGTTAATATTAAAAGGTGTGAAATACAAATGAGTAGTTCAAACTTTGTCATGGGTTCTTTACCTTATATTTCTTCTTAATTTTACACAGTTCCAAAGCTGCATTTACATAGAGAAGAGAGGTGGCAAAGCTGACAGATATTCATTGGACACATTATAGAAAACACATTGAAGAAACAGCATGAACTAATTAAGTTAGAATTGAGTATGTATGAAATTTTTCAAGGACTTTATTTTTTTTTAAATAGTTAAAAGCAGTTTGTTAATTTGCTAACAATTGTCCGTGTATGGGATGCAAGATAGCTCACATTACTGATGGCTTGGATAGTAGTTGGAAGCATTATTATGGTATATTCCTTCTTACAATTCCTTAATTTGAGCTAACCATTATATACACATGCCATTTAGTTTAATTAGCTCTATTTAGTTTAATTAGCTAGCCGTGATTTGGACCTACTCTCTAAATCAGAATTAGAAATTTCCCAATTTCCATGTAAGAGAATGCTACGGTTTACCCAAACAGGAAGATAAAAGTTCATGCGAATATAAAAAGGAAAAGGACGGCAAAATTCTTGGTGCTTGCACACACACGGCGACTGCTCTAGCTCAGCAAGGCAGTAAATCACTACCATGTTTCCGGTACAGTAATAGGAAGCATTAATGAATGGATATACACTCTCTCCAAAATGTAGTATTGCATTCAATTATTTAAATTCTACATGATGAAGCAATAATCATAAAATACCATACAAAAACAAATGTATTTTGAAGAAAAAGTAAATTATTAATAGAACACTAAGTAATTAAAAGAAATTTAATCAAACCGAGTTTCCATATATCACCCTAAACATGAATAAAAATTCTTCAATTTAATTTTGTTGTTAGGGTTTGAACTGAGATGCTAAGGGCTGGAAAAACTTGGGGAAAAATATATACACCCCCCACCCCCCTTATTTTTGTTTGTTTTTTCCCTAAGAAACTGAAACTATGTTTCCTAATATCTGCATTTTAAATGATAAGCTGGCATGGTAAGGTAAAATTATTAAATGAAATGGGTAAGATGTTATAAAAATATATGTTTGAAAATATAACAGATAAACTAATACAAAGTGTTAAAAAAGCTTCAGTATTGTATTGCAATGAAAGTACTTAACAAGTCCTGCATGAAAATGGTAAAGAAATCAGTAAAGGAAAGGAAGCCCTTTAAACTCATAATAGTGATAGAGCCAGAAAATGCAACTGATCAGGCATTCTAAGCCTTGGTTTTCCCATCTTCTTCTTAGCGTTTTTTCTTTTAAAATTAGTACTTTGTTTTCTGTATCTGATAGAGTGGAAGACAATATCCAGACAATATAAATGTTTTTTTCTCTATTTTCAACACTGAATTTAAGAGATACAGGCAAAAGGTCAGTCTGTACATTTATCACTATTGACTGATTAAAACTATACTTTTCAACTGCATACACCAAACACTGCACGCCAAATATTAAAAATGTATGTTATAGAACTGCATTTTATAATGTAACAAAATGATATCAAAGCACTTTTTTAAAAATTAAGTATATTTTAGTCCCCCCATACAATCTTTCTCTAAACTGTTTTTTCCCCAATCCTTCAAAATTTCTAGAAATTTTTGCTTTCTTTTCTAAACTGCTTTTCTCAATATGCTGCTCTTTAGATATGCTGGCCATGCTGCAAGTCGTGGTCCCAGTACATCTAGAAGGCAGCACATTGGGAAAGATTCAGAATAATCATTTTTAATAGAGACTAAAATAGATGCGGGTCCAAGCAGCTGTTATTACAGCTTCATAGAAGGAATTATACATACTGCTCTAGATCTATACAGCTTCATTCTGTAGATGACTAGCAAGAGCAGCTGCCTCAAGTCTCCGCTTATTTTTAAACTCTCGTTAGCATGCTATGCCTTTAAAAGCCTATTCCTATTCCACAAGAGATTTACTGTACTTTCCCAGTAACAAGTACTGAAATTAAAAACAGTGTAATATGATTTAAAGATGGAAGGGGAGTTAACACATTTTTGCTATCAGTATTTACTACTGTCCATTGCACCACAATAGTTAATAGAAGTTCACAAAACAATAACATTTTACTCTATTCACAAGACAACCATTATTAAATAGCATTCTAAAATACAGTCATGACAAAGTAAGTTGCAAAGGTACTGTGAAAATACAACCTTATACTTCCTAAAATGAACCAAAGTCTTATTTAGACAGTGAAACTAAGTACATGTAGTCCTCGACTTATGATCACAATTGGGACCGGAATTTCCGTCGTAAGTCATTGCGCTTGTAAGTTGACTCACCATGTGACCGGACCCAATTTTACGACAATTTTACAATGGTCATTAAGCAAATCATGGCTATTAAGCAAATCATCGCAGTCGTTAAGTGAATCCACTTCCCCAATGGACGTTTTTTGCCATTTTTTGCCGGAAACTGGCAAAAAAGGTCACAAATCGCGATCACATGACCGCAGGATGCTGCAACCGGTTGTAAATGTGAGCCGGTTGCCAAGCAGCCGAATTGCAATCACGTGACCGCAGGGGTGGTACAATGGTGTGAGTACAGGTCGTAAAGCACTTTTCCTGAGGCCGTTGTAACTTTGAACCGTCATTAAACAAACGGTCATAAGTTGAGGACTACTGTAACTAACTTCACAAGGAAAGGAAAGGAAAGGAAAGGAAAGGAAAGGAAAGGAAAGGAAAGGAAAGGAAAGGAAAGGAAAGGAAAGGAAAGGAAAGGAAAGGAAAGGAAAGGTTCCCCTGTGCAAGCACCAAGTCATGTGACCCCTGAGGAGACGTCGCTTTCGCAATGTTTTCCTGGCAGAATATAGAGCGGGGTGGTTTGCCATTGCCTTCCCCAGTCGTAATTACCTTTCCCCCAGCAAGCTGGGTACTCATTTTACCGACCTCGGAAGGATGGAAGGCTGAGTCGACCTGAGCCGCCTACCTGAGAACCAGCTTCCACTGGGATCAAACTCAGGACATGGGGAGAGTTTCGGTTGCAATACTGCTGCCTACCACTGCGCCACACAAGGCTAAACCTCACTAAACATTCCTATATACTCTCAATCCAACAAATGTGCTACTTTGTTAGATTTAACAAAAAACAAAAAAGTATTTTCTGTACTAAAAGTGTCACATTTATTTTAGATATTTATATCATTCTAATAAATTTGCTACTTAAATCATCTTATATTTTAAACTATGTTGTGTAAATCAACTAAAACTTTCAGTCAAATTGTATAGCAGAGTTAATTTAGGGAGGAAAAAACCCTCACAAGTATTCACAAAGACAATCAAAATATATGGCTTACTTGTTCAATTTCCTTCGTCTTTGCAGCAATTGCTTTTGAGCGACTAACATGATGGTTATCTTCAAATAATTCACTGTTGTCTGTTACACTGGCACCTGTTTCTTCATGGTGTTCCATATATAATGGGTCTGAAGATGTGGCCTTTAAAAAATGAAGAGTAATTTTATGTGGCTAAAACCCAATTATATAAAATATTGTTAAATTAAATACATTCCCATTCAACAGTTATCAAATCTGGACTCTTGTATTTCAAGCAATCTTCATAGTTCACATTAGGAAACCAAACAAATTTATTGTACTAATGAAGTATGTTTATATAGTTACATTAAACCAGATAACAAAATGTATTACAAATCGTTGGGTAAACAGTGCAAATTTCTGATCTGATTTGTTGTGATAGCAGCCAGATGTATTTTACTGGAAGTTTTAAGACATTACCTTTCAGATTTTAAATATTTTAAATATTTAAATAAAGCAATGAGTACAATTAAGTAAAAGCCAGTTGCATTGAGGGGTACATACAGTTTTAGTAATATAGTTACTATGGAAGCAGAGAAATTTGAAAAGACCTATAACTAAGTCCATAATCAAGCCTTTTCAACAGAAGCTGCATTTGTGTAACACTGACTGCTTAATCTTCAAGCAAATTTTCTCCTCTTTGGAGCAGAGCTATGCATTTTGCTAATAAGCTGGATCTTGAACTAGCTGTGAATTTCTTTCCATCTTTCTGAGGATCAAATTTTAAATAAATACTGAAAGGCCTAATCAGATACTAAAGAAACATTTTAATCAGATAAATAAGCAAGATTCTTTAAGAAAAAAAAATGATAGGAGATAACGTAATGCAAGGATAAGGAGAGTACCAGATCTGAAAAGCTAGGCATGTGTATTAGAGTGGGGATGAAAGTAGAAGGAAGTACAAAGTACAGTATGAAAGACACTGTTCCATCTCCAGTCTGAACCCACATCCATATTTCTCATTAAAGCATAGTTCGACACAATAAGTATAAGCAGATGTACTCTCAAGCAAACCTCAGGAATTCCCTTTGTTTCTCCATTAGTGGGTGGGAGCAGTTCAGAAACTTTCATTTATATTGTTAGTTACACTTGTTGTATCATATGACCTGAAAATATGGAGAAACGCCAATCTCATAAAATTGATACAGGTAGTCCTCGACTTACGACTATTCATTCAGCGACTGTTCAAAGTTATGACGGCACTGAACGAATGGTGGTTATGACCAGTCCTCAGAGTTCCAGCTGTCCCAGTACCCTCTGCAGTCATGTGATCATGAGCTAGGCGCTTGGCAACCGGTTCACACTTAAAACCAGTTGCAGTGCCCCACAATTACGTAATTGCCACTTGCAACCTTCCTTGCCGGTTTCCCCAGAAAAGTCAATGGGGAAACGGCAGGGAAGATCGCAGGTCGCTGGGGTAAGTCTCCCCTACTCATGCACCCTCCCCCTGCCCCTCTGTGCTCGCACCACGCTGGTCACCCACAGACTGCGGCGCAAACTCGACTGCGCCGCAGCCCTGCACATCCTCCCCAACCCATGCCGCACCACATACACTTCCTGACCCACACCCCCCGTGCACCACCAACCCACTCGTGCACCTCTCGCATCCTCCACGACTCATGCCACGGCTCTCACACTCTCTTGCAACGCTCTCTGACCCTCGCCACACCTCCCCTGCAGCCCCGCACACCCCCTCCCCTACCTGGCAGCAGCCACTTACCCGACTGAAGGCCTGGGACTTGTAAATTCCTGCCGGCTTCCCCACTGACCTTGGTTGTGGGAAGCCGGCAGGAAGTTGCCTTACCTAATGACAGTGGGATTTGGTTAATGGTGGCAACCGGGACTGCAGGGATTGCCGCCACTAAGTGATGCGGTCGCACTTTATGACCGCATTGCTTAGTGACAGAAATTCCGGTCCCTATTGCTGCTGTAAGTGGAGGACTACCTGTATATATTAAACCAACCAACATGGTTTGTTAACCCTGAAATTATTATACTATCCAGTTAACTAAAAACTGAGGCTTTAAAACTCTGCCATCCAGTTGTGTGGGAGGAGACTGGTTGTTCCAGCTCATGCATGACAGTCTATCTCACTATAAGTGGTAAGAGAATTAATCTGGGATTACTGTTACCACTAATTATTGCTGTTGTTAGTTATAGGTTGCATTTTTTATATTTCATTGCTATTTAATTTTTCTTCACTATTGTCTCAGCAGCCAGTTGAGAATAATACTTGATAAATCTCATTAAGTGAATTCTATTGCCTCTTTAGGGTTGTATTACATTATTTGTTGAATTTTGTTCACACCAACATGGTTCCCTCACTGGAAATGTGCACTTATAATTTCATTTCTTTAAGAAAAAAAAGTAAGATATCAGAGATTCTGGCTAAATGTAATCAATAAATATTGGTTTTACAGAAGTGATGCAAAATTCTGTATTACTGAATTACCGAGTTGTGACTATAGAGTTGCACAACCATAAAGTTATCAAATTTAGTAATATTGTAAGGTTAGCAATTAGGTAACAGCATCCATCCAAAGTACATTATTTATTATATTTCTATTCAATCTATTTCACATGATTGTGGGCACAGAACTGGAGGAACTGAGCTACAGTCAGAAAGGCAGAATATGAATGAGTGAATAAAATAAATGACCATGGACAAATGTCTGTTAGTGTTATTTTTACTCACATCATACTCTGAAATTTCAGGAACTCTGCTTGCCTCTGCTTTTTCTGCTTTTTCAGCTGCCCATCGGCTTGCAGCCTCTGCAAGCTCCTTTTCCGATAACCTGCTACTTTTGTCTAAGGTCTGATGAGAAAAGAATCCCAAAGTGCAAATGTCAAAGTTGTATACAATAAGGTAGAAACATTTTAGTGAACAGTTTAAGAATCCTTAAGCAAACTCAAACATATCCCTGCAGCAAAAACTATCTATTGGATAAAGAATGTTTAAACTGTTCTGCCAGCAGAACTCCCGCAACAATAAATCTTCTGCAGAGCACCGGGGAACTCTCCAAAATAAACTAAGGACACATGTGAACCAAGAAGTGGAAGAGACTAACAGAAAACCCCACTACACTCTTGCTTAATGTAACACTTTAAAATATATGCTCAAAATCAAAATCAAGAGAAAAGCATGTGGCACAAACCTCCCCCATTCAAATTATTTTTACTGCTGAAGTCTAATGATAAACTTACCTTTGCAGGTGGCACTGCTGTAGCTCCTGAAGGAGATACATCTCTTGAACTCTTCAAAGTCTGAGTTGAGGACCTCTCTTATATAAAGAGGATATAAAATATGAGCATAAAAACATTTTAGCCTGTGTGACCAAATCTATGAAGGAAAAACACTGAAAACTTGTTATAAAATAACTAAGATGATTCTTTGAGTTGAATATGGGTTGGACCAGTGGTTCTCAAACATTTTGGTTTCAGGAGCTCTCTACATTCTTAAAAATGATTGAGAATCCCAAAGATCTTGTGTTTATGTGCGTTATATCTATTGATATGTACTATATTAGAAATTAGAAGTGAGAAATATTAAAAGTATTTATTTGACTTTATGGACCCCCTGAAAGGGTCTTGGGGATTTCCAGGGGTCCCCAGACCACACTTTAAGAACCACTGGGTTAGACCAATATTTTTCAACCTATAGATCAGTGGAGTCCTTGGTGCTCTCTGAGCCTTGTTGTTTTCTTGCAGACGTTTCATTGCCAGGCTAGGCAACATCTTCAGTGAAAAAAGGGAGTGGGACTTGTTCTCTGTTTATATACCCTGGCTTGTCCTGCCTGTGTTGGTGGAGGTGTTGTTCTCTCCTTGGTAGTTCCTTGATTGGGTTATTGTTTGCTGCTTGGTTGATTGACTGAGTTAATAGTTCCTTGATTAGGGTCTATATATAAAATAATATTATAAGGGGCGTGGTGGCTCAGCGGGTAAGACGCCAGGCTTGTCGATCGCAAGTTCAGAGGTTCGAATCCCGAGCCCTGCATGCAGAGTGAGCTCCCGCACTAGCTCCAGCTCTTGCCAACCTAGCAATTCGAAAGCATGCAAATGCAAGTAGATGAATAGGTACCACTTCGGTGGGTAGGTAACAGCGTTCCACGCGCGTCATGCGGCCACATGACCATGGAAGCGTCTTCGGACAACGCTGGCTCTTCGGACAGTGGAGATGAGCACCGGCCCCTAGAATCGGACACGACTACACAAATGTGCGGGGGGAACCTTTACCTTTACTATAAAATAATATAGCTTTGCTTTATTTGAGAGTCATATTACTTCACTGCTTATCTTTAGTATCTTCCTAAAATCAATATTGATTATACTTTATTACTTCTAGAAGCAATTTCACTGCAGATCATAAAATCACACATAGTTATTTCTTATTATATTCCTAACTCAAGAGTTTCATGATGCAGAGATTGCTTTCCAGACTTCCAGGGACAGAAGTACTGCTCAAGGGATGTTACACTAAGTGGAAAATTATTTTCACCAATTAATGTTTCCCCCTGCTTTCCCAGCATCATCTCCCTTATCGTTCCAGATTACTTTCCCCACCTTCCTGGGAGCAGTTCTGGAGATACAGATGGAGTGACAAGGATAAAGAAGAATGTGCAAATTCTCTTTTCCTTCCACAAATGGAAAGAATCCTAATCAGATAGATAAGAACTCTTTGGATCTTATCATCATTCCAGAAGGATATGCACAAATTATTAAGCTTGTGGCTTGAGTAGCATAGGAAAATACCTTATGTAGTAACACACAAAATATAAGGACACGTAAAATGCTGGATTATAGGTCTTCTTGTATACTTTGTCAGCAAAGGTACATTATGAATATAAAAAATTTCAATGAAATGTGAATTAGCAATAAAATATTGCATATTGACAAAACGTATGTACTGATATGATGTATGTTCAAGATAAATAATTCTTTCCGTCTCCTTCCCATACCCTTTCTCTGCTCTTTTCCCCTCTGTCTTATATCCTTCTTAGACTAAGGTTTTTTTTGGTTTGCTCATTACTATGCAAAACTGCTACTTGAAATATTCTTTCACTTGAGAAAATGCAAAAGTACATGGCGCAAATGACCGAATTCCTCCGGTATTAAGTATTGTAGATTTTCTTTACGGGGGTAGCCATGTCAGCTCATGGCTTTGTGTTTTCTTTTTTCAATAGTTAATCCTACATTACCTTGTTGGGAAATATTTCTTTTATGTAAAGATGACATACTTCTGCTATGGAAGGCATAGGCTTTGCTTCTATCAGGCGAATAACTTCGACTGCTGACACTGGAGCCAGATCTGCTGTGAGGAGATTCTCTCCTGCCAACCGGTGATTCTCTGAAGTAAGGGGAATCCTTTTTATGTGGGGAGCGATCTCTTGCATGAGGATATATAGGTTTCCGCCGCATGCCGTCTCTGATATCCCTTTAAAAGTCATCGCAATAAACAAAAAAAAGACATTAATTTATTCATCAAGAGTGCAAAATAAAGATTTATCTTCTCAACTTTTCCTTAGAGAAAAGTCAATTATCGTACTGTCAAGGGAGAAATACAACAATGAAAATCTATATATTTCTATCTTTCTATCTTTCTATCTATCTATCTATCTATCTTTCTATCTATCTATACATACATACACACACACACACACACACACACACACACACACAAATGACTTAATCACTCCAACAGGAAAAAAATATCAAAGTGTACAATGGAAAGTGTTAGTGTAGGAGGAAAGTTCAAATTTTGAAAGGCTTAAAAATAATTACTGCTCATTTGCTACTTCATTTTAGGGATTTGGAAGATTTTACTCCAATTCAAACAGGGCCCTAGTTTTATCTTATTCTTCAATATTTCCCCATTAAGAAAAAAAGTCTTCGTAAGTTTTTATAGCTAGAAATCTTTCCTTTTTCATTTTCTTGGGTTACAGTAACAATTGCCTAATCCCATTTACTAAACACCAGGAAGCAGAACATTTCCTGGTGCAGCTCTATTAACTTTTCATCAAACATTATAATTTACCCTTATGGATATCAGGTTCTTCAGGAAAAAAACATGAGGTTTCCTTTATTTCATACTATTTCATGTTTGTATATAATGACCAATTTAAACACAATGAAAACAAAATTCCACCCACTAGGAAACTCAATAGCCAAAGTTAATGTTGCACATGGCCATTAAATCAAAGCACAATATATTAGGAAAATATATATATAAGGATAATGAACAAAGCTTCAAACTGTAGAGATACTCATAAAATTAACAAGTGTGGAAACTCACACTAAGTAGATCTAGATTAGGATTGTTCCCTACAGCCAGGAAATACCTAAAGGGGTACTCTTCAACCTACGGAATAGTTCTCACCTCCTCTCTAGGCTTTTACAGCCCTTATATTGCCATGCAATAAAAGGGAAATATTTAAAGCAAACTGAAACACAAGTTATTTAACTGCTTACTTCTGTCTCTTTCAAGTATATGCTGTAAGTGCATGACCTGCAGAGAGCCACACACAGATTCAGCCACTGAATTAAGGGTAAATGGAGGAAAAGAGACCTCTAGTGTACACTGGAGACTCTTCTGCATTGAAACACACTATTGGCATGAAGCTTTTTCCAAGATTGTAGCTAACAATAAAACAATCACAATTGCAATACAGCCTGAATGGATCATAACCAAATACTTGTTTCCAAAATATAGGAATTCAATAGATGATGTTTCTATAACACCCAAAAAAGTACAAATCTGCAGTCTTCATTGTAACTAAAATGCAGAGTATAGATTCAACATTAACCCAATCTTTTTGTCTCTACTTATTTAATATCTAGACATTCATAGAGCTAGAAGTGTTTGTGTGTGTATATGTATAGTGCTTACAAAAGAAAACCAATAGCAACATATTACAAAATATCCAGCATTAAACTGTATTAGTATCTGGAATGTGTGCTATCAGGTTTCCAAAACCCTTGTCTTTTTATATTCTGCCTCTGTATCTCCTCTTCTCTGTTTCCTCAATGTATTTTAACTCTTTGATTCCTAGTGTCTTTTTGCTCAGCTTCCCTACCTTCTCAGTACATTGATATCTACTACTGGAACTGGCTGACTCAGGAATTTGACTTTCATACTATTTATAAATATTTTAAGATGTCAATAATAGCCAGATATGCCACAAAAAACTTTACGTCAATTATAAATCTGGCTGGAAAACAAAAAACAAGCACTCCATTAGCAAAATGGTTAGGAATTTCTAAAAACCAGAATATGGAAATAGGATCAGAGAAGTGCTTAAGCAAAGTTTCATTTCAGATAACCTGAGAATCTGAGGTGTAGTGACCAAGGGAAGAGAGAAGATAAGTAAGCATATGGATAATTCTCAGTCAGATAAGACACAGCTTAACACATAACCATCGCTGTTGAACCTGCCACTGTTTAACTATACATCTACTCTGCTAGATGGAAGTCAACACGCATTTTCCCCCAGTACACAAAATAGCATATTTGTGATGGTGGTACACTGATATAGGTAAGTATTTTACCAATGAATAAAGGAAATAGAACTTTGAAACTGGACCACAAATGAATCCATCTATATGCCAGGCAGGCAAGCATGCAAGTCAGATACAACATGAACAAGGTTGATAAAATTGGTCTCTTGAAACAAACAACAGGATTTTTTTTTGTTTAGGTAAGAATAATATTGTTAATATAAGTTTACTTTGGTAATCAATAGATTATAGAAAAATATACTTTAATTCAATGTCTTCCATACCCAGAGATACTTTTCACATGGATTTCATTCACGTAAGCCTACTAAAACGTAGGAGTTAGAATGTTTAAATGTATTTTTATTAGAATAGTGGAGATAAGAGATCAAGGCTATTTTGTCATTCTTCAAATAAATCAAAGGATAAGTAAACCACTGAATAGCCCAGGTATTAAAGATTACACTAAATAAGCAACATGAACCATACTGCCAAAGAAAGGGGCAATTACTTCACAATTCAAGAAAATTATAAATTGTGTGAACTATTGTGATCAATTGTGTGAACTTTTTCAAAGTATTTCATTTTACAAGAGGAATCAAATTATGCACATACCTATTTTGTATAGTGAAAAGAGGAAAGTTTTTCATTTTTATTTTTAAAAATATATATAGAAAACAGATAATAAAAAAGACAATAGACACACATACACATATAAAAATTTATTATGGCTGTGGAAAGTATTCTTAAGACATTCTTCACAAAGTCCCATGTTCATGTATGTATAGGTAAGATTTCTGCTGGACCAAAGCAAAATAGCTGTACATTCACACCACACTGAGACACAGCTAGGGACAGCCTTTGAGGCAGCCACACCAGCCTTCCTAATTGTACAGCTGCTTTAAGAAGGGGTTTTCTACTCATGAAAAGGAAAGCATTTTTATTAAACTGGTTTATTGCTAGGTGTTTTGAGCCATGTTTCCATGCTCTTCCTTGCTATTCTTACCATAGCAAGTGTGTCACCATATCTCAGCCATAAGCTGGTCAAACTAGCAGTTCTAGCCAGATAGAAAAGCTGATCTCATATAACATGAAGCCTATGACAAAGAGGCTGAACTTCTTGACCTCAACTTTCCCTAGTCCATTCTGACTGTGATTCTCTTTAGTTTCAGTTTTCTCTTTAGTTTTAAGTTTTAGTTTTAGTTTTGTTTTAAAAAGCACTATTTTTAAACCTTTGCTTTCCGTAACTGGTGTGGCCCCCTTAGGGCAGAAATAACTGCAACTAAACATTTCCAACAACCATTGATCAGTCCTGCACCTCGGCTTGGAGGAATTTTATCCTATTTCTCCTTACAAAACAGCTTCAACTTTTACTTTTAAATCTGCTGCAAAGTAACTATCTGAACATATATAGCTTACTTTTAAATTTGGCTTTCATTGTTCTATTGCATAGCTTTCCAAACTGTGTGTCGCGACACTTTAGTGTGTCGCAACACAGTTTAGCGTGCCGCAAAGCGGCGGCACGGGGACGCGCACGGCGGCGGTAGTGTGTGTGGCGGCGGCGGCAGCGGTGCTTCCGTGTTTTAGCAAGGCCACCGCCGCTACCGCCGTGCACACCACCGCGCCGCCGCCGTGCACGTGCCGCCGCCGTTGGTGTGTTGCCAACGGCGGCAGTTTTGAAAGCACTGTTCTATTGGATAGTCTGCTCTTTCCAATATAGAATATATTCAATATTTCTGAATTCAGAAAGAGCTCTTACATTTATTATAGCATTTTAATTCCACTCTATGTCCTATCTTATCAGGATGGTATTAAGGTAATTAAAAAACAAAATCAATCACAATAAAATAATAAATCATAATATCACATCAAAGGCATAAACAGTACAGCAAATTAAAAAGAATATAGGCAATCCTCGCTTAACTACTGAAATTGGGACCAGAATTTCCATCACTAAGCGATGCGATTGTAAAGCGCGACGTCATGTGACTGCATTGCTTAGCGATGGCAATCCCGGCAGTCCCCGGTTGCCATTGTTAAGCAAATTACCATGGGTCGTTAAGTGAGGACTTCATGTGATTCTGACTTCCTGCCGGCTTCCCCATTGACTTGCTTGTGGAAAGCTGGTAGGGAAGGTCAGAAATCTTGATCATGTGACACTGGGACCCTGCGACAGTTGTAAATCTGGGCCGGTTGCCAAGTGCCTGGATTGCGATCATGTGACTGCGGAGGGCACTGCAACGGTCATAACTTTGAGGATCAGTCATAACTACCACTTGTTCAGCATCGTTGTAAGTTTGAACAGTCACTGCATGAGTGGTCGTTAAGCAAGGACTACCCGTACTCCAAAATGAATACCTTCATTCCATCAAGTCAACATTAATCCTTCTTGACACTAAACACTGAAACTGCTCTTCAGAAACAAGTTATCTCTATTTTTAGTTAGTTTATTGTTGTAGCTTCCAACACATTCAGATATTAAACCACAGCTTTCCAAACTGTGTGTCGCGACACAAAAGTGTGTCGCCTGCGGGGCCCAAGTGTGTCGCATCAAAACCCGGAAGCGCTGATGGCGCGCTGCCACCGCGTGTGGCCGCGAGCACAGCGGCAGCAGCAGGCCATCAGCGCTTCCGGGTTTTTGCACGGCACACAAGGACACCACTGCTACTGCTGCTGCCACTGCTGCGGCGCACGAAAATCCGAAAGCGCCGCAGCGGCGGCGGCACGCAAAATCTGAAAGTGGCAGCGGTGGCGCTTCTGGGTTTTCTCGCGTGCCGCCAATGGTGTGTCACCATGGGAAAAGTTTGGAAAGCCCTGTATTAAACTATGAAAGGCATATGTTCAATTAATTAGCAGCCTTAACTATTACTTTTGTAGATGGGCATTTTGCAGATATTAATCAGATAATTTGTTACAATATTCTTCATGTTAACATTTGGAAGGAGGGAGGGATAGTTCCTCATGGGGGTGGCTAATCCCCTAATTTTATAACTGTCCTTCTTTAATTATTCCATTACCATCTGGATTTTTCAATATATTTTTACTGTATACTTGAGATTTTAACCTTATTTTAACTTATTTATTGTGAACCGCCCAGAGTTCCCCATGGGGGGAGATGGGAGGTTATAGAAATTAATTAATTAAATAAATAAATACCTTAACTGAAGTCTGACCATTCAAAGATTACAAAGACTTAAGCCTTGTTATACCAATCAACACATACAGGTAGTCCTCATTCAGCGACCATTTGATGTTACAACGGCGCTGAACAAGACTTACGGCTGTTCCTCGTAGTTGCAGCTGTTGCAGCATCCCCATGGTCACTTGATTGCGATTCAGGCGCTTGGTAACAGGCTCACAATTATGATGTTGCAGTGTCCCGCAGTCACATTTGCAACCCTCACTGCCAGCTTCCATAATGCACTGCCCCCAAACTAATCCAATTTTTTTAACATCCTGCTTCAAGTGGTCATAGTATTCAGGTGAAATTTAGTGTAGAAAAAATGAAGCTATTACTTCTCATGATTTGGAATTAAGAGAAGAGAGGAAAGGAAAAAAATATATTTTGGCAAGATTTATTCATGATATTCTTGTGATGCTTTCAACTTTATCTGTTTTGGTATCTTATTCAATTCTAAAATTAAACTAGTAAGCAAACATGTGTTTTCCAAATTTCAAAGCCTGGGATATTTGCCTCTTTCAAATCATGCAGCACCTCATCTATGCTTTGGGATATCTTTCAAATGACAATGGTTCTGAGGTTCATTAGCCAGCTTTTTTGGCAACTATCTGTCACTGAAGACTTCAATTTGCTGGGCTGTCCTGGGTGCGTCTAGTCAAATCTCAGAGTACCAGTTAATTTAAGATACACAAATTGCTTTCCCATGTTTTGATTCTAGAGACTTCAGACATTTATGTAGCTAAATTGAAAAACAATACCTATAATCAGGTGGCCGACTATCAGGATGGTCTTCCCTTGACCATCTATATCCTGGATCATCCTATAAAAGAATATTTCAGCATAAAGAAAAATTTAGTTTCAAGAAAATAATTTACTTTAATGCCATATATAAAATAACATATCTGCTAAACAAAAACTGGTAAATCCAGAGAAAATAAAGCAATAACAATAAAAGGAAATAAAGTGGGGAATAAATAAACAAACAAAAACTCCTGTGAATGTGTGTGTGTGTGAGCATACAGAGAGGTATATACACACATACATGGATATATGTAGCTACACTATATGAGAGTACAGCATGTGACATAACTCATAGAGTTTGATGAACTGTGCCATCAAACTGAAGAAGATCAGTTCACATTTTCAAAGAAATGTGATGGATTATGTTCTGTTAAAACATATTTTCTATTAGGAAAAACACTGTTAATATATCTAAGCAATTGAAACCAGATGTGAATAAATGTATATTTATTTGTAGAGTTTTACGGGCTCTTGTTGCTGGTTTTTTTAGTCAAATTTCCCAAAGATTAACTTTATCAATACTTTGCAATAACAAACAATAAACTAATAACTAGGGGTATGTAAAGAACCTATTTCTTAAACCATTTCAAGCACAAGGCATGATATTTTCAGTTATTCTGGAACTGTTTCATGCTTGAAACAACCTTTGTGAAGCTCTGTACCCAAAACAGTTTGAAACAGGGTATTTTACACATCCACTACCAATAGCAATAAGACGCTGTGAAACACCACTGAACGACTTTTGTGATTTCTTCAGAAATTATTAAAAGAAATTAATTTAGCACTGCCACTAAAAGTGGCAATGTATAATGCATTTTTAAAGAGAAAAAGAAAAATCTATTGGACAGATATTAAATCCAAAAATAAGAGGCTGATTTATCATATTGCTGTATAAGACATAGCCAAGGTAACATTACTAAAACAGACTGATGGTTGCTATGCATCCAATGTTTCTTTTTGCCTGTCAAACAGACACTGTTTGTGAATGAATGCCCTTTCTCCTCTGAAGCCCAATGCTCTTTCTCAAGTTTTCTCCAGAGAACTAAGGAACCTTAAGCATTGATTTTCAAGATTTCAAAAGCATGATTGCTTTACTACAATATTTTCATGGCGTTACAGTCCAAAGTTTAAATATCAAAATTATTTTCTTAAGTTCTATTCATTTAACACAGAATTGTACCTAATAATTGTGTAACATTTAGCTTCCAGCCACATATTCATCAAGAAAGGGAAACTCACAATTCTATGGGGCAGTCCACTTCTTCTTTCGTGGGCAAAACCTCGGCCTTCACCATAGTCTCTGTAGCCAACATGAGCATGACTATATTCATATCTACTGTAGCCTCCTTCTCCAGGTCTTTCTGGAAGTGGTGGTTTCTTAGGTGCAAAGCTGACTACTCGATGGTAGTCATCCTAAAATTATATACAATACCAATGTTTAAAATATATTATAAATAATAAAAATAAACTGAAAGATTAAAATAGACACTGAAGTTTTAATACAGCCAGTAAATACATTAGAAATCAAGATACATTCATGTTTTAGTTCATGCCTCTGTTAAAGAGCAGATAAATGAAACAGCCTGAACCTAACAAGAAGTTGAAAATAAATGTGTTTAATTGAATGATAGATTGTAATATTAGGCTCATAAAAGTGAACAAATACTTGAACTAAATAATTGTTTTGTCTATACAGTTCAGTATCTTCTACCATAGAGCTTTCCAAACTGTGTGTCGCCACACACATCATGGTGTGTCACCACACCACCCGGAAGCGGCGGCGTGTGTGTGCACGGCGGCAGCCGCTGCCGCCGCCACCATGCACGCACATGCCGCCGCACACCCCCCGCGCCGCCAGCGAGCACCGCCGCACGCCCCCCGTGCCGCCGTGCACGCGTGCGCCGCCACACGCCCCCGCGCCGCCGCCGTGCACGTGCGCCCCCCTGCACTGCCGCCATGCGCACGTGCGCCACCGCCGCCGCCACTGGTTGTCGCCAGCTGCGGCACTTTGGAAAGCCCTGTTCTACCATATTATAAAATCTTTTATAATTTGAACATTGTTGAAATTGTCTGTAACATTTTTAATTACCTAGCCATAACTGTATGGGCCTAAACAGAATTTAGAAAAATTAGAATTTAGAAAATTCAGAGGCAGAAAAACCTCTTCCATAACATTTCCTTTTCAATATTTTAAGGAAGCTTTAAAGCTTGCTATTTCTCTTTAAAATTCTTTAACATTTCAAGTATAATTTGCCCTTATATGTTATTGTCTATATTTTTTCTAACTGAAATAGTTTCAAAGCAACTGTTTCATTCTTTGATAAATATATAGTTATGCTGCAATAACTTGCAAACTGAAGTTTTATGGTTGCATACAGCTTTATAGATTTTAATTTGTAAATTGATGTATTTTAAAATGAGTACTTGTGATTCACAGGAAGAATGGAATTACGTTTTTTCCCCCCGAAACTGACTTCCAAGGTAAGCATCTATTTTTATCTAAGACTATAAAAGATTCAGAAGACACAAAGGTCAGGATTCCAAAGGAGTGACCATAGTATTCTGTGTTCAAAAATGCTCTAAACTTGTTTCTCTTAATGATAGGATGTCAATCATTTAATATCCTATGTCCCATGGTAAGTAGTTATTATTCTGAGACAACTTCCCAAAGCAGTCTGCAATATGAGATGGGGACAATGCTATTCAGAGTAAAAAAAAAAGCCTAATTGAACACCAAATCCCCACACTCCTGTAACAGTTCTTTATATAACCAACAATATAGTATTTTTATCATTCCTACATAGGTAATGTGTTGTTAAAATTAATAGTATACTAAAATTTTATTTGGCATTTTTTCAACCATTCTCATTCACTCTGATGGAAAATAAATTACTTTCAAATTTTCTTTTAGACATGAAGGCCATTTTGGTTAAAATTTTCATATGTGGGATGTAGAGGTTTTGTATTTACTATGGTTACGAGTCAGTCAAAGGGTGCATGCCCCACCTTTCATTATATAGTCTGCCCAGAGTCCCTCCTTGAGGGGGAGATGGGCGGTCATAGAAATTTAATAAATAAATAAATAAATAAATAAAGTCAACTCTCATCATCATAGCTTCCTAGCCTTCCTGAACTTTAATAAAAGTACAGTGATGTATATAGTGATGGACAGACATGTAAAACAAAACAAAACAAACAAACCAACATGTAATAATGATCAAATAAGCTCAAAAGGTCTATCACAAGAAATTCAAAAGCAACTTGATAAATGGAACAGGGAAAAAATATTTTGGAGGACAAGAAAACATCAGAGGAACTTTAAGACATATTTTGGCATAATATTAGTTTAAATGTATTGCTGACATTAAAATAAGGATGTGGCATTTGTAAACAATTCTGAAAGTGGAGTTCAACAGTAGCTGAAGTCTAACTTCTACTTACATTTCCTATGGGCAGCCTGTAACTGCAAATTATTACTGAGAAGCTATAATAGGCCTCAGCAGCTCAGTTAGGCCTACAAAATTTTATTTTAAACAAGAGAATTACATATTAGACTGGAGGATTAAAAAGGTCAAGTTTGATCATTTATACTAGGTACTGGGCTGATGGTAAGCCGGACAACAGCAATAAAGATCACTAAAGGTATTAGAGCTAGTCAGAAGAGAAGGATTTTAGAGACAGCTTTTTTGAATAGCTTCTGGCCAGAATGACAGCAGAAGGCAATTGGCATCAGGAAGCTGGAAGACTTCTGGGAACCAACTGCAACATATTCTTTGCTTTGCATTGTATGTGTCTGTTCATTCCACACTTACATACTAAGGCCATACTGGAATAACACTAATGGAGCAGAAAACAGAAGATTTCATTAGAGTTTATAATGGGAAAATAATTTGAAAGATTTAAAGAGAATGGAATCTGAGATACAATTAGCATTGTTTGGGAAGGTTTGATGGGACAAATATCTCTATGTTGGTGACATTTTCACCATAACACATATCACTTTTTCTTTTAACTAGAACACATGCAACTTTTTCAGTGCTATTTAGAATCTGATTGTATCTCCAATTTAACTTGATTATTGCTATGTGGAAATTTATCAAAACCAAAGCGACTTAGAACACGTAAAACAGGTCTCCAAATAACATTATCAGATTGACTGAAATATATTGATCCTTAAAAGAAAAACGCTCAAATTACTGTCATAACTGCATTAGCAAATGGCAATTTTGCCCTTCTTAGCATCCTATTGCTGATTGATTACTAAGAGAACAACTGACTGCCTGACTATGTATCTGCTGTTCAATTTCATTCAATATCCAGCATGTTGAAAATGGAGAGTATTCTGGCTCCTGTAAAAAGAATTAAGAGATATCACAAACAAGCCAAATTTTACTCTGAAGTGAGCATACACTCTAAGTTTATATTTTGACTGCTACAGTTTTTTATTTCATTTGTTCAAGTTATTGTATTTACAAACATTACAAAATATTTCTATTCTAGCTATATTGCTGATAGTTCATTAGAATCTCAAGGAATTACATTTACCGCTGAGTCTTAACTGCACACATTATTTCCTGCATATCTGAAGGAGGGAAAGATCTGGAAGCACTTCTTCTAGTTGTGGTCTTTCCGTGCTGCTCACTTCAGGGCAAGTGACAAAAGTGCAAATAATTGGACAGCTGCAGAGGTATCTTAGTACATAAGTGCTTCAAGGTGTTATGCTACCAAAGGAAGTACCCGTAGGTAGTTATCAGACCAAACAATTCAAAGTATAATTGCCTCACAACTGTGCAAACAGCAGATAAGCTACCAATGTTTTCCCAACACCCAGTAAGAAATAAAACGGACAACCTCAATAACAAATGCTAATACCTGGAGTCTTATGCTGCCAAATGTATACTGCATATCCTGTAAACACAATAATTTGGAAAGATTTTTCAAAATACTGTTTCTTAGCACAAGGGCTCAAATTAAAGGAATTTACAGATATTCTATGTCATGCCTTCAACATAAGGTTCAGGATGGAAACCCTACAACATTAATAAAACCAATGATAGAAAAACAAATTCAAATACTGTGAAAATTGAATGATTTATGATCAATAGATTTAAGAAGCCTGCTAACATAAGATAGCATTTGCCTGGCTTTGAAAGGAAGCACATGGGGATCTTAAAGCTAGCCCAGAAAATCTGTATATTGTGACCAGTCCATTTTAAAACTAAAAATTCAACTATTTTTCTGCTAAATGGCCATAGTGATTTTTAGCTAAGTTTTCATAAGTGTACTTTTGATCACCTCATCTCTATGCTCTGGACTTCAAATTTAAATTCTCCCTCAAGTTAACAGTACATATGGGAAACACATAAAACAGGGGGGGAAACTTTTTCTGCACAGAGTAACTATTGCTTTTGGCATCACTCCCAATAAACATAGACTTTCTGATGGATTACAAAGAACTGTGGTACAAATTTGAGACTACTCTCTGAGCTATCCATTGAAATATGAAAACTGCATTTAAGAAGATAAAATATTACTTTATGCAGTTAAAAAATCAAACTACTCCAAGAATAAGATACAGGCCTGGGCTTGTAACAACCACCTCCTTGCTTTCTCTCTTCCACTCCAGACCCTTAGGGAACCTATATTTGTCCAGCTTAGGGATCCCTCTATTTACACCAGCCAAACAGGTTACCTGTGCAGTAGTATTTTGAGGCAGCTGGAAAGACTGCCCTGGAGAAAGGAAGGAAGCTTTTTTTAAAAAAAAACAAGCTCAGCTCATCTACATTTGAATCCAACAAATAAACTATGGGCAGGCAAGGGACCGCAATTTCCATTTTTTGTGAGGCCAAGTACCACAGTACGTGAGGAGAAACAAAGGCCACATCATTACCATGGGTGAAGTTAGGATTTCTCCCCCCTCCCAGATTTTAGAAGAAACTCATGGGTGGGTCGGTGGGTGTGAAGCGGGGTGGGGGGGAATTATATACTGATTTTTATCCACTGGCATGGAAGGGAACTCTGTGAGCTATAAAAAATAAAAAGGCTTCAGGGTTCTATTTGTCTCTAGGGGCCACCCTTGACACCAACTGTATAGAAAGCATTTGTTTCTCCTTCTCTCTTCTCCATTCTAGGATAAGTATGAGATTCACATGTTCAAATTAAAAGTTGTGTTAAACAGCATTTTACAAAGCCCTTCACAGGTATTTAAGGAACATTTTAGGAATTATACAAAGTTTTATGAAACACAGAATTCACTGTGAACCACCATAGGCTTCCTAACTGAATATTCATATGTGAACTCTAATCCCTGTAAGTTTGAGATTTTAAATTTAAATTCTGATCAACAGCTAGAGAGATTAAAATATTGGGGGAAAACCCCACAATTATTAGCAATCTGCTTACATCAGGACGCGGAGGAAGTCTTTCTCGTGGTAGTCTTTCATATTCATACCGCTCAGACCACATTTCATCTCTTCTATATGCCACTAAAAATAAAGATGCTATCAGTTAAAAGATGTTTAACCTGCAAGATGTATGTTTAACTATTTATTAACATGAACTAGACAAAACACCCCCATGTATTAATATGCACAACTTGTAATATTTATTTTAAAAGAAGTACTACTGTTTTAATGAAAAACTCCCAAGGCTGGGATTCTTATTTTTCCTTTAGAAACTTATTCATCATCAAAAATAAAGGTAAATACTCTCTAGTACATTATCTTAAAAATTATTTTATTTATATAATTTTGAGCTGAGTTACTCAAGTTCTACTTTTTGGAGCTCAGATGACTTTCAGACAGAAGCCGTAAAATACATTTGGAGCAAGACTTTGGTTCATGGTAATCCTGCTTTTCTTGAGGACAGATATTTGCCTTGATAGTGAGAAAGAGCAACAGAATTGCTGATAAAATGGGCCAATATATAAAGAAGATACTACCCATGCCAAACAACTTTGGGGGATTTTCATTGGCCTCCATAAAGTCTGACTTTCAGTAAGACTGAAAATATGCTAGACGAATACAATGGAAAATTATTTTCACAGAAGTCTGCCCCTTGTCTATGATGTTCCACAGGGTCGTACCATGTTTCCTATGGTGCTGAACATCTACATGAAACTGCTTGATAATAGGCTGGATGAGGGATACAGAGATACAGAGATACTGTATAACTTTGATAAACCCAGAGGATACAGTTCCTTGTTGGCAAGGAAAAAGCTGGACTCTGGGACAAGATGAGGGACACGATGAGATTCAGTTTGGGAGTGCTCCTTGACTGCTTATGTCTCTTGTTGTGGCAAGGATAGTTGCACAAGTATGTTTGTGTGCCAACTGTGACCCTTTTGAATCAGTCAGATTTAGCAATGATTATCCACAACTTGATCACAATTCTTAAAATAAAGCAGCGTTCCTGAAATCTCTGTGGTGTCTGTTTCTTGACCTGTCCTACCACAAAGGGCTGACATCAATTTTGAAAACCTGTCCAAGTTTCTCTGTGTCCCATGTTATACTAAACAAAACCAAGGCAGGGTTATTTTGAGTTTCTTTCTCATGCTTCCTGCTGTCTCTGAATTGTGTAATCTCTTGTCCAAGCTCTTCCTTAACAGCTTCTTGTACCTTCAGAGCTCTAAATTTCTTTACAGCCCTCGACTTAGATCAGCAGAAGAGGCCCTTCAAAAAATGACCCCACTGCCAGAAGAGTAGCTATTGGATAGTTGGAAAATGCTATGCAGTTCTCAAGTAATGAAATGAGCTCCCTACAAAGGGGTACTTGACTCCTACTCTCATAGCATTTGGGAAGATAGGAAAAAAGCATCTCTTTCACCAAGCTTTTGTTAGTTTCATGACTGAATTTAATTTAATTTTTTATTTTAACTGCATCAATTTTATTGTGTTTTATACTCTACATTTTATTATCATAATCTCTCTTCAATGTTGCAATAAACAGGAAGACAATGTGTAAACTTAATAATGAACAAAAATGCTCTGAAAACTCTTAAGGTTCAGTCTTTTTAAAAGTTTTTTTTAATTTGTAATTGGGACATCTTCTATATTAAAAGTTCTCTAATCCCTATCACTGAACATATTTTGATTTAAAAGATCAAATCTACATATTGTTTTCCTCTTAATATCAGAATAACATGAAATCCTTAAGATTACAAAGAACATTTGTTCATGATTAAAATTAAAAATATTTGAAATGATGATGATTTGCAAGGCACAGATTGTGCACCCCTGGTTTAGGAAATTGCAGGTAGTCCTCGTTTAGTGACAGCCTTGTTTAGTGACCACTCAGTTACAATGGTGATGAAAAAATAACTTTACAACTAATCCTCACATTTATGACCTTCTCAGGTCTGTAAAGCAAAGCAAAGCTGAAGTAAGATCATAAGCACAGTCACGGCTTCACTTAGTGACTGTTTCACTTAATAGCCAAATTGCCAGTCCCAATTGTGGTGCTAAACAAGGACTGCCTGTACTTAGTAGAATTAATAGACTGGATATAAAACATTTCTGAATGGAATTTCCAGTATCCACTAATGGAAGTTATCTTCTCTGTTTCCTATTCTTTCCTACAATTCCCATCTCTCAAAAATCTGCTATCTAGAATTAGGAGACCCACTAAAACAGAATTCAACTAAAGGAACAAAATTCTTTCCCAGCACCCATCCTGACAGCAGGCTATCATTAACAAGCAATGATCAAACCATAAAGCTAGAATGTAGAAGTAGAAATAAAAATAAGCTTAAACTGCATAATTTGCTTCTACCAGAAGTCATTCTAGTTCCATTGTCAAGAAAGACAGCATTTTAAAAAAATCTACTTACTTCTGTGCTTCTTTCAACAATGCTTTAAATCCCAATCCAACTAGTTCCTATACATTTTTTAAAAAAAACAAGCATGTTAGAAAAAAGGCCAACAATTAAAACCCCAAATCAAATACAAATACCCCAAATCAAAAACACTTCACTGGACCCAAAGAACCATAAACACAAGGATACTTATGCAAGGGGCCCTTTTGTTGCCCCAAATCAGCCATCCTCTCCAGTCAGAAGTTGAATGCAACTTGCAACTAACTGAAGTTGAATGCAACTTGCAACTAATTCATGGAGCAGAATATGGGGACTCACACCATGGCTTTCTATTCCACCCCTTCATTTCCCATTCAAACAACAGTAGTGTACTATCCCAGCTCCTTACCACGTTTAGAATGTTTAAAAAGGGAATGATTTTGCTAAAGTTGGGTTGATCAGAACTTAACCACCCCTTACAATAATTCAAGCCCTAATGCAATCCAAAAATGATTGTTTGAACACAATCCAAAAATGATTGATTGAACCATCTGCGACTTGTGACTTCCTGCTGGCTTCCCCATTGACTTTGCTTGTTAGAAGCCGGCTGTGAAGGTTGAAAATGGTGGGATGGATGGATGGATGGATGGATGGATGGATGGATGGATTCTATCCCGCCTTTATTATTTTTATAAATAACTCAAGGCGGTGAACATACCTAATACTCCTTCCTCCTCCTATTTTCCCCACAACAGCAACCCTGTGAGGTGAGTTGGGCTGAGAGAGAGTGACTGGCCCAAGGTCACCCAGTCGGTTTTCATGCCTAAGGCGGGACTAGAACTCTATCTCCTGGTTTCTAGCCCAGCAACTTAACCACTAGACCAAACTGGCTCTCGTGATCAAGTGACCACAGGACACTGTGACCATCGTATATGCACACTGGTTGCCAAGCACCCAAATAGTGATCACATGAACGTGGGGAACGTTGTGACGGCCACAACTTCGAGGACCAGTCATAAATCTCCTTTTTCAGCACCATTGTAACTTCAAACGGTCACTGAATGAGCAGTCGGTAAGCGAGAACTACCTGTAATGAGGACAGGCTTTGTATCACTTCAGTGATTAGTCGTCATCATCACTGTGTGTTGTTGCTATGAATGTGCTATAAGCCACTATGGAAAAGTTGCCCTATTCAAATGCATAGAAAACAATGAGCTGTAGATACTTACATCTATATTTGGTTGTGCATCTGATTTTACCTTTGATTCTTGATATGTGTGGTTTCTTTAGTAATATAGGGCCAGGGAAATGGTGAGAAGTAAAGAAAAAAATAAAAGAGCTCTTGCTCTTTTCCTTTTCCCCTTGATGTTATTACTTAATACTTAAATCAAAATACTGTAATTAAACATATTTATAAAAGGTCTTGCAAGAACAAGGAAAAATAATAAAACACCTTTTTTGTGATGTGGTGGTTAAAGTGTTGGACTGGGAAGACCCATTCAAAGTGCATCTTTAAGTATGACAGTTCACTGGATGACTTTGGGTCAGTCACTATCCGGCAGCCAATTTACTGCAGAGGGTGTTGTGGGTAGAAGATATGGGGGATAGAATTTATGGCTATTGCTTTAGCTCCTGAAAAAAAATGAATAGAAATCTAGTAACTAAAATATGATTTTAAAAATAGGCTTTACCTGCCTGACTGCCCCTGGTAGGTGAGGATATAGCAGCTAGGAACCATCTGTTCACTGGCTGTTGAATTAGATACAGTTCTTTGACAAAAATTCCCAAACTGAACACAACATTGAGCATGTAATGACTAAGACTAATGAGTTAGCTTTAACACGTTCAGGGGACAGCTCATTATGTCGGCGACAAACATTACCTAAACTGTTAGGCACGAGGTTTGGTGTACTGTACTAAATTACCTAATCAGTGAAGAAAGTATATACCGCGGGTGGAAGGAATAAAAGAGCCACCCATTACACGTGCAGTTATATATATAACTTATATCAAAGGAAGCTAACCTTCATGCTTGAAACGCTAATTCCCAATAACGAAAGTTGCACGAAGCAGCTTTCTTCAAGCCATACCCAAAACCGGATGAAGGGCAAGAGCGGGCCAGAGCCCCAAGTCCTAAGCAGAGCTCCACGTGAAAGCCAACCCGACTGAGCGAGCCGTCATCCCTTCCAAACGAACGAGCCCAGGCCAACCTGCCACCTCCTCCGGTCCACTCTTACCCCTCTAGTCCATCCACCGGGGGAGCACGGCAGGCGCTCTAACAAAGCAGGAGGAAGACCATGCGTGCGAGGGAAAGGAAGCCTCCGGAGGTCGCTATGAGCCGCGGCCGAGCGCCAGGGGGACCACAGCACTTCGCTCGGAGCGCGAGAGCAGAAGAAAGCTTCCAGCGAAGACTGCGGCGCTCGCCCTCGGCGCGTACTTCGGCCCGCCGGAAACCCAACCAACTCACCCGCCGCAAATCAAAGCCTCGGCTACACAGCGGTGTGACCCGGGGCTTCCGGCGCGCTCTCTACGTCACCGGGAAAGCGACGGCACCGCCTTCCTTTTCCCGTCCCGGCCCCTATTGGAGGCCCGGGTACCACCGGGCAGGCGCGGAACGGCTTTGGTGGCGCTGCACTTGCAGCGAAGAGGCCGGGGAGGCTAAGCATCGCCGGTACGTAGCTCCTTCCCCTCCGTGGCAGGGTTCCCGTGGGAATCGGGAAGACGGTGTGGATACGCGTGTAAATGCGGAGGGCGCTCTCCTTCCAGCTGCGCTTTCCCGACAGCGACCCTGCGCGCGTATCATCTGCTGCTGAGAGTCGGGCTGTTTTGTTGGGAGCCTGCGGAGGAGGAGAAGACAAGAGAGAAGAGGAGAGAGATGGTCCGGTTCGGCCCCGACTGAGTGGCGTCCCTCGGGCGCGGTTAGTGCCCCAGTTTTTGCATTTTTCTCTCATGGCCTCGTCCTACTGGGAAAAGAGCGGTCGGCTTCCTTTTGGCTAATTCCTGGGTTAACGAGTGTCTTCCAAGCTTGTTAAGGACCTCGCGTTGCCTCTGGTTTCTGTTTAACGGTTATCTGTATTATTTTTATTATTGATTAGCAGAAATCAGTTCTCTTACCTCAAAAGAACTAAGGATGATTCAAAGTCTGCAGTTCTGTGCATGTGTTCCTGGAGCTATTTCTCTCCCAAACTATAGCTGGAGAGCCAGTTTGGTCTAGTGGTTAAGGCAACGGGCTAGAACAGAGCTTTCCAAACTGTGTGTCGGGACACGTTAGTGTGTCGGCTGCAGTGTCTGGGTGTGTCCTGGCTGCTGCTGCCTCCAAACCTGCTGTGATTCCGCGCAGGTCCTAGTGCCTGCCTTGTGCCTTGCTGGCTCCAAACCTGCTGTGATTCCGCGCAGGTCCTAGTGCCTGCCTTGTGCCTTGCTGGCTCCAAACCTGCTGTGATTCCGCGCAGGTCCTAGTGCCTGCCTTGTGCCTTGCTGGCTCCAAACCTGCTGTGATTCCGCGCAGGTCCTAGTGCCTGCCTTGTGCCCTGCTGTAAGAGTGTGTCGCGAAATGATGCATGTCTAAAAAGTATGTCACCATCATGAAAAGTTTGGAAAGCTCTGGGCTAGAAAATAGGAGGAGGAAGGAGTATTAGGTATGTTTGCCGCCTTGAGTTATTTATAAAAAAAATAATGAAGGCGGGATAGAAAATAAATAAATAGCTGGAGGAAGCGGGGAGGGGGGTTAAGTCAGGTTGCCCTGAAGTTTTCTTTGCACCCTCTCTTTTTTCCCTTCAAAATAATAGGTAAGTTATTGTAACCTTTTAAAGCCTTAGTTAAGTAGTCTTCAATCAGGGTATGTATACCTTTGCTAACATCATTCCCAAGTACAGTATTATTTCCCAAATGAACCGGGAATGAAGGGAGGATGACGCGGAGGCAGCTGCAGGGATAAAAGCAGTGTTTCAATGCAACCTCTACCCCTCTCTCATACAAGTCTGCGACATTGTAACACATGTACAAAAGGGCTGGGGCTCACATCATGATCATACGATGTTGCTTTCATACTGATGCCTTTGGGAGGGCTTTGCCCTCCAAAGACAAATGTTGGAATTATATTGTATGTCGCAAAGAGTGACAAAGCAAAGTTACCATGCACACATTTAAATCATAAATTTAAATTTCTTTTTTCTTTACTCACATACAAATCTCCCCTGCCCATGTTTATGTCATTAAACATTTAAAACTTTCTTCATTTTGTTTGGCTGTGGTTAAAGAAAATCTGAAAATGCAGGAGTTCCCAACTGATAAACTTAGCAAGCAAAAATAGTTACCAAGTTTGAAAACAATAGACAAGCTCAAGCCTATTTCAAATCCTATATATTCACCCAGAAAGAAGATAGTTTAACCAAGGTCAAGAAATTTACTTTCCTTTATACACACACATGCACTTCTTTGCTGCCTCTTTCTCCCCCCTCTTGTCTGTTGTCTCCTCCCGTTTAAGGCAGGTAATATATGAAAAAACTCAAGTTTCTTCCCCTTCTATTTGCCAGGAAGTGATGGGACCAGATGCCATGATCTGGGTTTTTTTAATGTTGAGTTTCAAGCCAGCTTTTGCACTCTCCTCTTTCACCCTCATCAAGAGGCTCTTTAGTTCCTCTTCACTTTCTGCCATTAGGGTGATATAGTCAATACAATTAGAGGTATTTCTATAATTAGTGAAGCACATATCAACTTCTTATGGGTATTCTTTGGCTTTTTCAATTATCCAGTGTGCATCAGTAATAATATCTCTTATTTCTTAGTGTCATCTAAAGCCAGCTTGAGCATCTGACATCTCCCTTTCCATGTAGGGACCTAATCTGCATTGGATGATCCTAAGCATTATTTTGCTAGCATGTGAAATTTAGGATATTGTACAAATTTGCAGAGTCTGTTGAATCTCCTTTCTTTGGTATTGTCATGATTGACCTCTTCCACTCCTGTTGTCCTCCAGATTTGCTGATATATTTGGTTAAAATATTTACTGTTTCTTCTTCTGTTGTTTGCCATATTTCTGTAGATATTCCATAAATTCCTGTAGCCTTCCAACTTGGTAATGACAGAAGTGCTGATCTAACTTCAGCTTCTAGTACTAGAGGTTCTTATAAGTAGGGAATATCTTCCAAGTTATCTTGGCTGTTGACTTCTCTGCCATACAGAATTTCAGCACACTCCCTCCATTTGTATTTAACATCTTTTATTCAGTTACTCTCTATCCATTGGCGTCCTCTGGTATATCAGTTTGAGTTTGGAATCTCCACCTGAGGTTGGAGATATTTTGAAAGACTTTCCCTGTTTTTCCATTTTTCCGTCTTTCCCTCTTCGATGTCTTTACAGACATTGTTGTAATTCTGCTTACTGTTTCTTTTAAAAGTTCTCTGAAATTCTTTGTTAAATCCCTTCCTTTTTCTTTGCTTTGGCTTCTCTCTTCTTGGCAATTTTCACCATCTCTTATGACATTCAGTGTGCTTTATTCTGTCTCTTGGTCTTTGGCAGTCTCTCTTCACATTCATTCTTAACAACTGCTTTGACTTCATTCCACAGTTCTGGTTCCCTGTCAACAAGGTTCAGGACTTCAAAGTGATTCTGATGTTCTCCTTGAAAATGGTCGGTATACAGTATGCTCAAGTTCATATCATGGAAACTGGCTGGCTTTGTTCTTCCATCTTAGCTTGACTTGAAACTTGCACACAAGCAGTTTGTGATCTGTTCCAGAGTCAGCCCTTGGCCACACCTTTGGTGTTACAACTGAGTTCTTTCATCTCCTTATGCCAATAATAATAGTCAACCTGATTTTGTGTACTCCATCTAGTGATGTCCATGATGCAGCCATCATTTTGGTTGTTTCAAGACAATGTTGGCAATGAAGAAATCTTTGGATTGGCAAAAACTTACACATTTTTCTCCTGCTTTATATCTGTTTCTTAAGCCATACGGTCTTACTACACTTTCCTCCTTACTGTTTCCACCTTTGGCGTGCCAGGCTCCAACCACAAGCAGTACATCTTGCTCACATGTTCTGTCAATTTCAGATTGAACTTGATCATAAAACTTAACACTGCATCATCAGCCACCTTATATTGTCTATCCATGTGGTTTCCTTAGTAAAATACAGGAGTGGGTTACCACTGTCTTCTGTGTAGTATGAAACGATGCTTTGCTGTTGTCACCAAAGTGATTATCCACCTTCAGTATCCACCTGCTGTATATTGTTGCTGCCCAATATTTGTGCCTGCTTGCTTTAGCTAGGTGGCTGGGATGACCTTCATGTCTTTTCTTCTGCATCATTGGTTGGACATTAAGCTTGGATAATCATATTAAAGCAGGGCTTTCCAAAGTGCCGCCGCTGGCGACACGCGCGCGCATGGTGACGGCGCGCGGGGGCGTGTGGCGGCGCGGGGGGCGTGCGGTGGCACGTGCGTGCATGGCGGCCGCCGGGCACGCGCGCGCCGCTGCTTCCGGGTGGTGTGGCGACACACAGTTTGGAAAGCTCTGTATTAAAGGGTATTCATGAAGTCTAATTGATATTATTCAATTGTTGACTGCATTGTATCAAATTACTGCCTTTGCCACATCCTTCCTGACAATAGAAGCAATGCCATTCCTACTTTGTTTTTTGTGTGTTGAGTAGTAAATAGTATAATCTTTTGAATATAATCACTGTGTTGAGTTTTCCCATCTTCATGTTTCTTATGTTCCATGTTCCCATTATGATTCTATCTTTGCAGATAATGGATTTTCTTTTCCTGCATGGCAGTTTCAATGACTAGATATCCTGAAGGCTTTAATCTAGCCATATCATAAACACCATCCTCAGTTCTTAGTAGCAGCTTGAGTGCCATCTGACCCGAGGGGCCCATCATCCAGCATGACATTGTCAATCACTTATCCTGCCTATCCAGGTTTTCTTGGTAAAACAGAGGAGTGGTTTACCATTGCCTTCTCCCATGCAGTATGAAATGATGCTTTTGCTATTGTTATTAAAGTGATCGTCTACCTTCAGCATCTTCCTATACTGCTGCTGCCCAATGTAGATGCCTGTTTGCTTTAGCTGGGTAGGTGGGATGACTTTCATGCCTTGGGGGACCCTGCTGGGAATATATACTCTTTATGTACTCTCCCAGAGATCATCCTTCTCAGAAACAGCTCTATATCCTTTTCAGTGCAAGCTACCTCCACCTGCAAGAGAGGATTAGAGTTGCTACTCAAATTCTAAACTCATAATTAATCTCGAACAGATTTCAATGCAACATTAGTCCCTAACAATGAAGCTCTTTCTGAACATATCAGAAAGGCAGGTTTATAATTTAATAAATCATGTAAAGCCAGAGTGCCAGTTTGGTGTAGGGGTTAAGGCACCAGGCTAGAAACCTTAGGTACAAGCCAGCTGGGTGACCCTGGGCCAATCACTTTCTCCTCAGCCCTAGGAAGCAGGCAAAGGCAAACTACTTCTGATACCTTGCCAAGAAAACTGCAAGGACTTATCCAGGCAATCACTAGGTAAAAGGTAAAGGTTCCACTCGCACATTTGTGCAGCCGTGTCCGACTCTAGGGGCTGGTGCTCATCTCCGTTTGTTAGCCGAAGAGCCAGCGTCTGAAGACGCTTCCACGGTCATGTGGCCGGCATGACGCACGTGGGACGCTGTTACCTACCCACCGAAGTGGTACCTATTCATCTACTTGCATTTGCATCCTTTCGAATTGCTAGGTTGGCAAGAGCTGGAGCTAGTGCGGGAGCTCACTCCGTCACGCGGGGCTAGGGATTCGAACCTCCGAACTTGCGATCTTCCGATCAACAAGCCTGGCGTCTTACCCACTGAGCCACCACGCCCCCTCAATCACCAGGAGTCAAGACTAAGTTGAAAGCACCAAAAAAAAAAAGAAATAAAGAAAAAAGGGCAGATATGGTTGCTCAGTGACAAAAGCATTAATAAAGTGGACTGGAAGTTAGCCCAACTAGTTTTTAAATTTAACCTATACATCTTAAATGGTTCAGTTGATGATACTACAGAGGGGGTGTGGGTTATGGGAACAAGTACAGTCAAGTATATCTAACTCTCCCATGTTACAAACTTTAGGGTCCTTTTTTATTGAGATAGTGACCGTTCTTTCCTGAAAAAATAATTAAAATTAATTAAAATAGAATTCTCTGCTCATGGTGTATTTGAATAGGATTATTATTTCCCTGAATAAACTGAAAGGAATGTAGAAAGTAGGGAGGAAATTTGTCCTCCAAAGATAAACATTGGAAAAAGTGTAACAAAGTGGCTATTTCTGGGATTATAGTTGTTTTCCATTTTTAAACACAATTATGTTCAGCGTAACTATGATTGTTGGGAAATAACCGTGTATATTTTAAATAAGATTGAGGCTTCCTTTTCACAACAACTTTTTCTTTTGTTGTCTCTAGAAAAAAATGAGTGGAGGATTAGCACCAAGCAAAAGCACAGTTTATGTATCTAATTTGCCCTTCTCATTGACAAACAATGACTTGTACAGAGTAAGTGTACTTTAAAATTAAACGTTGGAATTGAGTCTATCTGATTTTGCAAATAATCATAGAACATTCTGTGTTTACTTCTGTATTTTGTGAAGAATTTCTTTTTTGTGTTTTTATATGTAACCTAAATAACTGCAGTTTTTTCTCTGCCTTTCCAGATTTTTTCAAAATATGGCAAAGTAGTTAAGTGAGTATTAATATCACATTGTATGTGACTTATTCTTTAATGTGATCTGTAATAATTAATACTTATCTCTAAAACACCCTGGATTCAACAGGATCTCTTTACATGTGTGTTTTTGTAATATGATATTAAGACTGGTGCTCATTTGTGTAGTCCAGAGCTTTCCAAACTTTTCATGTTGGTGACACACTTTTTAGACATGCATCATTTCGTGACACGCTCTTACAGCAGGGCATCATTTTGCGACACACTCTTACAGCAGGGCACAAGGCAGGCACTAGGACCTGTGCAGAATCCTGGCAGGGCAGGTTTGGAGGCAGCAAGGCACAAGGCAGGCACTAGGACCTGGGTGGAAGCCAGGAGGCAGCAGCAGCTGTGACACACCCAGACACTGCAGCCGACACACTAACGTGTCCCAACACACAGTTTGGAAAGCTCTGGTATAGTCACTGCCACACCTGGTGTGGGACTTGCCATCAAAACATTCTATTCATAGGTTGTGCTTTTCTGGGAAAAAATCTTAAAAAGTATTTATTTAACCAATTCTATGTTATGGCATTATATATTAAATTTAGTGTATTCTGTTATAAAAATATAGTGCCATACTATATCAGGGAGACAGTTGCACATGGGCAAGCAAAGACATATTCTTGGTGTGTGTGTTTGTGTGTGTGTGTATCATGCTTATTCGTAGCTTTCTGGAATCTTACCATAAAAATGGCTTTTTAACACATACTCAGTCCTTTAGGTTAAATGTTGTACAGCATCATCTAGATTAACAGATGTACCAACCTATAATGCTTTAATTTGTTTTCCCACATTTACCTCCAAAATGCTGCTTAGATACTTCCATTCTCTAGCATTGAGGTATCATTTACTTGGGATTTTAGAAGCTGGAAGAGAGAGGCAAAATTGTAAGTCATCTGCTTACTGATGACAACTCACCCAAACCACTCTACCTTTGTAAATATTTACACCATCCCAGAAATCTATGGAGTCATTTATCCCAGCTGATACACATAAATAGAATCTGGCGCAGAATGATTTTAAAAAATAGAATGGATTATGTTCCAAAGAGCAAGTGGCTCTCATCCTTTCAAGTATCTTGTTACTTCTTTAGAATGTACAAGCTGAAATATATGCACAACAACAGGATCAGACATGCCTTAGTTGATATATATCTTTGTTTCTGTATCTTAAGTCAGAACAGAAAGAATATTCAGCTGTTTAATATGATTCATAAACCTCCTGAACATCTGTCACAACTTAACTAGTTTAAGTTCTTTTATTGACCATCATTGCCACAGAATAAATCTTGAGATGAACTGTAAAGTATATCTGGTCTTGGCCAATTTAAATTTTGTGCTCATCCTTGCATGGCAGGAATACAAAATCCTTGGCACTTCATAAGTGGTTAAACTGTATCTCCCAGCAAGTATTTATAATATGGAGTTCCACAAATAATTCATGAATGGACCTGACTGATTTATTGTCAGGTGTCTATTTTTAGAAACACGTTTCCTATACCATGATTCTCAATAAAGACTATTCTTCAAGCTTAATGTAATAACTTTTTCTCTATTGTCCTTTATTGGAAATGGTTTGAGTTTCCTGAGTAGCTCTTACAGATTTTCTCATGCTGCATTTACTTTGATAGCTCCCATTTTGTTAGAATTTGAAATGAATGAGACTAATATGCAACCTGAATAACATGTCAGTATTTTTTTTTGTAGAGTTACAATTATGAAAGACAAAGACACACGAAGGAGTAAAGGGGTTGCATTTATTTTGTTCTTGGATAAAGAGTCAGCACAGAACTGTTCTCGGGCACTTAATAATAAACAAGTAAGTGACAACAGTATATTATGAAGTAACTTTTGAGATATTCTGAAAGCTAAAATTGTATTTGGGTTTTGACTTTTTTAGCTATTTGGAAGAGTAATAAAAGCAAGTATCGCTATTGATAATGGAAGAGCTGCAGAATTCATCCGAAGGAGAAATTATTATGACAAATCAAAGTGCTATGAATGTGGAGTAAGTAAATGTTGATGTCCCAGCAGAGTTATCTGTTTTTGTCATGTTCTTATGCTAATGTCATCCAGCTCAAACCACACACTTGGATTATCAATTGGTACAATCAGTTCAGATGGCTTTCTTTAGTACATACAATGCTACATTTTCTAAAGAGTAATTGTAACTGAGTATGAGAATCTACTATTTACAAGGTGAATCTGTGAAGAAGTAAAAAATACTATTCTCCAAGTTCATCTGCTAGTCTTGTTCAATAGTATTTCCTTTCTCTTAAGGAAACAGGACATTTAAGTTATGCATGTCCTAAGAACATGCTAGGAGAGCGTGAACCACCCAAAAAGAAAGAAAAAAAGAAAAGAAAGAAAGTAATTGAACCAGAAGAAGAAATGTGAGTGAAATATGTATGAAACATAGCCCCTACTCTCATTTATTGATTTAAGTGCCTACCTTATACCATTTGATATATGTGGGTTTTTCTGTTTCCTTTGTGTGCTGTTCAGAGAAGAAGAAGAAGAAGAAGAAAGTGAAGATGGGGGGGAAGATCCTGCTCTTGATAGTCTCAGTCAAGCTATAGCTTTCCAGGTACTAAAATACATATTTAATGCGGCATTCTCTTCTTTTTAAAGCAAATTTAAGGGCCCCAGAACGTGCAGTTAATGATTGTTCTATTTTTTTCTGCTCAGCATAATAATTGCTATGATTCTCTTAAGAAGTTTTACTCATTCAGCCCAATGTACATATGCATATATATCATAATTCATAACATACGTACTTGGTTTCTAACAGAATGGATTCTTTTTTTAAAATGTAGATACTGTATGGTCTTTCTCCTCTTGAGGCCACCAACTGGTACACATTGTTATTTGCCTCTAAAGTTGAATTAAGCATATTGAGTCTTGCCCTATGGTTTTAAACAATGGCAATTAATTAAAGTATGGCATGATTTAATTAGGGTTTTTGGGGAAATGGTGTGTTCCACATAGTGTTTTGGAAAAGATGATCAAAATCTAACTGCAGTGTTAATTATGAATGAAGACAGTAAATCAATATCTCTAAACAGTGATGGGGTCAAATAGAGCAGATTTTCAAAGGTGGGGACATGACAGAAAGACCAACCCACCTTCTATTTGCAAAAAAAAAAAAGCCTATTGTCAGTACATGGAAGATACTGAATTATGACAGAAAGTTAATTTCTTAATTTTCCTGTTTGTTATTTAATATGCAAGTTAATTTAATTATCAAATAATAACATCATGGTTACACACACAGGCTAGATTCATACATCACACTAAGTCATGGTGTGACTAAGCTTGATCCATGTGCAGCCATTGTAGTTTGGTTAATGTTATTTGTGAACATAGCCAAATATGTATTATTCAGCAAACCATGTCTTAATGTGATACGTATGTTACCATCACTATGTTAGACACAATAATCTTCAATTCGTTGATCTAAATAGGATCAAACTGTAGATAATATTTGGAAAAAAAAACAGTTGAGCTGTTCTCTGCCAATAGAACAGATTTTCCCCTATCACCAATCCAAATTCCTTTCAGTTAGCTGTTCTTTCCAAGATAATTTGCAGGACATATAGAAGCAGAAGGAAGAAAGCAAAGGGATGTCCTGTTAGAAAAGCAGCAGTTTGATAGAATATTACACAGTATAACAGAGAAGTACAAGGAGTTAACACCGCTTTGTGTTAATTCCTTATTGTAGTTGTCAATAGTGATCTATGCTGTCTGAAAATACTGAAAATTCTTTCACGTGTCACAAAAACAATTTTTCAGCCAGATTTTCATTGTGATTGTGTTTCAGTTCTAGATTTGACCAAATGAGATTCAGTGTACCTTCTGATTTTGATAAATTACTTAAAACATTAGGTTTCAATTATGGAATATTGCATTATGAGTTGAGGAAAGAGGGTGCCATTGTTTTTTTTGTCTTTAATTTAATTTAATAGCCCACAGGACAGTATGGCTTAATATGATACAAATTGCAGTAGTGTAGCAAACAACGTGGCCTGTCAATGTCTTATTTTGTAGAGTGTGTTACAGAATTTAATATAACTCTGTTTCTCGTTGTGTTTTATGCAATTGTCTTGCAGCAAGCCAAAATTGAAGAAGAGCAGCAAAAATCAACCCAAAATGCAGGGCAGCCCTCCACATCTGATTCAAGACGACCACGCATCAAAAAAAGTGCATATTTTAGTGATGAGGAAGAACTTAGTGACTGATGTAAATATTATGTAAATATATTTTATGGAATAAGATTACTGTTGTTAACCATGATCTCTCTACCCTTGTAATTAAAATGTAACTTGAAAGCACCAAATATATATAGTATTGTGTGTTTATGGGGGAAACAGTAGTTTTCAAGATTATTCTAATATTTAAAATAATTGACAAATTGTTTCTGTAGATTCTCAAATACATTTTAATAAAAATGCTTTTATTTCAATAATACACATTTTAATATCTATTTCAGAAAAAGCGTGTACCTGGAAGTAAGTTCTGTTGTTTGTTTATTTTTTTTAAGTTTACATCATTTATATACCACCCTAGCTGACTGACTGTAGACAATATACATGAGCAAATAAAATTAAAGTCTATCTCAAAAATTAAAACAGTGCAGTAGAAAACCACATCGTAATAGAAGATGGGTGTCCTGCAACTATCCTAGTGTCTGAAGTTTCAGCTGAAATGGAGTGGCCTAAGGCCATCCACAACATGAGGAGGATAGGAGCCAATTGCCCCTCTGGGGGTAATGTATTCCCCAATGTGGAATCGAGAGAGGTTTGCTCCCAGGTAAGTGAGTAATGGATTTTATTTTTTTCTGTGAGAAAAACTGTTTGAGTCAGGTTTGTGTTGCTCAGAGAAAAAGAAATAATTATTTATCCTGCCTTCTGAAGAGTATTTTTCTGGAGAATGCCTGCCTTTATTCCATATTCTCAGGCTATTTGTAATATGGACAGGGCATGTTACTCTCTAGATCAGAGTAACATTATGGGGCAAAATATTTAACTTTTTCTTGTTTCAGGCTATAACCTGGATCAAAACAGATACTCAATAAGTCTTAGTTTTTTTCTTTTAACTAAGAAAGACAATAGGAGTTCCAGGTAACCAATGTCCTTAGTAGTTTGTTGCTTGGCTTTCAGATATCTTGGTGTTGAGGGCTAATCACAGCACTCCTTTTCTCAACTTTCCATCTTCTAGATGTGCTGAACTGCAGGGCTATGTTCAGTTCAGGAATAATTCAGAACACTTTACAAAGGAAGGGAGAGAGGGAGGAAGGGTTATAAGTCTTAGGGTTATCAGTCTGGTGACTTTGTTAGATTGGCTTAAGTGTTATCCTTTTGGAAAAAAAACTTGTATTTAACTTAAATCTTTAGTATCCATAAAAACTGAGATATGAAGAGACTCAGAACTGCAAATGTCATGTATGATTTACAGAGAATGTCTTTAAAACAGACTGTAGAGCAGTATGTAGATTTGTGCTGTAGAAACGAGCACACGCTAAAGCACAGTATGGGATGAGGTGGTGAGGGATTAATTTGAATCTGAATGAATTGTGCATCACCGAAAGAAGGGGGGCCAGTAGAAGGAATTTTATTTTCAAGCCTCTGAAAATTACAATAATCCCATTCTATAACTTTGTTGCATTACATGCTTCTTAAGTCACCAGTCATTAAAAGTGACACACAAAATGATGTGTGTTGTGCCCTTGATTTCAAGTACTTTGGAGAGTTTTGGATCCTTGCTCAAGATGGTTAGTAGCTTAACACTTACGCTTCGTTAATGGTAAGATCTGTGCCTTGCACTTACCTCAGTTGCGAAAGACCAGACGACTTGCGTTATTCAGAAATCGGTACATATCATGTAAGGTAAAAATTTGTCTTTTTTTTTAATATATTTTATTAAGTTTTAAATATACATAGATAAAAGTTAGAAAAGGAAAAAGAAATACAAATCAAAGAAAGAAAGAAAAAGGGTGTAGTAAATTAAAAAGAAAAAGATGAAACATAGAAATTAGTCAACTTCCAATTTATCCCTGGTCATAGTACTGTATATTAAAAAATTAATCTTACATTACATTCAAATGTTACATTTATAACATTGAAAAACATTTCTTGTCTAATATATCAATTTATATATATTTTAATCTTCAAATCCCCATATAAGCTTTGCCCGTCCTGAATTTTGCAAATAGTCCATTAATGGTTTCCACTCTTTTAAAAAGTAATAATTTGAATTTTCTTTTAATAAACATGTCAATTTATCATTTTCTGCCATGTCCATCAATTTTAACATCCAGTCTTGTATTGTAGGTGTAGTCTGATTTTTCCAATTTTGTGCATATACAAGTCTTGCAGCTGTGATCATGTATTGCATGATTCCTGTAAATTGTTTTCCTATTTGTTCTTCTAACATTCCCAGTAAAAATAATTCTGGTTTAAATGGAACTCGAATTTGTAAAATATTTTGCATTAATAAGTGTATCTGAGTCCAAAATTTCTTTGCAATCTCACGTGTCCACCACATATGATAAAATGACCCCTCTTTTTTTTTACATTTCCAACACAGGTTGGAAACATTCCCATACATTTTAGCTAATTTTTGTGGGGTCATATAACATCTGTACATCATCTTATAGAAATTTTCCTTCAAGTTGTAAGACAGAGTAAATTTTAATCCTTTAATCCACATACCTTCCCATTGTTGCATTTGAATATTATGACCAATATTTTTTGCCCATTTAATCATGCAATCTTTGACTTGTTCCTCTACCATTTCACCTTTTAACAATAATTTATACATTTTAGCAATTAAATGATCATCTGTCTCACAAAGTTGTATCTCAAATTCCAATTTAGTTTGTTCAAATTCAAATTCTTCTTTATCTGATTTAAATTTTTCTCCAAGTTGCATATAAGAGAGCCATTGGAAAGTATATCCTTCTAAAGCCAATTCTTCTTTTGATTTGGTTTTATATTGTCCTTGCTCTTTTTTAAAAAAGTCTTTATAAGTCAGCCATTTGTCTTTAACTCTTACTTTTGTTCTGTGAAATGCTTCTTGCGTGGAGATCCATAAAGGTCTTTTGTAACATAAAATTAATTTATTCCAAATTCTTAACAAAGATCTTCTAATATAATGATTTTTAAAGTCCACATTAACTTTTACTTTGTCATACCACATATATCCATGCCATCCATATCTTAATTCATGACCCTCCAAATTCAATAATTTTTCATTTTTCAGAACTATCCATTCTTTAATCCATACCAAGCAGCAAGCAGCATAATATAACTTCAAATCCGGTAGACCTAGTCCGCCTCTTTCTTTTGAGTCTTGCAAGACTTTATATTTTATTCTTGGTTTCTTTCCTTGCCAAATAAATTTGGAAATATCCCGTTGCCATTGTTTAAAAGGTTCTTCTGATGCTAATATAGGTAGTGTTTGAAAAAGATATAAAATTCGTGGCAAAATGTTCATTTTAATTACTGAAATTCTACCTAACAATGATAATTGTAGTTTTTTCCATTGATCCAAGTATTTTTTTAATATCTGTCCAGAGTGGAATATAGTTATTCTTAAACAACTTAACATTTTTAGATGTCAAATATACTCCCAAATATTTTACTTTTTCTTCCATTGAATATCCCGTTATTTCTTTCAATTTCTCTTGTTGATGATGATCCATATTTTTAGTCAAGACTTTAGTTTTCTGTAAATTCACTTTAAACCCTGCTAACGACCCAAAGTCTTTTAATTTCTGTATCAATAATTCAATTCCATCTAGTGGATTCTCCAAAGTAATGACTTAAGTCTTCAGCAAAGGCTCTTAGTTTATAAACTTCTTTTTTAACTCTAATACCATGAATACCATCATCTTGTCTAATATCTCTAAGTAACACCTCTAATACCAATATAAACAAAAGTGGAGATAATGGACAACCTTTTCTTGTACCTTTTTGAATTTCACATGGTTTACTAAATTCTCCATTAACAATTATTTTTGCAAATTGGGGAGTATATATTGATTTAGTCCACTTAGTAAAATTTCCTCCAAAATTCGTATTTTCCAATACCTTAAACATAAATGGCCAGTTTAAATTGTCAAAAGCTTTTTCAGCATCTATAAATATCAAGGCCGCTTGTTTTTCATAATGTTGTTCCAAATATTCCAATACATCTAATATATTTCAGACATTGTCTCGAATTTGTCTCTTAGGTAAAAATCCAGCTTGATCTCGATGAATAAAGTTCTTAAGAATATTTTTCATTCTTTCTGCCAGTATGGTTGTAAATATCTTATAATCATTATTCAATAAAGATATTGGTCTGTAATTCCTAGTTAGGGTCAAATCTTGTTGTTCTTTAGGGATCAATGTTATGTGGGCTTCTTTCCAAGTCTCTGGCATGATTCCTGTTTCCAAAATTGAATTCATAGTCTTCTGCAAAGGTAAACATAATTCATCTTCGAAGCATTTATAATAAGCTGCTGAGAGGCCATCCGGTCCAGGTGCTTTTCCACTACTAATTTTCTTAAAGGCCTTTACCATTTCCTCTATTGTTATCGGGTTGTTTAATATTAATCTATGTTGATCGTTAAGAACAGTTAGCTTTTGTTTACTCAGATATTCATCAATATCAACTAGATTGACATCTTGTTTTTTATATAATTTTGAGTAGTAGTCGTGAAAGGCTTCCTGTAGATCTATATTATTCACCAAAACTTTCCCTTCATGTTGTATATTAACAATTAAATTCTTTTGTCTTTGTTTCCTCAATTTGTAAGCTAACCATCTACCTGGTTTATTTGCATGTTCAAAATATTTTTGTTTTGTAAATTTCATTCGAGTTTCTATTTCTTGTGTCAATATCACTGATAATTTGTTTTTGTAGAAATTTAATTTGAGTAAGCAAGGTATCATCCATTGGCTTATCTCTTAAACATAACTCTTTGTTTTTAATTTCATCTAAAATCAATTGAATTCTCTCTTGTTTCTTTCTCCTCATTTGAGCATTATATTGAATAAAGTAACCCCTCATATATGCTTTACTGGCATCCCATACAATCTGAATATTGGTGCCTTTGTTCGAATTCAGTTGAAAATATTCCCTTAACTTTTTTTTTGCATGCCTCAACTATATCATTTTTCCGAAATATTGACTCATTTAATCTCCATCTAAATACATTCCTTTTTCCTTTAACAGTCAACATTACTGGATTATGATCTTGGGTAATATTTCAACTTTACTAATGTCCATCATTTGACATCATGTCTATTCTGGAATGTGATTTAAATCTTTCTGAATAATGCATATATTCTCTAGAAGTCCCATTCATAAGTCTCCATATATCTTGTAAGTCCAACATCTCTTTTAAGTCAAAAAATGTTTGTGGCAATTTTCCCTGTGTACTCTTCACTTCTTTTTGTGATTGTCTATCCATCTTAGGGTAGATTACTCCATTCCAATCACCCATAAAACACCAATTTTCATAGGTTTGGTCAAAACGTTTGTCCATTAAATTTTTATAAAATACTCCTTTGTCCATATTTGGTGCATAAAGTCCAACAACTAATGTTTTAGTTCCTTGTATGTTAATTTCAACTGCAATATAACGTCCATCACAGTTAATATCAATTTTGGGTTTAACTTTGGTTGTACATACAAAACTACCCCTTTCGTTTTTTTATTTCCAGCCGAAATAAATTCTTCTCCAAGTTGTTTACAAATCAAATACTTAGTGTCTTTTTTACAAATGTGAGTCTCTTGTAGACAAGCTATATCCAATCTGTTTTTTCAAAGAATGAAAATTTTTTCGCCTCTTCTGTGGTGAGTTGGCACCATTGATATTCCATGTCAAATATTTTTAATCCATAAGTGTTTTGATGTTTAAAAGCCTTTTTTCCGGTCCAGTCCTGCAGCTCCCAACGCAGATAAGTCTTCATTCGTCTCTTTGTCTTTTGGTATCTCCACTTTTTCTTCCAAGTCTCCAGATGCATCTTTCATATCTGTCTTATATTTCTCTAAAAATGCTTTTGCTTTTAATATGGAAGTTATCCTGAACCTTTGCCCTTTGAACATAAAGGATACACCTTCTAATCTCTCCCATCTAAATGAAATATTATTTTGCTTTAACTTTTCTGTAAAGAAGGAATAGTCTTTTCTTTTTCTTAATATTCTCAAAGATTTCTTTTAGTACAATTATTTCTTTTCCTTCTATATTTAATCCAGTATTGTAATGCTTCTTCAAAATTTCCTCTTTTATAACTTTTCTCACAAAATATATCAATATATCTCTAGGTACTTTCTTATCTCTAGCATAACGTGAATTAACTCTAAAAAATTTATCTATTTCCAAATCTAGATCTTGTTCTTTTATCTCCAAAAATTTAGCTAATATAGAAAGAATCATTTCTCTTACGTTTTCATTTGGTTGTTCTGGAACTGCTCTCAATCTCAAGATATATTCCTTCTCTCTCATTTCTGCTAATGCAGTAATGTCTAAATTATATTCAAGTTCCTTAGTAACATCTTCTGATTTAGTCTCTAATTTTTGCATCTGCCCTTGCATATCTTTAAGTTCCCCTGACAAAATGTTCACAACTTCCTTTACTGTCTGTACTTCCTTTTTAAACTCCTGTTTAATCTCTTGAGTTATTTCTTTCTTCATTTCTTCCATCTTCTTATCTATTTTTTTATCTAAAGATGCAATTTGTTCTTCCATTTGTTTTGTACCATTGAATCTTCCATTTTCTTATTTAGTGATGCCATTGCTTCTAGGAGTTTTTTCATTTCTGATGGGGGGGCTCTATTGATGCTCCAGGTGTTGAAGAATCTGTTGAAGAATCTGTAGATGTCCTTCCAGTCTCTTTTTCTTTCTCTTTCCTCCTCGTTGCCAAAGATGCCATAGTGTAAATAATTTCCCTGTAAGAGAAAAAAGAGAGAGAGAAGAAGGGGAAGACAAAAAACAAAAAAAGGGCTAATAATTTTTTTTAAAAAAAATAGGAATAAAAACTGCAAAAATAACAATAGTCCTTTAAATATAGTTGTCAAAATAGATAAAATATAGTCCATTAAAGTTATATATCCATATAAATGTAAGAGTAAAAGATAAAAGGGAACAAAGAGGCTTTTTTTTTCTATTGTAGACAAAATAATAATAAAAAAGATAAACAATCCCAAGGTTTCTCACGCCAGCTTGTATCCACTCAGTCCAGCCATAAAAAATTAAAATGAACAGCTATCATAAAACCAGACACTCAGCAATCAAATTTCTGTACAAAAGAGATCTAGAAAAATCATGAAAATTCTATAAAGCAACTTATATAATCCCAAAAATATTCAAACACTTAAAGAAGAAAAGAAAAAAAAATTCATAAAAAAAATCACAAGTAGATAAAAGAAAGGATATTAAATCATTAATTCATTAATCCATAAAAAATTAAAATCTAGGCAAGATAGTCCCAAAAGAGAAGTACTTCCAATTGCAATAAGAGTAAAAACAAACCAAAATAGGAATAAAAAAAAGTCACTCAATCCATTTCAGGCAGAGTCATTTAGTCCCACCGTTTAAACAATCCTTTGGCAAGAAAGAAGTAAAACACCAGCATTTATAAGTCAAGTCCAGAGATAAATCTTAGATGTTAATAGGCAAGTAATATTTAAAAATAAAAAGTGTATCTAAAAGGTTGGATGAGGAGCTACTTATCTTTTCTAGATTCACGGCTTCCGCAGAGCTTCATGTAAATTCCAGTCGCCTCTCACAGCTCCAATCTCCCTTCCCCCGTGGTGGAAATACAGGGGTCGGAAGAGAGCTGCTGATCCAGCGACCCTTGTGAACGATCTTCTGCTCACCCTCTCTTCGAGGGTGATTTTTCGGTGATTTTCTTCTTTTCAGAACCACTGCAAACAGAAAGCCGCGGAAACAAGGCTAGGAGCCTCCGTTCTTCGCTCCATTCATTCCAACACCCGGAAGTGAAAGAACCGTAAAAATTTGTCTTTAATAAGAAAAGCTTTAGAAATTTCCAGAAAGTTGGAAATTTAATCAAGTCAGTTGTCCATTACCATTCTTTTAGTAGATACTTTTAGGTACTTCATTTTTTTTTGTCACATAATTCACTGCTCTAAAAAAAACTAAACAGTTTCTGAAAATTGGAAGTGCAAAGTATGCATATTTCAGGATAAAGAATTGCAGGAAAATGTGGGAAACATGAATTCAGGTTTTGTATAGTTATCGTGTTCATATTTGGCCAGAAAATGTAATTATGCCTTGGAGCACTATTTTAATAAATGAACATTTTACATTAAAAATCTCATCTAGCTGATTCTGCTGTGTTTAGAGTATAACCTATTATCAGAATATACATTATTTTTCACTGTGACCCTGCTCTTGCCAGATTTGAATAATTAAAGTAAACATTAGGCTAGAAAACCTCTTATTTTCAGTTTGCTCCCCAGTGGCTTAACTGCAGACTTTTGAAACAGGACAAATGGAAAGAAGTTTCAAAAATATGCATGCTTGAACTATAGTTGAACTGGCAGACACATAACTTTGTAGGTTTTTCATATCCCTTATGATGGTGTTGAGATTGTTATCATTTTTATGGGTTTATTTTTATGAGGGGAATTATTATATGATGTTTGTAATTGTTAGCTACTCAGAGCCTTCAGGAATGAACAGCATACAAATATAGTAAGTAAATAAACTCTGAGGAATGTCAAGAAAGACAGAGATCTGTAAACTGAGCAGTGATTGTGAATGCTTCCATATCTGGTCTTGGCAAATCAACAGAGGTGTAGGCGTAGATTTACAGAGCTTTGTGGTTAGTGCCACATATAAAGCCTCATGTTGTGAAAGGAGCCACTTGGAGTGCTTGTGTTGAGGAATGGCTTCAGTAGCATATAAAGCTTTGGTGAGGGAGATAATTAAAAAGGATGGGAATATTAATGCACATGCACAGAAGAACTTCCAAGTTTATATACTCTGGTTATCACTGAACAGAAGAAGGTATTTTCAGTAGATCATAAACGCTGGCAGTGAGAAAAAAAGAAACCATTGAAATGAAGCAGCTTTGGTGTCATGCCTGATGTTGCAAGTGGACAACAGAAAGTCTTTAGTTCAGCTTCCTCCCATTTGTATGCGGGGTTACATATCCTATAGTGCAGGGCTTTCCAAACTGTCACGACACAATACTGTGTCGCCTGGGGGGCCCAAGTGTGTCGTGTGACAAAGCTGCCACGTGGCGGCTGCCCTTCGAAAGGGCAGGCTCCGGGAACCCCGAAAATGCCCTCGGTTCCGGCAGGGAGGCAAACAGCCTTGTGCGTGCACACGCTGCCGGCCTTTCCGGCGCTCAGCTGATCCACGGGGAGAATTTCCACCCAGGTCCCCCCCCCGCGCCAATCAGCTGTGAGCCTGAAAGCCCAGCAGCATGCACGTGCAGGGAGGCTTTTCGCCTCCCTGCTGGAACTGAGGGCATTTTCGGGGTCCCCGGAGCCTGCCCTTTTGAAGGGGCAGCTGCTGCCACTATGGCGGCAACCCGGAAGCACCGGCGCTTCTGGGTTTTTGCGCACCACACTGGTGGCGCTTCCAGGTTTTTTTGGGCCGGCCGTTGGTGTGTCGCCAACGGCAAAAGTTTGGAAAGCCCTGCTATAGTGTTTGGCTATGCTGGCTGTGAATTCTGAGATGATCCTATAGAAGGAAGTAGGTTGAAGAAAGCTGCCCAAGTTCATAGGAGAAGCCCATTGGATGACTATGAGCAGGCTATTCTAGAAACTCAGTTGTACTCTGCAGTACTGGATTCATCTAAGTGAGCAATCTTTCAAGGCTTTTATAAAGATAATTGAGTTAATACATGTGAGACACTTTGGATCCCCCAAAGATATTATGAATATCCTTGAAAAACATATGTTTCTGTGATCGGAGGACACTACAAACCCAAGGATTGAAGACTGATAACTGCTTGACCATAAAATGACTGGGGCTATAACAAATTGCTCAGTATTCCATAATATTTTCTTCTTTAGTTATGTGCAGCGATAGCAAGTGAGCCAGAGCTTGTAAAATGATATAAACACCCACTTGGCTTTATTGTGCATTCATGGCAACCATGTTTCTACATTAGAACTTCCCTAAGAAGAGACAGAAGTTGAAAAATTGGCAGAGTAATAGCAATTAGGTCAACAGGATAAGATAAAAGCATGCATGAAAGGTGAGACTAGTGAGACTATAAGGTCATAGTAGCTTGAAGCGATTTCTGAGACATCAATGTAGAAATCTTCCTGTCCTATTAATATGAAGATTCCTCAGGAGAGTTTCAGATCAAACACATCTCCAAGGTTATAAAACCATCAAAGGCAACCATTAAATTGTGGAGCAGGGAAGGAATCCTGCATTGTAACAAGCCAATCCTCAGCAGTCCATTCTTTTCAGTATGCAGTTTAAGGAAATTAGTGGACATCCAAGTTTAGATATCATAGCAACAATAGCATATTGCAAGTAGTCACCTAGCTTATAGGAATGATGATCCAATTTATTACAATTCATGAGGCAGCCGATAAAGATTCAGTTCTGTATTTTAAAATGCAGAATTAAGGGCTAAATGCTTGAGAAGTCCAATTAAAATGAACAGAAGCTGCTTTCATAATCAAACAAGGACACTTACGGACTGGGTCAAAATCTCCAAAGACCAAGCAAAATGTGAAAAATACTAACTTACATATTTCCAGTGAGAACATCAGGTGCACTGTACCATTAAAAAATCTACCAATAATGATTTACCAACAGAGTTAAAATGGGCTTCTTGGAAGATAGCACATTGTTATCCCTTATTTTTGTAATGTTCTTTAAATACGCAACACTATGATTTAGAGTAGCCTTGTCCAGTAGAGTATCTTCTTCATATGGTAGAATTCTCTGAACATTCAACAAGTATAGCCCACAAAGTTTTAATCCCAATGCATCTGGAAAGCACTACAAGGAAGATGATTTAATAATTTAGAGTAATGCCGACTGCTTGAAAGTGATATACTGTAAAGCATAGTACAAGTATTTTGAGGGCCCTTAGGATAAGACACCATTCATGGACTCCTTAATTTGGAAGAAGACAGATATAAAAAACCAATTCTCTCACACTCTATTCTTCTTGAGCATTCTTGGCAAAGTGCTATAGAAGTGGTCATCAGGTGGGTTTGGGATTCTCTTAGAGTCTAGCCATACCAGCCTCCAGGACCAGTTCCAAATTAAAAGAGTTAAGCTTTTCAAACAAACTTTGCATTATAGATGACAATGTACTATGTTTGGAATGGCAGCCTTTTATTGAAAGGAGAAGAAAGCTACGACAGAAGTCTTCAACATGACTAAAGTAGCTCTACAGATCCTATAGATCAAAAGTCGGCAACCTGCAGCCTACCACCTGAAATCATCCGGCCCATAGTTCCAAAAAGAAACATATCCACCTGATCCACATGACAGAGAGAGAGAATGACTGTCTCTTAATTAATTCTGAATTGGATATTATTTTCTCCAAATCAGAATAAAAGGAATACTACATCTAATAATTGTATTATTATTTTATCATTTCACTGAAAGTCATAGGAAAAGTATGGCCTCTGTATACATGCATATTGGTAAATATAATACGGCTGTACAAATACTTTGAAAGAAGTGCTTTGAAATACATGGAACACATCTAAACTATTTGGATGAATATAACTATTATAACCATTTGTAGTTTCAATTTTAAGTATATTTTAAGTATATTTTTAAGTTAGCAATATAGGTACAAAAAGCAATTTAATTTCCATCAAAATTGAAAGCATCTGAGGTTTCTTTGAAGCAGCTAAAGCATACTGAGCTATCAAAACATGCTTGAGTTGATTGTATTGCCACTGTTGTATATTAGGCAAAAAAGATCTATCTGAAGTCATTGAAATTCCTTAAAATAATACAGATAGTCCTTGACTTACAACCATTCGTTTAGTGACCATTCAAAGTTATGATGGCACTGGAAAAAGTGACTTACAATCAGTCCTCGCACTTACGGCCGTCGCAGCGTCCCTGCGGTCACGTGATCAAAATTCAGGTGCTTGGCAACTGGCATGTACAGTATTTATTATGGTTGCAGCATCCTGGGGTCATGTAATCACCATTTGCGACCTTCCCAGCCGGCTTCTGACAAGCAAAGTCAATGGGGGAAGCCAGATTCGCTTACCAACCACGTGATTTACTTAACAGCCGCAGTGATTCACTTAACAACTGTGGCAAAAGAGGTTGTAAAATTGGGCATGACTCACTTAACTGCCTCGCTTAATGATGGAAGTTCCGGTCCCAATTATGATCGTAATTCGAGAACTACTTGTAATTACAGAGTAGTTGATTTGAAGTTACAACTCCAGACTCTGCCCATACTTACCACCTATTTTTAAAGTAAAATGCTTCCATAACATTAAATACTAATGAGACTCAGCATCAAAATCCTATCTACAACTTTTTAGAGCCCAAATGTGTCTAGCTGCTCTCAAACCAGGGAGTATAACTGATGCATATTTAGCTTATTTAATAAGGCTGTTTGGCCAACTGGTAATGATGACATGGTATAAAAAGATGGATACTGTTTAAAACGCCTTGCTGAATAATTGATTATCATCACTCTAGGCTACATCAGAAGGATTTGTGAGAGGCAAATAAAGTTTCCTACTCAGATATTTAATTAGTAAACTGATTAATGGAAGTTACATTTTCCTTAACAATTATGAATAAAAAATTACAGCTTCTCTTTCCCTCTTACACCACTTACATAATCTGGTATTATTTAAATAATCCCATATTCACAGGAAAGTAAATATATATTTTTCTAAATATGCTTCTGGAAATGCAAACTGATCTGGTGCCATCAGTATGGTCAAATATATAGAAGCTAATTTCCAAGATACAAATGACAGAAATTAAGTTTTAAAAAAATGTGCTTCATATTTCTTTACTTCCTTGCCTTCTCTGCTTCCCTTCCTATCACTCTCTGTAGGGTGGCATCAGCTAACTACAGTATTATAATTGTTTTCCCCTCCATTTGCGCTCCTAAGTGCTCTCTAACAGCCAGCAAAGAAGTAGATAGGTAAAGGACTGGAGGGCAAATGGAGGACCTCTTGGAACAGATTGGATAAAATGTGGCATGGTTCAAGGCCCACCTAAAATATCAGTCCATGGTACTGAATACAGTGAAGGATGCTTATGTCTCCACCTCTATTGTCTGTATAGAACAGGTTGATTTTTTTTCATATAGTGCAGCATATGTTCCATCAAGATACTGGGGAGGGGAGACAGGATAGCCGGTCACTGGGAACAATTTTAATTATCCTTTGCAGACAGTCAGTTGGATTTATCTTATTTTGAACTCTAGTGTTGGGGCAGATCATAGAGAAACAACCTTGGCAACTGTTTATCGTGTACATATGGATTCTTTTTCAGTTTATACGTATGTAGAAAAACACTTAAAAAAGCCCTCCCTTAATCTGGAAGATCTCTGTAATTATAGACTAGATTCAAATTTTCCAGTTTGGGTAAAATGGCTGAGAAAATCATACGAGTGAGAGTCATACAACTGAAACAGCTTAGAAGCCCTCAGAATAAATAAAAGTGGTGCCATCACAGCTCCAGATGCATCTGGATAAAATTAACTTTCTGGACCCAATTTAATTGACTTTTGTCCAGGATATGGTATTGAGAGTGTGCTGGTCACCCTGATGATGTCCTACACTAGAAACTAAGTGGAAGAAAAGATTCTTGGCAGCTTTTCATATTGTTTTTTGTGCTGAGGGACTACTGTTCAGTGCCTAAGTCAATGACCTATGGTATCCAAAAGGGTTGTATCTTATCTGTATGAAACTGCTCGGGAGAGACATGTAGAGCTTTGGATTGAGATGCCACCAATACACTGACACCAAACTGTATTGGTCCCGATCATCTGACTTCAAGGAAGCAGTCATTATTCCTGAATATTGCCTAATCTTGATAATGGGCTGGATGAGAGCCAGCAAGCTGAAATTAAATCGAGACAAAAAGATATTATGTTGATAAGGAGAAAGCTGGGCTTGTAGACTGAGGTGAAGATGTTTTGGATGGAGTTACATTTCCCCAGAAAGAGAAAGTTCCCAGTTTAGGAGTGTTCCTTTATCCCTAGCTGTAAGTAGATTTGTAGATGACAAATATGGCAAGGAACTCATAGCTAGTCCTCCAGCTGCTACCCTTCCTAGCTGATCAGACTTGGCAACAGTTATTCATGCTTTGGTTACCACCCATCTTGACTAGTGTAATGGTCATGTAAGGATACCCTTGAAAAGTGTCCAGAAATTGCAGTTGGTATAAAATAGTCAGTTATTAACTAGTACAAGATACAGGGATTATATACTTGTACTGAAGGATCCATGCTGGGTGCCATTTTCCTACTGGGTACAGTGTAAGGTGTTGATGTTGTGATGGAGCTGGGAGCTGAGGGGGTAGAGAGTGCATTCCAGGCTGATAAGCGTTCGCACAGCTTGCACAGCTTAGAGAGTGTGGGGGGGGGTGTGGCGAGGAAGAAAGTTAGACTAGCATCGCCCTAGATTCCCAAGGGTATTTTCCCCCTTAGCTCAGTTTATGAACCTTTAGTCTGGCAAGATTCTGTGTATGGTAGAAACAATAAAGATACTAGAGTTGAACTTCGACTCAGTGTTGTTTCTTCGCCAATTCCTTCTGACAGATGTTGAACTTTAAAGATCTCATGGCTAAGGTCTGATTAATTGAGGGACCACCTCTTCTACCATGACCTTGTCTGGTTACTTAAATCAGTATGAGTGTCCCTTTGAAAGATTCCCCCGCTGCCCAAATCTCAACTATCTGGTTAGCAGGAAGAGGCCTTGTACTGTGCATCTCCCAGGCTACAGAGTATTCTCAACATTCCCCAGCACACAGGAAAGGTGCAAAAACACATCTCTTGCCAAGCTTCTAACTGTTAATACATTTTAAAGTGGATTTTATTTTTTATTTTAATTGCACAGTGGCAGTATCGTAGCCAATGAGGTTTATCCGAGGCACAATTATTGCTAATTGAAACAATTGCACTGATTTCATTGTAGTGTTTTATATTTTGTTTTATTATTGTAAATTGCCTTGAGTGCTTAATATAGGAAAAAATGTGAGGTCAAAATAAAATAATCTAAAAGGGCTTGAAATATTTATCAATATGAGTGAAATTAATGACTAGTGGATGGTATTATTAATACTAGACAGAAAATCATTGTGATGGTCCTGATCCTTCAGCTATTAATTCAGAGACTCTTACGACAAGCCATCAAGGATATGAAAGAGCTCTTTATTAAAGCAAGTGATCCGTTCCAATGTAAAGACTAGCAGTCCGCGCTGAATGGCATTTACATTCTTCCCCTTGTGCCAGCCCCCCCCCATTGGGGAAGTCGCTCCGTGACCGCCCCTCCCAATGCTTTTACCGGTTCCATACTTCCCAGCCACAATCCTTGCTAACAAGCTGACAGCCCATCCGGGTTGACTTGGCGCCAGCCCGTTCGACTAAACAATTCTGATCAATATTCCTAATCACCCTGCAGGAATTCAAGACTGCTACTACCCCCCATAACTACACTGGCAGGATGCTCCATCCTGACAATCATATTTTCACTGTAGGACGTAGTACAGTAAAGCTTTGTATGAGCAGTAAAAAGTTGTGTCTTAATAGTTGCCATATTTCACCAAGGGAAGCCTCAGTGGTGTGTGCAGCTTTGCTTTACTGCATGTGTGCAACTTACCTCAATTATAAGGCTACCTAGGGCTTTAGGCAGCAAATCGATGTCACGCTCCAAAAGTGGGTGAAGCCATTTCTGGAGAGGTGTAGGGCCTTTGGTCTCTGCAAGGCTTAAGGCATGCAGTTTGCCCCTTAAACCACTCCTAACTCTAAAACAGGCAAAAAAGAACCAAAATGTTTGGCTCAATACACTCAGAGGGGGCTATAGGGCTGGTGAAAGGATGCTAGCAGATCACACATTTTGCATCTACTTCACTGAAGCATAATTGAGCTAGTTAACCACCTCATCCTTTGTGGATCAGTGCATCTTATCTTCATTTTATCTCCACAATAACAGTCTTGGGAGGCAGATTGGGCTGTGAGATACAGATGGTCCAAAGTAATCCACTGAAATCTATGGTCAAGTGGGGACATTTATTTATTAGGATTTAGATGTTAACCACCCAACTCACAATAGTGAGTCTCAGTGGCGTGTGTATGAAACCAGGTTTCCAGAGCGTTGTGGAAGGCCAACAGAGTCTGAATATTGGAGGATATGCTGTTTCACAGGGCAGGTGCTGTGAAGGTAGACTTCTTAGGTTGCTCTAGATGACATTGTTTAATAGAGGGCACCTGAAGCATGCCTACTCTGTCAGATCTCTGGAACAAGCCAAGACACAGACAGGCACTCCCACAAATAACCCAGGCTTGTGTCATAAAGTGTTTTACAGGTGAAAACCAGCACATTGAATTGCATGTGGAAGACCATAATGAAGTAGTGGTGTTACATGGGTGTACTGTGGTACACCCATAACTACATGCACTGCCGCATTCTGGACTACTTGCAATTTCTGGATGATCTTCAAAGGCAGCTCCAGGTAGAACACATTGCAATAGTCCAAATGAGAGGTGACCAAGGCATAAGTGACCATGAGTAGGCCCTCCTGATCCAGGAAGAGGAGCAATTGGTGCACTAGTCAATTTGTGCAAAAGACATCTTGGTCATGGCTGTCAGTTGCTCTTCTAGCAGAAGCCAAGAGTCCATAAGGACCCCAAACTGAATCTAGTCCTAGTCTGACAACATATTGGACTATGTTGATTTTTATTGGTGATATGGACCTCATGCAGTTTAGTATTGTCACAAGGTAGACATTAAATAACAGTAAACAGAAACTGATTTCAGAAACACTCAGAGACACTGAATTGAAATGATAGCCAACATTTGTCTCAAACAGAGATTCCATAATGTATCTTGCTACAGATGGTTTACTATATAACTTAAAAACCATGACAGTTACATTATTTAAAATGATACTTCCCTGGTTTAGCAGTTATACCAATTCATTTTTTGTTTATAGTCAGAATATTACTGCTGTAAAATGATTACATAGATTTTGTTTTTATTTTAATTTGAAAACAGTAAGCATCATTTCATATTTTATTTTGGAAAATAATTTATTTTTCATTGTGCTTTATTCATGATCTCACATCATCTCATCAAACTTTCAACCCGAAGCCATAACCAGGTTATATAATTCAGTAATGTAGAATCATGAATTTTAAGATGTACCAAAATACAGACTTAAATTATTTAAATTGAATTTCAAACACTGACATATTTTTGTCTCAGTAGCTAAGTATACATTACCCATGAAAATTCTTTGTGAATGACATGTATAATTCTTATGAGAAATGCCTAGATAATTACTGCTACATAATTATATACAATACTATAAAGTATTGTATGCAATTCATTTTCACAAAGAATAAGACATTTATAGCGCCAATCATCACATTATCATTGAATCTGAGGTAATGTTTGCAGTAATAAGAAAAATCACATAAGGTAGAAACTGACAGGTGAAATAATGAGAACATTACCTTCTTATGGTAACCAAAATAATGTACCATTTTAGACCCATGCACAGAGATTCTCTAAGACTAAGACTAGAAAATCTTTGTTCCTTCAGATGCTGCTAAATTTCCACTCTCAACATACCAGGCACCATGCACTGCAGTGCTGCAGATTCCACATCCCTGATAACCATATATCCATGTCATAATCTTATGTATTCCCAGATGAGTAATTTGATATGCAACAGAGAATTCAAAAAAGACCTTTTCCCTTTAAAAACAATTCTGTTGTTCTTGACCTCCCTTTGGATTGGTGCAGACTGAAGCATATAGATATCTAATTTTGGAGGCTGATATAATTAGCAATTACAGTATAACCATTTGAAATTCCTATAAACCTATTTCAGCCAATGTTAAGTCCACCATTCTGTTCCCACAATCATGAATCAGATGCCAGTCAAAGTCCACAGATAGGATATGAGCATCATAACTCCTTCTTCATGTTCTTCATGATACCGCAGTGGCCATACAAGAACCGAGTTTCAATGAGTGTGCTGAAAAATTATCACGAGCTCTAGAAGAACTGGAGTGGTATTATAATAATTACTTAAAACCTAATCCAAGCAAAACTCAAGTATGTGCCTTTCATCTTCGCAATCGAGATGCAGGGGTTGAATTGGATATTACATGGAAAGGGAACAGATTACAACACTGCCCAACACCTAAATATTTGGGTGTTATGTTGGACAGAATGCTTTCCTTTAAGCAACATTGCCTGAATACCAAGGCTAAAGTATGTGCTAGGAATAACATCATCCGACGACTGACAAACTATGCATGGGGAGCCCAGCCAGCTACATTACGAGTATCAGCTCTGGCCTTGAGTGTCTCTACTGCTGAATATGCGGCACCAGTATGGAACACATTGGCACATGTGAAGCAAGTAGATATCGCTGTGAATGAGGCAATGCGCATAGTGATGGGATGCCTCAAACCTACGCCCGTTAATAAACTATATCCCCTTGTTGGCATTGCTCCACCTAAGATTAGAAGGGAAGTAGAAGCAGACGCCGAAAGAACCAAGCAAGAGACTGACTCCCGCCACCCTCTGAGCGCATATGCTCCTCCAATTTGTCGACTTAAATCTAGAAAGAGCTTTATGGCAAGAACTAATACCCTAGAGGGGTCCAAAGAACAGAATTGAATAAGTAAATGGAGGAATGAGCTCACCAATTTGAGTATTTTACCGAAGGAAGAAATGGCCGCTGGAAACACTCTCCCTTATACAGTTTGGAGGCCAATGAATAGGATGAGGGTGGGGGTACCAAGGTGCAAGATGAATTTATTTAAGTGGGGGTTGTTGGCTGACGACAATACATTATGTGAATGTGGAGAAATCCAAGACCCGGAGCATCTGATGGTGTGTCGATTACTGTTGGAGCCTTGTACTGTCGACGACCTACAGCAAGCTACACAAAGCTGTGGCAGTGGCTACATTTTGGCAGAGTAAAGTTCGATCTGGACACTAAATAAATAAATAAATAAATGTTCAGTGTTATTGGTATAAAATACATACATACATACATACATACATACATACATACATACATACATACATACATACATTTGTGCCTTCGAGTCAATATTGACTTCTGGTGACTGCCTGGATAAGCCCCTGCAGTTTTTTTTGGCAAGGTTTTCAGAAGTGGTTTGTCTGCCTTCTTCCTAGGGCTGATACTGCTCTTTAAATGCAATATGTATTACTTTGCTTTCTTCAAAGTCTCATGCCCACCCTACTATGTTTTGAGAGCTGTCCATGGCATCCATAGGATCTCATTGATTTTGTCAGAATGATGCAGCATATATTGTGGCATCATATATGTAGGATCCACTCCTTTGGGGTGTGCATGCAATGTCACAATACAATCCCGTGGAGCTGCTTTTGTTGGCCTGACATGCCCCCTTGTTCTTGCCATGAAGACACCACTAAAGGTCTCCTACTCATTCTGCTGATTAGAGTCCTGAGCATCTGCCCAAAGTAACGATACAAAACAAACTGTATTGCAAGGTGTCCTTTTATGATATCAATACAAAATGAAAACTCTTATACATGTTCAGGATGCTGTTCTATGCTGCAGGGTCAAACTTCAATCTATTGCCAAGAAATTCAGGAAGGATATGAAACACAATACACCACAAGCCATGAGATGTCATAATAAAACACAGGAGTATTTATAGTTAAAGTGGTTTTTCCCTTTAAAAAAATTATACTACAGTGCAATAAATTGAGGCCTCCCAAAGACAAATCAATAATTACATATGTTCAAGATTGGGGGTAGGGGACAATACACCACCATGGCCAGGATAGTTATACCCCATCCCATCTTGTGTCCACCAGAGATAATTGACAAGTGCAATCAATGCTGAACCCTGATTGGAAAAGGTCCAGATAATCTATTTCGTTTATGGCCCTCTGGAGTGCAAGCTGACCACCTTCTCAACAACTTTCACTACAAATGGATGGTTGGATATAGGACAAAAATTGTCCAATTCTGTTGGATCAAACAATCGCTTTTTAAGAAATTGTTTATAAATGTATCGTTCTGTAAACAGAAAGATTTTGTTTTCATAAGCAAAATAATCCACCTATTTAAATACTTAACATTGAATGGAAACCAAGAAAATGCTTGCATGCATACCTTTTGTATATCTCACAATATTTTACATCCAGAAATATTAAAATGCAGGTCTAGGGTGCTGGAAAAAACAATTGTAAAAGCACTTAACTGAGCATGCAGATCTTTAGTTTGATGGAGAAAATCAGATTCCTGAACAAGTCAAAATTAACTGTCACAAATATTTCAGTTGCAGCAGATTTTTGCCTAACAATCCATGGAAAGATATTAGAATCTGGAGCTACATATGAGAAGGTAAAACAATATTTATAAACTAGCCAGCTATCTTGACCTGCTTTCTGTCTCCACATATGTAGCATATTTACTGTGTATTTTAATATCATACCATCAGCAATTCTCAAAGGCAAATTTAACAACTCTTATGAGAAACAAGTATTCTGCATGACTCTGTAACAGTGGAAATATTGGCTCAAATGTATTGTATGTACTCCTATAATCATGTTATAGATCTTCTTTAAAAATTAGGTTTTCATAGTTTGATTACTTTGATAATCAAAAAATTAATTTTATGTTTCTTTTCTAATTTGCAGCCAAGACTATTGTATAGAGTAGCCAAATCTGGAGTGGTAGGTAATACAATTAAACTATAATGTCTGAGTGACCTTATATTTGAATGCCATCTTGGGTAATGAATTATGTAATTAAAATAGATGGTTGCTAAATTTTCTGTAATTATGTCTTCTATTCTACTGTGCCTCTGTTGTTTATTTATTGCAGGCGGATGATTATAATAAATCCCGATTTTGATAATACTACATCAATATTTTTGGCTGTACTCTTGGTTACCTTATTATTTCATAGGTAAAGGTAAAGGCTTCCCCTGCACAGTCGTGTCCGACTCTAGGGGCCAGTGCTCATCTCCGTTTGTTAGCCGAAGAGCCAGCGCTGTCCGAAGATGCTTCCGCGGTCATGTGGCTGGCATGACGTGCGCGGAATGCCATTACCTACCCACCGAAGTGGTACCTATTTATCTACTTGCATTTGCATGCTTTCGAATTGCTAGGTTGGCAAGAGCTGGGGCGAGTGTGGGAGCTCACTCCGTCACGCGTGGCTAGGGATTCGAACCTCCGAACTTGTGATCTTCCGATCGACAAGCCTGGCGTCTTACCCGTTTAGCCATCGCGCCCCCTATATTATTTCATAACAATATATTTTTATTCTTTACCCATCTGTGGAGTCCATGGTGCTCTCTGAGCCTTGTTGTTTTCTTGCAGACGTTCCATTGCCAGGCTAGGCAACATCTTCAGTGCGAAAAGGGAGTGGAACTTGCTCTCTGTTTATATACCCTGGCTTGTCCTGCCTGTGTTGGTGGGGGTGTTGTACTCTCCTTGGTAGTACCTTGATTGGGTTGTTGTTTGCTGCTTGGTTGATTGACTGAGTTAATAGTTCCTTGATTAGGGTCTATTGTGTTGTTTGATTGCTCCTCTGCTGCTAATCTTGCTGTTAATCTTTGCATATCTTGTTGTTGATTGCTGGCAAAGAGGTGTTCTGGTCTTCTGGCTTTTCTATTGTCTCTTTTTCTATTGTCTCTCCCTTTTCGCACTGAAGATGTTGCCTAGCCTGGCAATGAAACGTCTGCAAGAAAACAACAAGGCTCAGAGAGCACCATGGACTCCACAGTTCAACCCTGAGCTACAAATATTCTCTTCGATTTTACCCATCTGCCATACAATTTATAGTATCTATTCTGGATTCTCAACAGAGTGGTAATATAAATTAATTTGAAATAGGTCCACACACACTTAAAGAAAAATAATTCAATTTTTATATTATATTCCTTACTAAAACATGGAATTCAAAAACTGCATGGTTATGTCTGTTGTGACAGGACAAATGGAATATACTGTATGTATACAATTCGAAAGCATGCAAATGCAAGTAGATGAATAGGTACCACTTCGGTGGGTAGGTAACAGCGTTCCGCGCGTGTCATGCAGCCACATGACCGTGGAAGCATCTTCAGGCAGCGCTGGCTCTTCGGCTAACAAACGGAGATGAGCACCGGCCCCTAGAGTTGGACACGACTGCACAAATGTGCGGGGGGAACCTTTACCTTTACCTTTATACTTTTATCAGAACTAGAAAAATATTTGGTGTTAGAAACAAATATGTAGGATGCAAACCCCAATATTTATTTGTTTTATTTGTTTGTTTTAATGTATTTATTTATTTAAAATGCTTATATGGCTGTTCATCCTATGAAACACAACTCTAGGTGGTTTACAACAATAAAAACCAAAAGACTGTTTAAATGATTTATATGATTGCCAATCTCACAACAGTGACTTTGGGTGGGCTACAAAGTTAAAACAAGACTTAATCACCTAACCATGATATCTGAGGTTAAAACAATAAACCCAAATAATAAAAGCCGCATTACCAGCAACAATATTTAGGCCCTAGTCCTCCAAATTGCTGAAAATATATCAACATTCCTGAATTCCTGTGCTAAGCGTTTTGGTTCTAAGAACTTAAGAACATCTTAGTTTACTTATCATCTAGTTCCTTAGTTCCTTAGGAAACTTAAAATGTTTCCAGTATCTTCCAAATAAATAATGTAAATAAGAATACTTAAGAATGTCAGGAAATTTCAATATTTATTAATCTAATTATTTATGGGTGAAATCATCTTTGAGACACACTTTTAAAAACATCTTTTGTGACTCAAAATGGTTCAATTTTTAAGTATGATGACAAAGGATCATCACTGATTTGTTATAAGAGAGATTGAGGGAGGGAGTACACAAGCAATTGAAGAACTACAGGACTAAAAAGACTTGCTATGTAAGCTGACATCCATTCATGCAATACTGTCTGTAACCCACTCGGTTCATGACCTTCAAGTTATAAGTCTCCATGGCTTATCATGGTTGCTGAAAACAGCAAACTACTGAGGCATGCGTCATAGCCCAGATCCATGTTATGGTGGTTCCTTTAACAACATGTTTATTACAGCCCTAAGGCCAGATACAATAAAATTATATAATAGCAACATTCATACATACATACATACATACATACATACATACATACATATAAACAATTAGTATAATATGATCTAAAATTGATTTAGAATGAAAATACTAACATAAATTGCAATAAAATAATATGTTAAGAAATTCTAAATCTAAGTGATGGTGTGGCGTATTGTGCAGATGGTAGCACAGAACTGGGAAACCTGGGAGGATATTTTCGGGTTCTTGTCCGAAAGAAGTAGCATTAAATAGAAATCACACTCCCTGCCTGGAAATTTCTTCAATAACAGATATATAAGGATCTGTCTAGAGTCCTTATATAGCGAACAGTATAACAACATATGGTGGTTACTTTGAAATGTTAAAATAAGGAGAGAGAAGATCCGTGCATTCCCTCTTTTGTGCATCTCAAAACCTACCTGTCTTCCTTCCTTCAGCTACTTCAATCCCAAGGGCTCTAGGCAGTACATAAAACATAAATATAACAATAAAATACACTAGTATAATGGTAATAATGCAGATAATAGACCATTAAACTGACCATTCTGGCAGCAATGGCTGTATACAATCAACTTTGAGTATAGAGAGTACGGAAGATGATCTTGACAGAGATATATGAAATCCGTTACCAAACTGGTGAGGAAAACTACAAGCAGAAAATATGTGGAAGACAGGCACCTCCTAATTCACAAGAGTATAAGAAGGGGAGGAGGTACAGCACAATCAGACTTACAAGATTCTGTTATAGCCACACTCTATAAAAGTAGTTTTAGCTTTCCTATGGAGTTGATTCCTGGTCCAGTCTAACTGGTGGGGATGACACAGAGCCAGCCCTACCTGGTAGCCTTTGGAAAGCCATAAGAGTAGCATCTACCTTCCCCTTGGGGATGGGGCAAGTTTCAAAGAAGGGGATCCCCCACACAGAATGGCCACCATCATGCCCCTTCTCACCACACTTCACAGTAGGGAAGAACCTTCAGCATGTGTTCTCTGTTCATCTGGGTTGAGCAAGCAGAATCTATCTGGGAAAGGCAGTATAAGAGATACCAAACTATATAAGACTTTATAAGTAATTTATTTACTTATTTTTCCAACTTATATCACCGCCCATCTCCCCCCACAAAGGGGGCTCTAAGTAATAAGTAATGACCAGCACTTTGAATTGCATTCAGAAACACAGCATTATCCAATACAGCAGTATCAAGACTGCCCAGTAAGTATGTAGGCCAGGGCTTTCCAAAGTGCCGCCGCTGGCGACACACCCGGCGGCAGCGGCGACACGCGCGCGCACGGCGACGGCACGGGGGGACGCGGGGGGACGCAGGGGGGCGTGCAGCGGCGCGCGCGCACGGTGGCGGCGTGGGAGGGGCGTGCGGCGGCGCGGGGGGCGTGCGGCGGCGCGGGGGGCGTGCGGCGGCGCGGGGGGCGTGCGGCGGCACGCGGGGGGCGTGCGGCGGCACGCGGGGGGCGTGCGGCGGCACGCGGGGGGCGTGCGGCGGCACGCGGGGGGCGTGCGGCGGCACGCGCGTGCATGGCGGCCGCCATGCACGCGCGCGCCGCCGCTTCCGGGTGGTGTGGCGACACACCACGCTGTGTGTGGCGACACACTTTTGTGTCGGGACACACAGTTTGGAAAGCTCTGATGTAGGCCATTGAATTTTGGACCAGCCAAAGTTTCCAGCTCATCTTCAAGGGCAGCCCCATTTACAACTAATTACAATAATCTAGTAACAGGATGACAAGGACATGCGTGAGCATCTTCAGCACCTCCTGTTTCAGATACAGTAAACCTGCAATTGATGCACCACACAAAGTTTCCCTGGACACTACTTCTAGAAAAGGGAGGCTAGGGATACAACACTAATTATGCAGAATAGGTTCCAGAGTTAGTTTCTTGAGCAGAGAGCAGACCAGTGCCTCTTTCAAAGCCACTGAAACTTCTCCTTCCCTCAAAGAGGTATTGATTGCCACCTGAAACAATCTTCCTATCCCCTCCAAGGCTGTCTTTATCAGTAAGGTGGGGTGGGGACATATGGCAAAGCTGACTCAAGAACCATAGACTCAAAAACTTTCCAAGTAACATCACAAGGCATTATGCCTTTTTATTGAATTCCATTCATTCGCCTTCCTACTTGAATCATACAAGTGATTTTGTCACAAATGTTCAGCCAGAGAATTGCAACTTACCACCAATTGGCTCTTCTGGCCTATTCTTCCATAAAAGGGCTCAGGATACTCTTAATAAGGCAGCTAGCTGATATTATAGAGACATATTTACACATTGTTGCCCTAATTGCCACAATGGGCTCAAATTTAAGTTTGTACCCTTGCCTGGTATATTCATTTTCCATCAGTGTCATTCCAGACCTCTAGTCACCATCTCCCACAGCTCTTCAGAAAACCAAGGGCCTGTTCAGGATCTGCAAGCAATGAAAGGCCATTCCGAAGCAATCCTATTTAGTATCCTGGTTGCCTCCATATTTTATGAAGCTGACGAGACAGATAGATAGAACTCCCTTGATGAAATCCCCAATCTCTGTCTGAAAAGTCTCTTGATCCATCAGGCACCAGAGGCAAACCATCTAACCTAGTCAAATCCATAACCCCCCCCCCCCCAAATAATATCAAGTAGTTCAGGAAGGGATACTGCTATAGTGCTAGGAGAAAAGTACAATAGCAGCATGCTCAACTTGTCATTCAGGCCTAACTTCACAGTCTTGCATCCAGCTACCTGTGAAACAATGTTCCTCACAACAACCAGGGTCTTGCAATGCACAATTGCCTTCCACCTCCATGCTTTGGGGTTATGAATGACTTGAAACTCAGCCAGACAGATCATACTGAGAGATACCTTGTATTCTTCGTCCAGCTACGTTTTGGTGGTATGTGTCAGAAGTGCCCTCGTTCGTGATTTCATTGTGGATGGGATTAGATAAATCTAGCATTCAGAGTATCAGTCTAAACTGACGGTGCCCAGCTACCAGAATAAAAGGTAAAGGTTCCCCCCGCACATTTGTGCAGTCCTGTCCAACTCTAGGGGCCAGTGCTCATCTCCGTTTGTTAGCCGAAGAGCCAGCGTTGTCTGAAGACGCTTCCACGGTCATGTGGCCGCATGACGCGCGCGGAATGCTGTTACCTACCCACCGAAGTGGTACCTATTAATCTACTTGCATTTGCATGCTTTCAAATTGCTAGGTTGGCAAGAGCTGGAGCTAGTGCAGGAGCTCACTCCGCATGCAGGGCTAGGGATTCAAACCTCCGAACTTGCGATCTTCCAATCGACAAGCCTGGCGTCTTACCCGCTGAGCCACGAATGCTTAGCTCAAAATACAAGATTAGCGGCCTGGAATAAATATTGCCTCCAAATTTCCCATCTCTTCCCATGAAACAACCTGCCCTCATCTGCTAGCATATTTTGTCTATCTATCACTATTGTTATCCTCCCCTGTGTACACTGGTAAAGCATTATACAGGCAGATGCTTCTATAGAAGCCAGGTGTCTGGTCATTCCTGCAGTCCAAGTCAAAATGGCCATGGACAGTGCCCAGTGACTGAAGGGGGGGACATGTCTGCAGTAGCCTAAAGTGGCCAACAGGAGTAGGGCAGATTCCAACTCCTGGCTGCATCTGTAATCAAATGGTTGGTGAAGCATGTCAGATTGTATCCATAGCACAAATTGTAACAGGAGAAGAGGGAAACACTGGTATAGATTAAAGGCTGATTTAAAGCTGCCTTAGGCCTGGGGACAAGACAAAGACAATGTCATGAAGGAATGGCAGAAAAAAAGTACACACAATAAACCATGTTCATGCCATGGTTAGGGGCAAATGTGGAAGACCCCTAGGTTGCTCCAGGAAAATATTAAAATAATGTATCCAATAAAAATTGAAATGATAAGTATAGCAAATTGATGCCACAGTAATCATTTTCAGTAATGAGTCTAAATAATAATGGGGCATCTGCCCATATTACCTTTCACATTCTGTGATTCCTTCAAGGATATGGGAGGGGATGAGCATGTACTCCACGTACTTACATGCTTAAAATTGCTTAATGCAGATCAGTTACTTCACCACAATCATATTCATCAGTTTGCATACTTAAATAATCATTCACTGCAAGTTGACCCTGTCTTAGCTGAGATCTGACAGCTGTACGAGAGCGGTATGTGCCCGTAATGCCTTGGAGGGAGATAATTTCAGCCGTTCGGGGGCGAAATTAAATAAACATAGCTGAAGTCAGCATTGTACTCCTTACCGATTGTAAACGTGGAACAGGGTCACTCCGGATTTATACGGAATCCAAGAGTATGATTTGGGGCTGACGACGTGGGCGTGCTGGGAAAGCCAACCCAAATGAGCGATTGCGCTAAGTTGGAAATTAGGACAGTCGCTCGCTAAAAGGCTCGGCCTAGGAAAGGGTACGACTTCACGACGGGGGCGGGGAGAGACCGCACACCGGCAAGGCGAGCGCGTCTTTGCGCAAAAGAGGAAAGCAGCGGCGGCGCTTCTGGCCCCACAGCGGGCTCCTTCTTGTCGCCGCCTGAGCAAGGCGAGAGCCGTTCCGCTCTGCCCCCGCCGCCGTCTGGGGCGCCTCGGACTGGCTGTGGGCTGCCGCTGGTTGGCGACGGGGGGAACACGTGAGTGAGGAGAAGAAAGGGGGGGCACAGGGTCGGATTGAGCAGGGGGGTGGCAGCAGCAGGAGTTTCCCCGACAGCTGGAGGTGGCGGCGGCCGCGCTTAGGAACGAGCGGGAGGCGGTAGCTGTTCGCCGCAGCAACAGCGGCTGCAGCGGCTCCTCCTCCTCTTGCTGCTGCTGCTGCTGCTTCCTTTCGCTGAGTCCCTCCGCCTGAGTCCCAGCCCCCGCCTCTCCGATCCTCCGCTCGCTCCTCCTTATTGACAAATACACAAAGGGCCGCGCCGGTCTGGAGACGCGTCTGGAGCCGGCATGGGAGACAAGAAGAGCCCGACAAGGTGAGGAGGGCGGAAAGGCAAGCGGACGGGCAGGCGAGCGCGCAGGCAAGCAGGCAAAGGGCCGCCGCGGGCAGGCCGGTCAGGAGAGGGGAGGCGGCGGCGGGGCTGAGGGGCCGGCGTCGCCGTCTTCTTTTCGCCCCCTCTCCCTCCGCCGCTGCCAAAGCCTTTGGCGCCCCCCAACGTAGCAGAAGCGATGGCGATGAGGAGGAGGAGAAGAGGAGGAGGAGGAGGAGAGGAGGAGGAGACGAGGTAGCTGGTGAGAAGCGGCGGCGGCGGCCGAGGCGAAGCGAGGCCCTGAGGGGAAGCAGGGAGGGAGGGAGGGAGGGGGCGGCCGCGGCGATGCCTTGTTTTGTGTCTTAAATCTCTTTCCGTTTTTCCTCGTCCTCCCCCTCCTCCTCACCTCCCTCCCCCCCGCTTTTTGGGTAGGCCGAAGCGGCAGCCGAAACCCTCCTCCGACGAGGGCTATTGGGACTGCAGCGTGTGCACCTTCCGGAACAGCGCCGAGGCCTTCAAGTGCATGATGTGCGATGTGAGAAAGGGCACCTCCACCCGGTGAGTGAGCGGGCAAGAGGCCTGGGCTGACACCCACTTCCCCGGGCAAAGCGGGGGCGGGGACGGGTGGGGTGCGGCGACGGCGGCAGGGAGAAGACTGCCCTAGCCAGGAAAGGCGGCCTGGGCTGCCGCTTGGTAGAAGAGGGGAGCCGGCGACTGCCACCGTCACAGCCACCGGAGCAGGCGTATTGATTGTTCTCCTCTCTATTGTGGGGAGTGTGACAGCTCCGTTCTGCATCTCTCCCCCCCCCCCTTTACTTCATTTCCCCAATAAACATCCCACTCCCGGGCTGAAGGAGAATTCCTTTATCGTGAATTTAAAACACACGCCTTCGCGGCAAGGGCTAGAGAGGGTAGAATAAGCAGCTTTCTCCTTCTGACTGCCCCCCACCTCTCTGGATATATAGGGAGATGTGAGGTGTTGGCTGTTGGTTTTTAATCCTGCTGGTAAGATACAGTGTTTCCGATGCTTTGGAATACTCAAACTGACCAAATATTAATAGGAAGAAGTTGCACAAATTGTGAGAATAGATTTGGTGTCATCATCGTTGAAGAGAAAACAAAAATGGGCCAGATTATTGAGATAACTCTGTTGTTATAATATTGTGATACACACACACATACAAACAAACGACTGCATGGACAAGTCCATGAACTGTGCTATAGTCCCATTTATATTGTGATTTTAGAAAATCATATATGTATTAATCAAAATAGAAGGAGAGGTCAGGAAGTACTCTCTATTATATTTGTCTATATTATCATTGCTAATATTTTCAATTACTATCCCTGTATTCCAGAACTTTTAAAAATTATCTGATTATCCAAAAAATGGCCATTACTATAACAAGAGAGGGAAGTGAGGGAATATGGAGATACCTATTTGTGAAAGCTGAGTGGTAGCTGCTGAGGTGATGAAAACTTCGAGCTTCTGCTGTGGGATATTAAAAGAAGGGAAAAACATGGTTATTGTTAATTTGGGAACAGAAGTGGAACAGGAGGTGTGTCATTCCATACCCTACAAATGCAGGTAATTGGTGTCAGTAGGGTTTCCTAGTGAGTAACAGTATGCATTTGCTGAGCTACTCCCTGCTTCCTTACATGATTATACAAGTCTGTAAATGTAATTAAATTAAAATATGAACATTTTCTTATTGCACTTGTCTCCCATGTCCCACTGTTACTTTAAACAGTTACTGATGAACTTGCAGTTTTATTTATTTAATCCCTTTCATCCATCCACATTGGCAATACATGCTTTCTTTCAAAGGACCATCTCTAACAGCTATTTCTTAACAGAGTTAGAGATCAGATTTTGCTCTAGGTGCAGTAGTAACCTAGGACAGTACTTAATATTTAATCCATAAGATTAAATGAAAGTGATTTACTTAAATAGATGAAACAAGTGATCCATGTGCAGAGTGGTTCAAATTTGTTTTCTGTCACTTGGGACTCCCAGCTATTAATAATGGAATCTTGACCTATTTGTACCCATACCATTTATTTTTTCCTTGGCCCTCTCAAAGTTTGTCTGAATATTCAGACCAAGCTAATAGATAATTGTGTGTGTGTGTGTGTGTGTGTGCATGCATGCACACACACATTTGTGGCTTTTAAAAAATTATCAGCAATATTTTCTGCCCAGTTTCAATTATGCAAGATACTTGTTATATATCTATTATAGTTAAGAATCTCTTATAACTTGAGGCATTAGAAACACATTTCAGACTTTGAAAAAGTGTTGTGGGTGCTGTCACAAAATGGCTGTCAAAAGGTCATGTGCATTAACAAAATGGTTGCTGTAATTCAGGCTAATGCCCATAATAGAAGAGGAAGTATAAAAGCTAAAAGGCAAGTCATTTGTCCAAGAAACTGAGTACAGTACAAAGCCAAAGTGGGTCTGAGCAACAAAGCCACTTCTTTGAACCCAGTTTTCAACTCCAAAAAATTCTCACTTTCTTTGTCTATTACTTATATTTTTATGATGTAAATGTATATGGCCACCCATCTTGATCAAATAACTCTGGGCAGATAAGCAGAAAAACAGGAACATATGTATAAATCAATTGGGGAAAAAAGTAAAAGACGCACCCCTCTTAGCTTTGTATGCCAATGAACTTGCTCAGTTTTGTTTCTGTCTGTGCCAGCAAATATGCCTTCACATTTCTGTAAAGAAATTCACCTCCCAAATCTCACTCTCCTGGAAAGCCAACTCTTTTTCTTTCCTCCACAACCACCGGTTTGTTGTTTCTTATTTCTCTTTTTTTTAAATCCTCCATAGGGCTATTCACTCCCATTTTTCATTAGAATCCATGGCTTTGGGATTCCCTTCTCTCCGATACGATACCTTAATTCATTTCACTTTCACCCTCCCTATTCAAAGTTGCAGTTGGTGCATAGCAGCTAAGCTGCTAACTGGTGCAAGGTAAAATCATTGCATGTCTGTAATGGTTCCAGTTGCTTATCAGGCACAATTTAAGGTATTGTCATGAATCTTTAAAGCCCAAATGGTTAGGTGCTGTAGGGTGAACAAGATCTTTAGGAAATATATATATTTTTAATGATGGATCCAATGTTAGAGTTTCATTTATCTTGCATACAGGAGAAGGCTTTTTCCTGCATTGTTTCAATGATTTGGAATGCACTCCTGTGTGAATTGTATTTACTTCCCAGTCTCTCTATGTTTAGAAAATTTGCATAAGGCATTTTACTAGGCTTAGAGTAATTTGGTTAATTTTAATAGTATTTTTTTAAATAAACATTTTTGTAATTTAATCATCATTAGCCACCTAGGATGTTCATAGTATTCAATGTTCAATTATTCATATTCAATTCATATTCATATTCAAGTTGAAGGGAGATATACATTGAATGAATGAATGAATGAATTGAATGAATGAATGAATGAATGAATGAATGAATGAATGAATGAATGTTAACAAGCATTGGTTATCAGTCTTCAGGCTTTCTATCAGCTAATGCAAATGAAAGTTGAACTATATTGTAAGAAACAATTACCAGGCAGAAGAGCAGCACAAAAGTTTATATGTTTTTAATTGTGTGTGGGTGCTTATGTAAATTAAGCAATCTGATATAAATAATTGCAGACAGCATGTCATGTTAGGCCAATCATGCCCATGGGTATACACTGGATACCTAAAATTAGACATAAAGTTTTTTATCCTTATTGTGCACCATCATCAAGCTCAGTTCATTATGATTTTATTTGAATACTTATATTCACATGCCATACATTGCTTGCAGAGAACATAAAACATCATTTGAAAGCAGTAAGAGTAAACAGTACTTTTAATTCTTATGAAAGGCAGAGAAAGAACACTTCTTGTTGGTAAGAGGGACAATCCATAGCTTCAGGGAAATCCATAGCCTCTGGAAGTTAAAAGCCCTCCTTTCTCTTGCATAAAAGTAAAAGCATACAATAGAAGTGAGGACATGGCAGTTTTTCTGGATTTTAGGGTAGAAACATTTTTAAGGTAAAGATTAACATCTTGAATTTAGACAAGAAACAAAAGCAGTTGGCAATCAATACAATTGCTGCAACACTTGTTGAACTCACATATTTTGCAACTTTCAGTAGGAAGGAGGCAGATAGTGACATTCTGTATTAGTTAACTAATTTTGAGCATACAGCACATTATACAGCATATTATACACTATACAGCATATTACAATAATCAAACGAGGTACAAATGTGTGCATCAATTTAGCCTTGTTCTGTTTCAAAAACCCCAATCCTGTACAGTTGATTACTTTGTAGATAATTTTGGCAAGTGCTGCTATCTTTCTGCCTGTTTTGAGACCAGGTTATGTTCACAACACACTATTCTGGTTTAATCATTTCTGGGGGGAAAAGTGAATTGCTTCTGAATGTTCCATTACTGGGCTACAGAGTTTTGCATACAACTCATTTTAACTTCTGGATACTTAGTTAAAATAATTAAGAACTGAGTGATGACCCTTTGCTCCAGATCAGGAGTACACTACTTTTGTCAACTTAAGGATTGCATGAAAATGATGTCAGTGGCAGCATTCCAGAAGTGGGCAGGACTAGCACCTAAAGTGCACCTGATTTTTTGAGGGTGGAATTTTTAATAGATTAAATGGGTGCCTTAAGTCTGCAACATTTTAGAAATCCATTTTGCCTTCTAATATCCCCCCAACAAACCAAAATGCAAAAAGATGTTTTGGGCCCCACCAATTTGGGGACCACAAAAGGGATGCTACTAGTCTATGGGCCACACTTTTGACCGACTACTCTATACTGTATTACTTATTCTGTTAATCAGCTTCAATACAAGCACCAAGCACTTTAAACAACGTATAGAACTAGTATCTCCCACAAGGCCAAACAGGTGTCTCTAATGAGCTGGATTTGAAAGATAGTGAAAGAACATCATATATAAAGGTAGGAATATATGTATGTGCACACATTACAGATTTACTTCTTGATCTTGTACAAATCCCATGGAATTTAATGCATCTTTCATTTAAGCTTTAGCTATGGAAATATAAATCTTGTGGTTGGATTAGGAGATAAAAAGTAGTTGCATTAGAAATGAATGAAAGTGGTTATTTGTATCCAATAATTATGTAAATATACTGTGTATTAGATCAGAGAGGGCTAAAATTAGACACAGATTTTGCAATATTAGAATGAGACTATATAAAAATGTAATGAAGTAGTTTCTGTAGCCAACAGAATTTTCAAAACACCAACAATATCAGTTAGATTCATACATTAGATAAATGTTGATATGTAGATTTTATATATGGGATTTAAGCAAATTACAGTACATTAAGTAAGATTGAAGTTGTTAGTATAGTGCTTGCAGGATATTATGATCACATTTTTTTAAAAAAATGTGCAGAAGTAATTTCAAAGACCACATTTTAATGTGCTGCTATTACTACAAGATCTGATTTTACCCATATATCTTTATCCATGGAGGTTGTTCCCATGCATTTTGAGGCAATTACTGTGTACTGTAGCTGCACAGACTAGAATGAATTACAATATCTGGTCTTCAGCAGCTATGTTGTCAATCTTTTCTAAATTTATATTGGAAGGACATTACCAACTATCCATTCAAATCAAACTAAGTATAAATACGTTTTGCTGGACTGAAATCAAATTTGAGGTCTGAATATAAAAACATCACTATTCTATAAAATATATGGTGTCATAACTGCCAGAGAATACAATGAATGAATTCCCTTGCTATTATGCTTTTGAGGATAAATGCATTCTGTGTGGATGCGATAGCCTCGGATGTTCCCAAAGGGCATTGCTTAGCATTGTAAAAAAAAATTGCATTATGCCACATTTTAATCTTTAGTACTGAGAAATACTAGTAATTCTGTACTCAGAAATCTATAGTTTTATTATGTAGTAATATATGTGTGCTTGGTACTCATGGTGTACACATTTAACTGTTTTGAATTGTAGGATAGATATGAACATGGATATTTTTTGAAAAATATTGCAAAATAAATATTAATTTTGAATTTTCAAAGTGCCTATTCTTTGTAAAATAACGGAATGTAAACATATTGGGGCTCTAATTTATCCAATATGAAATATTTAATAGTGACTAGCTTTTCAGTTAAGATAAATCTTATTTTATGAACTGTATTCTCAGTGTAATTTATTTATTTATTTGAAGCATGTTTACCTTACTGCTCAGCAAAATAATGCAATTTACATACAGTAATTTTTTACTTGCAATCTAAAAGAAAAGGAAGAAGGAGGGAAGAAGAAATGCAACTGTACATTCTAAAAAATTAAGCAGCATAAAACATGTATTCTTATTATGATTAGCTGGGATTAAACTAGTTCGGGACAGAAGGGGAATCTGATATGGCTGATACTTTAGCAGAGCAGATAGAATGATTCTGTTCTCTCCTTTTTCTGCTATACTGTAGTCTGGTAGAAGTTGTGATAAGATTGTGATAGAACTGATGTTTCAGAAGGGTGGTAGATACATCCTTTTCTCCATTGTGCTGTTGTCTGATGGAATAGCTCATGCCAAATAACAGAGGGGCCAATGGTATAAAGAAATATATATTTGGATATTTTTAGCTTCCTCTGTAGGTTTCATGTTGAAAACAGTATACTGGACTTGGTGAATTATTGATTTATGAGACTGTTTAAGTAAAACCTATTCATATATTTTTTACTTTAATATCTATAGCTCCAACATTTATGCCTCTATCCAGTTCTTGTTGCTGCAGAATCCAGACTGTTGACAGAATGCATACTAGATGTGTATCCCACTGAAAGCAGTGCAATGCAGTGCAGATGGTACCCAGTATTTGGATGCATGTCTAATTTATGCCCCAAGGCATATGGCCTATGGTTTGTGGGCAGAAATCATTTATACCTATATACAGTATCTAGTATAGAGTAGAACTTGTTTTAATAGGGTACACTAACAGATGTTGGATGGAGTTACACCCATTGATCTTGAAATGAATGTGCTTGCATGTGCCAGCTGGCCCTGCTTGCAGACTTCCAGTTTCTCCCCATATTCAGCATGAAAGTCTTCAGTGTTGCTTGAACATGAGTACAATCTGTGTTGTGATAAAGGTTCCTAGTCATGCAGAGATTTCTACTTGAATTTAAGCAGAGCTTCCTGTTCAGAACAGGAAACTTGGAAATGTCAGTGGATCTTATTTGTTCATGTTAGTAATATGAAACTAATTTGATTAGACTGTGATTAGACTACAGTAATTTACAGTCTGATGGAAAACACTATTTGATTCTTGTTTTTCCCTGTATTTCCTTTTCCCCATTTCATGCCTTTTTGTACCTAGAGATTTTACTTCATTGGGTTAAAAAGATAATTTTGCATTAAAACCTTACATATTGGCAAAAATGCACAGCTATCCTCTTGTGTTTTTAGAATATTCAGGTGGTTTTGTCAAATTCTGTATTTTTAGACTTTGAGCAGGAATATTCAGAGCACCTTTGCTACTTTAGCTAGGGCTATACTGAAGGAAGTCGTCCTTGACAGAAGAGCTTCCTAGATGAAAGGCTAGGTTGCATTAGGCTCTGTTCCACCTGTCAGGATAAAATTGTAATATTATCTTTTCTGAGGATCCCTTGAATGTAAAAAACAGACAAGTACTTCTACACTACATTTTCTTAGCATTTTCTACATTTTCTTCAACCTTAGCAGCTTGAAGATGGCGATCGGAAGCAGACGCTGGTCGCTCCTGCTTTGAAGGAGGGAGCCTCAGGCCTTTTTGAGCTCTCGGAAAGCTCTCGGAGAGCTTTTAGAGAGTTTGAGCTCTGATCCCCAACCCTATTATCTATTGGTTGGGGTTCTGGGGCGAGGATTGGGGAACGCGATGGAGTAACAACAGTCTCGGCAGACGCCCAAGGCCTGGAGGGATTTTGAACGCTGTGAGTCCTCCCCTGTGAGCCTCCCCCTGTGAGCCTAAAACCCTGTTAGGGGTTGGGGGAGAGAGCAAGGAACCCCCCAATATTGGTTGCCATCGGAACGCCCATCGGAAAGCCCACCTGGAAGACCTATTGGACATATGGGAAATATTATCTATCCTTCCAGCTCATAACACATGATATTCAAGGAATACATCAAAGTGGATGGACACACTCAAATAATAAGGGTACTGTATAGTCCTGTGCATTGCTAGAATCAATTATCTCTGTACTGGACTAAAATGAGAAGATTTTTCATGTTCATTGCATGCTGAAATTGGACACTACCAATTGAAATAGGTATATATTTATCTCATGAAGAAATTTATTTGTTTTAATGTCTTTGTTCTAAGTTGGTACGTATGGAAATATAATGATACCTTCCAAAATAAAGTGTCTGCATATTCTGACAATTATTTATTTTATTTATTTTTATTTATTTGTCAAATTTATCACCGCGCATCTCTACAAAAGTAGACTCTGGGCGGTTTACAATAAAATATTAAAACTAAGAACCTATAAATCTTAAAATACAATCCAATAATAAATAGTAAAAATCCAAATGATGGTAAGATCTTAAAAGGAGGACACCACTAAGCCTACCACCCCCAGGATGAACTATTACTTCCTTTGTCCCAAGCAAGGTGGCAGAACCAGGTCTTTAAAGACCTCCGGAAGGCCAGGAGCGAGGGCGCCCGCCTCACCTCTGGGGGCAAGATATTCTTTTTTATATATATATACATTTTATTGAATTTTGAAATACATATTAAAAGTTAGAACGAGAAATAAAGAAATACAAAGTAAGAAAAAAGTAAAAGAAAAGTGAGGTCAAGAAAAATAATAAACAAAAGAAATATAGAGAATAGATGGCCTCCAATCTGTCTTTGGTCTTTAAGTACAATATTTGCTTTAAATGTTGGTCTTTCATACAATACATAGGAACTTTTCTTTGTCATGTACATTTCAATTTCTATAGTCCAATCTTCTAATCTTCATGTAGGTTTCATCTTTCTAGCAATTCTCCAATAGTCTATCTGTAGTTTCCACTCCTTGAAGTAATTATCAATTTAAATGTTCTTAACTGCATCAATTTCCATTTTTACAACCATATTTATATCCTTAATAGAATCCAATTAGTCTTAAAACATATATATATATATAACAAGTAAAGGCCTTATTTTGTATCAACAATAATTTATATTTTATTCTAATTCTAATAAAATAAAATATATTCTATTCATACATATCCATAAAAATAACCCTAATTTAAACTTAATCTATATTTAAACTATAATTATACCATAATCTACATCTTCCTACATATTTACCTATTTAATAATTTTTTATATCTATTTATTCCCCTAATACATAACCTAACAATTCTCAATAATATTCATACTAGTAATTATAAAAATAAGTCATCCTATAATAGTATTAATTCTAATTCAAACTCAACATCCCATCCTTCATATAACTCCCTAATTTTTTTTTCTAATTTTCATATACTCTATAACATCAATTTACATTTATATCACTAATTTTATAACCTTTTATCTATGATTAAAATATCACATTTTTATACATCCGTAGTTTCTCATATTAATTTTTAACATTTAATATTCCCAACAATTATATTACTAGTAGTTAGTACTTTTACAAACTCAGTATCCAGTTAAAATCCATGGTTTCAATACCTTTATATCCCACATAGTGTTAAGTCTCCCATTCAAGTTATGCCAAGATCACAACATGTGGCCTGTTTTGTTCTGCGTCCTGTGCAAAATGTCAAAACCCATATTTCACAATATCTATCAAATTGCATGTTCAATCTTTCTCCTAACCTCAACTGCCCCAATATGTCCGCACCAAAATTATAGTGTGCAGCCTGCCCCGTCATCCGTCTCATGTAGAGTGCAAGAATGCTCTCCTGAACCAATATGTTCGAACTTCCCCCTTCTTGCCTCACCTCTATCTCAAATTTTTTTTCTTCTGTTTCCATTTTTGCTCCTGATCTTGCAAAAATAAAATTTCCAGTGATTTCTTAATTTCCGAGAGGGCTTCACAAATCTCCACCTTAAATTCTTGAATTGCTGTTAAGGTTGCTGTTAAAAACCCCATTCTTCCCCACCCCCTCTTTGTTCTCAGGCTTCAGGAACGGCCGTTCTAGCCAAAACAAATAAATAGTCAGCTGATCTGTTCATGGAAAATTACCGGCAGGGTCCATTAAGTAGAAAATTTTTTAAAATAAAGGAAGAAAAATTTCAATAATCAAAAATAAGCAAAAAGGCAGTATTTCAAACAGTTTATAAAAGGAGAAAGAGAAGCTAAATTTCTACCATTATAAAAAGGAAAGAAAAAGAAAAACCCAGTTCAATAGTTAATCCAGCAAAATATATTCAAAATATATTTAATATAAACGCTTATACTTCCAACTGAGACAGAGTCCTCTGATCGGTTAGAAAGATAAAAAATAAAAAATGCAAGCATTACTATGCTTCAAACATAAAATCCGTTAAATTTCCACCCTAATTTTTATAGCAAAGAAAGTACAAAATTTGCCAACATTTTGTGCAAAGTCCAAAGATAGACCTTAGATGATAAAAACAATCCAATCTAAAAAAAAATAAAGTGATCTAAAAGCCAGCTTAGCTCTAACTTACAATTCCCTGGCAGACCTTGATGTTTTCTCAGGTCGCTTCACTGTCTCCAACCCCCTGCTCTCTCCGTAGCAGAAAACTAAAAAAAAAAAAGCAGGAGGGGGCAATTCCAATGACCCCGTGAGTAATCTTCTGGTTCTCCCCTCCAGGGAGAAAACTTCAGTGGTCTTATAATTTCTATAGACCACCGCAAACAGGGAAAAGCTAGCCAGGTCTTCAGCGCTCTGAAAAATCTGACTTGTTGAGCTGGCAGCTGACTCGGAGTGGGGGGGGCAAGATATTCCATAGGATGGGTGCTATTGCAGAGAAGGCACGCCTCCTGGATCCCGCTAGATGAAATTCTTTTATTGACGGGGTCTGTAGCATGTCCTCCCTGCATGACCGGGTGGGGCGGGTAGATGTAATCGGGATGAGACGGTCCCTCAGATACCCTGGACCCATGTCATGTAGGACTTTAAAGGTGATGACCAACACCTTGAATTGGACCCGGAAGGAAACTGGTACCCAATGCAGCTCGCGGAGCAGCGGTGTTACATGTGTTGATCTTATAGCACCCGTAACTGCTTGTGTGGCCACATTCTGGACCAGCTGAAGCTTCCGGATACTCTTCAAGGGTAGCCCCACGTAGAGCGCATTGCAATAATCTGTATGAGAGATGACAAGGGCATGAGTGACTGTTCGGAGGGCATCTCGATCCAGGTAGGGGCGCAACTGGCGCACAACCCAAATCCTGGCCACGACTGCCACCTGCTCTTTGAGCAGGAGTCGTGAGTCCAGGAGGACCCCCAAGTTTTGGACTGAATCTGAACGGGCAGTGCCACCCCATCCAGAGTTAAAGATGACAACTTCCTGGAAACCAAGAGGCCATCAATCCACAGCCGTCTTACCAGGGTTCAGCTGAAGCCTGTTGTTCCCCATCCAGGCCCCTACAGCCCCCAGGCACTGAGACAGGGTGTTGACGGCAACACTTACTTCACCCGGGACGGAGATATACAATTGAGTATCATCAGCATATTGGTGATACCTCATCCCATGGTGACGGATGATCTCTCCCAGTGGCTTCATGTAGATGTTAAATAGGACAGGAGAGAGAACCAAACCCTGTGGCACCCCACACAGGAGGGGTCGAGGGTCGGATCTCTCCTCTCCTATTACCACCGATTGGAAGCGGCCCAGGAGGAAGGAGGTGAACCAGCGCAAAACTACGCTGCCCACCCCAACTCCCTGAGCTGTTCCAAAAGGATACCATAGTCAATGATATCGAAAGCCGCTGAGAGGTCCAAGAGAGTGAGAATGGATGCACTCCCTCCATCTCGCTCCCAGCAGAGATCATCCAATTAGAGGAGATTGTGTAGGTGAGTGGAATTTTGGAAAGGAATGCAAAGATTGTGAAGCTGCTTCATGGAGGGGTACGGATGAATTTCTAAAGTGCCTTCTTTATATATGTGCTGTTTTCCTAATTTGGAAGGATTTTAACAAAGTACTCTGCAACTGAGAAAAGTACATTACTACATTCATAAAATAATATGCATTTTAAAAAGTGTTAATGTATTTTTGAAATTGTTTGATATAACCTTTATGTGTCATATTTTTATATATCTGAGTTCAGTCAGACATTTCTGGCTTATGGGAACTATAGTTTTTAGCCATATTCCATGATTCAAAGTGGGCTAGATATTCAGTCAGAATGGACATCTTATGGTATGCTTAGGACAATTTCTCTAATGCTTTGATCTTCTTTCAGACTATGATATGACCTGTAATATTAATATATATTATTTTTTCTTTATCTTCAAATTAGGAATTAGGTTAAAAAAATTATTTTTTTTTAGAGACAGTCAGAAGAATGATTAAAGTTACATTGCATATGCTCCATTAGTGACCTTTCTGTTAATAGCCTGAAAAAAATCAAGTGCTGTGCTGTGCTGTATGTGTGTATTGTCAGAGCACGCAACGCTGGGGCAGCCAGTGCTTCTCCAAGACATCAGAGGTATATGTTCTATGCAGTAAATAGACACTCAAGCAGAGATTAGATAAAATAGTCTATTTACTCTATATACATACGCAGTCCAAAATACAATCCAGTAACGTCCAACACAGATACAGATGAGATGAAGTAACAAGAAGAGAATGAACACTAAAGCTTCACTACTTTTATACAAATATTAACCAATCATGTTATAGGTCAAACAAATTATCTGCCACATCCAGCTAAACTATAACACCTGTAATATGAGTCACATCATACCCTCTACAATGGCTGCTAATTGGATGACTTGCAGAAAATATCAACTCTCACCTATATACCTCTAGCCTCTCCTGTATAATTAATCTACTTGTAAATTCTGGGTATTTTATAAACCCCAACATGTATGCATGCATATGTATGCAGTAAAATAAAGTGGTAGACCACCAGAGTGAAGAATTGTAGAATGGACTGCAGTAGTTTATAAGTTAGCAAAAGTATTAAAATTTCCAGGGAGCATTTTAAGATAGCTCTGCATATGTGCAAATTTAGTCAATATTACCAGAGGTCATGCTCTGTAGTCGGATATTCAAGAGGGATCTGACTAACAGAGTTGTCAGTGGAAACTGTTATTGAGACCAGTTGGATCTCTAGCAGTAGATTTGAATCAATCAATTCCCCCATACTGTGATTAGGATCCTTAACAGAACCACCTCTGCAACTGGTTGAATATGACCATTCACCAACATTGTAGAAATGAACTACAGGCCTTTTATCTTTCACCCAGCCCATAACTGCCGCTAAGCAATCATTTGGTACTCCAACCACCTCAGACAAATCTAGTATAAAGAAGAGATAGAATTTGGTATCATCTACATACTCAAAGAAACCAGTTTCTGATTTTGGGACTCAGCTAAGATAACCCAGACAATCTCACTTTTACAAAAATCATATGGATCCAGCAAATCAGATTCATCTAAGGGTATTCAGAGCTTATTTATTTGTTTAGAACATTTATATGGCTGTCTAACTCAAACAGTGTGACTCTGGGCAATGTACAAAACCATTAAACAAAAATGCAAAAGAAAATTAACATCACTACAGCAAGATAAAATAATTAAATGGCAGTCAGGACTAAAATACACTGGGAAACCCCTGGGAAAAGAACCAGATCTTAACTGCCTTTCTAAAAATGTGCAGTGTTGGGGCCAAGTAGTTTTTTGTTTTTTCCATCGAATAGATACGGAAATCCCATCTATAAAGAGCTGCTTCCCTACTGGTCAGTGTGGCTTTGGCCGGGACGTTGAACTGCATGATGTAGGGAGTGAGAATCATCTTTATGTCTGTAAATGCTGTAGAACCACCTATAAGAATATAGTACATAGCTTTCCAAACTGTGTTGCAACACTTTAGTGTGGCACAACACAGTTTAGTGTGTCGTGAAGCGGCGCGGGGGCATGCGGTGGTGGTGTGCGCAGCGGCAGCGACCACGGCAGCGGCGCACCATCAGCGCTTCTGCATTTTAGCGAGGCCGCGCACGCCACCGCCGCGTGTGCAGCTGCCGTGCACACGCATGCCTGTGCCGCTGCCGCTGCCACCGTTGGTGTGTCGCCAATGGCGGCAGTTTGGAAAGCACTGATACAGTATGTGGAAAATAAAAGTTTTAGATTTTCTGGTACTTCTAGTTTGCATGGGGACTTACTAAATTAGCCACCCCCAGAGACTGATAATTTGTGTCAAATATCTATCAATCCTTAGATGACGAAATAGCCCAGGTGCTTCGAAAGATTATTGGAAGAGGGGCTGATGCTCTTGTTAATCAGATCATTGGTTTCTGTGAAGCTAGGAGCAATGAAATAATAATGTAAGGAAGACTTGTTTTAACTCTAACATAAACTAGAGTTGAATCTCTCAGTAATTATCAAAAAATCTGGGTTGTAAGAACATAGCAACAAAACTCCAACTTTTTCTGAGAAGAAAATACATATTTTAAGTAATCATTATTATAAATTTTAAGGATATAAAACAATGCAGTAGTACTGTTGACATTAGTGCTATAACTAAAATAATGAGTGACTTTTAACTGTAGCTAAAGTAGCTCTTGACATTCTAGGAACCCTGTCCTAAACCTCTCTTCCCCAGAAGTGTACAAACATTATTTTATGGAAAAACATTATTTTATTTTATTATTTTATTTTGGCTCCTAAGCACAAGCCACTCCTCCAGACTCTAGGAAATGCTCTGTTAAGATGCTCAGTTCTTTGCCTTAGATCGTTGGCCCTGCCCATCTCTGTTCTTTTTTGTCTATCATGAGATCTTTCCTGATTTATGGAGGGAACTCCCATTCTACTGATGGTTGAGAAATAATGATCTAGTGCCAATTTCAGGGACTGTTCCACAGTAGTGATAGTAAAGAAATATAATTTCTGTGGTACCATTGTGACCACAAAGGGTTGCTTAATAGAGTTTTTTCAGAGTCCTGTTAAATCTTGGCATTTATTAAACAGGTGGCCATTTGTGACCAGTTTGCAAAATAATTTGCAGATAAAATTGTTTGGATGTATCCGTGGATTCGGTTTCTTATTTTTTATAATACTTTCAACTATTCTTCCTGAAATTATGTATATACTTTTTAAATAATCTGACTAGTTAAGTAACCAGAGGAGAGATGATAACATGGATGGAGATTATAAACATCTCCATATGAAGAAGCAAAGTTCCAATGGTATAAAGGAAGTAATTGTAAAAGACTCTCTCTGAATTCTTCCATGCTAGGTAACTAGTCAACAGATTTCCTTTTCCTTTTGCTTTTTGAGCAATCTTGACTCCAGGTATTCGGATTATTGTAACAAATAGAATCTGTTTTACAGCCTAGTTAAAGAATCCCAAATGTGCTAGTTAAAGAATCTCAAATGGACAATTTATGCCATGAATGGAGAGTTCATTATTGAGGCTCTATTATTAGACAATTTTTTCTGCTGTCATTCAATCTATCAGGATTGGGGCTAAGGACACTTTTTTTTTAGCTTGTTCCATTTTTTTCTGAAGAGTTTTTAATTTGTCAGATTATGAAAGGTTATTTCTCATACAATAACCAATAAAGTATTTCTAAAATAGATTATTTCTAAAATAGATTATTGTGAACACAGGTATTTATGTCCATATGGACATAAGGATGTGCCACCGAGTAAAATAGATGGAAACATGGAATCATTTTACAAACCGATCACAACTGACCACACATTAATGTAACAGGAGCTTTGGGATGATCTGGTCCATTATGTGGATCTGATCTGATCATCATTAATATTTTTTGGAACACCATTTAAAATTTTATAATAATTCCAAAGTTAGTGTAACATTCAAAAGTGTTGACTAGGGTTTTACTGTTTTCAGCCTGGAAACAATTGCTGTCAAGGAACTCATGCAGGCTAGCCTTCCCTCCTTCCCCCCAAAAGAAAGAACCTAGCTTAAAAAGCACTTCAGGCCAGCTTGGAATACTTCTTTTAAATAAGACAACTTAGGAGTTATTTAGGAATCATTATTTTCTGATTACCAAATTCTGTTTGTGGATAAGCTAAGTATTTTGGATTTTCTACAATAACATTGTACATGTACTGGAATTTTTACAATATACAGTAGTCAGTTTTTCATTGAATGATAAATTGTTCCTTAAGAGTGAAATGCCTTTACTAAAATTCTATAGAAATGTATTATGCCTTTAAAAAATAACCCAATAATTGTTAAGTATACTTTTACTGAATTGTTAATTTAAATACATACACTTTTAAACCTCAAAACAGTCTTTGAAATTTCTAACTTGTGTTAAGATTATGCACAGCTGGTTATTTCATGTTATTAATTTTAGCTTTGGATCTTCCAAAGATTACTTGATATTAACAAGTTATAATAAATTGTATTAGATACTGACAAAAACAAAAATTTTGATTATATCTATTAACATTTTCTTTGGGCATTTGTAGTGGCAGTTGTGAGGACAGTGTCATCTTCACTTACTGAATATCTGCTAAATTCTGTGGTTCCTGTCCACCAACACTGTGCATTTATTAGTTTAGGCCTTAGTGATATCTTGCCTGGACTATTGTAGCAGTCTATGGGTGGGTCTTCTTTAGGCCTCTTTCCGACTGTTGAGCTTGGTCCACAATTTCGCAATACGTTTGGGCTTTTTGGTTTTGTCTTCCAATCAGTTGTCTTCTTTTTTTTGATACCTTATTTTAATATTTGTTATCTGTAAGTCACCCAGAGTTGTTGGGTGGCCTTGAAATTGAGAGAGAAAGAGTGAGTGAGTGAGTGAGAGTGAGTTAGTTCTGGAGCTCCCTGATGTTTCCCATGTTTCTTCCTAACACAGAGCTCTACATTGGCTCCCTATTAGGATCAGAACCAAATTCAAGTTCTTGGTGCTAATTTAAGGATCTGCAGTTAGCTGTTCCCCACTGCATGTCTCAGATCCTATACAACAGGATCAATATGACAGGGTCTTCTTTCCATTCCTGCCTTCCATGATGCTCCATCTTATTTGTATGCATTCAGGATCTGGTCCCTGGTTATAGAATTCTGTTCTCAAACCCTTTTCTGCCTCTATATATATTTGGATGCATTTAAGGATTATCCAGTAAAGCAGAGTGATGGTAGAAGTTGTTGTCAGCAGATGCCAGGGAGAAAGCTTGACAACAGGGTCACTTTCCCTCATTATTCCTGCTACTTCAACTTTTTCAATTAAGTCTTGCTATTGGTTAGACTTTTCAAAATTGCTGGTCCTCTTGTGCCTTTCTTCACCCTCTAGAGGAGGATGCTATTGGCATGACAGTGAATAATTCCTTGGAAGGTTCGTACTTGTCAAGGTTTGTTTCTCAGTATATATTGGGGTACATAAAGTCTTACTCTGATCATTGCTACTTGATGTCTCTTTATTTTTTTAATAAGAATTTTATTAGGTTTGAAACAAAGATAAAAACTACAAAAAAGAAAAAAACTACAAAAAGAAAAAGGAAACTAAAAAAGTGTGAAACACACACAAAAAAAGAATTTTGAAAATTACATACAAAGGTGACTTCCAACTTTCAACAGCAAGAATATACAGCAATTTCCATAATCAATCCCTTACTCTATATCAAACCAATATCACATTATTTCTATAAAACCTTCCATTAGCACATATACAAATCACTAATGCAATTGCCCCTTCCCCATGTGTGTGTGTGTATTTCAAAATCAGCTTCCCTCCCTCATAAAACATTTATTTAGTTATTTCCTTCCTACCACTATTCTATATATTTCTGTCCACTATAATAAAAATCAAGTTATAAAAACATATAAATTGTCTACTTTTATAATTAATACTACAGCAATTAATCCAAATCATTAAAGAAAAATGAAATATAAAATCTTCATTGTCAAATCAATTAAACATTAATAAACTTTATCCACTATCATAAAAATCCAATTATAAAAACATATAAATTATCTACTTTTATAATTTATACTACAGCAATCTTAACCCTATTAAACCTAAAAACCAAGCAATTATTAAACCTCATAGATACCTTATAAATCTTAAAAACCAAACAAACCTTAAAAAGAAACGACTAAATCTTAGTCCAAATCATTAAAGAAAAATGTAATCATAAAAACCTCATCATCAATCCAATTAAACATTATTTTTTTTACCCCACTTTGAAATAAACCAAAACATTTACATATCTCCCTATTACCCACAAGGCATTTTTCTTACAAAAATCAAACAGCCCAACCGCCCCACTTAAAAACTCAGACTTCTCAGCAAAAAAACTCCAACAAAGCAGATTTTCTTCTCTCCCAAAACATTCCCTGAGAAAGCCATAACATTTCCTCAGAAAAACAACTCTTGTAATCTGCAGCTTCAGCACCAAAATGTAGTCGTCTTCTGGCATTACTTCAAACTTACTGTCAGTAAAATCCTTGTCAAAATCTTCATCTTCTTCTGTAACATCTTCAGCCAGATGACACACTTTAGACATAATATCTTCCCCAATGTTCCGAATATGCTGCAGAATAGTTTGACAGGCATCCTCAAAAAACTGTCTAAAGATCTGTTTAAAGTCAGAGCGAAGCTCACCATGGAACTCTGAGAAAGTTTCCTTGAAATCTTCCATGCTTCAGGCAGTAGATTATGGTGTCCCCTAGATACTTGACTCATGCAGATAGGAGATAATGAGTTAATAAAAAACTTCTGAGTGAAATTGAAGCAAGAGAAAGTACGTTAACAAGCAGCTCTCAGAGAAAGTGAGCAGAGAGCTAGAAATCCAAAACAGCAATTTTAGCGTGTAGGAAAATATTAAATCCTTCAAATTCGGTACAAAAATAATAGCAGATAGGCAATTATTTATTCTCAATTCTCCTTAGTCTTTAAACGGGAAAACAAGCCAAAACTTAAAAAAGATTTTAAAATTTTAATCCAGAAATAACGATAAGCACCAAGAGAGTCCGCTTCTTACTGTAGAAAACCTCTCTTAGGGTACAAAACTTTAAAAAATATATAAATCAAGTGATTTAGAAATGGGGTGGCTCGACCTAATGTTCCTTTAAGGCTGCAGCGTGGCATGGAAATGATAGCGTCCCCGTCTTCCGTCGTCTCTTACCGGATTGTCGCGAACACTGTTTGCGATTCTCTGGCTGCAAGATGGCGTTTTGGAGTACAAATGGGATGATTCCAAGCATTTTCTGACCATGAAAACGCTCTAGGGCTGCAGGAAAAGCCTGCCTGCGCCACCCAAAAAAGCTGCGTTGTCAGATCTGCTCGCGGACACAGCTAGTCAGTCGGACATGTTCCCACAGGAAGTCGCTACTTGATGTCTCTTTGAAAGATCTGCAGTTTGGGAAAAAACATTCACATTTTCCATTGGTCAGACAGGGTATAGTAGATACCAATAATGGTATTGCTTTTATTCATTCTTCTTATTGTAATCTAGATGCTCTCTACAATGTTTTTAAATTTTCTCATATGTATTTTAACTTTTAACTAAAATGCAATTGTTTCCCTTTTTATTGCTTCTGTTCCTTTTGAACAAATTTTATCTTGCAGTTACTCTATTCTTATATGAGACTTACCTCACCAGCGTCTGTTATGCCTATTAAATCAAATCTTACCTTCCTGTACTCAGTTTGCCCACATCCAGAAATGACAGCACATGGCCATTGGAAACTAAGTAGGGTTATGCCTGGTCAGCACTTAGATGGGAAAGCACCAGAGAATTCCAAGACTATTGACTAGAAGGTCAAAAAACATTATTGCAGAAGGCAAAAACAAACTATTTCCATGCTGTTGCCAAGAAAATTGCATAGGAGCTGATCACTGTTCAACCTAAGGGTATCTTTACCTTAACTCATAATTCAAGTTCGTATTGTTGCTAGGACTGATATATAGACAAGAAATGCCATGAACTGAAGCAATTGAAATATTATGAAACCTGTTATGTTATGAAACCTGGTGAAATTTAGAAAAGGCTTTGCATTATAAGAAAATGGAGTAATGAGAAAGTGTATGTAGGATTCATAATTTATAACAGTGCTCAGTTCCAAATAGAATGAACACTGATAAGGTATGCAAGGAGCTGGAGTGCAAACCAACACCAGGAGAATCATACTGAAACAAAATGATAAAAATTAAATAAAGTACCAAGATTGTTACATTATTTTTAACACTGGGTACAGCTGTTTTCAGAGTTCTCATCTGTGCTTTTCACAAGTCATTTATATCAGAATGCACACTACCAATTAGTTTTTCTTAAATAACCATATTTTGCTTAAGTGCTTTTCTCACAGTCTAGTTTTTGTTTTCTTCTATAATTTATGCTAACAACAGTCAAAACACTGTTAGCATTTTACACTTGATCAGGCATATCTGTATGTGTGTCTATCCTAGGATAATGTTCCCTGAGCGAGGAAGAAAAGTAATGCTTATGAACCACATTTCCATATGTACTTCCTATACATAATCATCATTCTTGCTTGTGATCAAGGTCATGCAACTTTACTTTTACAAGGTAATGAAATAAAAGTTGTGCATAATTTATTAAGAAACCCGTATAGAGAAAACAGAAATAAAAGACATGATTAAAACAGTACAATTAATACAATTTATGATTGTACTGGTACTAAACAATACAAAAATATCTTGATTGAATTGCTGGATATTAGACTAAATTTATTTAGTTGAAGAAATTGAAGTTGAAAAAAGACAGGATGCCCGCCCTATGGAACATTCTCCCTCTGGATATGAGGATGGACCCAACCCTGCTGGCCTTTTGTAAAGCTCTAAAGACCTGGGTTGGTGCTCAGGCCTGGGGCCCCAAGTGTGTGAAGGGATTTCCTCGGCTGCTATGCATTTTAATGTTTGTATTTATGGTTGTAATTGTTTTATTTTTATTTAATATTGTTCACTGCCCAGAGTCACTTGTTGAGATTGGTGGATATACAATTTAATTAAATAAATAAGTAAACCATTCGTTTCTGGTTTGGTTCTAATAAATATTTTGACCTGAGCATCATTTTTAAAAAAATAATTTTAATGGAATTTTCCAGTTTTTGTATAACTGTATATAAGGAGTTTCATTATTAGATTTTATGGAAAATATCCTCTTCTAAATATAATAAAGCAGAAAATTAATTGGTAACATAATGAATACTTGCTATTCAAAAGAGGCAGTTTCCAGGTTGTAAGTACCTTTTTCTTAAGATAATTTATCCCTTGGAAACTTGTATCATACCCAGTTCTTTCAGAATTTTAAATTGAGTATGTTAAGTGACTTTATCCCATTATTTTCCTTCGCTTGTATGCCATTTAATTTTGTATCTTTAAACATTTATGTAAATTGCTTTAAAATAATTTTCACATAAATCTTTGACTTGGTTTCATATAATTAAATCACAATAACAGAATCTTCTGAGAAGTTCTGTTTTGTTCAATAGTATTTATTTCCTAAGTACTGTGTTTAGGATCATTTTATAATTTTATTTAGGATTGTTTTATTTATAACCAAATATTTTAGACTAGTTATTTTTGGCTAATGAAAAAACTATTGAGAAGTTTATTTCAGATGTATCTTGCTCACTAAATAAAACAATACAGGCTAATTCAGATTCCAATTTATGATACTGGATTTTTTTCTCAGAAAACTTTAATTTTTGCCTAGAAAATATGTAACATAAAGTCTCCCTCAGGTCAAGTATAACTCTTAGTGACTTCACAAACATATCCATTTAGTTTTCTTGGCAACAATACAGACTACTTTTGTATTTTTTTTAACTTCCCATTCTAGAATACCACCCTGGGATTTCCTAATGTCCTCCCATCCAGGTGCTAACATGGTCAGATTATTCTTAGCTTTTCAAGATCAGCCAACTTTAGCTAAGGGCTGCTACCTAGTTTGGAAGAAAATATACAGTACTGCTCTGATTTAATCATGGTATCCTTGGTTCCTTTTCTTTCATGAATAACAGTAACTCTTATTCCTACTCCTTAACTTTACTAGAGATTTACAATGCAGCTGTATACAGTCATATATATGTCTGCTTAGAGATGTCAGTAGTTACAGTATATACATCTATGCTTAGAAGTAGAGCCAATTGAGGTAATTGAAGCTTCCTTGGAATAGATATCCATGCATGGGAATATGCTCTATTAACAGTAAGACATATAGCAGGACTGAAAAGAAAAACAATGGTAAATGTACCATATTATCCTAGGCTTTGTTAGCTCATATTAGCCAGACCAAAAGTGTGTGTTTGTGTATGGGGGGGGGGGCTGGAGAGTTAGAAACACCAGATTTGCAGGCTTTTATTTCTCTACATTTTAATCACAATTTCATTGTACCATTAAACGTTAGGGAACTTTCCTAGCTTGAATGGCATAAAAATATTTTGGCATTATTTAGAAAATAATATCTAGAGAGAGAGGAGAGGAGAAAAGGGAGAGTACTTCAAAGGTATCCACAGTTTGATGCTGAGTAGGTTTATTCATCCAATTACTAGTTTGTAAAAATAGTCATGTAGAAATTTACTGCATATACTAATGCTACTAAATTTAAACTTTCTTATATACGTACAAACAGGAAACCTCGACCTGTCTCTCAGCTGGTTGCACAACAGGTTACCCAGCAATTTGTGCCCCCTACACAATCAAAGAAAGAAAAAAAAGACAAAGTAGAAAAAGAGAAAAGTGAAAAGGAAACTACTACCAAAAAGAACAGTCATAAGAAAACCAGGTAAAATTTATGCTGTTTGGGGTTGTTCAAAATACATAAATATTAAATCTTCATCTTCTTGTAAAATTCTTAGAAAATGGTAATAAAAGCCAGACATGTTGATCAAACACAGAAAATAAATAAAATGTGTGAAATAAAAAGGAGATCTGTAACCTTTCCCATATTGTCTATCCCTGCGGTTCTTAAACAGTGTGGGTTCACAGGGGCACTGCAGGATATTTTATATTTTCAGGAGAAACAGCAATACTCAACATCTATCAGATAGTACACGAACTACTAGCTTGAGGTAGTTCAGAGTTTTGGCCTAGAGGTGCCGTGAAAAAATTACTGAGACACTTAAGTGTTCCATGAACTAAAAATCTAGGAACCTCTGGTCTATTCTAAGGAAAGTTATATTTATGCCCATCTGAGGCTCAACACATTATATATTTATGTATGTAAACAGTGGGCCCTACTAGTTTACAGTGGTATCTGTTAAGATATTCCACGAGTGATTAAAAAAAACAAAATTTGATGAGTCTCTCTCTTCCCCTATCTTGTGGGTTCACAAAGTGAACTAAGCCATGAACCATGGTTTATTCAACAAACCACAACACAATAAGCAAAAATCAAATAAGCTACGTTATAGCTTAGGGCATTATATAAACTCATTCCCAGTTTGTTCCAGAAGACACTTTTGCTACCAAATGTAGTGCACGAGCAACATAAGTTATGTTTCAAAAGCATTGACCTACGTTCTCCATTTTCCAAATAGGCTTTAATTAAAATATCCTTAAACTTTTGTTACTTGAATGACTGGCTTTGCCTTGTGCCATCGCTTACAGATTCTCAGTAGCTTGGTTCAATAATATAGGCATGGGACTGAGTCCATCATTAAATAAAACTTAGGGGGGGAGATGAATTCTGAAGATATTAAGGGAATTATTTATAAAGGGTAAACAAAGCTTTGGTAAAGATAAACTTTTATTAGATTTAATATGTTTGGTTGATTACCATTTCTATTATTTCAGAGCAATTTCTTGTAAATAAGCTTTCAGTGTTTCCAGTCCCCTACTAGATTTCTCTAAACTCCATTAATAGCATGCAGACAAAAAGTTTTTTTCCTCTTTTCTCCTATCCTAAAATTCAGAAGCATTAACTGAAACAAAATAAAATACTTTTTTAAGAATGCAAAAGTATGGAATTTAATGCTGCAAAATTACTAGAGGGATTGGATATATTCATGGAGGATAACTGTATCAGTGGCTATTGATAGTTATGACAACAATGAGCCAGTTAGATATAACATATTGGGATTTCTTAAGATAAAATACGTACAAAGACTGCTCACCCCTATGTTAATGCCCATTCTTTCGTTTTTCTCAATGCTCATGTACCTTGTGTTGTTGTAACTATGTTTAGTACATTTAAAAACCAAATTAGGAAGTTTTCAAGTTTGGAATAAATAAATGAAGATATGACATCAGACTGTAGATTCAAATGCCTTTTCTGAAGTGGATAACCCACAATATTTTTGTTTGGCTAAAATAGGAAACTGATTTAATAACCCAGGAATTTTTTCAGCACAATGAAAATAGCAAGGAATGCCAAATTAGAGTAGCGAGAAGCAGTGAGGGCATAAACTTCTTTGAGCTTAATCACTTACATTATACTGAGACATGTTTTTATGGAATTTACAGATTTAGTGGTAATGTGCCCCAAAATTGGTTTTGTGAACAATAGCACTGGAGATTCGTGCCCTATCATACTTTGTAATTGGAAATTTGCTGTATGAAGCATTGTATGATTTTTTTATATGATCCCAAATTTGATGGTGCCCAGATGTTTTAGACCTAGCTTCCCTTAATTCTAGCACAAAAATTCCCACAATGGCTGGGAATTAAAATCTACTGATGACGACTTCTTGAAGAGGGGATGGACCATTGCCTCCTTAAGCACAGGCAGAACCATCCACTCACTCAAGGATTAATTTACACGTCAACTCCCAGGAGGGGCATAGATCTAATATACAGATGGCTGTGCTTATGCCTGTCTACTTCCTCAGGACCAACAGGTTCAAACTCGTGCCAGGTAACTGAGTCAGACCATACTTCTGTCAGCTCCACAGGACTTGCCCAGCCAGAATTCAGCTCAGAACAGATCTGAACTACAGATAGTCCTCGACTTACAACCACAATTGGGACCGGAATTTCCGTCACTAAGCGATGTGGTCGTAAAGCTTGATATCACATGACCAAATCGCTTAGCGACAGCAATTCCCCTTGCCATCATTAAGCAAATTTCACTGGTCATTAGCCAAGGACGCACCCCAATCCAAGCCGTTCTGGGCTTGGTCCCTCCCAGCCCTGAGCCTCAGTATGGTAAGGGACATCCTCAAACCCCCTGCCTGCCTATCTTCCCCCCATCTCTGCCCTTTTGGCTGACCTGCACCGATTTGTGGGGCAGCAAGCAGCCCAGAACTGTGTGGCTCACGGGCTTCTTGGCACACCGTGGCTCTGGGGCTACAAGAAACCTGAGCTGCAGCACAGCTGCCCCTGGAAGCTTCAGCTGCCCCAGCCCAGTTCCAGCTGCCCTCGCCACCCTGCACTCCGAGACCCCTGCTGCCATGCACTCCACCATCCCAGCTGACCTTCACTGTCGTCTTGCTCTCGCTGCTGACAAGGTGTGCCTGGCCTGGCCCTTTGCACCAAGAAGCCCTTTTGCACTGTACTGCTGGGCCAGGTTGGGGCTGGACTTCGTGCTGTGGCTGCTTCTTGCAGCCCCAGAGCGGCACACCAAAAAGCCTCTCTGTGCTATGCTTTTGGGCCGGGCTGGGGCTAGGCTTCTGAGGTCTTCCAAAGTATTGCGTGAACGGGGCACTCTGTTTGGAGAATGGCAGGTGCGCCCCGTTCCCGCGATATTTCGGAAAGCCTTTGGAAAGCTTCTGAGGTCTTCTGAAGTATCGCGGGAACAGGGTGCACTATTTGGAAAATAGCAGGTGTGGCCTGTTCTCATGCTGCTTTGGAAGACCTCAGAAGCTTTCCAAAGGCTTTCCAAAGTATTGCAGGAACAGGGCGTGCCTGCCATTCTCCAAATAGCGCACCCTGTTCCTGCAATACTTTGGAAGACCTCAGAAGCCTGGCCCCAGCCCAGCAGCGCGGTGCAAAGGGGCTTCTTGGCATGAAAGGCCAGTCCGAGCAGACCTCATCAGCACCAAGAGCAAGAAGATGGCGAAGGTCAGATGGGCACGGCAGGGCCTGCGAAGCGCAGAGTGGTGGGGCAGCTGTGGCTTCGCTCTGTGACATTGGGGTGGCTGGCCGTGGCACGGGGCTTGAGTTGGCACTTCTCAGCAGTGGTGCCAGCTGCACTGAGACTGAAGTAGAGGCCTGGGGGCGGTGGCAGCTGGCTGAGACTGCTGAAGGCCCCGGGCCTCTAATTTAGCTCGTGTTGCCACCGCTGCTGAAGAATGCTGCTGTGCAGAGCAGCCCAAAGGGCAGAAATAGGGGGAAGATAGGCGGGTGGGGGGAGTTGAAGCACCCCTGTGATCGTGAGTGTGGGTGGGCTGCCAAGGGCCCGAATTTTGATCACGTGACCGTGGGGGTGCTGTAATGGCCGTAACTTCAAGTACTGGTCATAAGTCCCTTCATTCAGCACCACCGTAACTTTGAACGGTCGCTGAATGAATGGTTGTAAGTCGACTACCTGTACTTTATCCGTCAAATGCTTCAAATATTCCTCATAACAGTCCTGCATATGTTCCTCTGGCCTCTCCTTCCCAAATAAAGTTTTGTCTATGTTACGTTCCATATTTATAGTATTGGTGAGCAGAGGTTTAATACTTGGCATTTCTACAAGACAGTTGCCTGACATTTTTCAAAGGTTCAATCAATTTTAGATGATCATGCTAATGTTTTGTATCATAATATGGGAGATTCATACACATTTTGGGAACCCAAAAAAAAGATTTTGTTTATTTTTTATTCATTTTCTATCCCTTTATTTTTTTTAATAAATAACTCAAGGCGGTGAACACACCTAATACTCCTTCCTCCTCCTCCTTTCCCCACAACAACAACCCTGTGAGGTGAGTTGGGCTGAGAGTGACTGGCCCAAGGTCACCCAGCCAGCTTTCATGCCTAAAGCGGGACTAGAACTCACAGACTGTTTCTAGCCTGTTGCCTTAACCACTAGACCAAACTGGCTCTCTTTAAATATCTTTAAGTTAAATATTTTAAATATCTTTAAAATAAGAGGTTGGGAGATTTTCTGAGTTTCCTCTTTCATTTGATTATTTATATTATTTTAGGCCCAGATTGAAAAATGTGGATCGAAGTAGCGCTCAACACTTGGAAGTTACTGTTGGTGATCTGACAGTCATTATTACAGACTTTAAAGAAAAAACTAAGTCACCACCTGCTTCTAGTGCAGCTTCTGCAGACCAGCACAGTCAGAGTGGTTCTAGTTCTGACAATACAGAGAGAGGAATGTCCAGGTCATCTTCACCTAGAGGAGAAGCCTCATCGCTGAATGGAGAATCTCATTAAAGTTTATTTACTTCAGTTTCTTTAGTCTTTCCTCTCAAAAAATTACAAATATATACAACTTCTGCCAACAGTTACCACATTTTCATGACTTATTATCCACCGTGCATGATTATGTTTACTCAAATATGATTTATGCAGTTTTTTACAAGCAGTGCTGTAGTGCAATTAAATTGCGCTGCAATCTGCAAAACATTTTCAGATCAACTTTTTAATCTTCATATACAATGGTGCCATGAAAATGTGGTTTGAATGTTCTTGATGCAGTGTTACTGGTAAGTCCATTTCCTCCCTTACTTTAGTGAATTTTAACAGAACTCTTGATTCTATGCTATTGGCATGTACTGAATTTAAAAAAAATAGTTCAAGCTGCCTAAATATGTATTATTTGAGAATTGTGAATCATAGTTATATGTATGCAAGTAACAGATCAACTTAATCAACTATTGCTGCAAAAGACTTTTCGTAATGATTATCTTTAAAACACCTGCTGGTACTTGGTGTGGTTGAATAGGAAAAATGTTATTAAATAAAACATTTGTATGAATTTTTGCCAATGTCCAACACATTTTACTGGATTATTGTAACTGAATAATGTTGCTAGCTTCTCCAATATTTTCCTCACACATTTAGAACATTTATTGTTAATGTTTACAAGCAAAAAAAGTAAATCTGTTACAAACATTAATTGTTTAGCTTTATAATTCAAATATAGTACTACCTTGTCCTTATACACTGGTATTCTATGTTATAGAACATAAATTTATTCTCAAATTATTAGTCATTTTCTGTTTTTTTTAATCTATATCTTAAAACTACTGTTGATAACTTTAAAATCCCAAACATGATGCTGTCATAATTGGTATTTTCTACTTACTTTCTCCCAGATTTGCCCCATGTTACAGTGGTATATCTGTTCAGCAGGAGGCTGGGATCCAAAGAGGCTTTTAAGTTTGTATATGAGTTTTAGTGCAGGCTTATGGTTTGTTTTGTTTTGTTTGGGGTTTTTTTAGCCATAGTTCTTTGCACTGCACCAGAGAGCATTCCCAAAGATCTCCCAAGGTCGAGAACAGGCAGTGCAGGGGACTGCAGCTGGAAGAGGTGAACTTTAAAAGCAATGGTGCCTGTGTATGCGTGTGCGTGTGCGTGTGAAAAGAACCTGTGCAGCCTTTAGGATTCAGGCCAGTGATATTAAATGTTGCACCAGAGTAAATAAGCAAGTGCTGTATGTATAACATTTGTTCCTATATCAGCCTTTTGCTTTTTTTTAAAGAACTTTTATTAAATAATATAGAGTAAATCATAGGAAAAATGCAATTCTTTGTTTTTGATATAGTGGTGGACATTTATGCATTTAGCAATATATAGATACAGAACAAAAGGATTTACAGTCCCATTCGGTATTATGTAAACTTTCCAATAAAATATTTTTATGAGTATAGGTTTTGCAGTTTTGTTTACAATCAGTTAAATGTTTTAATGTATAAATTAATGATTAGATCTTTCACCTGAACTGTAGAATTAGAAACATAGTGGGAGGGAGGATGGTTTATAACTTCTAATGGTGTTTTTATATATGATTGTCCCACTCAAATGAAGGACATTCGCTGATCAGAATGTAAACCCAATCTAAAAATTATTCTAATTTAATAAGACAGTGTATTAGCAATTCAGAACTTATACACTATAATTGACAGCACAAGAAGTCTATGCATTTCTACTCAGAAATGTCTCACTGAGTTCATAGTTTATAGCACTACAGCTATCAGTGCAATCCTAGCATTTTTACTCAGCAGCCCAAACGAGCATGGGGGGAAGGGAGGTACATGACATGTGAACGATGATGTCATCACAGTAATATCTTAAGTTATTTACTTGGGTCACATATCAGGTCACAAAGTATGTAATGGTAACTTTTGTATGATGACATCATCACCCATATCATTTTGGTATCTTCCGGGTTTAATGCAAATGCTGCTGAGCCTGAGGCTGTTCTCCTAGGGAATTAGATGCACTGTGCCCTTTGGGATTTACTTCCAAATAAACATGCATAGAGTTGCACTGCACAAAGTAAATATTAGTAGTAAAAACATAATTCATTTTTCCAACTTTATGCTATTTCTCTGTTGCTTGGATCAGTTGCCAATATTAGCATCTTGTACCCACAAACATCCTCATGAAAATATCCTGCAGATGCAGAGTGACTTAAAATGAATGCTCTCATATGGATGAATCTTAAGATAATAAGCTAGAAGAGAAAGTCTAGTCAATTTATATACTTGTGGTTTCTATGTTAGATTAATCTTATGCACACTTACCTGGGAATAGGTCCCATTGAACTCGGTGAAACTTAACGCTGGGAAAATATACATAGGATCAGGCTGTTAATATTATTTGTTTTGGTAAACAATCCAGCTACATATTGTTGAAGGGAACACTTCACATAATAGCTAGGAATTAACTCTTCTTCACTTAAAATATTTATTTTGTGAACTATGAAAAATTAAATAGGATTTTTGGTAACAATTCTAACCAAAAAATATTAAATATGTATGACGACAGCCTTTCAGCTAGAATTGAATTTTGTAGCCCTGCTAATTGTGATGTTTGCTGGTCTCTTGTAGTTATGTATTTTTCTGTTTTTAACTCCAGTACTTCTACAGGCACAATGGTACTGTCTATTTTGTACAATGTTAGATGTGAAATATAGTTAGTTGCATAAAATGAAAGTCTGATGTGATATCTAAAACTTGCATACGTCATTTCTTGCTTTTTCTGTCTAAAAAGCTAACATTAACTGTGTTTCCTCAAATGAGTAACAACTGAAATGGTAGAAATGAGGATGTTACGAAGTAAGTTTCCTGCTTGGTCTTTTATTGGCTTCTAAAGATTATTGCTTTAAGCCACCACTGGGAACAATGTAATTAATTTCTCTGCAACCTTTGGCAAATTATTTTTCCCCAATTTTTAAAATAAATTGCTATAGGTACTATTCACAATAAATAAACAACATAAGGGTAGCTATCCATATGTGGGGGAAAAAACTGAATGAAAGCTACCAGCGATACAGCTATGTAATTGGCCTATCTAGTTATTTAATTTGTTAAAAGTTTTTAGGAAGCTGCTTTATACTTACCCAGTCAGTCTATCTGATTCAGTCATCTTGACAATGACTGGCAGCAACTGTCTAGATTTTACGTAGGTATCTCCTAGCTCTATTTGTGGGTGGCAGGAACTGAACTCTGGATTCTTCCATGCAAAGTATATGTTTCAAAACTAGGTTATACATAATACATATATATTTCTTAATATAAATATTCCACCTTTAGAGTATTTTCTTTTGCAATATCCATCTTTATAAATGGATATTGCAAATGTTATGTTACTTAAAACATATGATAATTTTATCAAATTAAGCTTGAAAGTGATCGTAAGCACCATTTCCTAAGAGTTCCTTTTCATTAGAGTCAGAATATAATCCTAAAAGGGGGCGTGGTGGCTCAGTGGGTAAGACGCCAGGCTTGTCGATCGGAAGATTGCAAGTTCGGAGGTTCGAATCCCTAGCCCTGCGTGCGGAGTGAGCTCCCGCACTAGCTCCAGCTCTTGCCAACCTAGCAATTCGAAAGCATGCAAATGCAAGTAGATGAATAGGTACCACTTCGGTGGGTAGGTAACAGCGTTCCACGCGTGTCATGCGGCCACATGACCGTGGAAGTGTCTTCGGACAACGCTGGCTCTTTGGCTAACAAACGGAGATGAGCACCGGCCCCTAGAGTCGGACACGACTGCACAAATGTGCGGGGGGTACCTTTACCTTTACCTATAATCCTAAACAAATTCCATGGGGCTACTCCCAATGAGTTATTACTACACAGATGTGCTGGATTGCTCTATTTATTTATGTATTACAAAAATGTATACACTATCTGATTTATTACACTCTAGACTTACATAGAGAAAAATAAATTTCTCTAACATCATACCCAAAATATTGCTATCAGCAATTTAAATCTTCCTAACACTATATAGAATAGTACTGTTTTCGCTGTTCTTCTAAAGGATAACAAGGGAGTGACCAACCTAACTTGGGGGGACAAGCTGTATAATGAGAGAGGTGCCACAGCAAAGGCCAATTCTGACTTCCTGTCCTGTTGAATAAGTTAGCTCTAATACTGTGCCATGTAGAGGTCTTTTGCTCCTTATGCAGCCTATGATATGCATGTTCCTAAATACATTCAGAATATAGTTTGCAAATGCAGAGGAGAGGAGGCATTGTTCCCCTCCTGGTTCCAGAAAAAAAGCAGCTGGGAAGAAAAAATAATCCTGCCTGAAATTCTAGAGCTGCTGCCAATCAGGTTGAGATTACTAGATCAAAACCAACCCACTGTGAACACTAACGCAGCTTCTCAAGTTCTCTCCTAATTTTAATTCAGATCAGTTTCCAAGTAGCTGACAGCAGAGCTTTCACTTTATGCACTGTTTCTTGGGGAGAAAGGCAATCATTGCAGATTGAATAGAACGAGCGCCTCTGCCATTATTGTTTTAGTTAACGCGAATACATGGCTTGCCGAAGCTCGCATTTAACGCCTCTCACACGTTTAGGGAATCTTTACCTCTTGCTCAACGCTCCCCGCCGCCAGGACAGGCCTTAGGCCGCCCTCGTGGCTCCACCCAGCCAGCCAGCCACAAGGCCCGACGATCCCCACCCACCGCCACCACCTCCAAACCGCTATGGGCGCTCGGCTCCTCCTCGCTTAGGCCGGGACACCGAACTGGCGCCGCCTTCCTCCTCCCACTCCTCCTCCTCATCTTGCAGCCACGGGGACCGAAGTGGCGTCGTCGTCGTTCTTGCCGCGTCGGCCGCCTTTCCCGAGTCTCTCAAAGCGGCCGAGAACGCGTCATCGCGCCCGGGCGGAGCTCCCGCTGCCGGCCGCCGCTGGGGCTTTCGCTCCGCGGTGAGGCCCCGGCTGCAGTTGGCGGCCGGGGCCGCGGGAGAATGCGGCGGCTGGCGCGGGTGGCGTTGCTGTGCCTGGGCTGCGGTTTGTGCTCGTTGCTCTACGCGTTCAGCCAACTGTCGCTGGAGCAGGAGGCCCCCCGGCGCCAGGGGGACTCCGCCTTTCCAGTCCGGAGGCAGCTGAGTGGCGGCGACGCGGGCTGGGGAGCCGTGGCGGGAAGCGCAGGCCGCGACGAGCGACAGCGGCGGTCGGGGCCGGAGAGGTATATGGCTCGGGTCTTGTGCTCGTGGAGGGAAGAAAGGACCTCTTCCCCTAAAAAGGCCTTTTCTTTCTTCGTTAACGGGGGAAAGTTTTTCCTCTCTCATGGGCGGGTGGCTGGGTGGGTACGTAAGAAAGGGAGAAGGAGGGATGGCAAGATGGTCCCTGGCGAAGAGTTGCTACTAACAGGTCTTAGGCAGAGAGGTCCTAAGGCGCTCGTCGACCCCTTTATGAAGTTTCAGATTGTTCATCGACCCCCAAACATTTATTATATGAAAATAGTTTATGAATACTACTTTAACTAATAGTACTGCAAATAATAATAATAATAATATGGACCCCTTGGATTCTCCCATTGACCCTTGGGGGTCAATATGACTACTTTGGGGAACCCTGTCCTAAGGTGAGCATTTGGCAGGGGTCGTGCTTAACTGGGTGGCATTGACAAAATGTTGCCAGGTAGAAGGCTTCCTGGTCAGGATTTCATCGTAATACCCTCCAAACCGTTTTTTTTTTTACCTTATTTCCCCTTCCCCCTTAATATTAATTAATATTCCTTTCCTGCTGAGCACAATGAAGAGAGTCTCCCCCCCCCCCTCACCGCCATGAAACACCTTGGGATTCCCCTGAGTGGGGAAATAACAACCTTCATTGTTCCATTTTGGCTACATCAGGACTTGCATAAAGATCAATGGAAAATTGAGATAGGGATTAGTGTAGGTGACAGTCATGAGCAGCAAGTGTTCTATACATTTCTGTGCACACTTGGCAGATCAGCATGTACAGGATTGTAGCTTTACTCTTGGAAAACTGTCAGGCACTTGTTCTTATATTCTCTCCCATATCATAAAATAACAGTTCTTCAGGTGATATTAAATGCCCTAAAACTTAAATAGTGGTGTTTTTTAAAATGATTTTGGCTGATTTGAAAAGCTAGGTAGGGGTCAGATGGATGGGACCATCAGGAAACATAAATGGGAAGTTGAAAAAACATTCTGGAAGAAGGCAGTGGCAAATTAGCTTAGAAAACTACATAGATTTGAAGGAGACTGTCTTTTTTAATGGGATTTTTTTAAAAAAATGCTATAAAATATTTTATTTTGGTTTTGGACAAGTTTCACAAGTGGTAAGTTGTGAGCTGAATTTGTGAACTGCTTATTGATATTCCATATTTACAATAATGTTCCAATCCTGGTTATATGAATTACAATTTAGGAGTTTTTGTGGGAAGGAACTTGGCATCAGTTTCAGTAATTTCCTGAATCCTTTCATTTAAACCAGGGCAGCAGAGTAGGACTGTGAAAATAATTCACCAAGGCCATTTGCTTTGGATCAACTTCTTGAAGCAGCTGCAGCCCCTTGAACATTTGGTTGGACTGCTTTGAGGCACCCCCAAGGTCTTCTGGGCATGTGTCATATGCACAGCCCTAGTACACATACAATGGCCACAAGACCACATGCACACACTTCCAATTTGCTGTTAAATTGTAGTTTTTAATATGACTGAAGAGAACATTATTACAATGATACAATCATACTCTGTTCAAATAAAATACCTGTTACCTGATCCCTCCTTGGCGTGACCACTGTCACATTATGCAGACCACCTATCCTATAGTCTTGTCTGAAAACAGTTATGCCCCCTGATTTAATCAGTGAAAAAGACTGCAGCCTTCCAAATTGAAGGATCATAATGTAGAGAAAATTTGTTTAGCATTACAAATTATCTCATCCCTTCTCCTGTGTATCTGTAAAATAATGCAAATATGCTGGTCTATGACGGAAATGTTATTTATTGTTGTAAAATGCAAAAGGACTTTAGTTCATAATGTAAAATGACCAATATGTGACAATTGGGGTCAGACAATATATTATCAAATACGTGCCTCTCTTTTTCCCCAACACCATCTCTGCTTCTCACACATAAGTACTTCATACTGAAAACAAATACAGCCATTATTTGTAGCTAATTATGAATTAATGCCTGCCTTTTGTTTGTTAAAGTTACATGGCAGTCTAAGACAAGGTATATTCATAGCCTTTTCAGTATGCTATCACTTTGGGTCTAAAAAATTCCTCCATTAATTTGGATTCTGGTGCTGAGCAAGGGTGCTGAACTCAAAGGCCTAAATGCCCCTCCTCTCAGCTGTAATTCATTATACCTGAATTCACTCACAACTTGTTCCTAGGCCCATCTTTTTGTCTGGTTTGTTCGTTTGTTCATAATTATATAGCCAAATACCAAATTTAGGATATATTTATGACATTCTTATGACATAATAAACATTTATTTAAACTTACAAAATAGTATCTATGTGATCTAAAAGTGATTTTTAGATGGTATAGAGCAAAAATAGAGCCTTCAACTTGTACCTGTGCAACCTGAAGTTTGGAATCATTCACAACAGATATAATGATACAATATTGTATTTGTAATCTGCACCCCCCATCATAGATGATAGCTGGAATAATTACTTCTTGAATTTCAAGAATGACAAACAAGTTCTCATCACATAATAGGGCAGGGAACAAGCCGAACTGAAGAAACACAAAAAATCAGGGTAACAGAACCCTAGCATAGTATGTATGCTGTTAAAACATTCATGGAATAAAGGACAGTATAATATGTGGAAAATAAAATAACTGGTTCACATAAATATAAGTAGAACTGTAATAGTTCATTTTAGTAAGCCAAATATTTGATAAACAAGTGGACATACCTGGAATTAACCTTATTATTGACTTTTATTATTGAATGTATTTTATGCTACTCTTCAACCGCTAACGTTTTTATACAATCAGCAAAGAAAGACAATAAGACTAAGACTACCAGATCTGGGCTGCAAATATCTGGATAACTAGCTAGAGTTAGAATTTTTTTAAATGATGTGATCTTGACTTGATATAGAGTAAGGGATTGATTAGAGAAATTGCTGTAATTCTTGCAGTTTAAAGTCGGAAGTCACCTCTGTATGTAATCTTTAAAATTCTTTTTTCTTGTGTTTCACACTTTTTTAGTTTTTTTCCTTTTTTTGTTTTTTGTTTTTTATGTAGTTTTTATCTCTTTCTTAAACTTAATAAAATTCTTATTATAAAAAAAGTAGAATTCTTAAAAATCTTTCTGGCAATTTAATCATGGTCTGGATTCTTACAGTCAAGGTCTGATAGCCCTTAAAAAGACTAGGTCTGATAACCACCTGACGTTATGAAGGTTAAAATAAAAACACCCCCCCTCCAAACCTCTAATATATATTTTCCACATTTGGTCCAAATTTAATCTGGTAGTTGTATTTTCAGTTGAGTAATACGGTTCTTTGTAAAAAAGGCAGACAGCAGTGGGCATTTTTAAAAACATGTGGCCAGATAATCTCAATCCAAAATATGTATCAGGCATACCAGATTTTACTTCACAAGTGCCTTATGTCAAATTAAGCCTTAGCAGGATTTTAAGAATAACTGAAGTGAAACAACTTGGCACCCTCATCTGAATGTTTCTGCAAATATGGTTTTCTGATGGATATATATTCCACAGATAATATATGAATCTGGCCTAAACATATATAAAATAAAAATAACAGCAAAGACAATTTCCATAAATTGTTGAGAGGGTGACCTACTGTTTGTTTGTTTCCTTTGTTCATTATTATCACATTTGAATCTAGTATTAAGATTTCTCTGCTTTCCACTAAAAGGGTTGGAGAAATACTATTTTTATAATTTTATGACATTTATTTTTACATATGTGAAAGAAAGTTGTTGCTGATAGAAAAATCAAAATTGAGCAGGATTGGCATGAATGACATTTAGTTTAACTGAAAGTTTCTGCCTTAATTTGTACATTTTGTAATACCTTCCTTTCACATATAGGACTTAATTGTGGGAGATAGTGCTACCAGAGTGCAGTTGCTAGCCTGATTTTTCCACCCTAATTGTGCCAGGACACAAAAGCAAAAATGCATCATTTTACAAAAAATTACTAAAGCACGGTAAATAAAGTAGTTGCAGTGTACTAAATGAAAATAATCATCTTAATTATATGACTAATCAAGACATAATGCCAATTAAATGTAGTGAGTCTTAGTTTCTACTAGCCCCATCTCTGGTATGTTGGAAATGGGATTAGTGAAGGTCCAGATACAATATCACATTCAGATACTCATCTTCCTTTATTATTTATTCCTTGCTTACAACATCCCAGGATCCCCAAATTAACAAAACAGATTGTCCTGCCTAGTAGTAGAAATGAATTTGGTATTGTCTGCCATTTAACCACATAATATTTGAAGGAGGATTTGTGTGCCATTTGTCCGGTGCGTCTAGCAATTTAGAATGCATTGATAATTATAATAACCCTGTAATTCCAGGTGGAATAGGAGAGAATGAAGGAGAAAAACTTGCTTAAGGCTACCCACCAGTTTGTTTGAGCCAAGAACTTCCTTAATTACCTCTCTTAGCCACTCTGCTACATCAGCGTGGAAAGGCATAAAATGTTGAATCCATTTTAAAGTTCTGTTTGAGTTGGGGAGTATGTTTTTAAGTGTAATTGCCAGAAGTGCTCACAATACTATGCCCAAGCCAGTTAATTTATGTCATACAGTATATTTCATGTATAGGGTTGTACTATTAGTATTTACAATTTTATCTGACATTAATTGTCGATCAGTGCATTGTTAGAGCTTCCACAGACTGTATTATGTAGCATCATCAATGGCAGAATTGAATATGGAAAAATACAAATGATTATGAACTTGTCCTGATTAACAATGCACAGAGCTATCAGTATTCATTCTCTCTTTCTCTTTCTCTTTCTCTTTCTCTTTCTCTTTCTCTTTCTCTTTCTCTTTCTCTTTCTCTTTCTCTTTCTCTTTCCGATGATGAAACTAGTAACTCAGAAGAATTCTCTGAGCCATCCATGGCTATGACAGTAATTAAAAAAGCCTCTGTAGGCTTTCCAGAATCTTTTGAAAGTTTGATTAGTATGCTGCTGCAGAAGGCTTTACAAAATACGCATACTTGTATAATTATATGGTATTAATACAGTAATTTTATGAAAATATTTTCTCAGCTAACCATTTTCTTTGTCATTATACTGAACAAGTTTTTTTCTTGCTTTTTGCCTGGATAAAAGAATAAAAAGTTTGGAATCTTAATATACATAATGCTATTCTGTTCATATTATATTTAACATAGAATTGATTCAAAAGCTTTGTAAATAAATTAGAATATTAATCAAAATTTATACATTTACTTTCATTTCTGAAGTGGAGAAAATCACTTAGATGCTATTGAAAAATAAATATACCTTGAGTCCCTTGGAGCTGATTAGTTTTCTCTGATGAGTCCCAGATGTATTAGAATATAAACATAGTCATAGACAGAACATAGATGTCCACGGAGGGAGGAGGGTCGGGGGGGGGGGGAATGACAAAAACAATACAAACCTTACCTTTTATACATGGTCATGCTGTTGCATGTATGTACAAAAGGGGTAGAGCTTATAGTATGATGTAATTTTCATAATCTGGACAATTTCATGACGGATGCTTTCTGTTAATAATATTAATACTATTCTGCTTCCTTTTCCCCACCTCTGTGGCTGTGGCATATGAAGAGTGTGTGTGTGTGCCTTCAAGTCATTTTTGGCAACTGCCTGGACTTGTCCCTGCAGTTTTTTTGGCTGAGAGAGAGTGACTGGCCCAAGGTCACCCAGATGGCTTTGTGCCTAAGGAAGGACTGCAACTCATGGTCTCCCAGTTTCTCGCCCAGTGCCTTAACCAATATACCAAACTGGTTCTCCTGGCTTATGAAGAGGGCTGGGAAATGACATTTTGTATAGGATTCACTCAGAAAAACAATATAGTACTTTGGTATTATTGTACTGTTTCCTACTTGCTGCAATGGTACTGGAGGAAAACGGAATAGATTGGCGAACTTTTCCTTAAATACTTGGAAAGCAACATAGTTTGGGCAGATGAGTTTCTGTAAATGTAGGAGTTTGATCTTATCATCAACTGCTCTGAATTCAGGATATTGAAGACTTAGTTTCTCTAGCTTTTACAGATTAGTTCCTTATGATATTGACAAGGAATTCAGGTGAATAAATACAGTTTATCAGCTAGTTGACAGACACTCAAACCCATTGCCTGCTAATGACACTGAACAAAATTTCAGTGGCAGGCTATTAAACTTCACAGAAGTCTAAAATGTTCAACTAGGATTGAACAATTTGCACCCTGTGTCTGGCTCCTGCGGCAGCGTATTTGCAGCCCCAGAGTGGAAACACTCTGCATAAAAAGTGGAAACACTCTGCATAAAATTTTGAATCCTTTTTAAAGTTCTGTTTTTGTTGGGGAGGATCTGAGTGCCCTTGAGGCTACCATAGCATTTTTGCTATGATGTGAACTGCCAGAAAAAACCCACTTGTAACACAAAATGGGAAATTCTAGATGTGTAAATAGTTATTATCTTTATTTATTTGAAAGACTATTCACATGTTCAATCAAACGTTCTGTCTCATTTAGTTATAGTTTAGTTTTGTCCCAGCTGGGGTTTATGACAAATATTTCAAATCAGATTTCAAATCTCATACTACAGGTGAAGCATTAAATATGTTACTGAGGCTGATGACAGTGAAGCACAACATTGTACCATGATGACAGTTTCTGAAAGAGAAGAGAGATTTTTGTGAAAGAATAGAGAGCTGAGAAAGAGCCCATATCTTGATTACTTGTGTTAAGAAACACACACAATTAATTTTATGCTGGCTGTGGCAGATGTGTAGATGAACTGTGCTGCTCTTTGTGATGTTGGATACTTAGTGAATGTTGGTTATAAAAAGGTCAAATTTAAAAACATGTATGTATACCTATAAAGAATCCAACTGCTGCTTCAGACCTGAAAATATGGAAAGTAGTAAGGGATTTATTGATCAATTATTTTTTCCAGCCATTAATTAATTCATACTTTTCCCTCATTGCATTTTGGAAATTAAAATGCACAGTACTCCAAAGTGACTTTGTATTTTAAGATTGTTGATTGCTTAAATGTAAGATAAGGTTTGATATTGAATTTGTTTACTTAAATATAATCATGCTCTACAGCAGAGCTTTCCAAACTGTGTGTCGGGACATGTTAGTGTGTCGGCTGCAGTGTCTGGGTGTGTCACGGCTGCTGCTGCCTCCAAACCTGCCCTGCCAGGATTCCACGCAGGTCCTAGTGCCTGCCTTGTGCCTTGCTGCCTCCAAACCTGCTGTGATTCCGCGCAGGTCCTAGTGCCTGCCTTGTGCCTTGCTGCCTCCAAACCTGCTGTGATTCCACACAGGTCCTAGTGCCTGCCTTGTGCCTTGCTGCCTCCAAACCTGCCCTGCCAGGATTCCACGCAGGTCCTAGTGCCTGCCTTGTGCCTTGCTGCCTCCAAACCTGCTGTGATTCCGCGCAGGTCCTAGTGCCTGCCTTGTGCCCTGCTGTAAGAGTGTGTCGTGAAATGATGCATGTCTAAAAAGTGTGTCACCAACATGAAAAGTTTGGAAAGCTCTGCTCTACAGATCTGTTTAGCTACTTCTTATTGCTAGATGAAAGCCATAACACAGTGTGATAATTGCTGTTCCAGTTTGTTTAGCAGAAAGGAGTCAATCTATTTTTTTTTATCCGTTCAATCGTGTCTGATTCTCGGAGACTGCCCGGACAACTCCCTGCAGTTTTCTTGGCTACGTTTTTCAGAAGTGGTTTGCCATTGCCTCCTTCCTAGGGTTGAGAGAAAGGGACTGCCCAAGGTCACCCAGCTGGCTTCGTGCTTAAGGCGGAACTAGAACTCATGGTCTCCCGGTTTCTAGCCTGATGCTTAACCACTACAACAAACTGGCTCTCAAACTGGAACAAAGCTGTTCTAGTTGGTTTAGCAGAAAGGAGTCAATCTATTACAGAAACATCAACAGTTTGGTCTAATGGTTAAGGTGCTGGGCTAGAAACCAGGAGTCTGTGAGTTCTAGTCCCACCTTAGACATGAAAGCCGGCTGGGTGACCTTGGGCCAGTCACACACACACAGCCCAACTCACCTCACAGGGTGGTTGTTGTGGGGAAAATAGGAGGAGGAAGGAGTATTAGGTATGTTCGCCGCCTTGAATTATTTATAAAAATAATAAAGGTGGGATAAAAAGATTAAATAAATAAACAAGCAAACAAACATAAAAGTAGGAAATTTGCCTAAGGTCTTTCTGACTCCACCTACTGTACTACTGTATACAGAACACCGAAAAACCTATTTCTTCCCCAATATTGCCTTTCCAGTTGTCTGTGGTAATTCTTAGTAATTGTTTGAGCTTTATAATTAAAATGGGATGAAATCTTAGTTCTGAATAGCAAAGCTATTATTTTTAAACTTCATATCTTGATTTTATGAGTTGCTTTATAGATACCATAGCCCAGTGTTTTTCAACCTCAGAAACTTTAAGCTGTGTGGACTTCAACTCCCAAAATTCCCCAGCCAGCATACTGAGGTTGAGAAACACTCTGATAGCCCATAGATTTGGAAATGACAAAGGGCAGCTTGTCTCCAGCCCAACTGTTGCAGCAGATGCTTTTATTAAAGGGAGTATCAGTTTAATATACACTAATTGCTTTATGACAGGCATATCTTTCTTTGATTAAAGGGTTCCTATGGGCAAATGAAGCTTGGTGTCTCCACCTGAGTATAACTATATAGTGGGAGGAACAAAAACTTCCTTTTAAATTTCTCAGCACTATTTCTTGTGGAGTATGCAATTCATTCATTCATTCATTCTGGTTTATTACGGTCACTGACCAGTACAAAGTATGCAATTCTGGCATTAACTATTTAGTGGAAGCACAGCTGTTTTGCATCACAGAAATTGTCGTGTAAAATAAACTATATGCAGCTGCTTTCTGCTTACATAGGGATGAATTTTAAAATTCTCCCTGTGAAATACTAACTCTGAGAATTTAAAATATATTTTTAGTGCCTGTGTTCCTACTGGAAATTTTCTATAAACTGCAGTTTCACACTGTGTCTGGTCTATTGCAACTGCATTTCTAAATATTTAAAATGCATTTAAGAAGTGAATGTAGTAACCAGCTGTAAAAAGCCTATATTTTCTGATTGATTACATTACTAAGGATCAGCTTCACTGAGGTTAATGAATATTACCAGTTCCTATTGAACTTAGGTTTTTTTATGTCTGCATATTCCATGTGACTCACTGTTAGAATACTTTTAAAATATTTTATTAGTAGCATATTATGTATTTTTGTATGAAAAACACTAAACAAACTAAGTATATTGATCATAAGAAAAATAAAACATACTGAGGCAATACTATTTTGTCATTTTGAATTATCCTATCAAATTTATGTAGCATAATTATCATGGGCACAATTTGTTAACCAAGAATTTACTGCATTTAGTATGGATTATATACAAATATGTTTGTCCCAAAGTAATATTTCAGTCAATTGTGCATGTTATCCTCCATAATAATAGCCATTTCCACTTCCCCTTGCATCAGTTTCCTGGTGGTCCTCTCCCTCACCCCTTTCCCAGTAGTCAGCATTTTAACTCTACTTGAGTATTTTATTTTGTATTTTCTGAAATACATATTTGTATGTTTGTAAAAACTTGGTGTTTTTACAAAAATGTTTCCTAAATATGCCAGCATTTTATTTGTTTATATAGCAATTTGTATACTCTGAATTTTGAAGAATTTGGCTGACAAAAAAAAGAATAAAAGAATATTTTGAAGAATATTACACTGATAATAAAAGTATCAGTATAAGTAAGCAATTTGTATATAAACCATCTTGTTTCATACAAATATAATAAAGCACAATCTATAAAAACTCAAGCTGTGATTCCTTCCATCCACCATAAATCACCAAATGCTTATCCCCATATGCTTTTACATGCATGGTGTTCCACAGCATGGGGAAGATGCCAAAAAGCTTGGATTCTGAGACCCATCACTTGACTTCACATAGATTGGGGACCCTCAGCATCTCCTGTCAGGAAGAATGCACTAAGTGGAGAGTACCTACAGGTCCTTGACTTACGACCTTATGTTTATCGACTGTTAGAAGTTACTACGACACTGAAAAAAGTGACTTGCAACCAGTCCTTGCACTTAACAACTGTTTCAGCATCCCCGTGGTCAAATGATCCAAATTCGGGCGCTTGGCACCGTTGCAGTGTCCTGGGGTCACATCGCCATTTGCGACCTTCCCAGCCAGCTTCCGACAAGCAAAATCAATGGGGAACCTTGTGATTTGCTTAATGATCACACTATTCACTTACGGCCACAGTGATTCGCTTAACCTCCGCCACAAAAAATGTCTTAAAATTGGGTGCAGTCACATGATGCTTTGCTTAACGACTGCACCACTTAACAACAAATTTTCCAGTCCAGTGCTTTCCAAACTCCCGCCGTTGGCGACACACCAACAGCGGCGGTGGCGGCACGGTGGCCTCATGTTTTGCTCTAAAACCCGGAAGCACTGATGACGTGCCACTGCCGCCGCCGCTGTGCACACCGCCGCAGGAGCAGCAGCAATGCGCCATCACCACTTCCGTGTTTTGTTGCGACACACTAAAGTGTTGCGACACACAGTTTGGAAAGCTATGTTCTAGTCCCTATTGTGGTTGTAAGTCAAGGACTACCTGTACTCAGTACTTCAATCTTATGTGTAAAAGTGCTGTAATGGCTACATAATAATTAAATCTCACTTTTAAAATTTAAGTATACATTAATTTAGCATAGGGAAATACATCCAAGAAGAAATAGATGCTGCTTAGAAATATGTTTAGCTTTTTGCTTAGCAACTTGCAACTTATTGTCTCCATGAAATGCAGTGTAATACATATATCTTAAAATACAAATTTTAAAAAAGTAGATGTTAGCCAAAATGATACTAGCTTTATAGTTGTGCAAATAGAATATTGAAAGGAAGTAAATTATTCACAAGCGATAAATAGAAATTACTCCAAAAATATGTAGAAGGTGATTGAACTAATTGTATTGTAAAATACAGTCAATAGCACTAAAACATAAATCCACATTCATTGGGATCTCCTTTAAAAGTTAAGATTTTTTTTTCACTTGTTTGTGTATGTCACTGACATTTTTATTTATTTATAGATAGCATCTGCTCTATGCAAATATATTTAATCTATGCAATTATATTTAATATAAAAAACAAGTTTAATAGTAAGAAATGATAAATGTAATTAAACCCGTATGTCAGATATTAAGGAATTGTGCATACTTATTTAATAAATACCATTGATTTTAATTCTTATGGGATTTGACATTACACTGATACTAGGCTTTTTGGTTAAACTTTTTACTCCTATTAGATTTGTCTTAATACGGTACAGTGAATGTTCTACAACTTAGGAAGTTCTGTCTTCAAATAGTGAAGTAGACCATTTAATAATGAGGGTTTTTTTTAATGAGCAAGTAAAATATTTCACTGCAATCTCTAATGATAATACATAATATTCATACAGGATTGTTTCTGTCTTACCCTGTTAGGTGTAAGAATATTTCTGTATCTTACTGGAATTCCTATTGGATGCTGCCCTCTGATGTTTGTGGAAAGAACTGCTTTTGGGAAGCTGCCCATAGGTAGGCTTTGACAGAGTCTTAATTGCTCTATTAGCTAATTTTAGACATGCTAATAAGTACTTCAGAAGGTAGAGAAATACTGAAGCAATTACCAACTGTTTTGGCTTTTTTTCTGTCACACTACACTTAATAGACTTTCAGGTTATATTGATTTAATTTATTTTAAAAAGTTTCCCATTTTTAAATTATGCATTTCTTTAAACAATATATACTTTAAAATAGGCATACTAACTGTTGTAGCAATTACAACCTAATCAGCCTAGGAAAGTGTCCCAAACTGGGGTGGGGGGAGGAGTTTTTCTCTCTATATACCAAGTTACTAAGCAAGATCATATCATACAGCAGGGCTTTCCAAAGTGCCGCCGCTGGCGACACACACGGCGGCGGCGGCGACACACGCGCGCATGGCGGGGGCGTGCGGCGGCGCACGGCGGCAGCGCGGGGGGCGTGCGGCGGCGCGCGCGTGCATAGTGGCCGCCGTGCACGCGCGCGCTGCCGCTTCCGGGTGGTGTGGCGACACACCACGCTGTGTGTGGCGACACACTTTTGTGTCGCGACACACAGTTTGGAAAGCTCTGTCATACAGCAATAAAGTCTGTAATATATGTTGTAATTATGTGATTTTCTTTTTTTAATTCAAAGTTTGCCATTGATGACTTTAGTCAAAATTTGAAATGGTGAAATGATAGAATTTGAGTTGAGGAAAAGATAGATTCCTTTATTTTTCTTCCTATTGATAGGAGGTCAACAGAAAGACAAATACAGTATTAGCCATGGAAGAAGTGGACAGCCTTTTTCTCTCTTTTCCCTAGCAGTACTTTACACATGTGTCTAGATTTCTACTCTCTATTCATCTAGAGCTTCTAGATCTAAATTGCAAAAAACTGTCTTTGCTCTCATTTTGTGTTTATCTGGATTTTTGCAGTCCAGATCTGAGACTCCTAGGTATTACATGTTCCTTGTCTGCCTATGGAAAAACTCCCAGCAGCTTCTAATAGGCTCTTATTGAATTACGATTGGGATAAGAAAATAAATAGTAGGTATTTCTCCATTTTATCCCCAAGTGAGAAAGGACATTTGTCTGGGCTGGTAATGAAGACAAATAGAGATTTGGTTAATAAGGTGATAACCGTGAATTTTCTTCCCTCAATTTTGAAAAAAAGAATCATGCAACATGCCATGTAGTTTGGCTTTGAAGCTGTAATTCTGTACATGCTTACACAGAAACAAGTTTATTAAAAGAAAGTGAAGTGTACCGGTAGGTAAGTATACAAAGAATTTAGCTGTAAATGTCAAGAATTTGCTTGAAATAGCCAAATTCGGAACTGTACTTTTCTAGAGAATGTCACTACTTTTGGTTAGTGGAATAATTTTTTTTCATTCAATCATGTCTGATTCTCGGAGTCTACCTGGACAAATCCCTGCAGTTTTCTTGGCAAAGTTTTTCAGAAGTGGTTTGCCATTGCCTCCTTCCTAGGGCTGAGAGAAAGTGTCACCCAAGGTCACCCAGCTGGCATTGTGCTAAGGCGGAACTAGAACTCACGGTCTCCTGGTTTCTAGCCTGATGCCTTAACCACTACACCAAATTGGCTCTTAAGTGGGATAATAAAGATTCATAATTTTCAGAAATATTGCAGTGGCATTAAAATTACTCTGGCTCATTGTGATGTTTCCTTACTTTAGGGATATGATGACTGTTAGTTTCAGCATTCATACTTATGGGCCCACTTTCGACATATTAAACAATGATTTGGCACAATATGACTGCAGGTTAATCATATGACATTGGGTGCTTAATAGTGGAACTATGATTTAGTTATGTCATGCATCTTTCTTATTCTCTTCCTTGCTCTAGTGCAGTCATGAGGAATAGATCTGGGCAGCTAACAATAATTAAAACAGCATAAAAAAAAGTGAAACAGAAACAACAACACATGTATGATCTGCAGTAGGGTTAAAAACAAATTCACCGATAACAAATCAACACGACCACTGCACAGGCTCAACCACACCTGCAGATCCCCAGACCTGGTGACAGAACCATGTCTTTAAGCTGTTGCAAAACGATGACAGGGTGGTAGCCAATCTAATCTTTATGGAAATAATATTCCAAAAGGTGGGTACCACAACAGAAAAGGCTCTTTTCCTAGGCCCCACCAAATGGCACTTCTTAATAGATCAGACCCAGAGAATCCCTCTTCTGCCCGACTTAAAGGGATGGGTAGACATAATTGGGAAGAGGCAGTCCCTTATAAACATGGCCCTATGCCATGAAGGGCTTTATAGGTTACAACCAGCACCAGAAGCATACTGGCAGCCATTGCAGCTCACAGAGCAAAGGTGTAATAGACGCTGATTGAGGAGTGCACATAACTGCCTGTGCCGCTGAATTATGTACCAGCTATAGCTTCTAGATGCTGTTCAAGGGCAGCCCCATGTAAAGTGCATTGCAGTAGTCCATTTGGGAGGTGACCAAGGCATGAGTGGCCATGAGCAGGGCCTTGCGGTCTAGGAAGGGGCACAACTGGTGCAAAATACAAAGTTTTGCAAAGCCCCTCCCCTAACCATGGCTGCCACCTATTCCTCGAGCAGGAATTCTGAGTCCAGGAGAACACCCACATTATGCACTATTTCTGCTTGGGGTGGCGTGGCCCCAACTAGAACTAAAGATGAAAAATCCTTGGGAGCAGGTGGCCGTAATACCCAAAGCCACTCTAGGGTTGCTAGGGTTGATTTGAAGCCTGTTGTTCCCCATCCAAACCCCCACAACCTCCAGACACCAAGACAGGATCTTTACTTGGGCAGCCAGGGGTGGAGATGTAAAGCTGCGTAACATCAGCATACTGATGACACCTCACCCCATGCTGACAGATGACCTCACCCAGCAGCTTTATGTAGATGTTAAACAAGAGTGGAGAGATATTTAATGTATTGTAGGACTACTTAATGTAATATTTAATGGAATGTTTAATGGAATATTTAATGTATTGTAGGACAGCTTAGGAAAATTGAATTAATGAACCTCTTAAAGATACTCATTTACCACTGTTTTTTACATAGTTGTACTGTATTGTAAGGAACTATTTGAGTTCATGTGAGAAATGCTTTTTACAGTTGTTGCTGTAATATTTATGGCAACCCATTGATAAAATTTCCTTCAAAATACAGGAATATTGCAAGCCAGAAATGTTCCTTTTTTTAAAACAAAAAACTTTGCTGTACTTCAGATGTTTTACCTATTTAAGGGATAACTAAAAACACTCAAATATTAGTTAAAACCATATATATATATATATATATATATATACATACATACATACATACACACACATACACACACACACACACACATACACACACACACACACATACATACATACATACACACACACATACATACATACACATACACACACACACACACACATACACACACACACACACATATACATACATACATACAGTATATATGTATCTGTATCTGTATCTGTGATCTGTTCTTGCCACTGGGATTTCTTGTTTGTCCTATTATATCTGTCTGTCCATCCATCCATTAAATCCAGGATTCTCTTGTAGCATTCACATATTAGTGAAATTCTGGTACTGGAATTTGACTATCTTTCAACTGATGATATATTTCATCTACTCATTTTAATAACATCTAATAATATATAATTATATATTTACTATTTACATCTTAAGGTTAGCAGTTTATTGTCTGAAACTTACTACATTTAGATTTTCATTGGAATTTATTTTGATATTATTACAGAAGTTTCATGTGTCTACAGTGTGAACCTTGACAAATTTCTTCTGCCCATTAGTCAATATTTTCATTGAATTTACTTTTGGTTCCTGGTTTATTTCCCTTACAACAATGCATTTATTTTAGGAGCAAGAAATGAGATTGTTATGTATAGGATGTAAAGTACATAGTAATAAAAGCTGCTGAGGTGGTATTATTATTATTATTATTATTATTATTATTATTATTATTATTTAATTAATTTATATAACCGCCCATCTCCCCCAACGGGGAACTCTGGGCGGTTTACAATAAATAAAATTAGATAAAAGCATAAAATATAAAATATATAAACCAACAATTTATACAATTAATATAATATAAAAAGGTATAATGCGATAGAGCAGTGCTTCCCAAACTGCTGCCGTTGGTGACACACCAACGGTGGCGGGGGGGGGCGCGCGGGGGCATGTGCAGCGGCAGGGGTCTCTGCTAAAACGCGGAAGTGCTGATGGTGCGCCGCTGCTGCTGCCGCCACTGTCCACACCCCCGCTGCTGCTTCCGGGTTGTGTGGCGACACACCAGACTGTGTGTTGCGACACACTAAAGTGTCACGACACAGATTGGAAAGCTGTGCGATAGAGAATAAAATTTGTTGTAAGATGCAAAGTTACGTGGGCTGCATTCTCAACCAAATGTGTTTATTAAAATGGAATGTACTTTGAGAAAAATGAGATGCTTTTTTAAAATAAAAATTCATGAGCGGATAAGTTAGGAAAATATGTTTTTATAGTGCATTTAGAATTAAAATTACAAAAAAGTGGTTTAAAAACTTGGTCTGATAACAGTTGGGAAATCTACCCTTGTCATTCTCTTGGTAGTCGTAACTAGTTTTTCTCAAACTAATAAGGTTAAGTAACATTAATGACTAACTTGAACAAAGAATGTTTCATTTCAAATGCAATATTGAATGTTTACATTTAGTATTGTCTCTGTGGAAACAACTACTACTTGTATTTTTTGTATCAGATATGAGTTTCCAAAACCTCAGCCTTCTGAGATGATGCACTTGGCAGTGGTAGCCTGTGGTGAAAGATTGGAGGAAACCATTACTATGTTGAGATCAGCCATTATTTTCAGCATCAAACGTCTTCAGTTTCATATTTTTGCTGAGGAATCATTACACAGTGACTTCAGAGAAATAGTAAGTATTCAGAAAAGAATGTATTCTTGGATTAAGGTAATTTCGTTTGTCTTTTTCCACTAACCTTAAGGCTGCTTGATTTCAGTATCTAAATCTGCCTAGATCTGAATTCAGTGAAGATTTTTTAAAACTTTCTAATTGGGAAACAATATGTTTTCATGAGCAAAAAACATGTAACTTGGGTATACTGGCAAATTATATGCTTTTGTTATATAAACCCCTGCTGCCTTCTCAGTCATAAGTGGATCTACACTACAGTATTCAGCAATTGTATAGCAATCTCCAGCTCTTTGACCTCTAAAGTTGAAAAGAAAATTAGTAATAATTTGTTTATTGAAAAGCTAATTACATAGCTGTCTGTTCAACCATTTCCTGACAAAGCATGTCTTCATTTTTTCAATCCATTTCTGAGCTGAAGAAAATTGCTCCAGAGTGGTGTTTCACTTTGCAGTCAGCAAAAACTAATAGCCATGACCAGTAAAATCAAGCGTTCCCTTTCCATTCCAGAACTCTCTATAGCAGCTTTCTCAACTGGGGTTCTGTGAGAGGTCCCAAGCAGTTCCTTGAGAGAGCATGATTGGAAAAAAAGTTGTTTGAACTTTGCACGCCACGCAGTGTTAGCATTTGCAGTAGTGGGAATTTTTATGCCCTGCAACTCAGCTACCAGCTTGCTGCTTTACTGTCTAAGCCAGAGCTTTCCAAACTGTGTGTCGCGACACATTTCTGTGTCGCGGCAAGGGCCCAGGTGTGTCGCAGGGGAACCCGGAAGAGGAGGCCATGCACCACGTGGAGCCCCGCCCATCCCTTGCCGCGCGGACAGGTCCCTGCTCTGAACCAAGCTCTTGCTCCAGAAGCCAGGTAAGCTGGGGGGGAGTGTGCGGGGACGCCACTAGGCTGCCGCACTGCGGGGGTGGGGGGTGCAGGGACCACGAAGCGCGGCGGCCGCAGACATGGCTTTTCCCTCCCAAGAAGTGCCAGCGGCAGCCGAGAAAGGGATGGGGAGGCGGCTCCGCTGCCCTCCTCGCAAGGCCCCCGCGCCGTCCGCGTCTCCGGCTCCCCCTTCCCCTTGGCGGCGGCCCCAGCCAGGCAGAGGCAGGACTGGGCGGGCGGACAGGCGGCGCTCTCCGCCTTTGTGGCCTGGCCTGGCCTGGCTGGGGCCGAGCCGAGGGAGCCTGCCGGCGGCTCTGGCCCGACGAGATGGCTCCTGGCACTCCGGGGAGACCCAGCGCGGGCGGCGGGGACGGGGCAGAAGGAGAGGACCTGCCGGCGGGAGCGCGCCACGGGTGGACAGGCGGCGCTCTCCGCCTCCGTGGCCTGGCCTGGCTCGCCGCATAAGATGGCGGCGGTCTGATGCGCGGCCCGCGAGAGCTGAGCTGGGGCCAAGCCGAGGGAGCCTGCCGGCAGCTCCGGCCCAACGAGAGGGCTCCCGACACTCCGGGGAGACCCAGTGCGGGCGGCGGGGACGGGGCAGAAGGAGAGGAGCCGCCGGCGGGAGCGCGGCACTCGGAGCGCCTCGCCGGTGCCTGCCCGCCTTTCACCAGAGAAAGTAAGACGCCGCGCAGGCGGGCGGGTGGCTGAGAGGCGGGCGGGCAGGGGGTCTGACTGTCCTTCCCGGAGCTGCTGGGCCGGATGGAGCGGTGGGGGACTCGGCATCGCTCCTTCCAGCGGGCGCTCCAAGCCATCGAACAAGGATCGATCAGGCCCGGGGGCAGGGCTGGCCGAGGGGCTTGGGGGGAAGACAGGTCCCTGTTGCCTGAGACATCCTCACGCATCCTCCCCCCTTCCCCCCACAATATGGCAGCAATAACAGGCAGGGCCCGAAAGAGAAGAAAAGCCCCAAGAAAGAGCGGGGATCCTGCACTTTCCACTCTCCAGAAGAGCGTCCCACACTTGGATCCATTTCTGCCAGAGCCTTCGTGGCAGGTGGTGGTCACTGTAGTTGTTATTGCTGCCATATTGCGGGGGGAGGTGGGAGGATGCGTGAGGATGTCCCAGGCAACAGGGACCCGTCTTCCCCCAGCCCCTCAGCCAGCCCTGCCCCCGGGCCTGATCAATCCTTGATCGATGGCTGAACAGCTGGGCTTGGAGCGCCCGCTGGAACAAACGATGCCGAGTCCCCCACCGCTCCATCTGGCCCCAGCAGCTCCGGGAACGACGGTTGGACGACCCCCTGCCCGCCCGCCTGCCTCTCAGCTGCCTTTCCGCCCACCGGCGTGGTGTCTTACCTTCTGTGACGAAGCGCGGTGGAAGCCAGGCAGGCGCCGGTGAGGCGCGCCTTGTGCCGCGCTCCCGCCGGCGGCTCTTCTGCTTCTGCCCCGTCCCCACCGCCCGCACTGGGTCTCCCCGGAGCACCGGGAGGCCTCGGGTTGGAGCCGCCGGCAGGCTCCCTCGGCTCGGCCGCAGCTCAGCTCTTGCGGGCCGCGCATCAGACGACCGCCATCTTCTGCTTGTAGACAACAGGAGGAAGCAGCGAGCCAGGCCAGGCCACAGAGGCGGAGAGCGCCACCTGTCCGCCCGCCCAGTCCTGCCTCTGCCTGGCTGGGGCCGCCGCCAAGGGGAAGGGGAAGGGGGAGCCAGAGACGCGGACAGCGCGGGGGCCTTGCGAGGCGGGCAGCGGAGCCGCCTTCCCATCCCTTTCTCAGCTGCCAGGCCACTGGCACTTCTCGGGAAGGAAAAGCCATGTCTCCGGCCGCCGCGCTACGTGGTCCCTGCACCCCCCACCCACCCCCAGCGTGGTGGCCTAGTGGCGTCCCTGCACCCTCCCCCCCAGTTGCAGCCCTACCAGGCTGCTAACTTACCTGGCCTCTGCGGCGAGAGCTGAAGAGCTGGGTTCAGAGCAGGGACCTGTCAACGCAGCAAGGGATGGGCGGGGCTCCACGTGGTGCATGGCCTCCTCTTCCGGGTTCCCCTGCGACACACCTGGGCCCTTGCCGCGACGCAGAAATGTGTCGCGACACAGAGTTTGGAAAGCTCTGATCTACAATTACATACAATACATACAGTACAAGACTGGGGGGCCGGGGGTGGGATTTGGAGCCAGGAGCCAATCACGTCAGCCGGGGGCGGGGTTTGGAGCCGGGAGCCAATCACGTGGGCCGGGGGGCGGGGACTCCTCATTAGTGTGTCACGAAATTATGCATGGCTAAAAGGCGTGTCACCAACATGAAAAGTTTGGAAAGCCCTGGTCTAAGCATTGTAAAATCTAGATAGTGTAGGTTAGAAGTGAATTATATTGTGATTTTGAGGAAGGGGAGTTATGCAGCAGTTCCCTGAGTCCTGAACATTGAAATAATGGTTTTTCCAGAGTAAAAAGGTTGAGAAAGGCTGTTCTATATTATTTGCCTTAGAGCTAGTGAGGGGAGTAAGAATTGTCCACCAAAGCAATTCAGAATGTATATGCACCTGCACACTTGTTTTTGTTTCTTTTCTTCTAAGTGTTAGACCTATGCAGATCTCATCAATGCCATGAAGCAGTAGCACTTTCTTCAAGATTCAGTAAGGCTGCTTTGTGGTCCTCCTGAGAAGTGAAGGATCTAGAAAAGTCTGAACTGATGGAAGAGTCTTCTGTGGTCAACTTTTGAGCATAGGTGTCTGCACATAGAAATTTCTCAGGCTATCCAGTATCTACAAAATATTCATAGCATATTGTAACACTCATACCATGATAGAAGTGTAGTCTTATAAGAAGCATGTAGTTTCTTAAATTGTCACTGCAGTGTTTTTAACTGTGAATACAGGCAATCTTAAGTTATGGTCTTGTCTTGTATAAGGTATATGTGTAAACCAACTTGTAAGTTTTATATAAATTGAGAGCCAATTTGGTGTAGTGGTTAAATTCCTGGCCTAGAAACCAGGAGACTGTAACTTCTAGGACTCCCTTAGGTATGCAAGCCAGCTGGGTGTCTTTGGGGAAAATAGGAGGTGGGAGTATTAGGTATATTTGCCACCTTGAATTATATATCTGTATCTGTATCTGTATCTGTATCTGTATCTGTATCTATATCTATATCTAATGATTTCTTCCTCTTAAGCTGGAGATGGTTACCACATGAATTGCATTTGTTTCAATTCTCCTCTGATACAGTCTGAATTTGGCAACATTAGTATCCTGCTGTACCATGGGATAATGATTATTATTATTATTATGACCTTAAGTGTATACATGCTAGCTGTCTTGTGTGAAATTGAAAAACAGGCAAGGTCCTTTTCATAGAAAATGTATTTGTGATGAATTGTGAGTTTGGGTATTTGGTGTTCCAATTTGCAGAAAGAGGTTTTTTAAACTAACATTGTTTTCCAAAACACACATTATTTGTATTTTAAAGATACATTTTAGGTTGTCTTGTTTTATGTACTCTCTGCATCTGATCTGTGTTTTTCATGAATTGCAAGTGATGACTGATCCAAGATATTGTCACCCTCTTAGCAAAATATAATGAGTGCTGTATTTTTTAGAAAGGTGGCATATAAATCCAGTAAAAATGCAGAATAAATTGACAGTATTATCTATTCCTTTCACAAATACTCATTTAATTTTATAGGATTGAAAACATACTTACTGTTTAATAACCAAAATGAGAAGTAGGGTAGTTAGAACTTTGTTCATCTTGCTTTTATATGTTTGATTCGAAAATACTAAAATATGTTTTTTTTTTCAGCTTGATAATTTGGCACATAATGAAAAATTTAATTATACTCTATACCCCATCTCATTTCCAACTGAGAATGCAGCAGAATGGAAGAAACTATTCAAGCCCTGTGCTTCTCAAAGACTTTTCCTACCTGTAAGTGGAAGTGGTAGTTGTTACGCAAAATTAATAATTCTTTTGAAAACCTTATCTAGACATAAGTAAAAAAATAAATGTGATTATTTTATTAAATTTATATATGCTTCTAGGGATAGAAATTTGAGTTGTTTGGTAAGCTGTTGCTGTTTGACTAAGCATAAAATGTAACTTTTTCATTTATTTATTTAATTTTTATCCCACCTTTATTATTTTTTATAAATAACTCAAGGCGGCGAACATACCTAATACTCCTTCCTCCTCCTATTTTCCCCACAACAACAACCCTGTGAGGTGAGTTGGGCTGAGAGAGAGTGACTGGCCCAAGGTCACCCAGCCAGCTTTCATGCCTAAAGCGGGACTAGAACTCACAGACTGTTTCTAGCCCATTGCCTTAACCACTAGACCAAACTGGCTCTCATTTTAAATTATTAAATTATTTAAATCTTAAATTATTCATTTAAGAACATATGGCAATGTAATAATGTGCAGGACTAGTTCTGCCTTTTCAAAAGTAAGCAATACTACCACGTTGAAGCATAATCAAGTTGAATATGAAGAGATGGGTCATTACTTGTAGGTTAAGATTCTTGTTCCAGTATTATGTTACGTTCCAGCTACTTCAGACTAAAGTTGATTGTGCTTTAGCTTGGAAATATTACTGGAATTCTGATGGGTAGACTTAGCACCGTACCTCCTTGCAATTTCCTCTCTCATGAATCAATTAATGAAAAAGTTATGGGTCCTAATAACCCGAGGAGAAACAGCTTTACCCACCAACCCAACAGAAGTTTGAAGGCACATCTATGTATTCAGGACATTTGCCAATGTACAGAATCACCAGCACACAGCTTATGCTGAATGGATGTAACATCATAGAGTTGGGAAGAGCAATTTAGATTTTGAATCCGACCCTTTGTTCAATACAGGAATCCAAATTAAAGTATTCTGAACAGATACTTTGCATTCTGTACCTAAACACACCCAATGAAGAGGAACTCACCATTTCTCTTGATAATTAGCTTCACTGTCAGCCTTCTCTTAACATTAGGAAGTTTTTTTAACATTCAGTTGGGACATGTCTTCCTGTAACTTAAAACTTTTTTTTTCCTGTATCATGTTCTTTCCCTCAAACAATAGTGAACAGGTCTCACCCAATTTTCTTTGTGACATCCTTCAAATGTTAGAAGAATACTATCATATCTCCCCTAGGTTTTCTCTTTTTGAGGCTAAATATCCTGAGTTTGTTTAATCTTAGACTTTCTAATTGTCATACATCCAGCCCACACTTAACTAGGTTGCTAATCAGAAAACTATGGGACCTCTATCAAATACTTTGCTAATAATAGCACTGCCGCAATCTACTAAGGAGGTTACCAAGTTAAATAAAAGGGGTGGGTGGGGGACAGTCTGATATGACTTCTTGACAAATCTGTGCTGACTTCTAGCAATTACTGCATTGTTTCCAAGGTGCTTACTGATCAGCCTCTTTACTTTGATAATACCTAGGTGTATTGTATATCTCATCCTTGGGGTGTACAGGTGATGCAGTTGAGATGCTGTTGCACTGCTTAGAGGCTGTAAGGGCCTGGATGGGGAAGAATAAACACAGAGAGTAGCTGAGTGTTTTTGAAGTTATCTGACTGCAGGGATATTTGGTTCTGGATGGGGTTGTGATCCCTCTACTGAATAGGTTCATAATGTGGAAGTCCTCCTGAACTCACAGCTTCTGTTGAAACAGCAAGTGACAGCTGTGGTCAGGAAGACTTTTACAGTTTCATCTGATGCAGCAATTACCTTTTCTTGAGTGAAAGGTCCTTCTCATGGGCACTCATGCCTTAATCACTCCTGTTTGGACTATTACAGTGCACTCCACTTGAAAACAGTAAGCAATCAAAACCTGGTTGTTTTATCAAGCCTTGGAGGGGGAGATAAAATGAGAGAGATTTCTCCTGTATAGGAATATAGAATTATTTGGGTTTTTATGGTTTGTTGGCATAGGAATTTTTTAATATGTAATGTTTGTTTGTTTGGTTATTTCTTTGTTGTTTTAATCCTGTTTATTTATGATAGTATTGTAAGATGCTCAAAGCTGGTTAATGATTGGAGTGGGATTTAAACCCAGTAAAATGGATAGATAGACAGACATATAAATACAGTTTATAACTATTCTAGAATGTTCTCAGATATCACTCTAACACTGAGTGTTCTGTGGTTCTTGCATCCTTTTCTTCCTATTTGAATGTAGGAGCAACCTTTTCCCCTGGCACTTCAGCAGTTCTCAGGCTTTCTCAAACTTAATACATAAAAGTTCAGCTAGACAATTGCAAATTCCTTTAGTACCATCTCATTCAATTCTTCTGGCCTTGTATATTCCCTGATCTATATTTCTATTCGTCTGCCCCTTCATCCTGCTCTTCACAGTTCATTAGTGGAATATATACCCTCTTGGGAAAGACTGAGACAAAATCAAAGCTGAATAGCTTTGCCTGTTCTTTGCTACCAGTGAGTATTTTGCCATCTTCACTTAGCAGGTGATTTGTTTTCTTTTCTTTCTATCTTATCTGAAGAATTTATTGTTCTTAGTATCCTTCATCAACTTCAGCTGCCTTAGCTCTCCTGACTCTATATGTATTGTTTTGGGCTTCTACCTGTATACACTCTTCCTTGGAGACATTTCTCTTTTGCCATGTCTTATCAACTCAGAATTCATGCCTAGGATTTTAATTTTTATTGTTTTTTTAATTGAAACATTCAGGTATACAAAGCTTTGGGGTTTTTTTCTAGCCTTATATTGAATGGAAAACAAAGATTAAGTGACTTATTTATAAGTGTGCCCATTTCTCTTTTTCCAGGAATTCTAATAGCTTCTAGAATTAAAAGCAGGAAAACAGAAAACAAATAACACTTCAAAAATAAAAAAATACTAAAATAAAGTCACATCAGAAAATTGATCGCTAACGTAACAGTGTATTTAAAAAATCTAAATTTAGCCTGTAGGGCAGAGCTTTCCAAACTGTGTGTCGCGAACAAAAGTGTGTCGCCACACAGTCTGGTGTGTCGCCACACAACCCGGAAGCGCTGATCATCATCAGCGCTTCCGGGTTTTCCCGCGGCGACACACCAACGGCGGCGCACAAAAACCCAAAAGCGGCAGCAGTGCTTCCGGGTTTTGGTGCGCTGCCGCAACGGCGGCACTTCCAGGTTTTCCCGCGGCGACACACCAACAGCGGTTGGTGTGTCGCCATGGGAAAACTTTGGGAAGCCCTGCCATAGGGAATCATCTCATGGGCTACAGTATATTGTGCTTTTATTCTTGTATGCTTTACATTCAGTTCATCAAAATAAAAAATAGATGATTTAAAGAATAGATGCGTAAATGGTTACTTTTGGAGAGCAATAATCATAAATAAATATCTTCACAATAGTTCATTGAACAAAATTTCAGAGTTTGATGTTGATTTTGTTTCCAAAACTTTTTTCTTTTATAGTTAATCCTCAGTAATGTGGACTCTCTACTGTATGTTGACACAGACATCTTGTTCTTAAGACCTGTTGATGATATCTGGTCTTTCCTGAAAAAATTTAACTCTACTCAGATTGCTGCTATGGCACCAGAACATGAAGAACCTCGTATTGGGTGGTATAATCGCTTTGCTAGGCACCCATATTATGGAAAAACTGGAATAAATTCTGGAGTAATGTTAATGAACATGACCCGCATTAGAAGAAAATATTTCAAGGTTTGTGTTTTGGTTCATTTTACATTTTCAGTACTTAACACTGTAAATTGAAATGGCATGTTTTCTAGTATTACCGTAGAATGGACTCTCACTAACCTCATATAAAGCCGATAGACCATATTGTTTTCTTGTTTCCCAAATAAATGCTTTTTTTCAATGTAATACTTTTTGTCATTTATTTTTCATTATTTTTATTTATTTTTCATTTTCTAGTGCTTCTTCCTACAATGTATATTCATTTCTCATCGTTCTTTTACCATGAAACTTCCTGTTAAATAAACTGGCACAGTAGATATTTGTACAATGAGTATGGATGCCAGTCTAACCAGAAGGTGGTGCTATTAGACTATTGACTTAAAGCTTTTGAATGTCTATAAACACACAATTTGTTAAGAGTATATGTTTATGTACAGTTTTAAGCCATTTGTTTAATTCTCATAATCTGTCCAAAACAATTCCTCACTAAGAATACTGTTCATAAGTGACAGACTCATAAAATGATTAATTCCAAATGTAAAAAAAATATAGCCCAGCTCTTTAATCTTGATGCAAACTCCAAATCTGGGTGTGGAAATGCAGCATCTACTACCCTTTCCAAGTTTTATTTTTAATTTTAAAATGTTTGAATTAAAATCTATGACTCGCAGGTGACTGCTAGCATGCCTTTGGGTTCCATGTGTCACTGGTGGCCTGAGAGGTTTCATTAAAGAAAGGAAAAGCAGTAGGGAAAAGCCAGGTTTTAACCTTGCATTTGAAAATTGCAACTGTCCTAGCCAGACAAACTGCAGTAAGAAAATCCCCCTCCCCCCAAAAAAAGAAGGTTTGTTCCTGTATGGTTGTTAGATTGTTTTGGAGGAAGAAGGCATTTGGAGGGAGGTTTCTCAAGTTGTTCTTAGGGAAATATAGATTTATGTGAGGGAACAGAGTCTTTGGATATTTCTGCCTTGTGCTGTTCAGCCTTTAAAGGTCTTAATAGCACATTGAATTGTACCTCAACGTATGTTTGTAACAGGATTGTGCAGTATTTCAGATTCAAAGGCAAAAATATGCTTTGGGGTGTGGAGTAGCTTCACAGTCTTGGCAACAGACATGGGTACTTTAAGGAGTTGTAGACATCCCACATAACCTGAAATAAACTTTCATTGTCGAGTCTAAAATGCTGTGCAGCCCTACTTGGCAACCAGTACAGCTGAAATAAGTAAGACCGGTGTTGTATGCTCTGATCTCTTTGTGTATATGTGTGATGGGCACACCTTAAAGGAGTCAGACTTGACTCCTGGGGACTGCCTGGACAAGTCTTTCTTAGCAACATTTTTGGAAGTAGTCTGCCATTGTCTTCTTTCTATGGCTGAAAGAGAGTGACTGGCTCAAAGTCGTCCAGCTGGCTTCATGGTAGGTTTTGAAAGGTCCTCAGAGGCAGCCCCATTGCGAGTGATCTGAGTGAGGACAAAGCACGGGTCATCCTGGATAGAATTGCATACTGGTGGAGATGCTCCTTTTGTATCTTTAGAACAGAGCATAATTATACTGCCTATTTGTTAGTGGCTGAGCTCTCTTGAGAACACTGGGGAAGTTGCAAAATTGTTGCCACTGTACTATGCTCAAACCTATTTGAACAAGCCTAGTCTGTGTTGTTCTTTTTTTTTTAATACCATTTTTATTAAGAATTTTGATTACAGTAGTAAAAACTAATACAAACTAAACTTAGAGAAAGAATAGAATAGGAAAAAAGAATAAAAAGTGACTTCCAACCTTCATCACAAGTATAAACAAATTTAATAACTCTTCACCCCCTGTACCAGACCACCTTACCTGTCTCCTGAGAAACCTGTATGCGGGTCAAGAAGCAACAGTTAGAACCGGACATGGTAACAACCGATTGGTTCAAAATTGGGAAAGGAGTACGACAAGGCTGTATATTATCACCCTGCTTATTTAACTTATATGCAGAGTACATCATGAGAAATGCCGGGCTGGATGAATCACAAGCCGGAGTTAAGATTGCCGGGAGAAATATCAACAACCTCAGATATGCAGACGATACCACCCTAATGGCAGAAAGTGAAGAGGAACTAAAGAGCCTCTTGATGAGGGTGAAAGAGGAGAGTGCAAAAGCTGGCTTGAAACTCAACATTAAAAAAACTCAGATCATGGCATCTGATCCCATCACTTCCTGGCAAATAGAAGGGGAAGAAATGGAAGCAGTGACAGATTTTATTTTCTTGGGCTCCAAGATCACCGCAGACGGTGACTGCAGCCATGAAATTAAAAGACGCTTGCTCCTTGGGAGGAAAGCTATGGCAAACCTAGACAGCATATTAAAAAGCAGAGACATCACCTTGCCGACAAAGGTCCGTATAGTTAAAGCTATGGTTTTTCCAGTAGTAATGTATGGCTGTGAGAGTTGGACCATAAGGAAGGCTGAGCGCCAAAGAATTGATGCTTTCGAACTGTGGTGCTGGAGAAGACTCTTGAGAGTCCCTTGGACTGCAAGGAGGTCAAACCAGTCAATCCTAAAGGAAATCAACCCTGACTGCTCATTGGAAGGACAGATACTGAAGCTGAAGCTCAAATACTTTGGCCACCTAATGCAAAGAGAGGAGTCACTGGAAAAGACCCTGATGCTGGGAAAGACTGAAGGCAAAAGGAGAAGGGGACGGCAGAGGATGAGATGGTTAGATAGCATCACCGATGTAACGAACATGAATTTGAGTAAACTCCGGGAGACAGTGGAGGACAGGAAGGCCTGGCGTGCTATGGTCCATGAGGTCACGAAGAGTCGGACATGACTAAACGACTGAACAACAACAACACCCCCTGTAAGGTTAAACAGATATCTCTTCATCCCATATCCCATCCCTTATCTATAAGAAAACTTGTCATTCTGAAGGTCTCTGGAGAGCTTCCAAGGAACTGGTCTACTCACTGGTTCCTTGGTCTTTGCCGTGGTCATCGGCTCTGCTTTCGCAGACCCACCTTCAGTTCTCCATACCTCCCTTGGAAGTCTAGTCTGTGTTATTCTTTATACTATAATGTATACTATACTATAATGTTCTTTTTCTCTTGACATTTATTTAGTTTTTTAAATTATAATTTTTGTTTTTTAAGTTTGATTTTTTTCAGTCTATAACCTTTGATTGAAATAAATAAATTGATTAATAGTGCTTAAAGTTTGAGAATAAGCCACTTTAAAATGGTAGATATGATATAATGCCATAGCAGTTATTTATATATCATATAGGGTATAATGGTTAAGATGTTGAACTAGGACTGGGTGGACCCACATTCAAATCCTCCCTCAGTTATGAAAACTCAGTGGGTGACTTTGGGATGGTCAGTCTTTCTCAGTCCAACATACCTGTCCTATGTTGAGTACATAAAATGGAGATCTGTGAGGCATGGTCTGAACCCCTTAAAGTTATACCTGCCATTCCTTTCCTTTTGGGGGCTCAGAATGCCATGATAGTATCAAAAGTTGCTGAGAAGTCCAGCAAAACCAGTAGAGATACTCTTCCATTTTCTAGTTGCCAGCAGAGATGATGAATCTCACAAACTGTTTCAGTATTGATCCTGATCCTGAAACTGATTCAAATGGATCCAGATTATCTGTTTCATCCAGTACATAATATTAAAGCTGTGCCAGAACATGTTAGCTCTACGAATTATACATTTCATACCTTAGACACAAAATGATGATAGTATCCAATTTGTTGGAATCTAAGGATTTCTTCAACAGGGAACAACCTATTGTGGTCTTATATGGAATAGCCCTTCTTGATTAACAAGTTTCCCAAATCAATCTGCTATTCCTGATAAATTGTATTAAAAAGGGCAGTACAGTTAAAAGTAGCTACTTTAGACTTTCCAGGCATATATCTCTTTTCTCAAAATTCCAAATGATGAGCAAGAAGTGACCAGTCTCACTCATTAAATATAAAAAAGATGGAGTCCTAAGTTGGTTAAAATTTTTGCAAAGTACTTAGAAAATGAGACCGCATTAGCTACAAATAAATGTTCAGCTTTCTATGTCTCAGTTTCAGGGATAGGAGTATTTATACTTGCTATGCTTTTGCATTTGTGTCTCTCACAAATAAGAAGGTACTTCTTAAAATAATATGAGTTGGCAGTTTTTGGAATTTGGAAAAATTACTTGCCTAATAGTAGAACATTAGAAGAAAATAATAAAGAAGTAAACAAATATGTGAATGTCTTTCTTATTCATATTTCTAATTTGACCCAAACTCATTAAAGAAACAGCATATAGCTATTATAAATAGCTATTATTGGATTTAAAAACAAGTAAATTGTTTCTATCAATAGATTATTCTATCTTTGCATCTACTTAGTTAAAGAGAGGCAGAAACTGGAAACAAAGTGTGAACAGTGTAGAGTTCATATAAATGGATATGCAAAACTTTCTAAAAGAAGTTTCCTCTGCAAAAGGATATTTATTGTATTAAGCAGATTTCTGGTGTAATGCGAAGCTGAATTTATGTTTTAAAAATTATCAGACATCTCTCTGAAAAGCTACCAGGATTGTGACATTTTTTTTTTTGCATCTTTTTCTAAGGATGGTTTTAGACTCATGTATTCCATTTTTAAATTCAGGTATTTGGAGGTAGCTGAACACTATTTTGTTTAGCCTGGAAATGTTTAATGCATTGTTAGACAAGACTGAAATAGCTAAATCTCTGTTTTTGCATATCCTTTCTTACTCGTTTTTGGAAAGTTACTTTATATTGACCCTTATGAATGTTTGTCTTAGCTTATTTATTTTATTAATTTTTATCCCTCCTTGTTGTTGTAAATGTTTGTAGTTTAATCTGGTGGAATCTAAACTCGAGATTCTTTTGTTTTTATTTTTTAATAAATATTTAAGAGTTAAAAAGAGCATTGCCTATCTGAACCAAAAAGACTTATTACCATGACATAATACTGCATAAAAATGAGACATTGTATGATAAAGACTAATTAAACATATATTTTATCATAAAAAGTAGGATCTAGATCCTCTTAGTTCTAATTCTGGTATTTTGGTTTTGATTTTGAAGAATGATATGACATCAGTACGATTACCTTGGGAAGAAATCCTCATGCCGCTGCTGAAAAAATACAAGTTGAATATAACATGGGGTGATCAGGATCTTTTGAACATTATGTTTTTTCATAATCCTGGTAAGCTGCTTTTTAAAAAAATGCAATTTTGATTGTGAATCTTAATATACTATTGCTATTTGTGTTATACAAATGGACTCTGTTTTACAGTGCTCAGGTGCTAATCACATAACCACCGTATCAGTTGGATTTTGATTGTCTGCAAGGCCCATTTGTTAAACTTTTATAGACCTTTAACAGTAATTGGGTAACTGCATTGTTGAAGGGTGAGGGGGGAACTACAACAGTAAAAAGTATAATTTCCAAATCATTGGAACAGAAGTTCTGTTCCACCTCAGCTTGGTTACTGTGTCTTGTTCAGACAAACAGACAGTAAAAAGAAGAGCAACAAATATGGTCAGGGGATTTCATTCATTCATCCATCCATCCATCCATCCATCTACCTTATATGGCCGCCCGTCTCACAAGAAGAGAGACTGGGCTACGTACAGCAAAAAAAGTATTTAAAAACTAGACACTAAGTCCTATGAAAAGGAAAAAAAGGGACAGGGTATGTTTTGCTTTGAGAGAAGATGACTGAGACAAGGAAATATAGCTCTCTTCAAGTAGCACAGAAGAAAGCCATTATGCTTTCTTTAATGTCCTATAGTACCAGACACAAAATAATGGTATTAAGTTGGAGGAAGATATTTCAGTTGAATGTTAGGAAAAACTTCCTAATGGTAAGGGCACTTCAACAGTTGAACCAGTTATTAAATGAGGTTGTAAGTTTCCCTTCGCTGTGTGTATTCAAGCAAAGTCTGGAGAGAAATCTGTTAGGCATACTTTAATTTTGATTTCTGAATTGAGTAAGGGGTTGGACTTGATTGCTTAAATCCTTCTATGAACAGTTTGCCTAGAATCATTATGTTGAGGGATTTTTTGTTCTCTATAGAAAGCCTTTTCGTTTTTCCTTGCCAATGGAACTATCGGCCTGACCATTGTATTTATGGGAGCAATTGCCAAGAGGCAGAAAAGGAAGGAATATTCATCCTTCATGGAAATAGAGGAGTTTACCATGATGATAAGCAGCCAACGTTTCGTGCTGTTTATGATGTAATTAAAAATGTAAGTAAATATTTTAGTCTGAACTTTTAAAATTTAAAATAATTCTTAGAACTCTAGTTTTATTTTTAGGTCTCATTTTTGTTGATTCCTATCTATCTATCTATCTATCTATCTATCTATCTATCTATCTATCTATCTATCTATCTATCTATCTTCTATTCAATTTATATAGCCTCCCATCTCAGATCAGTGACTCTGGGCGGCTTACAATAATAAAAACGATACAAAAAATTAAATATAAATACAACTGAGAGATCTTAAAAACTATTGGTGTTAGCACAACCATGAAGCAGGGCCCTTCACAGACTCGGGGCCCGGGTACAAAGCCAGATCTTCAAGGCCTTCTGAAAAGCCAAAAGGGTCGGGGCCATCCTAATCTCAGGAGGAAGATGTTCCAGAGGGCAGGCGCCACAGCAGAAAAGACACGTCTCCTGGTCCCCGCCAGCCAACATTTCTTGGCTGACGGGACCCGGAGCACGCCCATCCTGCCAGGCCGGATTGGACGGGTAGAAACAACTGGGAAAAGACGGTCCCTAAAGTAACCAGGTCCCAAGCCATGAAGGGCTTTAAAGGTGACAACCAGCACCTTGAATTGCACCCGGAAACACACTGGCAACCAATGCAGCTCCCGAAGCAGTGGTATTACATGTGCTGAGTAGCCGACACTATTTACAACCCAGGCAGCTGCATTCTACCAGCTGAAGCTTCTGAATGCTCTTCAAGGGCAGCCCCATGTAGAGCGCATTGCAATAGTCCATATGGGAGGGCATGAGTGACAGTGAGTAGTGCCCCCCAGTCCAGGAATGGGCGCAACTGGCGTACAACCCGAAGGTGTGCAAAGGCCCTCTTAGCCATGGCTGCCACCTGCTCTTCCAGCAGGAGCCGTGAGTCCAAGAGGACCCCCAAATTGCGCACCGGGTCCGTCTGGGGCAGTGCCACCCCATCCAGGACCAAAGATGGAAAAACCTTGGTACTGGGAGGCCCAAACACCCAAAGCCACTCAGTCTTGCTTGGGTTGAGCCGAAGCCGATTGCACCCCATCCAGGCCCTACAGCCTCTGAGATAGGACATCCACGGCATCACTCAGACAGCCCGGGGAGGAGATATAAAGCTGGTTATCATCAGCATACTGATGATACCTCACCCCAAACTGTCGGATCACCTCACCCAGTGGCCTCATGTAGATGTTAAATAAGAGGGACGAGAGAACTGAGCCCTGTGGCACACAGTAGAGGCCATGGACTGGACCTCTCCCCTCCTGCCAACACCGACTGGAACTGACCCCGGAGGAAGGAGAACCAGTGCAACACAGTGCCACCCACCCCCAACTCCCGAAGCTGGTCCAGAAGGATACCATGATCAATGGTATCAAAGGCCGCCAAGAGGTCAAGAAGAGCAAGGATGGTCGCACTGCCCCCATCCCGCTCCCGTCAGAGGTCATTCAAGAGCGCAATCAATGCCGTCTCAGTCCCATATCCCGGCCTGAATCCTGAATGAAAGGGGTCTAGATAATCCACTTCATCCAGAGCCCTTTGAAGCTGCCATGCGACCACTTTCTCAACAACCTTCCCTAAAAAGGAGAGGTTGGAGACTGGACGGAAACTATCCAAATTAGTTGGGTCGAGCGATGGCCCCTTCAGGAGGGGGTGCACCACTACCTCCTTAAGAGCCGGCGGGACCACTCCCTCCCTCAAAGAGGAATTAACCACCGCCCAGACCCAATCACGTGTCCTCTCCCGGGCAGCCTTAACCAGCCAGGAGGGGCACAGATCTAACATAGAAGTGGCTGAACTAACAACTACAAGAACCCTGTCCACTTCCTCAGGTTCAACAGGCTCAAACTCCTCCCAGATAACCATGCAAGACTCAGACCCCGTAGCCCCAACTGGGCTTGCATCAAGGCTGGAATTCAACGGAGAGCGGATGTGAGCGACTTTACCTGCCAGATGCTCAGCATATTCCTCAAAAAAGCCCTGAAGGTAGACCCCCAAATTACTCCCTCCAAGGAGAGGCCAGGTCACCTGAAACAGGGCCGCTGGGCAGCTATCTGCAGATGCAATAAGAGCAGAGAAATAACCTCATTTCGCCACCCTTACCGCCACGAGGTAGGCTCTAATAGCGGCTCTAGCTTGTGTTTGATCATCTTTGCTCCCCGTCTTCTGCCAGCGGCGCTCTAGGCGTCTCTTAGCCCTCTTAAGCTTCCTCAGCTCTTCCGTATACCATGGGGAGCCACGGGAGCCATGGGTATGAAGAGGCCACTCAGGCGCGATCTGATCCAAAGCCATGGCCACTTTCTCGTTCCATGTGGCCACCAAGGCTCTGGTTGGACCGTACAGCAGTCTTCCCAGAACAACCCCAAGCTCCCTCTGAAACCCAACTGGGTCCATCAGTCGCCTGGGGCGGGCCGATCTAATAGGCCCAGCCTCCCTGCAGAGGAGGGTGGTGCCAGGGAATTGGAGGCTCACCAGGAAGTGATCTGACCATGACCTCCCCCAGTTTCAGAACACACTGCCAATGCTCTGACAGAAAAACCAGGTCAGGCGAATGACCACTATTATGCGTCGGGCCCTGGATGACTTGGTGGCCATGAACTCCCGAGTTACCTCTGCCCCCGCCCCCAAGGAAGGCAGGTTAAAAGCCTGGGGAACTCCACTGCCAACCCGGCTACAGAGTCGAGCTCAGGCAGGGAGGTTGCTATGCAGCAGGGAGGCTGGTACAATAGCAACAGTCCCAACTGATCTCTCTTAGAGCCCAACTTAACAAATAGGGTCTTGCACCCGGCAATCTGAGGAACAGCACCCCTGGATGCCTCCCAAGTATCTCGGATGACCACCACCACCCCACCACCCCTACCCTGGGATCTTGGCTGGTGCCACACCCGGAAACCAGCTGGGCACATCTCAGAAAGGGGATTTCCCCCCTCCTCTCCCAGCCAGGTCTCCGTAATACAAGCTAGGTCAGTTTTCTCATCCATGATCAAATCATGGATGAGGGTGGCCTTATTACAAACCGACCTGGCATTCAGTAGCAGCAGCTGACAGCCCAGGGCCTTGAAAGTGTGCCAACTGGGGACCGGGAGTAAGCTCGAGGAGCTGGAATGTGCCACAGGAACAATATACTTCTGGTCCATTCCCCGTGTGCAGCCTGCTCTTCGTCTTCCGCCAAATTTTCCCATACCTGTGAATACCGGGATGTTACAGCCTGCCCCCACTCCTCCAAGGCCTCCCCCTTCCCCCTGGCTAAATTGATCCATGTTGAAGCCTGTAGTCTCCCCCCCCCCCCCCCAATACATACACCTCCAATTATAGCCTCCTTCCGGGCCATCAACCCAGGGTGCTTCTGCTTCTACTAGCACTCAGCACCTCCAGAGAAACAGCCCACTCCACCCTATACCCTCATCCTCTCCCCACCAATCCACTCTCGATTGGCAGGAGCTCACAAGCCCAGTCCATCTGTCCATGGAGTCTGCAGATTTGCCAGTCCCTCCACTCGATTCTCCAACCCGCGAAGAAGGTAAAATGGCTGCACAGGTAGGCAGGGGGAGGGGAGCCACAGCTGCAAGGATAGAGCTGAAAACGACATCTCAGCCCGACCTCGCATCCGCTGCAGCCCATTCCCTACCCCCCAAAATTCCTTGATCTTAGTTTCCAAATTGCCTTTGTTGCCTCTGTTGTCACCACACCGGAACTCACACTTTCTGCGCCAGCCAGCTAAAAGCCGCCTGTCGCCAGTGCGCTTTCTTCCATTGCCGCGCAGTCGAACGCTGCTCAGCGCGCCATAGCTGATCCACGCACTGCAGCTGCTCCACACACCCAGCAGTCCAGTTTTCCAACTGCCGGTCCCGGGGAAGCAGCACTCCAGCCAACAGTCCAGCCAGCAGCCACCCAACCAAGGAGGTGAACCCCCCGGCGCCACGTGTAATTCTGTCCCAAACCATGGCCTAGCTTAATGAGGGAAACGAATCGCACAGGCTTGATAAAAAGCAGCATCCACTGGGTCCAGAGGGGGGAAAAGCCCAAATCCACAGAAACTCCACCACCTCTTCATCCAACTCTCCAAACTACTAACCTGCTGCAACATACTAAACAAGCCTTCCAATCAATATATTACCAGCAGTTATAAAATAAATAAATGCAAAGTGCATGTTCCAGAATCTATGCTGAAATATTCAAGAATAAAATAAGCTTTGAAAGGAAGTAAGACTTTGGGCTATACTGAAGGGCAGAAACTATGTCGTTACTGATTTCATTGAGACATTGCAAACCTCAATAACATTAAGCTTTTTAATTTTAAACTTCACCAAGACCAGGTGAGACACATTATTTTGGCTCAGGAGCACAATATTATGCTCAAGAAATTCCATGCATTATGTTGCTTCTATAAATGCTTGTAATCAGTAGATCTGCACTGATGAACCAAAGTAACAATTTCTATTCAGAAATGTGATAATTCATTGTTTCCTTTTTATTACTAAAATTATATGTGATGCTTTGATATTGAAAAGCTTAATTTCTATGTCATAGCTGTATAATTTAGTTACTTTATTTTGTGATATTCGTAATATATAGATGTCTGTTCAAGTCTTTCATGCTTGGCATAACTATTCAGTTTGCCTGTTCTGCAAATAAGGTTTCTAATAAACTATTTATCAGTCTTTCAGCATACTCACTGAAGAGCTATAAATGCAGCAATGTTGCTTATTTTAATGTTCATCCTATCTTGTATATAACCTTCAAAAATCAATAGTATATTTTAATGGTGCTTTGTGGCATGTTGTCATATAGGTATAAAAATGAAAAAAAGTACTATTGGGGGCCTTAGAACACATTACACCAAAAGAAAATGTGGTCTCATAAAAATACAATTTCTTAGTTCCTTTGAGTATTGCCAGAAAAATATTAAGAAAAGAAAACCTCTTGGCTTTATTTATGATCAGCTTTTGTTTATGCATAAAGCACAGAAAATATGTAGATCAATTCCAGTAAAATTAATAAAATTATTTTATTTGTAATGTTGTGTTTGCATATTACTTCATTTATAACATATTAACTAACAGGATTAATAGTCCTTTACTTCAGGTTTGCATTAAGTACTGTGTGTGCTTGTTTATAACTCAGTTTAATGAAAGTGCCCCTTCTTTAATGGTTCTATAGATTACTACTTTTATACTATTTCAACTCAATATATTATATATTAATATATTACTTGAATATTGTGGGGGAAGTTCTATATATTTCAGGCCAAGCTACATTATCAGAAGAATGTGCTCACAAAAATTAACACATTAATTTAAGTGCTGATATGACTTTTATGTATCTTTGTGTGAATATTTGTATTTTCTACAATTTTTAGGCAAATGGATTTGATTTCATTTAAATTGACAACTGGACATTGTGAATAGTTAGATGAGATTGCTGCCTTGCCTGATGAGGATTAAGTATATTAAAAATAGGGGCAAGTTTTTACTGGACCTAGATTATTTTATTTAGAAAAATATATTTATAAAATGTAATGTTTTGTGGTGCAATAGCAGTTTAAGAACTACATCAGAAAACCTGGCATTGTTGGAATGGCATTAGTCTGACTTACTAATACAATGTTTCTGATACTTTTCCAGTATTCGTTTGGTGAAGACCTTGTACATGCCTTGCTTCTACCTCTTGAACTGGAACTACAGAAGACACAACACACATACTGTGGAAGAATATACAAAGTATTCATAAAACAACTCACAAAAAGTATAAGGGACCTTAGTAACAGAAGATCTAAGGAAAGGTGATCGTTGCAGGCTCTGCTCTCCAGCCTTTTGTATTGAACAGGACCAGTGTAGGAGAATATTTGATGCCTGAAGGCTATTCCTACAGAAATGGCTTGTTGCCCTAATAAGTTGTTATTTGAAGTCTGCATTATCTCCCATTGTGGACAAAATGAAGATAGTGATCATCTGAGGCATCTGCAAGTTGGAGGTTGGGAACAGTGATGAAACATGGCTTGTGAAACCACGTGTGTCTTACATACTTGCATCTGACATTGGGGTACAAGTACAAAAGATGGGGGTTTGCGTAGTGATGTCACAGTGCATGTTTTGTAATTGGGGGGGTCATTATGTTTTTTACCAGATTTTTATGGGTTCATCTTGAATTATTCTTTGCAGATTTTTTTTACTTAGTTGAGATCTTTGAAGTTGAATTAGTATACTGCAGTGAGTTAGGAGAGATACATTTTGTATTCAGGTTTAATCTTCATAATTCAGTTGCTTATAAACCTCAAAAGAGTCAGATAAATATGAAGGTGTTTATGTTTTAGGAATGGCAGAATATATTGTCATTCCTAATCTCAATTTTACTAAACTGTGAATGAGGGAATAATTAAGTCAGCACTATCTTCACTTTAAAAGTGTAAGAATACATTGTTTACAAAGCTCACAAGTTACTTTGTTTCAAAGAAATGTGATGTGAAAATGACAATCTATATGTGCCTTTGTTTTCATCTCTTATACTTTAAAAGATTTGACAATCATGTTTTACATATATTTAGCTGTAAACTGCATATGGTAAATAGAATGTTCACTCTACACAAGGATTACTTATTGGAAATAAATTTAAGCTTTTCAGTACTTTAATTATATATTGCTATAAATAATTCATCAGTCTGATATTCTACAACTGTTTTGAATTGTAATTTTTCTCAATTCCAGCCAGCATGGCCGTACTGGAGAGCATCAGGTGCTAATACACAACAACATAAATCTAAGGAACTTTATAGGCAGAATAAAAAGCTTGGGATGGGCATGTTCAATAGATCTTCCTATACGTCCCCCAATATATAAATAATGGTCCAGTAAATTAATGTGAATTGTTATGTCATGAATGTGTTTTCAAATTTCCTATAGTTCTGAACGCACTTTGCTATGTATCGGAGAACTATAAACCTAAAGTATCTTAGATGCAGAAAACAGCCTTGTCAGTATCCTCGTCAGGATACAGTGGCAAAATGTGGCTGGATTTTTATTTTAACTGAGGTTGAATTTGATACAGATAACTCTCAATACAGTTCAGATGTTTGATTTTACTATTTAGAGAGGAAAAATCACTGTAAAATATTTGCTTATTTTATTTTAATACTATATTACAATCTAAATCTTAATAAGCTAAGTCCATTCTTACAGTTCACTCAAATTGACTTATATCCTAGCCCCATTCAGGCATTATGATATTCAGAGTACTTGACACTGAGCAATTCCCCACTATCACTGACATAGGTCTAATGATGTCAGTATCCAGACATGCTAACTTCTCCTTCCTGGAATTGTAAGTGTTGATGTCTGCATGGAAGCCACATAGTGGACGATCTGGATACCTTACCACCTGAATGGGTTATAGTATACTATATAAAGTATTGTAACTGAACTTCATTTGACATATGTTTGCATACCAAATATTTATTGTACTTTAAAAAATCTCTGAATACATTGGAACTGTGCTAGCTATAGTTTTTAAGAGAAGAAGAAAAGAATGTTCTAAAAACAGCAATTACTACCAAATGTTTTGTTGTATATTTTTTTTATTATAATTGTTGAAGTATGCGTGTACAAGAAGTTGGAAATAGCTGAAATTTTTGCAATCTTTGTTCAAGTGGATGGAACTTTGTTAGAAACTCAGATGTTTTGGCATTGGACCTTAGCAGTTCAACTGCAGTCATTTTGAACTTCTGGAAATTTGGGATCCAAAGCTATAATGCATATTTCCCTTTCTTCAGTTGCTAGTCCATAACACCAATTTATGGTGGTGTTGGATTACAGCTTCCATCTTTCCCAAGTTAAACATGAGCTAGCAATGTGATGCAGCTGCTAAAAAGGCAAATGTTAGCTTAGGATGCATTAACAGAAGCATAGAATCCAGATCATGGGTAGTAATTGCTCTAAGTTACTCTGCCCTGATCAGACCTCACTTGGAATACTGCGTCCAGTTCTGGGCACAATAGTTCAAAAATGATGTTGACAAATTGGATTAAGTTTAGAGAAGGACTACCAAGATGGTGAGAAATCTGGAAACAGAGCCCTTGTAAAAATGGTTAAAGGATCTGGTATGTTTAGCCTACAGAAGATATGAGTAAGGAGAGATATGATAATGGTTTTCAAATATCTGAAGGACTGTCACATTGAAGAGGGAGTGGACCAGATCCAGTGAGTTAAAACTACAAGATTCAGACTACATGTCAGGAGAAACTTCCTGACTGTAGAAACTGTGAGCCAGTAGAATAGACTGCCACATGAAGTGATAAGTTCTCTGCTGAAGATCTTCAAACAGAATTTAGATGGTCATCTGTCAGAGATAATGTAATATCCACCGAGCAGGAGGTTCAGGTAGATGTCCTCTAAGGACCCTTTTAATTCTATGATTCTGTGATTCCCCAATCACAGTGGTCAATTAACAGGGGCTTGATTTTCACTTGCAAAGTGTATGTTCTGTCAGGCTGCTTCAGAGCATATGTGCAGTGATTTTAATAAGTGTTTTGTATACCCAGGGGATCTCAGGTATTTTGAAACAGCCTGACAGGGGAGTCTGGAGGAGCTTCATGTGACACTCCTGATCTATAAGCTGTTTATTTATTTATTTATATTTCCAACTTATATCACCGCCCATCTCCCCCCATTCCGGAGGGGACTCTGGGCGGTTTATACCAAGCCAGTAATTAAAACATATAAAAATTTATAAAATAGAATACATAATTTAATTAAATATATAAGATCCAAGAGGCTCTGATGTTAGGCTTTAAAGAACCCTATGGAGCAAGCCAACCCCAAGAGGAGCTATTACTCCCCCCATCCCAAGCGATTCATTCAAGCTGTTCATTCATTGACCTGATCTAAGTGGTCCCATCTTGTTCTAGTGTTTAAATGACCTTTAATTGAACAGGTAAACTTGAAGAACCTCTTGTATTTAATAGTTACGCAGCTTTAATCTTCATTATTTTTATACCACATAGAGTTCTTCCTACCTGGCCAATGCCAGCCATCAGGAAAATGGTGCATGATGTTAGTTGTAACATTCACTGAATCTCTTTTCAGCAACACCAGTTAAATAATCATCTTCATATTAGGCAAGAACAATATCCCCAACAATTCTGTGATGTCATACCGTAGGAATCCATTTTCTTCCTAGGTACTCTCAGTTTCTACAATCAGAGAGGTAGAACAAAATTTTGAAGAAATGGTCTCAGTGTACTGAATTCCAGTGCAATGGCACTCAGGCATAGCAAAATGTATGTTTGGAGTGTCCTTGATTTGAGATAGGAAATTTCCAGGCCATTTTTAACTCAATTATCAATATTTCCTTTTCCAACATGTAAAATAAAGTTGGGCAGGCATCTCTAGTGGTAATAACAAGCTTCTCAGATACATCACAGCACATTGCTATAGTACATGACACAAGACTGCTTGTTTAACTATTCCACAAACACTATCAACTCGGTCCTTTCAATGTGTGAATACAAAGAAACTCCAGTTCATTACAATGCAGGATAAACCTGATAATGTGATAGGGCCACTGATAACGTGAATAATTTTGAACTAGGATCCAAGATGTGAAGAATAAAAATTGAATTAGAATTAAAGTTTAATTAACATTAAATTAGAATTAAAGATGTGAAAAAGTAAAAATAAGTGTTTCTTCTATATAGGTAGTCCTCACTGACCACAATTGAGACCAGCAACTCCGTCACTAAGTGATGCGGTTGTAAAGCAAAACATTACGTGACCTTGCTGACTTACGACATCAGTTCCAGCTCCAGTCATTAAGCGCGACATTACGTGACTGCAACTTCCTGCCAGCTTTCCCATTGACTTTGCTTGTCAGAAGCTGGCAGTGAAGGTCACAAATGGTGATCACTTGACCGTGGGATGCTGTGACTGTGGTAAATGCGCATCAGTTGCCAAGCACCCAAATTGCAATCGTGACCGCAGGGACTTGAGGGCCACAACTTTGAGGGCCAGTAATTAATTGGACTCTCTCCATCTTATCATACTGTATATTCTCTGCCTAAATATGTTGGAGGAGCAATGTGCATCTTTGCTCACTGCATTTATTATGAACTCTATTCGTCCGTGTTCAGTCTTATAGTAGCTTCTTGGTCATTGTATGTATTCAATATTCCATATTCTGGCATAATCTCCACAAAGGTCTTGCTGTAGTTAGTCAAGCAAAAGTAACCCTATATTCTGTTCTTTCCTTTATCTACCTTATCTCTGGTCCCTCTGCTTTTTCTAAAACCTGCCTGTTCCTTTGGCATTTCTGAATGTATGTATGTATTCTTCATAAGAACTTGAGCAAAACTGTGTGAAATTACTACAGTGGTTCAGTCTTCCTTCTTTGGTACATGTATATACTGTAAACTGATTTTTTTACCATCTCTAGGCTACACTGATCTGTTTCGTAAAGGTGTTAATATGTTTTACTGTGTCCTGCAGCTTTAAATGTTTCACTGGGCATTTTATCTGTGCCTGGTGCTTTGCTATTTGACAGCTGGCCAATTGTCTGTCAGGCCTCATCTTCTAATGGGTTCACTTTTTGAACATAATCTCTCTCTACAGATGTTTCTGTCATTCCATAATTGTGTTTTTAAAGGGTATCAGTGTAGTATTTCCATCCTCTTTTAACCTCATTTGCCATCTTCTGTCGTCTTGAGTCTTCTTACTTTAACTGTACTTTTTTTTCTGTGCTTTTTCTTACGTTTTAACAAAGATTCTCATTTTTCATTTCGTATTATTTCCTGTATTTGTTGCCATTCTTTATTGGATTCCTTTCTTGTTCGTTCTTTCTTGACAGTGGAGGTCTGTATTCAGTCACACATCTTTCTTGTTCCCCAAGTCTTTCATTTTTCATTTTTTCTTGGTTATCATGATAGTTTGTTTTGAAAGCCACTTGGATTTTTTCCTCTTTGAAATTTGGGGATTTGTTTTAAAAAAATATTTCATTAGAGGTTACCTACCTCCAAATGACTTTGGACAGCTTACATATTAAAAGTCATGAACAATAAAAACAAAAAGGAAGTATCATAAACATCTGGCACAAGACAACACAAATGCCCTGAAAACGGAACAACGCAACACTCCAAAAACCAGCAGAGGCTCAGTAACCATCCTATCAGGCCTGGGAGCAAAGCCAAGTTTCCAAAGATTTATAGAATACCCTCAGGGTGGAGAGCCATACAATATCGGGGGATGCTGTTCCAGAAGGCAAGCACCACAACTGAGAAGGCACACTTCCTAGGTCGTGATAGATGACATTAATTTTTTCTGCTTCAATTTTCATTATGTCTATCCCTTGCCATAGGTCATATAACATGCATAAATAAAACAACATAACATTTCTTACAATAATGTTCTGACTGTATGTCCTCCAGAACAAGTCCTGCTGACACACATTCTTTGAATGTTTGAAGTTTAATTCATTTATTTGACACCAATGATCCATTGTCGGCTACAACTGGAAGTATTCTGGTTAACTGGATTGCACTTCTCCATCTTCTCTTTCCTATTACGCAATCAATTTCTGTTGATATGCATCCTGTGAAGACCATACGTTGAGGTCTGCATTTGTGTTGTCTGAAGAGGTTTTGGCAATAAGCAAAGCATTCTCACCACAAAACTCAACCTATGCTCTACATTACTGCAAGAAATCTCTCATTCCAAGTTTCTCCGTATCTCCAATTTTTGCATTCCAATTGCATGTTTAGTACTACATCCTTTCTTGGATGTTGTACTCTTTGGTACCTCTTATAATTTGCCACAGAATCTGCAGTAGGTGCATACATTTCTATAACATTGAAGTTTTTAAGGCATCCACTAATTCTAATAGGTGTGATTCTGTGATATATTGTGTTATTGCCAAGCACATTCCCAGCAATATATCTTTTTAAATATTTTTGCCACTCCATTTCTTCATTTGGTCATATGCCCTGAATTAAATAATCATCTGATTTAAAGTGGCCCATTCTAGTGCATCTGTTAACTTATTCCTAAAACATCCAATTTAGTAGGCTTCGTTCCCACTTTAACAATTTCAGGTTTTCTTTGGTTCATGATTCTCAAATTCCACAAGCCAGTTGTATGAATATATCACTGTAAAACGAGCTCCTCTTTCAGTAGTGGCACTGTCAGTTACCAGATTTACTTGCATCTTTGGTTTGGTGTGTCATTATTTTCAAATCTGAGAGATAGATGTTTTCCAATAAGTACAGGAGTATTCTTTAGTCTGGGGGCCTGTAAAAAGCCCCTTAACTACCAGGTTGGCCCAGCAAACCAGGACAGCTCAAGGTGACGCAATCTCGTCTTCATCTTCTACTAGGGTCATAGGAGCAAAGCCAGAAGGAGCATAATGTCTCCCCAGTCCCCCCCCCTTTTTTTTAACTAAGAGAAACCTAAGAAATTCCATAAGCCTAGTACTTGGTAGTCAATCTGGAGAGGCTTAAGCCTTCTGAGATATGTTACCGGATTACAACAACCTATCCAAGACACAAATTAGCACCAGAAAACAAAAGTTTATTGTAATTTTTATCCGTTCAATCGTGTCCGATTCTCAGAGGCTGCCTGAACAAGTCCCTGCAGTTTTCTTCGCAAGGTTTTTCAGAAGTGTTGTGCCATTGCCTCCTTCCTAGGGCTGAGAGAGAGTGACTGGTCCAAGGTCACCCAGCTGGCTTCCAGCCTAAGGAGGGACTAGAACTCACACTCTCCCGGTTTCTAGTCTGATGCCTTAACCAGTACACCAAACTGGCTCTCTTTTATTGTAATTAGAGTGTATTAAAAACACCTGGCATGCTATGGTCCATGAGGTCACGAAGAGTCGGACACGACTAAACGACTGAACAACAACAACAAAAAAACACTGAACAGCAAAGAAAACATGAATAGGTGTTAGGTTTGTTTAAAAAAACATTAAGCTTCAAAAGAGAAAGGAACAATTGGCAGGCCCATCTAAGATGACCATTAGGGCTCAGAGAAAGGAAACCAGACAATGCTTGATTTGCACTCATACAAAATAAAACTAAACTCTAACAATATCTTTGCAGTATTTAGTTATTCACTGTATCTAGAAGTCTTAGAGTTAGATTTCTCCCTGTAACCTAGAAGATTTTATTCTGGTACTTTGAAGGATATGTGGATTCTCGCCCCCCCCCCTTCAACTAACTGCTGTTGCTTGGAAACTGAAAAGAACAGAAAGAAAGAACTCGTCTTTCACTAACCTCAAAAGGATAGAGGAGAGTTGTTTTTGGTCAAGGATTTGCAAATTTACTCCATAAACCTAACTTATTAGAGTTGGAATGAAATGTGTGCAGATCAATTGTGGGTATATTCTGACCTAGAGGAAATAATCCAGCAGCCAAGCTTGTTTCAGTTACATACAGTTTAGGACAATACAGAAATAGTTGCCGCCTTCCAGGTCTGATGTTGGAGTTTCTTCTCCTATATTGGCTTCCTCTTGCTTGTAGAGCCCCACTGTCCTCACACTGTTGACTGCCCTAAGCGGCACCCTTTCTCTTCTGACCTTACCTTTTCACCTAAGCAAGAATGACTTTACAAGGAGCTTCTTTTTCTGCCAGCCTCATCATGTCTGGTTGGTAATTTCCTGGAAGAAGAAAGAGACTACCAGAAGAACAAAATCAAATAAAATACACAAGTAAAGTTAGATTGAAATTGGTTTCAATTATCTTTAATGTTCTCTTGTTTAAGCTACTGCTTTCTAGCTAAAACTCCCTAAATGTTGAGAGGAGTTTTGACCTATAAATATCATTGCTACATGAGAATTAATTTACAGTATCCTGACATTACTGTAACAGGAAACCAGGCAATCACTTTGTGACAATTATTAATAGGATATCAGTTATTCTGGCAGAAGTATAAGGTTCCCAATTCTTAAGATTCTTCTCCTGCCCTGCCATTTTTGTGTAATTATCTCTGTCTTCAATCTGTCCCATCTTTAGGGACATGTAGTGTCTGTGTGCATGCGTGCACTTTTTATAAAATATATTTTAAAAGTAGAATGTATTTTTAAATCATGAGCATTCCAGATGAACTAACAGAGAATTAATATGCTCAGGAGGAAATTATGTATTAAATTTATTAGTCATTTATTTTATTGCAAAATTTAGAATCAGACTAAAGAGAATAGGGAAGACCCACAGATCAGTTAGATATGAGCTCACTAATATTCCTAAGGAATATGCAGTGGAGGTGAAGAATAGATTTAAGGGACTAGATTTAGTAGATAGGGTCCCAGAAGAACTATGGACAGAAGTTCGCAACATTGTTCAAGAGGCGGCAACAAAAAATGTCCCAAAGAAAAAGAAAACCAAGAAGGCAAGATGGCTGTCTGCTGAAACACTGGAAGTAGCCCAAGAAAGAAGGAAAGCAAAAGGCAACAGTGATAGGGGGAGATATGCCCAATTAAATGCAAAATTCCAGAGGTTAGCCAGAAGAGATAAGGAATTATTTTTAAACAAGCAATGTGCGGAAGTGGAAGAAGACAATAGAATAGGAAGGACAAGAGACCTCTTCCAGAAAATTAGAAACATCGGAGGTAAATTCCAGGCAAAAATGGGTATGATCAAAAACAAAGATGGTAAGGACCTAACAGAAGCAGAAGAGATCAAGAAAAGGTGGCAAGAATATACGGAAGATCTGTATAGGAAGGATAATAATATTGGAGATAGCTTTGACGGTGTGGTCAGTGAGTTAGAGCCAGACATCCTGAAGAGTGAGGTTGAATGGGCCTTAAGAAGCATTGCTAATAACAAGGCAGCAGGAGACGACGGTATCCCAGCTGAACTGTTTAAAATCTTGCAAGATGATGCTGTCAAGGTGATGCATGCCATATGCCAGCAAATTTGGAAAACACAAGAATGGCCATCAGATTGGAAAAAATCAACTTATATCCCCATACCAAAAAAGGGAAGCACTAAAGAATGTTCAAACTATCGAACAGTGGCACTTATTTCACATGCCAGTAAGGTAATGCTCAAGATCTTGCAAGGTAGACTCCAGCAATTCATGGAGCGAGAATTGCCAGATGTACAAGCTGGGTTTAGAAAAGGCAGAGGAACTAGAGACCAAATTGCCAATATCCGCTGGATAATGGAGAAAGCCAGGGAATTTCAGAAAAACATCTATTTCTGTTTTATTGACTATTCTAAAGCCTTTGACTGTGTGGATCATAACAAATTGTGGCAAGTTCTTGGTGGTATGGGGATACCAAGTCATCTTGTCTGCCTCCTGAGGAATCTGTATAACGACCAAGTAGCAACGGTAAGAACAGAGCATGGAACAACGGACTGGTTTAAGATTGGGAAAGGAGTACGGCAGGGTTGTATACTCTCACCCTACCTATTCAACCTGTACGCAGAACACATCATGCGACATGCTGGGCTTGAGGAATCCAAGGCTGGAGTTAAAATCGCTGGAAGAAACATTAACAATCTCAGATATGCAGATGATACCACTTTGATGGCTGAAAGCGAGGAGGAGTTGAGGAGCCTTATGACGAAGGTGAAAGAAGAAAGTGCAAAAGCTGGGTTGCAGTTAAACCTCAAAAAAACCAAGATTATGGCAACCAGCTTGATTGATGACTGGCAAATAGAGGGAGAAAAAGTGGAGGCAGTGACAGACTTTGTATTTCTAGGCGCAAAGATTACTGCAGACGCTGACTGCAGCCAGGAAATCAGAAGACGTCTACTTCTTGGGAGGAGAGCAATGGCAAATCTTGATAAAATAGTTAAGAGCAGAGACATCACACTGACAACAAAGGTCCGCATAGTTAAAGCAATGGTATTCCCTGTAGTAACCTATGGCTGCGAGAGCTGGACCATAAGGAAGGCTGAGCGAAAGAAGATTGATGCTTTTGAACTGTGGTGTTGGAGGAAAATTCTGAGAGTGCCTTGGACTGCAAGAAGATCAAACCAGTCCATACTCCAGGAAATCAAGCCAGACTGCTCACTTGAGGGAATGATATTAAAAGCAAAACTGAAGTACTTTGGCCACATAATGAGAAGACAGGATACCCTGGAGAAGAAGCTGATGCTAGGGAAGGTGGAGGGCAAAAGGAAGAGGGGCCGACCAAGGGCAAGATGGATGGATGGTATTCTGGAGGTGACGGACTCAACCATTGGGGAGCTGGGGATGGTGACGGCCGACAGAAAGCTCTGGCATGGACTGGTCCATGAAGTCACGAAGAGTCGGAAACGACTGAACGAATAAACAACAACAGTCATTTATTTACATCAATTATCAGAATTTTAAAATGTGTACAATGCAGTACAGTACATTGATTTTCAGTACATTGATTACTGAAAATCAGTGTTCAAGGTATGAAATAAAGGTTGAAGGAATTATTTTTAAGGGTTATATTATACATTTCATTTTTGCTTTGTACATGCAAAAGTTGACTTTGAAGAAGCAGGATAGGAAGAGTATTGGTGCCTTTGAACTTTGGTGTTGAAGACTCCTGAGAATACCATGAACCTGAAGTGGGGTCATCTCCATCCCTACTTATTTTCTGGAAGTCCCTCAAGACCTGGCTATATCATCTGGCCTGGAGGTCTTAAGGGACCAGTAAAATCTTGAGATGGCTCCCTTGCTGATCTAATCTCTTGTGTGTTTTATGTTTTTTTAACTTTTTAATTTGACTGCTTTTGACATATTTATTGTATTTATATTTTTTGCTGTACAACCCCCAGAGTAACTTCTTGTGAGATGGGCAGCCATATAAATTTGATAAATAAACACCCAAGAAAACAAATGGATCATGGAGAAAATCTATATGGTCACTAAGAGTCAACACTGACTTGATGGCACATAATCAATCAATCAATGACATGCAAAAGATATTAGAAGCTCCTCTAAAACTGATACATCACAAACACATATATGAATATGGATATATCTTGAAACACAACTAGACATGAAAAGTGAATGATTCCAACATAATTATGGAAATAAAAGTTTGAGGCAGAAAATATAAGGGGGTGTTAAAACATGGAAAACATAAGAATCTCATGGATGGATGGATGGATGGATGGATGGATGGATGGATGGATGGATGGAAGGAAGGAAGGAAGGAAGGAAGGAAGGAAGGAAGGAAGGAAGGAAGGAAGGAAGGAGCTTCCAGTTGAAATGCTTATTCTACATTTAACCTGCCTCATCCATAGGTTTGTATGGTGGGATACAGGCAACTTTCCACTGTTTACTACTTTTTCCAACAACTTGCATACCATTTTAGAGGGTTGGGGGAAACATTATTGTAACATGAAGTGAAGCTAGGCAAAAAACAATTCTCTTATATTTTTCCCCCCAACAGGAAGCCTCTACCACATCTTTGTTCCTTTGCAAATCGAATAAGCAAGTCTGGACCTTACTTGTTTTATTTACATTCGTAATTACTAGATCAAAGACAAAGACACTTAAAATTAACTCAGAAGAAACATACATTTTCAGGTTTAATGAAAAGCATTAGGTTAATGTCAACAATGGTTTAAATTAGAATTATTTTGGAAAAAATGGCATTGAAGTATTTTTAATTTCTGATTTTGGTCATGGAATTTAAGTTTAAGTGATTTCAGAGAGAGACATTTTTCAGCACAGCTAGTTATATGTTTTGTATGAGATAATATACTCATTTGGCTTATAATCATCCTCATGTGGGGCAAAGAACCTGATAGATTTCGCTGGCATATTAATGCCCACAGTTTGCCTACCCTAAGAATGGAGCTTTGCAAAAAAAGGTAAAGGTTCCCCCCGCACATTTGTGCAGTCGTTTCCGACTCTAGGGGCTGGTGTTCATCTCCGTTTCTTAGCTGAAGAGCCAGCGTTGACCGAAGACGCTTCCACTGTCATGTGGCCGGCATGACGCACACGGAACGCTGTTACCTACCCACCGAAGTGGTACCTATTCATCTACTTGCATTTGCATGCTTTCAAATTGCTAGGTTGGCAAGAGCTGGGGCTAGTGTGGGAGCTCACTCCGTCATGCAGGGCTATGGTCTTGAACCTCCAAACTTGCGACCTTCCGATCGACAAGCCTGGCGTCTTAACCGCTGAGCCACCGCACCCCCTAAAATTACTAATTACTAAATCTGAATCATTCCTGGGGCAAATATATTAAATGAAAAACTCACTTTCTATAATACTAGTTTGTTAACATATTTCTCCCTCTTTCTACACTACATATCAAATCCCCAGTGGTGTCTTTCACAAGGAACACTTTATTCCTGCTGCATTTCCCCCCCACCCCCCCTGCACAGTATCACTTAGAAAAGTTTCTGTGTCATCACTCCACTTAGCAAAACTAACAGTTTGTTCATTCATAAAGATTTACGCTTGTCACCTAATATCTAAAAGGCTAAAAATATTTGTTTGGGCAGCTTTGATTTATTCAAAGGCAATCTATCTCTTTTGGAATAACTGAAAATAGATCTGAACTATCAAAGCTTGTTGGCAATTTTTTCTTATGGATTCCATATAGCTTTTTAGAATCAAAGGTCTATAACATCCATTGTCTACTTTGAACTTGTTCCTCAGTTTCAGGAGGTAGACTAGGCTGATTGAATTGTAGCCCAACACAGTAAATTTGGGAACCCGTGATGTCATATTAAATAACCATGCATCCACTCATATAAATTGGGCTTGTCCTAGACACATGTTCCTTGAACTAAATCCTTTATGTATTGGCTTTTTCCATGTAGAATGTGTAGGATGTGGTGTGGTTTCATTTAAATGTTTCTTAATTGTTGTTCAACCTTTTTGAATGAGAACTAAAATATGTTGATTTGCTGCTAAGATTTGCTGCTAGGACAAAAGACTATTTAAGGAAAGACAACCACTTCTCTCCCTTCTCATGCAATCCCACCTCACAGTTTCTCCTTAGAATTGTCCAAGCTTTTTTTTAAGGGCTGAGTTTGTTTGTTTGTTTTGTGTTTTTTTTGCATCATCAAAATTATAAAACCAGTGCAGAGGTGCAATTATTGAGAATAGTGTATTACATTTTCACTGCACTCATGTTCAGTTCCTAGGGGGAGAGGTCAATTTGGCTCTCATTTTTCTTCTAGATTATTAACATAATTTTCTCATTCACATAATTGCAGATTTGACCATAAAAGATTCCCTTTTTTACTTTTAATCTCTTATGAATCTTAATGTTTAGCCAGTCATTCGTATACACATTTTAACAGAGAATTCACATTAAGTCAATTTGTATTATTTATGTTAATTTTTTAAAAAGGAATGTAGCTGTAGGAATTATCTTAAATTGCAAAAATGGTGTGGTTGAAATCACAGGTTTTTAGAGCTTTTTTTATAAAAGCTTTCAACAAAATGGAAGATACTGAGTCCATTTTTATTCATAAATTGGGAATCTAGGAAATTAAAAATTAATTAAGCTGGGTGTTTTATCTTTATATTACCATTCTACTATGCCTCACTGAGAAGCTGTATCTGAAGACTCATGCTGTGTGAATGATGTAATCTCTGGAAACTTTGGAACTATTATGTAAAAGACAGTAGGGCTGGTTCTTTGACTTCATATCTTTGCATATTTAAATTATGTCCCCTCTGCATGTTTTCATGTTTTCAGCTCAGCAGTAGGGTGAATGTGAACTGATTATATATAGAAGAAGTGGCTCATATTTATAAAGAAATCATTGGGATTTTAGGAGTGTCATTGTGCAGTCATAAGCATATTTACCTTGAAGGAAGTCTTCTTGAATGCAGTAGACTTATTCCAAAGACGGAGAATTGCAGTCTTCTTTTCATAGTCAATACGTTTCTTAACTGCTGTATGCAATTACTTATTTCAACTCCAAAGTGTGAAAAAACAGAATTAGAGCCCTATTCTATTCCATTTAATGTATTTCTCAGCTCCCTTTCAAGACCATGATATTCCTTAGCAAAATTAAATATTGCAGCTAAAAATTATATAAAGACTGGATAATTCCTTTGGTAATTCCTTTGAAACTAATGTTAACATTGGTTTAGAAGAGTTGTTAAATATTATTTATTTCTATTAGCATAGTGTTTCATCTCTGGAAAGCTTCAAACTTTAGCACAAGGGCAGATATGTTGAAATGGCATTCAAATCAGTTGCACGAGGATAGGTGCCAATAGGACCATGGAGATCCAGTTGACTCAGCTTGCTACTTAAACTCCTCAACAGAAATGCCCATTTTCGCTTCCTGTATCCAGACATTTTTTGCTGTATACCTAGCTCAAATTACAGTCTTGCAGCAAAGAGGCGAGTTGTTTCTAGATGACTGCTGATGAGTAGGCTGATGGATCAACAAATGGATTCAGCAGCTATACAGGGCGGAGGTCTGTGATTCAGTATGCTTGTGAGTTGAGATGTTGATTCAAGTTCTGACATATTAGTGAACTGATTTCAGGATGGTCTAGCTGACTCCTCAGTGAATTAGCCAGAGGCTATACCATCTAACCTTTTGACATCTGTTGGGGTTGGGGTTGGGCTATACAGCCTAAGGATCACTGGTGTCTAGGAGAAGAAGCAGGCCGCTCCATCTGCTCACCCCGACAGGTTATGGGCCCAGAGGCGACAGAGAAGCCATAGACAGAAGTTTTGGACTGGCTGTGGATCGTGGGATCGTGTGCAGTCTGTGAGCTGGAAGCTTTGGAAGCCTATCCAGGAGTCGTGTGGCTATTTGGAGTGATTTGGAGCTTTAACAGGTTCCGTGCCTATGTGTGTGTCTTTTCCTACGCTTGTTTTGCAGCTGGAGGACATTCTGATAAGGACTGTGTCTTTAATCATCGGTGTCTGCCCAGAAGGGGCTGAGGACAGATGAGCGAAGCGAAGATGTTGCCGGCAGTCGGGGGAGACTGAATGACACTAATTATTCGTCTAATAACTCTGACAATATTTTATTTGTAAAGCGAAAATGTTTTTGCTGTGGTTCGGCAAGGCATTTGTTAAGAGATTGTGATAAGAAACAGAAGCCTAAAGCCAAGCCGGGAATTTCCAGGCTGGGAGACAATGCACAGCTGTCTCTAATTACCTCTGTAGAAAAATATTTAAAGGGACCATGGCTGCTTGACAGCGATGGCAAATGGAAGCATTGCATCTGTGACTGGTAAGGGCTTAGTGTATGTACCAGGATTAAATGTTGAATTATCAATGTTATGTGTACCAGAAATGGAGTACAATATTATAAGTGTTTCACAATTGGATTCACTGGGTTATAATGTACAGTTTGGTAATGGTGAATGTATTGTCATGAAGGATAACAATGTTTGTGGTAAAGGTGTTTTACAGAACAATCTTTATGAAATGGTACAAACCAGGACAAGCAGAAGCCATCATGTAGCCACAATTAATAAGCCAACACATGATTCATGTGAGCATCTATGGCATAGAAGGCTGGGGCATCCGAGTTTCAAAGTGATTAAAAAGATGTCAGAAGCAAGTTCTGGAATGAATTTGAAACAGTGCCAAGTGTATTTGGATTGCACAGCTTGTAAGGTTGCAAAGTCAAAAGTATTTCCTGTGAGCAAATTCAGTGATAGGAAGTCACATAAATGTTTTGAATTAGTTCACGCTGACTTAATTGGTCCATTACCAGCTACAATAGCTAAACATGTTTTAGTCATTGTAGATGATTACACCAGGTTTGGGTTCTGTTACCTATTGAAAGCTAAAAGTCAAACATTTGATAAGTTTAGAAACTGGGTGCAGTTTGTGGAACGTAGGTATAGCACAAAGGTGTGTAGTTTACAAACTGACCGGGGTATTGAGTTTCTGAGTGGTAGTTTTCAGCAATGGCTCGGTAGAAGGGGCATTGTGCATAGGAGAACCAAGTCAGAGCCAGGAGTGGCAGAACAAAGATACTCAGCATTACAGACAGTAAAGGATTCACTTATAGCTGACTCAGGGTTATCAAGAGGATACTGGAGAGAGGCAATATTAACTGCTAATTATTTAATTAACAGATTATGGAGTATATCTGTAAATCAAACTCCATATTATATGTTATATGGCAAGAAGCCATCATTAGCTCATTTGAAGGTGTTTGGGTGCACTGCCTATGTTCACGTGCATAATCTGTAGCTTGAATCATGTCAACTGGATTTCTATTTTCTTAGTGGAAACGTTTCGCTCCTTATCCAAGGAGCTTCTTCAGTCTGAGCAAAGTTGGTAAGGGAATCCTAAATATGTTCCTAGGTAGCTGTGTGACCTTACACCTGGGGCTAGGTCATGGTTATATTGAGATGTAATTTTTAAGTCCTTTTATCATCTAATGGGGGGTCGTTAAAATCACCATGCTGCTGTTGAGCTTCTGAAATGGTCTTAATCTTCCTAGGCACAGAAGACAACACGGGGAGGAAGATGGGGGAGAGTTTGTGCCTGAGGCCCCCACCTCTATTCAAGGAAGGATTTTCCAAGTTGGCATAAATGGATTCCTTGACCCCTCTCTCAAACCACCTATCTTCTCTGTCTAAAATGTGAACATTAATGTCCTCAAATGAGTGTCCTTTTTCTTTTAGATGAAGATAAACTGCTGACTCTGGTCCTGTGGTGTTATTTCTCCTGTGTTGGGCCATCCTCCTGTACATAGGTTGTTTGGTTTCTCCAATGTAGAGTTCAGAGCACTCCTCACTGCACTGGATTGCATAAACTACATTGCTTTTCTTATGTTTTGGAGTTTGATCTTTGGGGTGTACAAGCCTCTGTCTCAGTGTGTTGGTGGGTTTGAAATATACAGGTATGTGGTGTTTGCCAAATATCCGTTTTATCTTTTCAGACACGCCAGCCATGTAGGGAATGACCAGGTTCTTTCGTTTACTCTGAGTCTCAGCCCTATCTGTCGCTGTTTTAGGTCTGGTAGATTTAGATTTGGTGAAGGCCCAATTTGGATATCCACAGGCCTTCAGGGCTGTTCTCAGGTGCTGGTTTTCATTCTTTTTGGAATCCATGGAGGTGGGGATGGTTTCTGCTCTGTGTGACAATGTCCTGATGACTCCTAGTTTGTGCTGCAGTGGATGGTGGGAGTCAAACATCAGATATTGATCTGTGTGTGTGGGTTTCCTGTAGATCCCTATTTCTAGCTTGCCACCGGTCCCAATGAGGACTTCACAGTCTAGGAATGCCAGTCTGTTGTCCTTGGTGTCTTCTCTGGTGAAGCTAATGTTGGCATCTATAGTGTTTATATGGTCCGTGAAGGCCTGTACTTCCTGGGCCTTGATTTTGACCCAGGTGTCATCCACATACCTAAACCAGTGGGTGGGCACCGTTCCCTGGAATGTGTTGAGTGCTTTCTTCTCCACTTCTTCCATGTATAAATTGGCCACAATGGGTGACACAGGAGAACCCATGGCACAGCCGTGTTTTTGTCTGTAAAAGTCACCTCTGTATGTGAAATAAGTGGTGTTAAGACACAGGTCCAGAAGATGGCAGATCTGGTTTGGGTTGAGATGGCTTCTCCTTTCCAGGGTGCTGTCCTCTTCTAGTCTCTTCCTGACAGCGGATAGAGCATGAGTGGTGGGGATGCTGGTGAAAAGGGAGGACACATCAAAGGAGACCATAGTTTCATCTGTATCCAGTTTCAGGATCTTTGCTTTGGAAACAAATTCTTCCGAATTATGGATGTGGTGTTCAGAGTGTCCAACTAGAGGTGCTAGTATGGTAGAGAGGTGTTTGGCAATGTTGTATGTTACCGAATTGATGCTGCTGACTATGGGTCGGAGGGGTGTTCCTTCCTTGTGGATCTTAGGAAGTCCGTAGATGCAGGGGATGGCTTCTCCAGGATACAGACGGTGGTAGGTAATCCTATCGATGGAGCCATCATGTTCCAATTGTTTCAAACTGTCTATTGCCTTTTTCTTGTAATTGTTGGTGGGGTCTCTTTTCAGTTTTTCATATGTATGGTGATCCTCCAAAAGTGAGGTAATTTTATTGTGGTAGTCTGCAGTGTTTAGAACCACTGTACATCTTCCTTTGTCAGCAGGTAAAATGGTGATGGTTTCATCTTTGCTGAGGGCTGTCAGGGCTCTCCTCTCTTGGACGGTAAGGTTGGGGGGAGGAGGTTGAGCACTGGACAGAGCTGCAGATATTTTAAGCCGGAGTTGTTCTGCTTCTTCAAAAGGTAGGTGGTTGTTGTGGATGGCAGATTCTGTGGCTGTAATGAGCTCCACAACCGGAACTTGCTTGGGAGTGATGGCAAAATTAAGACCTTTGGCTAGGACATCTCTCTCTGGTTGGGTAAGTTCTCTGTCTGAGAGATTTTTCACCCACATGTTCTTTTTGTCCTCTGTGGTCCTGTTGTTGTTGTTCCTCCCAGTGGTTTCTCCAGTTCCTTGTTTCTGCTTGCTGCGAGAAAGAAGAATGTCAAATTTCTTAGTTTGCCTCTCCTTTGTCTTGTGATGCTGGGCCAGCTGTACTTTATTGCCAAGCTGAATAACTCTATCCAGGATTGGGTCAGGAAGGGTGGCTGTGAGTTCCTGGTGAAGGTTTTCAAAATTGTATTGCAGGGCATCAATGGTGAAGTGGACTTGCCTTATTCTTTCATTTAGAAGATGTCTTTGTGCCTGCTGCAGGATCTGATCTGCTCTGTGACCCTTAACTGTAGATTGCAGGCGTAGGCTTGTCGGGATGAGTCTCTGTTGTCTGCATCTGAGGTTAAAACGTAGGTGGTTTCTATAGTCTGCCACCTTTCTTGCTGTCTTCTCGAATTTCCTTACCAACTTCAGGGTTTCATCCCCAAAATGTATGGCAATATGTCTATGAAGGTTATCAGTCATCCAGGTGGAATTGTCTGTAGCTTGAATCATGTCAACTGGATTTCTATTTTCTTAGTGGAAACGTTTCGCTCCTTATCCAAGGAGCTTCTTCAGTCTGAGCAAAGTTGGTAAGGGAATCCTAAATATGTTCCTAGGTAGCTGTGTGACCTTACACCTGGGGCTAGGTCATGGTTATATTGAGATGTAATTTTTAAGTCCTTTTATCATCTAATGGGGGGTCGTTAAAATCACCATGCTGCTGTTGAGCTTCTGAAATGGTCTTAATCTTCCTAGGCACAGAAGACAACACGGGGAGGAAGATGGGGGAGAGTTTGTGCCTGAGGCCCCCACCTCTATTCAAGGAAGGATTTTCCAAGTTGGCATAAATGGATTCCTTGACCCCTCTCTCAAACCACCTATCTTCTCTGTCTAAAATGTGAACATTAATGTCCTCAAATGAGTGTCCTTTTTCTTTTAGATGAAGATAAACTGCTGACTCTGGTCCTGTGGTGTTATTTCTCCTGTGTTGGGCCATCCTCCTGTACATAGGTTGTTTGGTTTCTCCAATGTAGAGTTCAGAGCACTCCTCACTGCACTGGATTGCATAAACTACATTGCTTTTCTTATGTTTTGGAGTTTGATCTTTGGGGTGTACAAGCCTCTGTCTCAGTGTGTTGGTGGGTTTGAAATATACAGGTATGTGGTGTTTGCCAAATATCCGTTTTATCTTTTCAGACACGCCAGCCATGTAGGGAATGACCAGGTTCTTTCGTTTACTCTGAGTCTCAGCCCTATCTGTCGCTGTTTTAGGTCTGGTAGATTTAGATTTGGTGAAGGCCCAATTTGGATATCCACAGGCCTTCAGGGCTGTTCTCAGGTGCTGGTTTTCATTCTTTTTGGAATCCATGGAGGTGGGGATGGTTTCTGCTCTGTGTGACAATGTCCTGATGACTCCTAGTTTGTGCTGCAGTGGATGGTGGGAGTCAAACATCAGATATTGATCTGTGTGTGTGGGTTTCCTGTAGATCCCTATTTCTAGCTTGCCACCGGTCCCAATGAGGACTTCACAGTCTAGGAATGCCAGTCTGTTGTCCTTGGTGTCTTCTCTGGTGAAGCTAATGTTGGCATCTATAGTGTTTATATGGTCCGTGAAGGCCTGTACTTCCTGGGCCTTGATTTTGACCCAGGTGTCATCCACATACCTAAACCAGTGGGTGGGCACCGTTCCCTGGAATGTGTTGAGTGCTTTCTTCTCCACTTCTTCCATGTATAAATTGGCCACAATGGGTGACACAGGAGAACCCATGGCACAGCCGTGTTTTTGTCTGTAAAAGTCACCTCTGTATGTGAAATAAGTGGTGTTAAGACACAGGTCCAGAAGATGGCAGATCTGGTTTGGGTTGAGATGGCTTCTCCTTTCCAGGGTGCTGTCCTCTTCTAGTCTCTTCCTGACAGCGGATAGAGCATGAGTGGTGGGGATGCTGGTGAAAAGGGAGGACACATCAAAGGAGACCATAGTTTCATCTGTATCCAGTTTCAGGATCTTTGCTTTGGAAACAAATTCTTCCGAATTATGGATGTGGTGTTCAGAGTGTCCAACTAGAGGTGCTAGTATGGTAGAGAGGTGTTTGGCAATGTTGTATGTTACCGAATTGATGCTGCTGACTATGGGTCGGAGGGGTGTTCCTTCCTTGTGGATCTTAGGAAGTCTGTAGATGCAGGGGATGGCTTCTCCAGGATACAGACGGTGGTAGGTAATCCTATCGATGGAGCCATCATGTTCCAATTGTTTCAAACTGTCTATTGCCTTTTTCTTGTAATTGTTGGTGGGGTCTCTTTTCAGTTTTTCATATGTATGGTGATCCTCCAAAAGTGAGGTAATTTTATTGTGGTAGTCTGCAGTGTTTAGAACCACTGTACATCTTCCTTTGTCAGCAGGTAAAATGGTGATGGTTTCATCTTTGCTGAGGGCTGTCAGGGCTCTCCTCTCTTGGACGGTAAGGTTGGGGGGAGGAGGTTGAGCACTGGACAGAGCTGCAGATATTTTAAGCCGGAGTTGTTCTGCTTCTTCAAAAGGTAGGTGGTTGTTGTGGATGGCAGATTCTGTGGCTGTAATGAGCTCCACAACCGGAACTTGCTTGGGAGTGATGGCAAAATTAAGACCTTTGGCTAGGACATCTCTCTCTGGTTGGGTAAGTTCTCTGTCTGAGAGATTTTTCACCCACATGTTCTTTTTGTCCTCTGTGGTCCTGTTGTTGTTGTTCCTCCCAGTGGTTTCTCCAGTTCCTTGTTTCTGCTTGCTGCGAGAAAGAAGAATGTCAAATTTCTTAGTTTGCCTCTCCTTTGTCTTGTGATGCTGGGCCAGCTGTACTTTATTGCCAAGCTGAATAACTCTATCCAGGATTGGGTCAGGAAGGGTGGCTGTGAGTTCCTGGTGAAGGTTTTCAAAATTGTATTGCAGGGCATCAATGGTGAAGTGGACTTGCCTTATTCTTTCATTTAGAAGATGTCTTTGTGCCTGCTGCAGGATCTGATCTGCTCTGTGACCCTTAACTGTAGATTGCAGGCGTAGGCTTGTCGGGATGAGTCTCTGTTGTCTGCATCTGAGGTTAAAACGTAGGTGGTTTCTATAGTCTGCCACCTTTCTTGCTGTCTTCTCGAATTTCCTTACCAACTTCAGGGTTTCATCCCCAAAATGTATGGCAATATGTCTATGAAGGTTCTCAGTCATCCAGGTGGAATTGTCTGTAGCTTGAATCATGTCAACTGGATTTCTATTTTCTTAGTGGAAACGTTTCGCTCCTTATCCAAGGAGCTTCTTCAGTCTGAGCAAAGTTGGTAAGGGAATCCTAAATATGTTCCTAGGTAGCTGTGTGACCTTACACCTGGGGCTAGGTCATGGTTATATTGAGATGTAATTTTTAAGTCCTTTTATCATCTAATGGGGGGTCGTTAAAATCACCATGCTGCTGTTGAGCTTCTGAAATGGTCTTAATCTTCCTAGGCACAGAAGACAACACGGGGAGGAAGATGGGGGAGAGTTTGTGCCTGAGGCCCCCACCTCTATTCAAGGAAGGATTTTCCAAGTTGGCATAAATGGATTCCTTGACCCCTCTCTCAAACCACCTATCTTCTCTGTCTAAAATGTGAACATTAATGTCCTCAAATGAGTGTCCTTTTTCTTTTAGATGAAGATAAACTGCTGACTCTGGTCCTGTGGTGTTATTTCTCCTGTGTTGGGCCATCCTCCTGTACATAGGTTGTTTGGTTTCTCCAATGTAGAGTTCAGAGCACTCCTCACTGCACTGGATTGCATAAACTACATTGCTTTTCTTATGTTTTGGAGTTTGATCTTTGGGGTGTACAAGCCTCTGTCTCAGTGTGTTGGTGGGTTTGAAATATACAGGTATGTGGTGTTTGCCAAATATCCGTTTTATCTTTTCAGACACGCCAGCCATGTAGGGAATGACCAGGTTCTTTCGTTTACTCTGAGTCTCAGCCCTATCTGTCGCTGTTTTAGGTCTGGTAGATTTAGATTTGGTGAAGGCCCAATTTGGATATCCACAGGCCTTCAGGGCTGTTCTCAGGTGCTGGTTTTCATTCTTTTTGGAATCCATGGAGGTGGGGATGGTTTCTGCTCTGTGTGACAATGTCCTGATGACTCCTAGTTTGTGCTGCAGTGGATGGTGGGAGTCAAACATCAGATATTGATCTGTGTGTGTGGGTTTCCTGTAGATCCCTATTTCTAGCTTGCCACCGGTCCCAATGAGGACTTCACAGTCTAGGAATGCCAGTCTGTTGTCCTTGGTGTCTTCTCTGGTGAAGCTAATGTTGGCATCTATAGTGTTTATATGGTCCGTGAAGGCCTGTACTTCCTGGGCCTTGATTTTGACCCAGGTGTCATCCACATACCTAAACCAGTGGGTGGGCACCGTTCCCTGGAATGTGTTGAGTGCTTTCTTCTCCACTTCTTCCATGTATAAATTGGCCACAATGGGTGACACAGGAGAACCCATGGCACAGCCGTGTTTTTGTCTGTAAAAGTCACCTCTGTATGTGAAATAAGTGGTGTTAAGACACAGGTCCAGAAGATGGCAGATCTGGTTTGGGTTGAGATGGCTTCTCCTTTCCAGGGTGCTGTCCTCTTCTAGTCTCTTCCTGACAGCGGATAGAGCATGAGTGGTGGGGATGCTGGTGAAAAGGGAGGACACATCAAAGGAGACCATAGTTTCATCTGTATCCAGTTTCAGGATCTTTGCTTTGGAAACAAATTCTTCCGAATTATGGATGTGGTGTTCAGAGTGTCCAACTAGAGGTGCTAGTATGGTAGAGAGGTGTTTGGCAATGTTGTATGTTACCGAATTGATGCTGCTGACTATGGGTCGGAGGGGTGTTCCTTCCTTGTGGATCTTAGGAAGTCCGTAGATGCAGGGGATGGCTTCTCCAGGATACAGACGGTGGTAGGTAATCCTATCGATGGAGCCATCATGTTCCAATTGTTTCAAACTGTCTATTGCCTTTTTCTTGTAATTGTTGGTGGGGTCTCTTTTCAGTTTTTCATATGTATGGTGATCCTCCAAAAGTGAGGTAATTTTATTGTGGTAGTCTGCAGTGTTTAGAACCACTGTACATCTTCCTTTGTCAGCAGGTAAAATGGTGATGGTTTCATCTTTGCTGAGGGCTGTCAGGGCTCTCCTCTCTTGGACGGTAAGGTTGGGGGGAGGAGGTTGAGCACTGGACAGAGCTGCAGATATTTTAAGCCGGAGTTGTTCTGCTTCTTCAAAAGGTAGGTGGTTGTTGTGGATGGCAGATTCTGTGGCTGTAATGAGCTCCACAACCGGACTTGCTTGGGAGTGATGGCAAAATTAAGACCTTTGGCTAGGACATCTCTCTCTGGTTGGGTAAGTTCTCTGTCTGAGAGATTTTTCACCCACATGTTCTTTTTGTCCTCTGTGGTCCTGTTGTTGTTGTTCCTCCCAGTGGTTTCTCCAGTTCCTTGTTTCTGCTTGCTGCGAGAAAGAAGAATGTCAAATTTCTTAGTTTGCCTCTCCTTTGTCTTGTGATGCTGGGCCAGCTGTACTTTATTGCCAAGCTGAATAACTCTATCCAGGATTGGGTCAGGAAGGGTGGCTGTGAGTTCCTGGTGAAGGTTTTCAAAATTGTATTGCAGGGCATCAATGGTGAAGTGGACTTGCCTTATTCTTTCATTTAGAAGATGTCTTTGTGCCTGCTGCAGGATCTGATCTGCTCTGTGACCCTTAACTGTAGATTGCAGGCGTAGGCTTGTCGGGATGAGTCTCTGTTGTCTGCATCTGAGGTTAAAACGTAGGTGGTTTCTATAGTCTGCCACCTTTCTTGCTGTCTTCTCGAATTTTCTGTAGCTTGAATCATGTCAACTGGATTTCTATTTTCTTAGTGGAAACGTTTCGCTCCTTATCCAAGGAGCTTCTTCAGTCTGAGCAATTCGGTAACATACAACATTGCCAAACACCTCTCTACCATACTAGCACCTCTAGTTGGACACTCTGAACACCACATCCATAATTCGGAAGAATTTGTTTCCAAAGCAAAGATCCTGAAACTGGATACAGATGAAACTATGGTCTCCTTTGATGTGTCCTCCCTTTTCACCAGCATCCCCACCACTCATGCTCTATCCGCTGTCAGGAAGAGACTAGAAGAGGACAGCACCCTGGAAAGGAGAAGCCATCTCAACCCAAACTAGATCTGCCATCTTCTGGACCTGTGTCTTAACACCACTTATTTCACATACAGAGGTGACTTTTACAGACAAAAACACGGCTGTGCCATGGGTTCTCCTGTGTCACCCATTGTGGCCAATTTATACATGGAAGAAGTGGAGAAGAAAGCACTCAACACATTCCAGGGAACGGTGCCCACCCACTGGTTTAGGTATGTGGATGACACCTGGGTCAAAATCAAGGCCCAGGAAGTACAGGCCTTCACGGACCATATAAACACTATAGATGCCAACATTAGCTTCACCAGAGAAGACACCAAGGACAACAGACTGGCATTCCTAGACTGTGAAGTCCTCATTGGGACCGGTGGCAAGCTAGAAATAGGGATCTACAGGAAACCCACACACACAGATCAATATCTGATGTTTGACTCCCACCATCCACTGCAGCACAAACTAGGAGTCATCAGGACATTGTCACACAGAGCAGAAACCATCCCCACCTCCATGGATTCCAAAAAGAATGAAAACCAGCACCTGAGAACAGCCCTGAAGGCCTGTGGATATCCAAATTGGGCCTTCACCAAATCTAAATCTACCAGACCTAAAACAGCGACAGATAGGGCTGAGACTCAGAGTAAACGAAAGAACCTGGTCATTCCCTACATGGCTGGCGTGTCTGAAAAGATAAAACGGATATTTGGCAAACACCACATACCTGTATATTTCAAACCCACCAACACACTGAGACAGAGGCTTGTACACCCCAAAGATCAAACTCCAAAACATAAGAAAAGCAATGTAGTTTATGCAATCCAGTGCAGTGAGGAGTGCTCTGAACTCTACATTGGAGAAACCAAACAACCTATGTACAGGAGGATGGCCCAACACAGGAGAAATAACACCACAGGACCAGAGTCAGCAGTTTATCTTCATCTAAAAGAAAAAGGACACTCATTTGAGGACATTAATGTTCACATTTTAGACAGAGAAGATAGGTGGTTTGAGAGAGGGGTCAAGGAATCCATTTATGCCAACTTGGAAAATCCTTCCTTGAATAGAGGTGGGGGCCTCAGGCACAAACTCTCCCCCATCTTCCTCCCCGTGTTGTCTTCTGTGCCTAGGAAGATTAAGACCATTTCAGAAGCTCAACAGCAGCATGGTGATTTTAACGACCCCCCATTAGATGATAAAAGGACTTAAAAATTACATCTCAATATAACCATGACCTAGCCCCAGGTGTAAGGTCACACAGCTACCTAGGAACATATTTAGGATTCCCTTACCAACTTTGCTCAGACTGAAGAAGCTCCTTGGATAAGGAGCGAAACGTTTCCACTAAGAAAATAGAAATCCAGTTGACATGATTCAAGCTACAGACAATTCCACCTGGATGACTGAGAACCTTCATAGACATATTGCCATACATTTTGGGGATGAAACCCTGAAGTTGGTAAGGAAATTCGAGAAGACAGCAAGAAAGGTGGCAGACTATAGAAACCACCTACGTTTTAACCTCAGATGCAGACAACAGAGACTCATCCCGACAAGCCTACGCCTGCAATCTACAGTTAAGGGTCACAGAGCAGATCAGATCCTGCAGCAGGCACAAAGACATCTTCTAAATGAAAGAATAAGGCAAGTCCACTTCACCATTGATGCCCTGCAATACAATTTTGAAAACCTTCACCAGGAACTCACAGCCACCCTTCCTGACCCAATCCTGGATAGAGTTATTCAGCTTGGCAATAAAGTACAGCTGGCCCAGCATCACAAGACAAAGGAGAGGCAAACTAAGAAATTTGACAGTCTTCTTTCTCGCAGCAAGCAGAAACAAGGAACTGGAGAAACCACTGGGAGGAACAACAACAACAGGACCACAGAGGACAAAAAGAACATGTGGGTGAAAAATCTCTCAGACAGAGAACTTACCCAACCAGAGAGAGATGTCCTAGCCAAAGGTCTTAATTTTGCCATCACTCCCAAGCAAGTTCCGGTTGTGGAGCTCATTACAGCCACAGAATCTGCCATCCACAACAACCACCTACCTTTTGAAGAAGCAGAACAACTCCGGCTTAAAATATCTGCAGCTCTGTCCAGTGCTCAACCTCCTCCCCCCAACCTTACCGTCCAAGAGAGGAGAGCCCTGACAGCCCTCAGCAAAGATGAAACCATCACCATTTTACCTGCTGACAAAGGAAGATGTACAGTGGTTCTAAACACTGCAGACTACCACAATAAAATTACCTCACTTTTGGAGGATCACCATACATATGAAAAACTGAAAAGAGACCCCACCAACAATTACAAGAAAAAGGCAATAGACAGTTTGAAACAATTGGAACATGATGGCTCCATCGATAGGATTACCTACCACCGTCTGTATCCTGGAGAAGCCATCCCCTGCATCTACGGACTTCCTAAGATCCACAAGGAAGGAACACCCCTCCGACCCATAGTCAGCAGCATCAATTCGGTAACATACAACATTGCCAAACACCTCTCTACCATACTAGCACCTCTAGTTGGACACTCTGAACACCACATCCATAATTCGGAAGAATTTGTTTCCAAAGCAAAGATCCTGAAACTGGATACAGATGAAACTATGGTCTCCTTTGATGTGTCCTCCCTTTTCACCAGCATCCCCACCACTCATGCTCTATCCGCTGTCAGGAAGAGACTAGAAGAGGACAGCACCCTGGAAAGGAGAAGCCATCTCAACCCAAACCAGAGCTGCCATCTTCTGGACCTGTGTCTTAACACCACTTATTTCACATACAGAGGTGACTTTTACAGACAAAAACACGGCTGTGCCATGGGTTCTCCTGTGTCACCCATTGTGGCCAATTTATACATGGAAGAAGTGGAGAAGAAAGCACTCAACACATTCCAGGGAACGGTGCCCACCCACTGGTTTAGGTATGTGGATGACACCTGGGTCAAAATCAAGGCCCAGGAAGTACAGGCCTTCATGGACCATATAAACACTATAGATGCCAACATTAGCTTCACCAGAGAAGACACCAAGGACAACAGACTGGCATTCCTAGACTGTGAAGTCCTCATTGGGACCGGTGGCAAGCTAGAAATAGGGATCTACAGGAAACCCACACACACAGATCAATATCTGATGTTTGACTCCCACCATCCACTGCAGCACAAACTAGGAGTCATCAGGACATTGTCACACAGAGCAGAAACCATCCCCACCTCCATGGATTCCAAAAAGAATGAAAACCAGCACCTGAGAACAGCCCTGAAGGCCTGTGGATATCCAAATTGGGCCTTCACCAAATCTAAATCTACCAGACCTAAAACAGCGACAGATAGGGCTGAGACTCAGAGTAAACGAAAGAACCTGGTCATTCCCTACATGGCTGGCGTGTCTGAAAAGATAAAACGGATATTTGGCAAACACCACATACCTGTATATTTCAAACCCACCAACACACTGAGACAGAGGCTTGTACACCCCAAAGATCAAACTCCAAAACATAAGAAAAGCAATGTAGTTTATGCAATCCAGTGCAGTGAGGAGTGCTCTGAACTCTACATTGGAGAAACCAAACAACCTATGTACAGGAGGATGGCCCAACACAGGAGAAATAACACCACAGGACCAGAGTCAGCAGTTTATCTTCATCTAAAAGAAAAAGGACACTCATTTGAGGACATTAATGTTCACATTTTAGACAGAGAAGATAGGTGGTTTGAGAGAGGGGTCAAGGAATCCATTTATGCCAACTTGGAAAATCCTTCCTTGAATAGAGGTGGGGGCCTCAGGCACAAACTCTCCCCCATCTTCCTCCCCGTGTTGTCTTCTGTGCCTAGGAAGATTAAGACCATTTCAGAAGCTCAACAGCAGCATGGTGATTTTAACGACCCCCCATTAGATGATAAAAGGACTTAAAAATTACATCTCAATATAACCATGACCTAGCCCCAGGTGTAAGGTCACACAGCTACCTAGGAACATATTTAGGATTCCCTTACCAACTTTGCTCAGACTGAAGAAGCTCCTTGGATAAGGAGCGAAACGTTTCCACTAAGAAAATAGAAATCCAGTTGACATGATTCAAGCTACAGACAATTCCACCTGGATGACTGAGAACCTTCATAGACATATTTCACGTGCATAAGGAAGTACGCAGGAAAGGGCAGGCAATAGCACAGAAGATGACGTTTGTGGGGTATGAGCCAGGGACCAAGGGATATAGGTTCACTGATGGCAGGAAGGTTGTTATCTCTAGATCAGCAAGTTTTAGTGAGCACAGCAATTGGCAGAGATTACACGGGATTAGTGAAGTTTATCTTCCTAGTCAGGGACGTTTTGAGTTTTCAGAGCGGAGAGAGGCCACTGATGTGATTAAGAAGGAAGAGGAATTAACTCCTAGTGTGCCAGTGATGCAGGATGCTACAGTTTTGCGCAGATCTGAGAGAATTAACAAGGGCATACCACCTCAATGTTATACACCAGGTGATGTAAAAGTGTGTTTTATCAATTATGAACCTCGTAATTACAAGGAAGTTTTGAAGTTGCCACAACACGAGCAGAGTAAATGGAAAGCTGCTATGGATGTGGAAATGAAAGCCATTAATTCTCATAAGGTTTTTAAATCTACCAGGTTGCCTGAGGGGCATAGGGCAGTAGGTTGTAGGTGGGTTTATAAGAAGAAAACCTTAGTGAATGGTGATATTCAGTATAAGGCTAGGTTGGTTGCACAAGGATTTTCCCAGGTAAAGAATCAGACTTATGATGAGGTTTTTGCACCAACGCTAAGAGGGGAGGCATTTAGGTTTGCCTTAGCAATGGCAGTAGCTGGGAATTGTGTAGTGAACCATTATGATATCACCACAGCATATCTGCATGCTGATTTAAATGAAGAAATCTATATGGCTGAAGCCCAGGTTATGAATCAAATATTGCAGGGAGCGTATACAAGTTGCAGAAAGCGTTGTATGGACTCAAGCAGTCGGCACGTTGCTGGAATCTAAAGTTAGATAAGGAATTACAAAGAATGGGATTCAGGTGCAGTATAGCTGACCCATGTCTGTATGTAAAGCAATGTGAAAATGATGAACAGATTTTGCTTTTGATTTTTGTAGACGATTTGTGTTTTATAGCGAAAGATCAAAGCAGGGTAATTGAATTTACTGAAAATCTGAAACAACAATTTGATGTCAAAGATCTGGGAGAGGTTAGAAATTACCTAGGCGTAGGTATTCAGAAGGTTGATGGGGGTTATGTTCTAGAGCAGCGGAAGAAAATTGAAGCACTGCTAAGAGAGAACAATATGGAACATTGCAAGGAAGTTCCAACCCTGATGACAACAGATTTTGTTAAAACAGAGACTGGAGATGATGACCAAACTTCATGTGATCAAGAACATGTGATCAGTCAATAATTGGAAGTTTATTGTATTGTATTGTATTGATTTGCAATATTGTCCATCTGAATGTAATGTAGCAGATGTGATGACAAAGCCTCTAAGCTTTGTATGGATGTGTATAGGATATAGACATAGGATGTGTATATCTCAAATGTGTATGTCTTCTATTCTGTACACGTGAAATGTGAATGTAATATCTATTGTAAATTGAAGGGGTGTTGGGGTTTGATATACCCAGGAATTTACAGCTAGATATAAATTATATTGAGAGGCTTGATATTTAGGTGAAAGGGGAAATATTCTGCAGAGTCACCCAATTAGCAGCCATTGTTGTAGTGATGATGTGTCAGTGTGACTCATACAACAGGTGCTTAGAGTTAAGTTGGGTGTGGTGGATAATGAGAGTGACCTATAAGGTGATTGGTCAGTTTATATATAAATACAGAGATGTCCTGTATTCGTTCTTCTCATTTCTCATTCTACCTCGTGTATGCTGTATCGTTGGTTTATCATTTTGTTACCCGTGTGGAAGTGATCTGTAAACACGTATGTATATAAGTAAATAGGCTATTTTATATAATCTCTGTGTGTCTTTTTACTATACAACCTAAGGATCACTGGTGTCTAGGAGAAGAAGCAGGGCGCTCCATCCGCTCGCCCCGACAACATCTCTTCAAGGTAGGCGAGGTCCAGAAACAGACTCCACAAGTTTGGCTGGAACTATCAGTGGTGGCGGCGCTGATTGGCAGGGGTGCCGCTCCTTCCGGTTCCACCCATCAGTGCTTCCGGGTTTGTGTGCAACACACCAGGACACCACAGGCCACGTCGCCGCCACCGCCATTGGTGTGTTGCCCACATGAAAAGTTTGGAAAGCTCTGGTCTACATATTCCATTGTTCAGAGAAACAAAGGAGATCAGCTAAGATGGGAAAAGGAAGACCCTAGATGCCAATGGGGAAGTATGTCTGGGGAGTAATTAATACATCTGGCCTGAATCCTCTCTAGTACAACTACCATTTCATTTTCCATTCCAATGATTGCAAATAGAGAGATAACCTCCAATTTACAGTTACAGTCAAGTTTTACCAGTATGCTAGCTTGGTATAGGGTAAAATGATACATCTGAAAGTTAGAAAAATTAAATCCACATTTCTCAACGGTCATTTTAATTTGTGCAATGCAAATCTTGAGAAGAATATTCTTGTCAAAGAAATGTATTCAATACCTTTTTTCTTTTGAAATAATGTAATGGTGATGTTTTTGTTTCAGACAATACCTGTTTTGACAACTGATTAAACCATTTAAACAGTGACAAAAGGATATATCTAAGTTTGTGTGGCAAGGGAAAAAAGCATGAGTTAAATATAAAATGTTACAAGATGCAAAGGAAAGAGGAGGATTGGGTTTAACTGATTTGAAATTGTATTTTGCAGCTTGCTGTTTGGTTTGGATGAAAGAGTGGGTGCTGCTGTGAAATAGAAGGCTTTTGGAGTTAGAAGGACATGACCTGAGATTTGGATGGCATGGATGTTTGTGGTATGATAAAGTCAAGGTTAACGGGGATTTTAAAAATCATTATGTTACATGTGCCATATTGAGAATATGGAATAGATACAAATCCAGGTTGTGTTCAAAAACATCTTTGTGGCTCTCAGCACAAAAAGCATTTTATAGATGAGAAATAATAACAAACACAAATGGCTAACTTATCATGAGATACTAGAATTTTGTCAAGGGGAATACAAAATAAAATCAAGAGAACAATTGATGGCAGAGGGATATAGTTGCCAATGGTTTTCTCATTTACAGTTATCAGAAAGATTTAAAGTAGACAAAAGAGTTTATGGTTTTGAACATTGTAAGACTGAGTTTGAAACAGAATTGTGTAGAAATGATTAACATGTGATTGCTAAAATGTATAAACTTTTATTGAAATTTGAAACAGAAGAAGAACAAGTGAAATAATGTATGATAAGGTGGACTAAAACTTTGGTTATAATATACAGATTGAACAATAGGAAAATATGTGGTTGAAAGGATTGAAATTTACACCATGTTTAACCTTAAAGATAACTTTTATAAAATAATGTACTGTTGGTATACGACACCAGAGAAATTGTCTGAATGTATAAAGGCACTTCAAATTTACGTTGGAAATGTGAACAACAAGAAGGGTCATTTTATCATGCTTGGTGGATGTGCAAAAAAGCTAGAAAATTTTGGATTCAAATACATACACTGATTCAGAGGACTTTAAAGATAAATATACAATTGAGACCAGAATTCTTCCTATTGGGACTGATGAACAAACAGTTGGAAAAAAGTCATGGAACTTTGTTTTTGTATATGATAATCGCAGCGAGATTATTGTATGCACAAAGATGGAAAGATTTGGCAACACCTACAATGAAGGAATGTTTGGTGAAGATGATAGAACTTGCTCAGATGGACAAATTGACTTGTTTGATTAGAGAAAAGACAATAGCTACATTTATTGCTGACTGGAAAGCCTTATGGTCTTTTTGCGTAAAACAGAAACAATTGAAATTATTATTTATGGCTTTGATGATTAGATAGGATAGATGATAGAAATAAGACATTCATGATGTAGAGCAGGGGTGGGCAACGTCAGGCCTGTGGGCTGTATAAGGCCTGTGGGGCTCCCACCTAAGGCCCGCAGGGCTCCCGCCTGCAAACCCTGCCCCTTCCATGTGATTGGCTCCTGCCCGCAAACCACGCCCCCCAGTGCTTGTGATTGGCTCCTGCCCGCAAACTCCGGCCCCCGGTCCACGGAAATCCCAGAAACCCCGCCCCTACCCTCCCGGTCCCCAGTTATAAATATCCAAATGGCCCTTGGCAGAAAAAAGGTTCCCCACCCCTGATGTAGAGAAAGGTAAATTTACAATTGTACTTATAACTGCAGTAAGGAAGGTCAGAAGCCATTTCTTTGTATCTTTCTTCTTTTTTTTCCCCCCTTTTTTTCTTCTTCTTTTTCAAGAAACCATATAAAAGTCTTTCTTGGGGACCAAAGCAATTATTTTGTTCTAATTAATTAATTATTGAATTCATATGCCAGCTTTCTGTTATTCCATCATTAAAGCAGTTCAGTCCTGCCTATTTTGAGTTAAAGCAAAAACAATTAAACATCTGATATTTCTAAAAGTTAAACTACAATCTGTAAATTCATCCTAAATTGGATGCAAAATAGTTGGAAAAAGGCTTGGTAGTCCTACTGCCTACTTCTGTCAAATAAAATCATCTACAATTAGAACCCTTCCCTCAGTTCAGAATACCTATGATTAAAACTGGAAGTCAGAGTTTTATTGAAAAAACTTTACCTTATATCCCTAGTACAATTGGAGACAAAACCCCAGTTTATGTTTATATCAATTCCCTAGAAAATCATCAGAGTCTTCCTTGATTTCATAGATTTAACTGTACTGAAAATTTCTTGTGGTAGAAGAGGTAAAATAAGCAGATCTTGGATAAATACATTAAAACAAAAGGACAGTATTTTCTCCTATAAATTTTAAAATAAAAATTTAAAAAATGTTGCATAGTGAATCTGAAAATTATATTTATGTTCCTTTTTGTATCCTGAATCAGTGGTACAGATAATGTTGCTCTATTTGTTTAAGTCTCCAGGCCAATAACTTATTAGATCTTTTTCCAGTATTGTTGCCCTTTTCAGTGTAATAAAAATCCTATTTTGGAAATGTAAGATTTCCTAGGTTCATATGTAGCAGAGACAAAAGATCTATATAATCATGAAATTGATTTATTAAAAGATAAATCAATTTTTGATCAATATAAATTGATTTTGTTGCTTCTTTTTATATGAAATTATAATTTGACCTCAAATAAATGCTGTAGCAGAGAGTGACATAAATGAGTGCCTATTAATATGAAAACAATCTGCCATTTGGTGTTCCATCTGCTTAATAAAAATTTTATTATTCAGCAAAGATACATTCAAGGACTACTTAAAGAATATATTTAAATTTTTATTATTAACAAATTAATAATAGGAGCATGCTCTGAAATTGCAGTAGCATATATATTACATGATTTAACTTTAGATATCAAAGAATGAAATATCAGGCAGCAAAGTAGCCAAAGACAATATCTATCTGCTGAAGAAGAAAAAATATATTACCATTCGAATGGATGAAAAGAATGTTAAAAATCTACTAAATTAAATTCAGGCATGTATTCTCAAAGAACATTATGAATCTGACAATATAATTTGGGAGATCAAAATGGCATACAAAAAGTGCTTCCTTCTATTTATTACACAACAACCCTATGTTGGGGTATGTTGGGCTAAGAGTGACTGTCCTCAAAATACACTAATGAGCATCCATGGCTGAGGGTGGACTAGGTCTTGCCCACTCCTGGTTCAACACCTTAAACACATCACCACTCTGGCTATATCTCTATGAGAAAAATAAATGATAAAAAAAGGATAGAGTGATGAATAAAAAACAGTCTATGCAATCCAATCAGCAGTAGTCAAACATCATGCAACATGCTACCCCCTACACCAGAGCTTTCCAAACTGTGTGTCGGGACACGTTAGTGTGTCAGCTGCAGTGTCTGGGTGTGTCGCAGCTGCTGCTGCCTCCGAGCCCTGCCAGGATTCCACGCAGGTCCTAGTGCCTGCCTTGTGCCTTGCTGCCTCCAAACCTGCTGTGATTCCGCGCAGGTCCTAGTGCCTGCCTTGTGCCTTGCTGCCTCCAAACCTGCCCTGCCAGGATTCCGCGCAGGTCCTAGTGCCTGCGTTGTGCCCTGCTGTAAGAGCGTGTCACGAAATGATGCATGTCTAAAAAGTGTGTCACCAACATGAAAAGTTTGCAAAGCTCTGCCCTAAACCATCTGATTAACTAATCAGATGATTATTATTGTTAATATTAGATGAACCAATGGAGAGGGAAAAGAAATAAAGTTTAATGGAGGAAATAATCTTTAAGAAAGGGCAATTTAGAGGAAAAGGAAAAATAAGAGCAGGAGAAGAAGAGTGGAGAAAGAGAAAAAAAGGAAACAGCACACCTGTGAAAGAAACATCACTTTATCATCTTTCCCAACAGCCAAGAATATACAAACAGAACAAGCAAATTTCTATTTTGGAAGCAGAGATAATGATCTTTAACAACCTGGATAATACACATGCATGAAATAGGAAAACATAAGAAAATGAATATACATAAAATATTCTTCTGCAGCAAGAACTTAAAGAAGTAAGATATTTTTCAGTGTCCATATGATTATAAACTTATTTCTGAGTACCAGAATAAAACAAAGATGGCATAAACCCGAGGAAGTGTTGAAGATTCTTCTTTCAATCAGCAATTCTTGCATCCTTGAATTTTTTCTGTGTGGCTGAATTTTCTTAGTGAAATTGGGGGAAAGACTTTTATTATGAGATTTTTTATTTCCCATTTACGTAATTACAAGAACAGTTTGGGCTTTCTGTAGAATTTCTTTCCGCATAGCAAATCTAACGTACATCACAATAAATGCTCAGGGTTTATCAACTGTATGAAAAGAGGCAGCTGAAATGCAGTGGCCAGACTTCTTGATATATAGAAGATAATCTTCTGGCAGAGGCAATACTACTAAGATCAAAGTTTAAGTAAAGTAAACTGGCAGGACTTCCTTGGCTTTTTTCCAGAATTCCAATGTCACATATATTGGCCCAATGAGGAATGAGATTCCAGAGCTTTTCTTTTGTCCTAAAGATTCTTTATAACCTCTAGAAATCAATTATACAACCTTCCAGCTGAGACATTTTGTTCACAGCAGCATCTAATCTGGAATTTACGCTATTAACTGTGTCTTTAGTAGCTTTTGCATCATCTCTCAAAGAGAATAGTAATCACATCATTCTTAATAGCTGCTTGAAACTGTTACCTTAGAGGGGGAATATGGTTGCACAAATTTCTTGAGCATTATCCAAGTGGATAATGAATAAGACATTTCTGATAATCAAAATATACTATGCCTGTTTCTGGTTCCAAAAGTATCAATTAACATAACTACCTGGATGAAAAATGTTGGGAGTGCCAGAGAATGTTGATACCTGCTGGATTCTGCCTATTTTCTGTTAAAGCAATTATATAAATTAAAAACCTATATTATCAGAACTTTGACACCGCTTTATAAAGTCTGAGCTGAGTGCACAGTATTTAGAAGAACTGTAATTTATGGGCCAAGGTAGTTGTTAAAGAAATAGGTTTATAGTTGTAACAGTAAGATACTTACCTGGCTTAGGAAGAATCATAATAGTTTTCTCATTGAAATAAAGTGGCAAGAGTCTATATGAAAAACCTCTGACATATATTTCCATTGTACTAGGAGATAGGAACCCATTCTTTCTATACAATCAACTAGAAAAGCATCAAGACCAGGATCCTCCTCCAATTCTATCCATTCAATTATGGCCACAATTTATTGAACAGGAGGAGGCATAGTGAAGTTAGTAACCAGGTTTTGTGATAGCCATTATAGTCTCATATTCTGTTTAAAAAGTCCAATCATGATGATATTGATGAGAAATTGGAAGACTACAATTTACAATAAAATGTTAAAAATTGTTGCTTAATTATCTGGAATCTGGATATACAACAATTTCCGTTCCCATTTTTAAAACTTGGATAACGCACACCTATAGTTTGAAAGAGACTTCAGTCCCTTGTTAATTCCTTGTTAAAAAGAAAACTGCCATTAAAATTAATTAATATTAGTGCTGAGTACTGCAAAATATAGACAGTTGTTGATCTGTGTTGAGTATATATTTATTTGTATAGAAACAGTCTAGAACCTTCCCCCCAAAAGTTGGAAAAGTTGAAGATAAATAGTTTGCCAGCCTGAATTGAAAGTAGGTACAACTGTAAAACATGGAGGGTCAGTTCTCCAAAAAGAATTCAGCAGGAACTTCATTAGTAGGAAATTGATCTCTGGACTGCATTTGAGGACAAAAATGACTGGGTACATAATAAAATTGTGAAACCTCAAATGCATTTCTAAAATTATTTATTTATTACAATTGTTTTTATATTTCCCCAGTCACACAGCTCTGTGTGGTTTACATTATTGGACCTCCTAAATTACTTCTGAGAAGAACATAATAAAGGACTCATTCTTTCCCCATGTAATGAATCCAGTAGGTCAGGTTTTCAAATCTCATGGCAAATTTGAGAAACTTCACAATAAATGGCCAAAGTTAATTAGCCATATGAAAAAGAGAGATTGGAACTCAATGGATTTTCTCAATATCTATCTGATAATCATCAAGTATTAGTGCTCCTATGAAAAGATCAGAAGTTCTCTTCTAGAATTCCTACCACAGATAAATTTGACTGACAAGATGGAGATTCCAGGTACATGACATTGTCATGAATAAACCTTATGAAATTAGTAATAAATGTTTCAACAGATGATCTGTAACTTTCCATCCAAGATATTTTGTTTCAGAATTAACAGAAGTTTTAATTTGTGTTTATTACTCCTCCTCACAATGCTGTAAGGAAAAATTCTTCATCCTACTCAGTTTCTGTGGTAATTCCTGTAAGTAGTTCATGGTTGATTTGGAGGATTTTTCAGATCCTTGCCTTGCTGAAACATCCAACTTCTTTTCAGATTCAATTTCTTCATGACCATGGGAGATTAGTTTCTAAAATATGCTGATATTTAGTTGAAAGCATTCTTACTTCAACCCATACAATATCACCTATGCCACTTCCTGCCACACAAAACCAAAGCGTAATAGAGCCAATGCTTAACATTTGGCAATATTTATTTTCTTCAAATGCTTTACCCTTTTTTCTCCAAATGTATGTGTAGTTGTGGCCAAAGAGATAATTTTTTATTTCATCTGTCCAAAGCATTTAGTTCCAAAGCATTTCAGCCTTACCAAGCTTTTATTTTCTTTACTTTTGTGATGAGGTTGGAGAGAATATTTTTTTTCTCACAACTCTCCCTTCCAGATCATTGTCGTGATCAAAACTTGTTTCTTTAGAAGCAGCATCAAAACTTTGCTGTAGTCATGCTTTACACCAGGGGTGGGCAACGTCAGGCCCGCCTGCAAACCCCTCCCCTTCCACACAATTGGCTCCTGCCCGCAAACCCCACCCCCCAGTGCTTGTGATTGGCTCCCGCCTGCAAACTCCAGCCCCCGGTCCACGGAAATCCCAGAAACCCCACCCCCCACCCCCGGTCCCCGGTTATAAATATCCAAATGGCCCTTGGCAGAAAAAAGGTTCCCCACCCCTGCTTTACACGAACAGCCTGATTTTGAAGGTTGGAGTATATACTACAGTAATTATTTTCTGTTTTCTGATACAATGCAGGGAAGGTCTATATAACTCATTATCACTATCTTTTAGTAATCATGTTTTGCTGCATATGATTTTGCTTTACATTTCAACAAAATTTTACCTGATATTTTAACAAAAGGAAGATTCTTATCATATGCTCATTTGAGATAGATATTTCCCTTGTTTGTTAGTCATTTTAATTGTTCTGTCTTATTGTCCTACACCCCTTCATGGATCACTGCCTTGTCGTGGCGAAGGGGCTTGCGTAACTCAATGAAGTCAGGTCAAGAAGAACAGGTCATGACGGAGAGTTCTGACAAAACGTGGTCCAAAACTGGAGGAGGGAATGGCAAACCACTCCAGTATCCTTGCCAAGAAAACCCATGGACAGTATCAAAAGGCTAAAAGATATGACGCCGGAAGATGAGCCCCTCAGGTCGGAAGGTGTCCAAAATGCTACTGGGGAAGAGCGGAGGGCAATTCCGAGTAGCTCCAGAAAGAGTGAAACGGCTGGGCCAAAGCCGAAAGGACGCTCAGTTGTGGATGTGTCTGGAAGTGGAAGGAAAGTCCAATGCTGTAAAGAACAATATTGCATAGAAACCTGGAATGTAAGATCTATGAATCAAGGTAAGCTGGATGTGGTCAAACATGAGATGACAAGATTGAACATCGACATCTTGGGAATCAGCGAACTAAAATGGACAGGAATGGGTGAATTTAATTCAGGAGACCATTATATATACTACTGTGGGCAAGAATCCCTTAGAAGAAATGGAGTAGCTCTCATAGTCAATAAAAGAGTGGGAAAGGCAGTACTGGGGTACAACCTCAAAAACGACAGAATGCTTTCAGTTTGAATCCAAGGCAAACCATTCAACATCACAGTGATCCAAGTCTATGCCCCAACCACTGATGCCGAGGAAGCTGAAGTTGACCGGTTCTATGAAGACCTACAACACCTTCTAGAACTAACACCAAAAAAAGATGTCCTTTTCATCATAGGGGACTGGAATGCTAAAGTAGGAAGTCAAAAAATAACCGGAATAACAGGCAAGTTTGGCCTCGGAGTACAAAATGAAGCACGGCAAAGGCTAATAGAGTTTTGCCAAGAGAACACGCTGGTCATAGCAAACACTCTTTTCCAACAACACAAGAGACGACTCTACACATGGACATCACCAGATGGTCAATACCGAAATCAGATTGATTATATACTTTGCAGCCAAAGATGGAGAAGCTCTATACAATCAGCAAAAACAAGACCTGGAGCTGACTGTGGCTCAGATCATGAGCTTCTTATCGCAAAATTTAGGCTTAAATTGAAGAACGTAGAGAAAACCACTAGACCACTCAGGTATGACCTAAATCATATCCCTTATGAATATACAGTGGAGGTGAGGAATAGATTTAAAGGATTTGATCTGGTAGACAGAGTGCCTGAAGAACTATGGATGGAGGTTTGTAACATTGTACAGGAGGCAGCAACTAAAACCATCCCAAAGAAAAAGAAATGCAAGAAAGCAAAGTGGCTGACTGATGAGGCTTTACAAATAGCTGAGGAAAGAAGGGAAGCAAAAGGCAAGGGAGAAAGGGAAAGATATAAACAACTGAATGCAGAATTCCAGAGAATAGCAAGGAGAGATAAGAAGGCCTTCTTAAATGAACAATGCAAAGAAATTGAGGAAAACAATAGAATGGGGAAGACTAGAGATCTCTTCAAGAAAATCGGAGATATCAAGGGAACGTTTTGTGCAAAGATGGGCATGATAAAGGACAAAAAAGGCAGGGACCTAACAGAAGCGGAAGAGATTAAGAAGAGGTGGCAAGAATACACAGAAGAACTATACAAGAAAGATCTTAATATCCCTGATAAATACGATGGTGTGGTCACTGACCTTGAGCCGGACATCCTAGAAAGTGAAGTCAAGTGGGCCTTAGGAAGCATTACTAACAACAAAGCTAGCGGAGAAGACAGTATCCCAGCTGAGCTATTTAAAATCCTAAAAGATGATGTTGTTAAAGTGCTGCACTCAATATGCCAACAAATTTGGAAAACTCAACAGTGGCCACAGGATTGGAAAAGGTCAGTTTACGTTCCAATTCCAAAGAAAGGCAATGCCAAAGAATGTTCAAACTACCGTACAATTGCGCTCATTTCACATGCTAGCTAGGTTATGCTCAAAATCCTACAAGCTAGGCTTCAGCAGTATGTGAACCGAGAACTACCACAAGTGCAAGCTGGGTTTCGAAGAGGCAGAGGAACTAGAGATCAGATTGCCAACATTCGCTGGATCATGGAAAAAGCAAGAGAGTTCCAGAAAAACATCTACTTCTGCTTCATTGACTACGCTAAAGCCTTTGATTGTGTGGATCACAACAAACTGTGGCAAAGTCTTAAAGAGATGGGAGTACCAGACCACCTTACCTGTCTCCTGAGAAACCTGTATGTGGGTCAAGAAGCAACAGTTAGAACCGGACATGGAACAACCGACTGGTTCAAAATTGGGAAAGGAGTACGACAAGGCTGTATATTATCACCCTGCTTATTTAACTTATATGCAGAGTACATCATGAGAAATGCCGGGCTGGATGAATCACAAGCCGGAGTTAAGATTGCCGGGAGAAATATCAACAACCTCAGATATGCAGACGATACCACCCTAATGGCAGAAAGTGAAGAGGAACTAAAGAGCCTCTTGATGAGGGTGAAAGAGGAGAGTGCAAAAGCTGGCTTGAAACTCAACATTAAAAAAACCCAGATCATGGCATCTGGTCCCATCACTTCCTGGCAAATAGAAGGGGAAGAAATGGAAGCAGTGACAGATTTTATTTTCTTGGGCTCCAAGATTACCACAGACGGTGACTGCAGCCATGAAATTAAAAGACGCTTGCTCCTTGGGAGGAAAGCTATGGCAAACCTAGACAGCATATTAAAAAGCGAGACATCACCTTGCCGACAAAGGTCCGTATAGTTAAAGCTATGGTTTTTCCAGTAGTAATGTATGGCTGTGAGAGTTGGACCATAAGGAAGGCTGAGCGCCGAAGAATTGATGCTTTCGAGCTGTGGTGCTGGAGAAGACTCTTGAGAGTCCCTTGGACTGCAAGGAGGTCAAACCAGTCAATCCTAAAGGAAATCAACCCTGACTGCTCATTGGAAGGACAGATGCTGAAGCTGAAGCTCAAATACTTTGGCCACCTAATGCGAAGAGAGGAGTCACTGGAAAAGACCCTGATGCTGGGAAAGACTGAAGGCAAAAGGAGAAGGGGACAGCAGAGGATGAGATGGTTAGATAGCATCACCGATGTAATGAACATGAATTTGAGTAAACTCCGAGAGACAGTGGAGGACAGGAAGGCCTGGCGTGCTATGGTCCATGAGGTCACGAAGAGTTGGACACGACTAAATGACTGAACAACAAAAATGCAATTGCTCCTTCCCCTTATATAAATAAAATTTATGTGTGTGTGTGTTTGTGTGTGTGTTTGTGTGTGTGTGTGTGTATGTATGCGTGCGTCCGTGCGTGCGTATGTATGCGTGCGTGCGTATGTATGTGTGTGTGTGTATGTATGTGTGTGTGTGTGTGTGTGTGTATTTATGTGTGTATAAATATTAAATATTTAATATTAAATATATATTAAATATATACACACACACACACACACACACACACGCACACATACATACATACGCACGCACGCACACATACGCACGCACGGACGCACGCATACATATACACACACACACACACACATAAATTTTATTTATTTATGTGTTATTTATATATATATATAATTATATATATATATTATTTATTTATTATTTATATAAGGGGAAGGAGCAATTGCGCATATATATATATATATATATATATATATATATATATATATATAAACTTCCCTCCCCCACAAGACAACATCCATTTAGTTATTTCCTTCCTATAACTATTTCTCTATATTATAGGCAACAAACATACCTAATACTCCTTCCTCCTCCCATTTTCCCCACAAAGTTAACTGCAAGTTAAGATGCCCAATACTTTTCTATACTGATATACAGTATATCTCAGCAGGATCATAATCTCTCATAAAAATCATGCACCTGAACTATGCTAGTCTATGTGACTTCAAATTATGATTGCTAAAGACACTGTAATTATGATAACTAAAGGAACATACATTGTTTTTAAGACTCAATCATAAATGAATTAGATGTTTAAATTAGATGTTACAATGAAACTGCAGAAGTGGCCAGTCTCTCTCAATATACCATCTGAAAGTATTGGTTGCTTCAAGATTGAGAATGGATTCCCCAATCCATAACAGAAAGTGTGTAGCAGCCCCTAAGAATTTTCACCTATGCTTCCTCTCTTTTTGGCACTGTGGGCAACCTAATAATAGGGGCAATATTGAGATGATCAAATTATCAGTACACATGCAATTGATACCTGAATGTTAAGTGGTCATCAAGAAATATAGCAGCCATGCTTTATCACTACATAAGCAAGTGCAAGCTTTGAGGAAACAGACAAGGCGGAGAAATCAGATTCTGAGGACCCTGCATGGCTCATCATTTGCCTAATGGTGAACAGGTCTTCAGGTGAATACTTGCTGATATATGTTTGATTATAGGATTTACTTTATATTCTGCATTGTTTGTGAAAGCAAACATTAATCTCCAAAAGTTGGACAGGAGAGCATGGTATAGCTTAACAAGATACTTTATTCTTTTTGGTTCCTGATGAAAGAGCTTGTGTATACCTTCTTCCTTAGCATGCATTAAGCCAAATTTCTTCATCAATGAATAATGCATTTGGCTGGGAAAAATATTGCAGAATGCATATCAGCTCTCAACATCTTAACATAGAGAATAACTTTACAAATTACATCAGAGCTTGGAGCATGAGAGTTTTTTCATGAGAATATATATCATTAGCTAGGAATATCACAAGGTAGAATATTTTTGTAGAGAAGGAAATGTTTTCTTATTAATGCACAAACTGGTTCATTAAAATGCAGATGAAACCCAGGCACAATCATAAAAGTCCACACAAAGTATTTCTTCACTTTATCTACTATCTATGAATGAATTAACATTTTTCTTTCATTTTTGGCTTGGTGATGCTGATATTGGTGATGCCAAGTAGGTCAATGACATTCCTGATAATGTGATATTTCTGAAAGGTAGTGCTTTTGTATCTGTTGGCCTTGTGGGATAAACCAGGTAGGAATTACAACCAGATGAGCTAATTCTACTTTATTGTATAGCTACATTGACAGAATCTTGCAAGTCTGAAAGTACAATTCTCTCTCCCCCACCATCTCCTTTACAACCCAAGAAACTAAAGAGGGTCTCTTCTGAGCCTCTTGCCCCACCCACTATCCAGTTGTGGGCTATGCTGTCTCTTATCTGACTGTTCCCTTGGCAGCGTCTCTTTTCCTGGTCTTCAAAGTTTTTTCCCTCATACCATTACAGTATCTGTGCCACTTGGAATCATCGTGTCATTTCAGTAGGATTCATCTGGAAGGCATTGGTGGGCTATACTGAAGTAATTTAAAGTTGTCTCTTCTGTTATTTGAGCTCAGTCTTTGAGATTCTAACCACAATTTATCATTCCTGTAGCTCAGCCCTATGTAGGTTAACCTAAAATAAAGTTGGGGTCTAGTTATTTCAGAGACCACTTGTTGCTATAAATCTGTGCCATTCTTAAAATTTTCAGGACCAGCCTCTTTTCTGAACTCTAACCAAGGGCCTATTTACTGGGCCTTCTGTAGTACCCCTTAAAGTAGGCTGACCATATTTCCTTGAGACAAAAATGGGACATTGGGATGGCAAAACGGGATGGGGTCTTATGTAATATTCTGTATTCATGAAAAAGACAGGGGTCCCTGCCCCCCGGTCCGCGCGATTGGCTCCTGCCTGCAATCCCCACTCCCAGTCCCTGCAATTGGTTCCCGCCTGCAAACCCCGCCCCCTGGTCCATGCGATTGGTTCCCACCTGCATGCCCCGCCCTCCTTTGCCGTGCACTGATAGGTGGGAGGGCTTCCTCTTCCAGGCTGCCTCCAATTGGCAGCTCTGTCTTGGATCCTCCTTCCGTGCCATTCCTGCCGGGTTTAAAAAATGGGACAAAATAGAGATTTTTATCAAGACGATGGGATGGTTGAAAAATGATTAAAAAACTGGACTGTCCTGTTCAAAATGGGTCGTATGGTCAGCCTACCTTAAACTGACAAAATTAACAAATAACAAATAATTAACAAATAACAAATAACAAAATTATACAGGAGTATAATTTTGCTGTGTAGTTTCTCTCTAGCTATACAACTGAGAATATGAGAAGACAAAGAGGTGACTTACTGTATAATGAGCAGACTGGATTTTGACATCTCCCTTAAAAAAAATAAAATAACATTGGCTATTGTATTATCTTCCTTTCCTTTCCTTTCCTTTCCTTTCCTTTCCTTTCCTTTCCTTTCCTTTCCTTTCCTTTCCTTTCCTTTCCTTTCCTTTCCTTTCCTTTCCTTTCCTTTCCTGTTTTAGTTCTATTCTTACTTACTTGGGAATGCAACCTATTAAATTAAGTGGGGCTGCTTCTTCTAAATCACCTTGCATTGACTTGTACAGGTGGAATAAAAAAGCAACAAATACATACAAACAACATATATTTTGTCACTCGTCAGTCTTGCTGCTGTTCTCCTGCAGATATCTATGTAAGGAAGACAGCAAAGATGAACATTGGCTTTTTAAAGTTTACAGAAGCACTTAATCCTTGTTCCCTGCACTATTGTATCTACCTACTGGTGCATGTGCCCAACAATGAGGGATGAGAGCTCCTATTAGTGGCTTCCTAGATACATCTAGAGGGGCCACAACATGAGACAGAAAGCTGGCTAGATCCAGCAGGGCTACTATTATTATGTTCTCATATTCTCATTGATAAAATGGCTTTTTCTCATAGGAGCTCAAGTTTTGTCTCACATCAGTTCTGCTGGTTAAGGTTAGGACTGAAGGAACTGACTCTAATTCTATTTTGCCTGCTTGTAATAATTTTGCTTACCTGACAACTCTGAGGTAGGTTAGGATTGGATATAATTTCATGGCTGAATAAGGGCTGAATTTGGGTCCTCTCAATATCAGAACAACATTTAAGCCAATATTTAACATGGACATAGTTCTTCATTTCTTGTAATTAGGTATTTTTACCGATTATTAATGTTATTTATGGTTTTTTTAATTGATTTTAAACTTTTATTGTGAACCGCCCAGGGTCCCTCCTTGTGAGGGAGATGGGCGGGATAGAAATGTGATAAATAAATAAATAAATCAATTTATTGGATTCTAGCAGACACAGGTTGATTGGCTAGAAAATTTAGAGCCTTAACTTGGTCCTGGTAAGTGAATATATTCAGAGAGTACAGCAACTACTTCTATTAATTTTATTGTACACGAGGGGTGTATGCTTGTTTACTCTGAACTGAAGAAATTCTGTGCTAGAATCCAGCAACTAGATTAGTGGCCTTGGGTGTGGTCTCAAAAGACTTCTAAAAATTGTAACTCTTAATATCATAGAAGGAAAACATTTTTCCAATCTCTGGAACAAGAATTCAACCAAGCCCAATTCAGGCAATGTGTTGATGTTTAGGACCCATCATGCACACCAACAGTGGTGAGCAGCCACACTCCTCTTTATATCATGCTGTGGTGTCAATTGTGCATGGCTGTTTGCAGTGAGAAAGGCTTCCACATGAACATGAAAAAGGTCCTGTTTGGATCACCCTAGTCCCCCAGAAGATTCTAGCTGAAGTTTGGAGTTGTTCAGGATTCTGCTGTGTAATTGGAAGCTCAAATGGCAGATGCAGCCAGAAGTGCCTTTGCCCAGCTTAAGCTGAGGTACCATCCAGTTCAAAATTGATAACACTGCAAGATAGAAAATATTAGGTTTCTCTGGCAATTTAATCTTTACAGTCAGCTAAAACAAATAAACAGATCTTCAAAACCCCCTCCCTTCTCTACCATAAAACTATTAGAATAGAGTAAAAGCAGTAGATCATAATTCTCCTTAGAGTTAATCTAAGGGACACTAGAGGGAACTAAAGGACCAGCCAGAAAAAAGTTAAAATGGCTAAGCCAGTTATAATTTTTTCTTATCTTAGTTTTTTGAAACATGGACTGAAATATTAACTCATATCTCAGAAAGGATACAGATTTGAATGGATAAAATTTTAGAAGATGAGAAAAACTTAATGTCGGAGGGAGCGCGCAGAGATGGAGCGGCCTGCCTCTCTCCTAGGCTCCAGTGATCCAAGTACTATGCAGTAAATAGACTCCAAACAGAAGTTATATCAAATATCCTATTTATTTATATACATACGTATTTACAGATCACTTCCACAAGTAACAAATGATACACCATCAACGATACAGCTTTCACGAGGTAAAATGGGAATAATGGGAAATGAGAATGTCCCTGTATATATAGTGAACCTGACCAATCACATTATAGGTCACTCTCATTATTCACCACACCCAACCTAACTCTAAGCACCTGTTGTTATGAGTCACACATGACACATCATTCCTACAACAATGGCTGCTAATTGGGTGACTGTGCAGAATATTTCACCTTTTACCTAGAAATCAAGCCTCTCTGTATAATTTATATCTAGAAGTAAATTCCTGAGTTTATCAAACCCCAACACTTAAAAAAATATTTTACCTGAAATTATAGAGTATGAAGGCATGGAAGACAATAAAATTGAGATTACCAAAATGAGAATACAAAAGACAAATCAAGAAAAGGATATGCACAGAGAACAGCTGCGACAAGAAATCCTGGATGACGCCTCTTTATGGGATTTACAAAATAGGCTAGTGAAAGCTTTGAAGACTCCTTTAAAATGCCAAGGAAAGATGAGAGATCAATTCCTGTGATGCCATAGAAATCATTGTTGATCATTTAAATCAACAATGATTTAAAGGTCAAGATTGTTCAGAGCAAAAAGAAGGAATATAAAGTTGGACTATTTGACCAGGGATAAACTATTTGTTTGATATTTCTGGTAACTCCTAATGGAATTTTTGCTGAACTAGGATTGAAAAAATGATGATTTCTGGATTGCATATAAATAAAAGTTAGGCTATGGGGAGAAGAGTTTTTTTTTATTTGTAACTTTAAAAGAGGGTGAAAAATTAGTATATTAACGTATGCTCAGTGTGATAAAGGTTGGAAGTCACTTCTTTATTATTGTCTTTGTTGCCTTTTTCTTTTTTTTCTCTTCTACTTTTTTCTTTTTCTTTTCTCTTTCTGCACCTTCTGAACTTTTCTTTTTCTTTTTTCCTATAGTTTGTATTATTTTTTACTATGTTTACTAAAAACTTCAATAAAATTATTAACTAAAAAAAGTTAATTGAAGGGCTTCAAATAATTTAGCTGGCAATCTCTGATGGCTGGCAGAAAAATGATCTTCAAATCCTCTTTTCCCTTGAGGGTAGACATGGTTCCTTGAAGTCTTGTCCTCCTCCATCTTAATGATCTTTTCTTAACTGGGGAACTTGTAGATCTTGGATGATCTTTAGCCAACTCAAAACAGAACCCTCAACAGCCCAAACTGTCTAAATCTATCTTAATTGACCATCCATCTCTTCTCCAACTCCCACAACCCCTGCCTGCCAGCACCTTAGCGTATGTCAACTTTCTACACACACACCCACCATGAAAAACTCTGTGTGTGAAAACCTTATCTGTTTCACTCCCCACTGTTTCTCAGACTGAGCTTATTGCCTACAAATATAGCTCGTCTGTCTGGGAGATCACCTAACAAGATGGCAAATTGTGTTCATCTACTATTTTGTGTTACATACCCCCTCCTCCCATTTAGTGAAGGGTTGGGGTGTCTTCCTTGATACTTGTTTTACATATAGCCATAACTAAACAGAAAATAAGCAACTTGATGCTGGTTCCCTGATGTCGAACTACATATTTGTATGGCTGTAGTGTAAGGTACTAATGGGTGAATATCCTGTTAGTGTCTTTCATCTTGTACAACAAATGAATTGTTGCGTTCTACTTTAGAGCATAGGCCTCCTTTTCTATGGTATTATAGGTAAGAGTTTTTTTGAAAGGGGGTGGGGCCACACATTTCTCCAAGATAGCTGTGCACAAGGATTTGCCTTCTGGTGAATTATGTCCCTTGGCAGCTGTCAAACAAACAGTTCCATTTTACCCTAGTGGGTCCAACATCAACCAATAAGACATGTTAGAGTCTTGGGAGGCTCTTCAGGGAGCTGGCCTAAAAACTGAGTGACAGAGGTAGGTGATCTGGCTGTAATTTCAAATGGGGAAATTGTGGGAATCAGACGATGGGAGATAATAGGAAAACTTCTGCTCTAGCCAAAATGAGCATAGTCTGGCTGCCTACTTAAAGGTGCAGTACATTACTAAAACATGGAACCTACTTAACCTAATTCTCCTCCCTCCTTTGGAAAAACGCCCACAACAAAAACTCTTACTGCAAAGTCTCGAATAGCAGCTTTCTTCTATCTCTTCTTTCTGGCCAGTTAACCCCTCTTTCTGAGTCAGACTTCCTGCCATCTGGCCTAAGTAAATCCAGTCTGCTTATCCTCATCTTGGCTCTTCAACCTTGAACTTCTCCCAGCTGACCCACTGGGTGATTTAATAAACTGGTGTAACACACCAGATTTTCTCTAGCCTTATTGACTAGCTGAGCTGCCAACCACCTGAATCCTATATTCACTCCCAAACTTCCACTTTCTTCAATTTAGCTGCAGGGAGTGAAATCCCAACTGGGCAAAGTGCCTTATGCTTTTTCCCTTTACCTCTTGCTTGCTCTTGAGTAATATTCCCTTTTCCCTTAACTTAAAGCATTGTTTGGTATTCCTTTTATCTCCTTAAGTTGCCTCTTTTCAGATTATTTCTTTCCTTTTTTCTAGATAAGAATCTAAACTAAGCTTCTTCTGCTCCACTCCATTCTCCACCATACATGTCTTTGTCCATAGCTCCACAGCTTTATATATTTTACATATTTCCATGACTCTTCTAAGTTAGGCTTCTTGCTTCTCTACTCATTGGGACAAATTTCCTCCCTTAGTGTTTTGATAGATCCTATTTTCTCTGTTTCTGATTTCTTCTAGTTTCATCCCTATGCATAAAGACCTTTATCACTGAAATTACCCTTTTTACTTCTCCTGGCAAACTTCTGCCAGTATGTACCAGACCTCAACTCCTTTATCTGTAGCTTGAATCATGTCTATAGTTCTATAGAAACTATAGTATCACTATAGTTTCTATGGTCTCCTTTGATGTGTCCTCCCTTTTCACCAGCATCCCCACCACTCATGCTCTATCCGCTGTCAGGAAGAGACTAGAAGAGGACAGCACCCTTGAAAGGAGAAACCATCTCAACCCAAACCAGATCTGCCATCTTCTGGACCTGTGTCTTAACACCACTTATTTCACATACAGAGGTGACTTTTACAGACAAAAACACGGCTGTGCCATGGGTTCTCCTGTGTCACCCATTGTGGCCAATTTATACATGGAAGAAGTGGAGAAGAAAGCACTCAACACATTCCAGGGAACGGTGCCCACCCACTGGTTTAGGTATGTGGATGACACCTGGGTCAAAATCAAGGCCCAGGAAGTACAGGCCTTCACGGACCATATAAACACTATAGATGCCAACATTAGCTTCACCAGAGAAGACACCAAGGACAACAGACTGGCATTCCTAGACTGTGAAGTCCTCATTGGGACCGGTGGCAAGCTAGAAATAGGGATCTACAGGAAACCCACACACACAGATCAATATCTGATGTTTGACTCCCACCATCCACTGCAGCACAAACTAGGAGTCATCAGGACATTGTCACACAGAGCAGAAACCATCCCCACCTCCATGGATTCCAAAAAGAATGAAAATCAGCACCTGAGAACAGCTCTGAAGGCCTGTGGATATCCAAATTGGGCCTTCACCAAATCTAAATCTACCAGACCTAAAACAGCGACAGATAGGGCTGAGACTCAGAGTAAACGAAAGAACCTGGTCATTCCCTACATGGCTGGCGTGTCTGAAAAGATAAAACGGATATTTGGCAAACACCACATACCTGTATATTTCAAACCCACCAACACACTGAGACAGAGGTTGTACACCCCAAAGATCAAACTCCAAAACACAAGAAAAGCAATGTAGTTTATGCAATCCAGTGCAGTGAGGAGTGCTCTGAACTCTACATTGGAGAAACCAAACAACTTTTGTACAGGAGGATGGCCCAACACAGGAGAAGTAACACCACAGGACCAGAGTCAGCAGTTTATCTTCATCTAAAAGAAAAAGGACACTCATTTGAGGACATTAATGTTCACATTTTAGACAGAGAAGATAGGTGGTTTGAGAGAGGGGTCAAGGAATCCATTTATGCCAACTTGGAAAATCCTTCCTTGAATAGAGGTGGGGGCCTCAGGCATAATCTTTCCCCCATCTTCCTCCCTGCTTTGTCTTCTGTGCCTAGGAAGATTAAGACCATTTCACAAGCTCAACAGCAGCATAGTGATCTTAACGATCCTCCTTTAGATGATAAAAGGACTTAAAATAACATCTCAATATAACCATGACCTAGCCCCAGGTGTAAGGTCATACAGCTACCTAGAAACATATTTAGGATTCCCTTACTAACTTTGCTCAGACTGAAGAAGCTCCTTGGATAAGGAGCGAAACGTTTCCACTGAGAAAATAAAAATCCAGTTGACATGATTCAAGCTACACACAATTCCACCTGGATGACTGAGAACCTTCATAGACTCAACTCCTTTACTTATTTCTCTACTTTGCAACAAGAACTGGGTTGCAAAAGCATAGAAAATATCCAAGATTTTCTCAATAAATATTTCATCTTTCAGTAAATGTCACTAAAGGAAAACATGTGAGATAACAATACCACCCCTTTGAAAATGTCTAATCAACATAATGTACCATTTGATATCCAGAAATCTGTCATTGTGGTTCTATTTCTTGAATTGCATGAAACCTGATGCCAAATATGAAACATTTTTTTTAATCTTCACTGGAGCATCTTAGCTTTGACACTTCATTTTATGGACCATTTGCCCTGTATTCATATTAAAGTGAAATTTATGCAATTAATTCTGTGCTATCAACAACACAATGAATATGATAACTGATTATTTATTTCCACTATAAATGTACTGTATGCTTTCTATGTACTTTCTGGATATGTACAGAAGATGGTGCCATTTCTCCCTTTCTTTCATTGTTGAAGTAAGGTATTGTTAGCAGAGCTTTTCAAGCCAACACTTGAGTCTTCAGTGGTGCTTCCTAAGCTAGTGGAACAATTGAAGTTACATGTTTGGAATAATACTTTGTTAACTGTTCTCATTTGCTTTATGGAACATAAAATCTGCACAAGCTTTCTGTAAATGAAAGTGACTTTTTCAATGTTGCTAGAATCTCTATGAATTGAAAACTGATTCCCTGTATTTATAGTATTACTTTTGTTGTAGTAAGAATAGTTCTGTGATATAAATATCCTCTTTGTTTAAAAGAACAATCAGGACTTTAAAATTTCAAATACATTCCAAAAATTGTAGGTTAAAAGTACCACAGCTATACCATAAATCCCATTAAAAACAAAGACAACATATACAGTATATATAAACTCACTCCATGGTTACTTAGAGCTTGCAGCCCACACACCATATTGTGCTGGTCTTTAGTCCCTCTGTCTTCAATATGGAAGCAAACGGTGAAGTTGGCATGATTGTTACATATATGCTAAAAGTTAGGCTACATGTTAAGGTTCATGGACTCAGAATGTTCCCTGGAAGAAAGGAATGAAGCAGCAGTGCAGTTTCAAAGATGAAATTATTAAATTTCTAATTTCTCTGGGAAGTATCAACAGTGCACTAAAGTGGATTCTTTGATCTGGAAAGGAGGAAGTATGTATTGTATAATGAGGAATCTGCTAGGAAGAACAAAATGAGAGGAGTAAGACCACTGAGATTGAAAATATGTCTAAGGGCTGGATGGAATGATCTGCCATGGCAAAGAGTTAAAACTTGCCAATAAATCATTCATTCATGTCAGGCAGTAATTGCCTTTGTTCCATATCCCTGAATATACCCTATGCACTTCTCATTGTTGTAGCATTATTTCACATGATTGTAGAAATACCTCCTTCACCCAAAGACACCTCTCATGAGTCTAATTCTGAGGAGAGTTCCCAAGCTTTTTCTGTCAGTGTATATCCCATATTCATTAACTATTTTCCATTCATATACACACTCAGTGTCTTTAATCCCCACTGTCTCTAGGTAAACTGAAAATATATTTGAACAACATACATCAGTCTTGCTGCAGTTCATTGTCACTCCTAAATTCTGATAGTAAGTAGTTTGAACACATCCTTTCTCTTACCCCTTTCCTCTTCCTTATGTAAGCAGAGCTGCCTGAGGCCAAAAGTAATACAATTTCTACTCCATCCTACATACCAAGCCAACTGGATGGACAATTGATTTTTAATTCAATACTGGTATTAGGCAGAATTCCTATTGACCCTGGGGCAATACACTAGTTTAAGGAGCACAAGTATAAGCTGCTATGTAGACCCAACTAGGTCTTCTAAAAGAAAGGAATGGTCAGAAAACTGAGAGGGAGAAGTGGAGAGGAGACCATTGCTGCTCCTCCAACATTTGCTGCCTGAGGTTGATATTTCATACTTCTTAATGGAATATTAATTAATTAAAGTTTATTTTGCTGTACTTACAGTAGACCAATCCAAAGGACTCTGGAAAGCATACAGCATCAGACAAAGATAGGAATAAAACATCTTTGCTGTGGCACCTGCCCTATGTCTTCAATATGGAGGCAAACAGTGAAGTTGTCATGATTGTTTTATATATATGCTAAAAGTTGGGCTACATGTTAAGGTTCTTGGACTCAGAATGTTCCCTGGAAGGAAGGAATGGACCCCAAGAGATCAGGATGCTCCCAACCCTTTTGCCCTTTCAAAAGGCTTTAAAAGACCTGGATGTTCCCCCAGGCACTGGGACTAGGAGGTTAAAACAGCTCTGTTGGTAGATTTGTTGTTTTGTCTGTACAGATTAATGTTGGATGTTTAGACCTGGGCATATGTTAGACCTGGGCATTTGAATTCTGGGACTTCAAGTTTGAAAAACACCAGTTTAGGGTTTTATTTGTTGCATTTGTTGTTTTGTGTGTTTTAATTCTCTGTATATGTATAAATAAATGAATAATATACAGCTAGATCAAATACAACTATATCAAACAACAAAAATCAACCACAAAAGGAAACCAAGATAAAATGCAAGCTAGATGCTTACAGTCAGTCAGCAGGGACTGAAGGCACATTGAAATAAAACAGCTTCGAATCTGTTTGTGGAATTGCTGGAATTGCAGTAAAGCAGGGGCTGCACATACTTATTGAGGGAGGGGATTCACAAGGAGGAAGCCATTACAGAAAAGCCTGCCATCTCACCCATGCCCTGCATACCCTATGAAGAGGAGCTGTCAGCAGAGCCTCCCTCAACAACTGGACAGACAGATTCAATTCTGGGAAGACGTTATCTCACATAGAGCCATTTCATTATGCAAACTATATTCCTCTGTTGCATACATTGTAGCTGGAATACCATTTTTTTCTTGCCTTTTTAATATATACATACATACATACATACATACATACATACATACATACATACATACATACATACAATTTTATTAAAGATTTTTAAAAAGGAAAATAAAAACTAATACAAACTAATAAAAAGTAATGAAAAGAAAAGAAAAGAGAGAAATCAAAGAGAAAGCTAAAAGTATAAGAAAGGAAAAAAAGTAAAAGAAAAATAGAAAAGAAAGAAAAAAGATACAAAGAAGTGACTTCCGATCTTCTTTACAGCAGTTTTAAGTACAATTATAAATTTACCTCTTACTCTATGGTCACAACATAACTCTCTTCTTTCTATAATCTATTCTGCCTAATCATCAAAACCATAAATCATAAGTTCATTTTTTTGTTTTATGCAAAAAGTCCATAAGGGGTTTCTAGTCAGCAATAAACATAGATACTTATTATATCTTAGATAGATGGATACCGTCTGGCTGCTGGTGTCTGCCATAATGCCATCCCTGCTCCTTCAGGGACATCTAGTTCACCATGAATCCGCACCGGAAGCTCTTTTTTTTTTTTTTTTTGCTTGCCTTTTGACTAAAATTGGCACCTTTTACATACGTATGTATTACCAGGGTTTAGCATTTCTCCCACCTGAGGGGTTTATGTGTAGTAGTCACTATTGTCTTTATTGACCATAAGATACCTCAACTAACCTTCCCAAGTAGATCCCAAGTAGTTTTGGCCATGACCAATTTAGGGGTTCTCTGGGACCACAGAAGAACTGGGGAGGGAGAACCATGCGCAGCTCATGGGCTGTGATTGATCACTCCTGAGCTATTTTATGAAGGTAAAACTGTTACTCTACCATTTCCATCTTTTGTTAATAATATCAGGTTGTAAAATTACAATAAGATAGCCTCTAAGAACTGTACTTCGAAGGAATTTCATGGATGGATGAAATTTACTCAGGATGCCAGTTTCCAATTTTGGCTTTGACCCACTGCTGTTCTATAAGCTTCCTTCTTTCTCTTTCTCCTTCTTTCTTCTTTCAATAGGCTCCATAACCTTCAGTAGCTGATTTACTGAGGGGGGTCAGGTGCATCAATGGAAAGGACAAGTCTTTTTTGTGAGCTTCCTTCATTTATGTTTCTCAGGATCCAATCCCAAGTTAAAATAAAATGAGTTGAATGATGCCTCTTACAGGGATAGCCAAACTATATGTACTAATAACTAAACACAGAGATATACAAATCCTAGTTTCCAGTATTTAACGTTCCTTTTACATCTGAGACAGAGAGTTGCAAAACAAGAAGAAAACATTTAATATTTTTTTGTATGATAGAGAAGGCAGACAAGATGGAAAAGAAAGAGGGGGAACTTAGGTAACTTTGCGGAGGATATCCAGCATGAACTCATACTGAACTATGAAAGAAAGAAGATCTTCCTGATAAGATTTTTGGTGAAAGCAAGAAAAGCAACAGTGCCTTAAATATCATCTCCCTTCAGTTAAGGTGGATAGTAGGGATAGGAATTCTCACTACCAGCTGTGGATAAATAGTTTGGGCAATTTCATTATAGTTTGGAAGAAAGAAGGAAGAAAGATGTTCTGTGACGTATACAAGCATTTAAAACTGAAGAGAAAAACTGTTCTGTTCTGGATTATATACACATCGTTAAATATGTGAAGAAACGATAAGTCTTGCTGCAATATACAGATTTTTACTTGAAATCTGACTTTTCAACCTGAGTCATATTGTTGATATAGTATTGCTATCCCACACATTAGAAGCCAAACCTTTTTTTTAAAAAAGGTATAAAAACTTTAGATATACAGTACATATTGCCAATTATATCATCAGTTCCTAAAGAGATCAACAAAAGTTGCTACAACCTCACATTCCATTATAACTCAGCATCACTATCTAGAGCAGGGCTTTCCAAAGTGCCGCCGCTGGCGACACGCTGGTGGTGGCGGCGGCAGCGCGGGGGGGCGTGCGGTGGCGCGTGCGCACGGTGGCGGTGGGGGGGCGTGCGGTGGCGCGTGCGCACGGTGGTGGCGCGGGCGCGTGCGGCGGCGTGCGCGCACGGTGGCGGCGCGGGGGCGTGCGGCGGCGTGCGCGCACGGTGCCGGCGCGGGGGGGGCGTGCGGCAGCGCGCACGCATGGTGGTGGCGTGGGGGGGCGTGCGGTGGTGCGGGGGCATGCGGCGGCGTGCGCGTGCATGGCGGCCGCTGTGCACGCACGCGCTGCCGCTTCCGGGTGGTGTGGCGACACACCACGCTGTGTGTGGCGACACACTTTTGTGTCATGACACACAGTTTGGAAAGCTCTGATCTAGAGCATCCAGGATTTTGGACCCTTGCAATGAACCCTGATTAATCAGTTATCCTGAATGCTATTAAACGTTTTGTTTTTTTTAACACGGGCGGAGGACAATTAGTCCCCGCAGCCTTAAAATTGTTTGAGGCTAAAACGTTGACTCAAATTCTCTATGGGGCACAAGCAGGAATCTTCTTGAAGAAAGAGTCACTAGAAACAGTACAAACCAAATTCCTGCGATCAATTCTAGCGGCACCCAGCGGAACAGCAAATGCCCAGATGAGACTAGAAACAGGAATGCCGCAAATACTGGTGAGGGCCTGGAAGATGATGTTAACCTTTTGGTTGAAAATTCAAATCCTTCCAGTAGGTTTGACCCCTCTAGTCCTGATCGATAATTTTCTCTCTCCCTGGAAACAGGCGATAGAGTATAAGCTGGCTTTATATGGGCTGTCTCCATTATTTTTAAAATCACTAGGTTACGATCAAGCCAAGCAAATGGTTATTAACAGAATCAGAGATATGGAATTCCAGCTAGAAGTTAATAGGTTACCTCCACATAGCAGGAATCAGATAAGATGGGGTACATGGGAACCAGCAAGATATTTGAAAGACCTAAACTTTCCTAAGATTAGAATAGCATTTTTTAGAGCTAGATTTAATATCCTTCCATCAGCACTCCTGCAAGACAGGTATAATAAAACCCCCTTAGCAGAAAGAATTTGTACATGTGGCACTAAGGAGGTTGAAAACATCACTCACATTCTATTGCGATGTAAATATTATAGGGATATTAGATCAACATATATTTATCCCCTAATAGAAAGATGTCCAGGGAGACCTGATAGTTTTTATGAGAACCATCTTCTGCAGGATTCAAACCCAGTTATTACACGTGTAGTAGCAAAATTCTGTGCTGCCGCAATGATAATAAGGCAAAACCGGTTAAAGAAGTAGGGAATTGTGTATATTTTTCTATTTTTATTAATATTTTGTTTAGCCATTTTTAAATAAATTTTTAGGATATATATTTTATAACATACTGTTAAAATGATAGATCTATTAATGTTTAGATAAATAAACATGTCATTTGTGTAATAGGTTTTTATTGTAATAGGGTTTTTTAGATTATATTATAATTGTCTAAATTTATAGTTTTAGCCCATAGATACTTATGTATAATTGTATTTAATTGATTAGTGTGATTTTAATTGTTATTTTCATTAATTTTAAGTTGCTGGTCATTGACTGAATAAACAAACAAACAACAACAAAAAACAAACAAACAGTTATCCTGAATTTTGTGTCTGAAGAATGATCTTGAAGTTAATCATCTTTTTGCATAAGGCCAGAATCAACTAACAGTTTTTAAAAAAATGTTAATTAGGTAGGAACTGTCTCTAAATAATCTACTTTTTGCTTGTTTTGCTTACATAGTACTTTGTCCAGCCTTTGTTGGAGTATTCTCTGGTAGTTTTGGAGTTTGCTACAAATCCCTATCTATCCCTTTTGAAAGCATCTGGCAGTGTCCAGTGAATGGCAGAAGGAGGTTTGAGTTAGACAGCCCTCCTCAGATTTGGGAAGGATGTCTGAGATTCCTCCATTCCTGGATGCAGGCCAAAAAGGTAAGCAAGGTTAGCTCATGTTCTTCAAATGTCATCATTTTATTTTGATAATCACTAGTTCTTAAATTACTCATTGAAATATACACAGGACTGTGATCAAGGTTCTTGGACCATTACCATATATGATAATATCTAACTTTATTATTTGTCCACTAAATAAGTAGATATAAAATACAAGCAAGAACTAGGCAAAGCAACTCTCTTGAAACCTGAAAATACTTTTGGTGTATCTGACATCTTTCCTTTCAAGCTGTCAGATAGTTTACCTTGACTAAAATGATACATACCTTCCGCCTGCTCTGCTTGAGACCCCTGTTAATCACACTGGTTCACTTCCATCAACAAACTCATGTGTGTGAGACATCTCTACTTCTTTCCACTGAAAAATGTGAGAACTAGAGAACTCCACATGAAAAGTACACATATACCGCTTTTTCCAAAAGTAACTAACACTCACACTTAGTTGCAAACTTGATTTTACAAAAATCATAGAATTTCAAAGATAATAATTGTAAACATTATTTCACCATTCAACCTCCCCCGCCCCCCGCCAAAAGGAAAGAAAACATCAAGGGGAAAAAAGCCATTATGTTTCTGATTTCAACTTTATATTCTCTGAAATAGCCTTATTTCAGAGAATATAAAATATAAAATCTAGCTAGCTTGTACCTGGGAAATCCTATACCCCAAATTTGCATACTCATAGAACAAACAATTTGTATCTCATAAGGAATAGAATTTTTATGTATTTAGCAAAGAGCTCCTGATTATTTTTATGTGCTGGTGTGGTAGTGAAATAAAAGGTATGCAGCACAATGCCATCCAGTAATCCTGTATTTGTTGGGTTTATTCAGGCATTATACTGACTGTTCAGCTGAACAGCTAAAGTATGTCCTATCTACATCACAGTTTTCAAGTAGTGCCTCTGCCCAAACCACACATATCTGCAGATAGGATGCCTGGGCACATATGATTGTCAGTGCCAACAGCTTCCATGAGGAGGGATGTCACAAAAGCATTGTCATGATGCAAGCCCTGCCCCTGTTGTATGTGTGTGTGATGTCAACTCTTCTGCCACCTTGCCTTTTTTGACCTCTTCTCTGCTGCAGATGTTGCTGGTCAGTGCTGAGCTACGAACGGACTCCTTCCTATCTATTGATGGTTCTAGATGTAGAAGCCTCCATATAACTTGAAACCCTGAAAGCACAGGGTTCTCAGTCATGGCAAGGCCTCTGTATATCCTTCAGCACAAGCCCTGAATATGAGCAGGTGTTTCTTTTGCATGCATGGAATACCAGGGGAGATATTGCTGGGTATTTGCAATGTTGGAAGTAGAGCTATTCAGCTTTCCCTTTTTCTCCATTCACATATTTAACTAAACTGTAAATATAATATTTGAATAGGGCTATTGTTGACAGGAAATCAATGTGAGGCTTTCAGGTTTGTAACTCAATCTCAGTTTCATCTCTTGGAAACCTGTACTCAGTCTCCTGACTAGAACAGTGTTTCTCAAATGCTGGCTGGGGAATTCTGGGAGTTGAAGTCCACATATCTTAAAGTTGCCAAGTTTGAGAAATACTGGACTAGAAGAACGAAGTGAGAACTCAAGCAGTTCCAAAGATATCGGGCAATACACACATGCTGACACACTCATCCAAATGTAATAAATACGTTAGTTACATACAGAACACAGACCGACTTAATTTTTTCTTAGAATAATAAATACACGAAGAAGAGCTACATAATTATCACTATTTACTGCAATTCCTTTCAGCTACAAATCAAAGTATGTTTTCAATAATTTCTTCATATTCACTAATTACTTGTAAACAGTGAGTAAGATTTTATATTGTTTTGGAATTTCTCATTCTGAAACATGGGAACTATGTGCAAAACAATTTTCAGGTTTTTTTTTTAATTAACAGTGCTAACCACACATTGCCAGATGATTACTCTGTAATCCTAATAAAATAAAATAAAAAATGCTGGGGTTTATTAAATTTAATCCTCTGAAAGTTTTGTTTCTGTAACAGCAAGGGAGAAAAACATCTATCCCCAAAAGATGAAATAGAGTTGGCATATAGAAGAGATCAAAACTGTAATTCAATTTCCTTTAACTTGAAATTTGGATTTGCTGATGGCAGAGAGGCCTAGACAGGGTGGGGATTGCGCTCTCTCCCTCTCTCTCCCAAGTATCTCCAGAGCACACCACCAGTGTGGTTGCAAAATGGAAAAAAAAACCTAGTAGCATGATCTTTTATTCTTTGTTATCAAAGTAAAAACCAACATAGGCAGTAGGTGCATTAAGCCTATTTCATTTTTTTTCTCAATGAAAACGAAAAGAAAAAAGCAGGCTGCCCATCCATGCCAATTCTGGGTCCCTCCATGGGTGGGTCACTGCCACATCCTCTGCAGTCCTCTGATGTGGTGTGCTAAAAAAGGTTGCCAGCCCCTGACTTAGGAAAAGGAACCTGCCTTTCATTCATTGCATTGAACAAAAGTTGTATAAAAATAAAAATTATTATTGAATCCATTTGATTTTAAGTAAAAGAACAGTTTAACATTACAAAATTCCAAAAGATATAGAACCCATCTTTAACGGAGAGAGAGGAGGAAGACATCTGTGTATGAAGGAATATGTGTTTATTAGGAGTCTATGCCTGCTATAAATGTGTGTCTTGTTTGTTATGCAGAAAAAATATTTATTTAGTTATTTCAGTTTAGGCGCTGCCCAACTCCAAACTGACTCTGGACAGCTCACAATGTAATAAGCAATAAAAACACAACACAAAATAAAACATGGGATCCAGCTGCTTGATACAAAAACATAGATATATTCATCAGAGGGCTCCATCGTCCTAACCCAAGAATAGAGAGGGTATGCAAGGAAGTAAAAGTGAACCAATGAATATGACTTGTGATTGAGTTATGTTTAATTAGGGGTATCTGGTGGGGGAGGGAGTAATAAAAGAAATCAAGATGTCAGCTGCCACTGTATGCTAAAAGCCCTCTTTTTAAATGTGTGGTACATGTAAAAATGGGCAAGATTTCAGTCACACAGTCATGGTGACCATCTTGGCTTTTTGGATCCCCCACCCCCTGCCAGATGTCTCTGTAAAAAGAATCAGTGAATGACAGATTGTTACTTTGGTCATAACCAGCTTATAAGGGACACATCAACTCTTCTATACAGTGCCAGGAAGATTAACCATTAAAAAAAAATATGCTGCTTGTGGGCCAATAAGATTTTCCTGATTTAGAGCCTGCAGGCTTCCTACCTATCCTACGCATTTTTACCTTTTTATTTCTTCGGCAAATTCTTTGGAGCTGAACATTCACTCTGCTTTGTCAGAATTAATGCTCATTAAAAAAGAAAAGAATAAGAACATAAGCAGGCATTTCCCTCCACACCCCCAAGCATAATGAAATGATTTTGCAATCTAGGAACATGCCCAAATGATGGCAACCTTTAATTTATGTTAGAAATAATCACACTATATTAGTACAACCTCTGTCATTAGAAAATTGTATTTTGTAAGAGGGGTTGGTAATAGGATATAAAGTTAAAAATATGATTCGGAGATAACTTGATAATAGGATTTTTTTTTCATATCAATGACTTTTATAATGCACCAGCAAAGCCAATTTTCTAATATAATACAATACTCTAATGGAGAAATAAGGCAAGAGGCTCTGCTGAAAAGTGGCAATGACAACTACATGAACTTTTGAGATACTTTTTAAAAATTTTTGCTCTATTTTTAAGTGTTTTAAGTATGTCCCTAACTTTCCTAAGAGTAGTGCTTAGCATTTCACATTTTGTCATAACTTTTCCTTTGTGGTGCCTGCCCACTGGAATGATCTGCTGCCCTCCAACATATGGTTGGCTTCAACCTTGCTGGCCTTTAGAAAGGCACTGAAAATCTGGCTCTTTCCTCAACTGTTTGGGCTAGAATGACAGGAGTTCCCATCTGCAAGGCCCTGCAGATATGAATCCCTGATCACCAATTAATGGTTTTTCTTCAGTTTGTCAGGAATGAGCCTGCCCTCACCGCCATGCCAGACTCGGAATCGGAGGAGGACAAGCCGATTGGTCTTTCTAATGCCCCTGCGGTCTTCATGCACTTCATGCATGACGTGTTCAAGGACCTCCTAGACCAGTATCTGATTATCTACCTTGACGACATCTTAATCTTCTCATCTTCGCCCAGCGAACACGTGCAGCATGTGTGCACCGTACTGCAGAGGCTGTGAGAGAACCGCCTGTATGCCAAACTGGAGAAGTGCCAGTTTGCCTGTGAGACAGTCGAATTCCTGGGCCACTAGATCTCTGCCACTGGCATAGCAATGGAGCCTGGCAAGGTGGAGGCGCTGCAGTCTTGGCAACCCCCATGCCGGGCCAAGGACATGCAGTGATTTCTTGGATTTGCCAATTATTACAGCAATTTCATTCCGCAGTTCGCAGAGCTCGCCACCCTGCTCTCCAACCTGCTCCGGAAGAGGTCTAAGTTTACCTGGGGAGAGACGGAGCAATAGGCCTTTGAGAAACTAAAACTCACCTTCACCTCTGAGCCCATCCTGAGACACCCAGACCCATTCCAGGCGTTCGTGGTAGAGACGGATGCATCGGACATCGCCATTGGTACAATTCTACTGCAAGCTGACACCTGAACCAACACACTATGCCCTTGCGCCTACTACTCCCAGAAGCTCGCAGCCGCTGAGAAGGCCTATACCATCTGGGACAAAGAGCTTCTGGCGATTAAGGTGGCATTTGAGTTATGGTGACATCACCTGGAGGGGGCTCGACACCCGATTGAGGTGAGGATCAACCACCGGGACTTGGAACATTTGAAGACCACCAGAACACTGAACCAGCAACAGATCTGTTGGTCCCTGTTTTTCTCATCGTTTAATTTCAAGGTGACTTACATTCCACAAGGCCAGAACCAGTGGGCAGATGTGCTTTCACAAAAGCCCAAATATGACCGTGGGGAACTTCCAGCTGCACCCCAGGCCATCATTCCCCTTGAGCGGTTTGCTGCAACATCCGGACTGTGTGACCTGCTCCAACAGATTTGAGAGCAACAAAGAAAGGACTCTTTTGTGAAACAGCAGAGGCAGGAAATGGCGCAGCTCCCTGCAGCTCAAGCAACCCCTTGGGCTTGGAAGCACGAGGCACTCTGCTTTCGGGGGTGCTATTATGTACCCTCAGGGGAGTTGTGGACACTGGCCCTACAGATATGCCACGACAACCCCACCGCTGGCCATTTTGGATTTTTCAAAACACTGAACTTGGTCTCCTGAGAGTTCTGGTGGCCACACATATGGGACAATGTGAAAAAGTACATGGTATCTTGTCCTAAGTGTCGCAGAGCAAAAAACCAGACGGGCAAACCACCTGGTCTTCTAATGCCACTGCCCATCCCAGGACAACCTTGGGAGGCCATTTCCATGGACTTTGTCACAAATATTCCGAAATCCCAGTGGTGGTGGACTCCATGACCAAAATGGCTCATTTCATCGCTTGTGAAGGCTTGCCCACCACGCAAGAGACAGTGCGCCTGTACATAAGGCATGTTTTCAAACTGCAGGAATAGCAAAAAGAGTGGTGTCAGACTGAGGCACTCCTCCAGAACCTGAACATTCAAGGCCATTTGTCAATGGTGTTCCATCTGCAATCAGATGGAGGGACTGAACGGATGAACACCATCTTGGAGCAATACCTGCGTTGCTACATCAACTATCAGCAGGACAATTGGGTGGACCTGCTAGCATTGGCGAAGTTTGCTTACAACAGCACGCAACACTCATCCACCCAGATGTCTCCGTTCATGGCCAGCTATGGGTTCCAGCCGCAACTTTTTCCCCTCACCGCTCTGGACTCTTCCATGCCTGCTGCCAACCAGTTTTTCCAGGAACTACAGGCCAGCCACCAGGTACTCTGTGAACAGCTGGAGAAGGCCAAGGAAGACTACAAGCGTTTTGCTGATCGCCATTGGTAGGCGGGGCCCTTGCTAGCAGTCGGTGACCTGGTGTGGCTGTCCACAAGACACCTAGCCTCCTCTTGCCCATCTCGGAAGCTGGACCACTGATTCCTGGGGTCATTTCCAGTAGAGGCCATCATCAATCCAGTTGCCTTCCAACTAACCCTCCCTTCTCACATGCATGTACAACCCGTGTTCCACAGGTCCCTGTTAATTCCTGCATCGGCTGACAGCCCGCTCAGACCTAGGAAAACACCACCACCCCAGTCATCATCCAAGGAGAGACCAAGTACGAGGTCACTTGCATCCTGGATTCGTGCAGACGCTGTGGTCGCCTCCAGTATTTAATTGACTGGAAAGGTTACGGGCCAGATGAGTACTCTTGGGAGAATGCTTCAGACATCCACACACTGTTACGGGTGCAACAGTTTCATTGCCAATACCCACATAAACACAGACCACAAAACCAGGGGGGAGGAAGGTCCTGCGGGGGGGGGGGATAGTGTCAGGAATTAGCCTGCCCTCGCCGCCATGCCAGACAGAATCAGAGGAGGACGAGCCGATCACCAGAAGAAGCTGGGATGGCGCGAAAGGGGAATCTGAGCTGGAGGTGCTGATTGGAGGCAGCCTGGAAGAAGAAACCCCTCCACCTATCAGCGTGTGCCAAAGGAGGGTGGAGAGGTTCCCCTCTGTAAACGGCGCAAAATTTGAGGAATAAAAGAGCCAGCGCAGCCGGTGCGAGTTGCCAGAGACAACCGTTCACACACCTCACTGACGTACCTGGAAGAAAACGATTCCATTGCCACATGCACCTTTGGACCAGAGCCTGCTGCTGCTGCTGCGAGAGGGCCCACTTTTGTGCCAGACCTAGCCATCGCCTCCGACTGCATTTCTGAGCCCGGTTCTGCCATAGCCTTGCCCCCTGTTTCCGAGCCTCGCTCTGCCGCCGCCATCTGGGTTCCTGAATTGTGGGCTGTTACTGTGGCTCCACACCAGGCCAATCTGAACCCGTTCTCCACCGGTAACTCTGCAGGCCTTCCGCCTGGTCTTGTCTCTGTCTTGGTGAGTCTTCCTGCCAACAAGCCAAGCCTTGCCGCCGCGCAAGGTTCTGCCTCTGAGCCTGGCCCCGATCCTGCACCTTGCCTGACCTCTGCAGGTAACCTGTCCCAGACCTGAGCCACTGGTGGATTGGACCCCAGCGTGAATTGGGCTGCCTGCTGCGATCTCGTAGGGGAATCCTCCCAGCCCGGTTCTGCTGCCGCACAAGCCCCTGCCTCTGAGGCTTGTCCCAGTTCTGCGCCTGGTCTGCTCACTGTAGAGGAACTGATCTGGAACCTGGCCACGTGTGAACTGAACTCTAGTGCAAATTGGGCCATCTTCTGTGTTCTTGGGAGGGGATCCTCCCAGTCTTGTCCTGCTGCTGCACAAGCCCTTGCCTCTGGGTCTTGTCCCAGTTCCGCGCCTGACCTGCCTTCCGCATAGATCCCAATCCCAGACCCGGCCATGTGTGAACTGAACTCTAGTGTAAATTGGGCTACTTTCTGTGATTCATTAATAAAGAACTTCTTGATGAATGCTTCTTGTGTCAGTCTTAGTCTTAGCTGGAATTGTGTATTTTGTTTGTTCATTTTGTATTCTGGGTTATTGTAGGCCATGTTCGACTTGGCAGTTATATAAATGTCATAAATAAATCAATAAATAACAAAGTCATTCAGGGGAGGTGCTGAAGTTTTGCTAAATTTCTCCACTAGAGTATCAGATTAACAGAATTTCACAGATGGGAAACAAAAGTAGTAGAGAACAAATCTAAGAACTGTGGCTCTGCCATAAACATAACCACGAAGGAAATTATGACAAAAAGGAATAGAAGGATGTAATTTACTGTACATTGTTTTACAAAGTTGAATATGCTGAGCTCTCTTTTGGACAAGATAATCGTTTACTTTTATCCAGAAATCTTTTAGTCTTGAACTCATTCAGCCTGCAAAGGAGATTAATGTTTTGATAAATCCCTGAGCCCCACTTCCATACAGAAAGATACAATTTTCCTTCCAAGGAAAATAAAAATCTGTAAAAGATCCAAAACAAATGAGATTGTCTGGGCAATATAAATCTTGCCAATCTCTTGCAACTGAGATACTTAGTGCTAAAGATCGCCAACACTAATGTTAACAACACTAATGTTATAAATTATTGGATATTTATAAATTCATTTGATCAATTGTTTTAGTATTAGTGTCAGCATATGACTCTGACTACAATAAGAACTTTGCTTACCTTTAGCAAACCCACTGTATCTCAGATGTATTGAAAATCAGGGATGATTTATTTTTTTTAACACCATACCTATCACTGCTTTAGGTAACTGCCAATTCTATCTTTCCCCATGCCACCAGAGGGCTATCTTGCTAGACAGTAATTGTAATCAGCAGAAGCCAGCAGTTACTGGTAAATTGCATATGCCAGAAAGTCCTCCCCAGCTCTATCAAGGCCAGGAAATAATAAACACACCCTGGAAGATGGCCAGAAGAAAAACTTAGAACAGCATGCAGAGAATATGCTAGCTAACTTCTCTGGGCCAATACAAAAGCAAAAGCAAGTTCAAATTGATATAACCTCTAAGCTGGGGGAAGGAAAACAAATGTTTCAAATTCTTCATGCTTCAGCTGAGTTATATAAAATACTTTCCTCTTTATCTGAGTCAGACAATATGAACTGGAATTCTGCCACTATCCCTCAAGGACTTATAATGAAGAAAATCTTTCTCTGGGGCCCCTTCTTACCGATCACATAGCATAAGATCAAGTATGTGTCACTTCCAAGAAGCTAGAACAGTACCCTACTGAAGAAAAGAAAATGAAGATGCTAAGGGAAAGGACATACCAATGAGCATAACAGACAAATCAATGCTGTTTGAAAGGTCTTGGCAGAAGGTTATAAAAGCCTCTCCAGACTAAATGTTTCTTTCCATGACCCAAGGGAAAGAAAGGGGGCCAAGGGGAGAAGGGTTTTGAGTCCACTACAGATCAGAAGACAGTACAACTGAACTCTCAGTGATTTCCAATGATTTTGTGAAGGATATAACTTTAATCTTAGCTCCTTATGAAGCCACATTTATAAGGACAATATAGACTGCAAACTGCTGAATGACCTCTCTAGGGGCTTCATGTAGATATTTAAAGAAAAAGGGAGGAGAGGACCAACCTCTTTGACACCCCACAAAGCAGCAACCACTGAGACAATCTCTCCTTCCCTACTGACAGTGAGTGGAACTGCCCACTGAGGAAGGTGCAGAACCATTATAAAACAGTATCTCGACCCCCAAGTTCTGCATACAGTTCAGAAGGATACCATGGTCAATGGCATTGAAGGCCATTGAGAGGTTCAACAAGATCAGGAGAGACACCTTATCTACATCCAGGTCTCAAAAAAGGTCATCTACAAAGACAACCAAAGCTGTCTCCATCCCATTCTCAGGCCTGAATTGTAATGGGTCCAGATAATTTGCTAGAAAGGTAAGGTTGGATGAAGTAATTTGTTTATATATTTCTTTTCCTTTTTTTTTTTACTATATTCTTATTTTTTATTTCTATTCTATTTTTCTTTCTTTTCTGTACTTTCTATTTTTTCTTCTTTTCTTTTCTGTTGTTGTTTGTATTAGTTTAGGTGCAGGGTAGAACCTGGATTGGGTAAGATCCTGGCTCTTCTTGACCTCTCAGCGGCTTTCGATACCATTGACCATGGTATCCTTTTGGGGCGGCTCGGAGAGTTGGGGGTGGGCGGCGTAGTTTTGCGCTGGTTCGCCTCCTTCCTCCGGGATCGGTCCCAATCGGTGGTAATAGGAGATGAGAGGTCCGACCCTCGGCCCCTACTTTGTGGGGTGCCGCAGGGCTCGGTTCTCTCCCCTCTCCTGTTTAATATCTACATGAAACCACTGGGTGAGATCATCCGCCAACATGGGATGAGGTATCATCAATATGCTGATGATACTCAATTGTATATCTCCATCCCGGGCGAGTTAAGTGATGCAGTGGCTGCCCTCTCTCAGTGTCTGAAGGCTGTGGGGGTCTGGATGGGGAACAACAGGCTTCAGCTGAACCCTGGTAAGACAGAGTGGCTGTGGATTGATGGCGCCTCGGGATCCAGAGAGTTGTCATCTTTAGATCTGGATGGGGTGGCACTACCCCGTTCGGACTCGGTGCGGAACCTGGGGGTCCTTCTGGACTCACGGCTCCTGCTCGATGAGCAGGTGGCAGCCGTGGCCAGAAGGGCGTTTATGCAACTTCGAGTTGTACGCCAGCTACGCCCTTTCCTGGACCGAGATGCCCTCCGTACAGTCACTCATGCCCTGGTCATCTCTCACATAGACTATTGCAATGCGCTCTACATGGGGCTACCCTTGAAGAGTATCCGGAAGCTTCAGCTGGTCCAGAATGCAGCTGCGCGCGCAGTTATGGGTGCCTCAAGATCGGCACATGTGACACCTCTGCTGCGTGAGCTGCACTGGTTACCAGTTTGCTTCCGGGTGCAATTCAAGGTGTTGGTGGTTACCTTTAAAGCCCTACATGGCATGGGACCAGGTTACCTAAGGAACCGCCTCATTCCCAGAACGTCGACCCGCCCCACCAGGTTATCCAGAGAGGGCTTGCTACGGATCCCATCTATAAAAGAATTCCATCTGATGGGGTCCAGGAGGCGAGCCTTCTCGGCAGTGGCACCCGCCCTTTGGAACATTCTCCCCCTGGAGGTGAGGCAGGCCCCCACACTCCTGACCTTCCGAAAGCAATTGAAGACCTGGCTCTGCCACCTCGCCTGGGATGGGGGAGGTAATAGCTCCTCTTGGAGGTGGCTGGCACCATAGAGTTCCTTTAAACAATAACATAACCTCTTGGATTTTATATATTTATATATTTATATTTAATTAAATTGGAATGATGTATTGTATTTTATATGCTTTTAATTAATCAATTTTGTTGTAAACCGCTCAGAGTCCCCTTGTGGGGGGAGATGGGCGGTGATATAAATTAAACAATAAGATAGTGTCTGAAAACTATTTAGAAGGGCCTCTGAAGTGGACTCAAGTCCCTGGAGTATGATAGTTTGTCCCTTTCCTGAGAATTGTGAGAAACAGTTAATCATTTGAATTTATTTTAGAAGAGGAAAAGGAGATGAAAAAGAGGTCCACTGGGGAGTTTGACTGTTACTTCTCAAGGTTGTCTTATCTGCTCTTGTTATGGACGCATTAGATGGTTTCACCGTATTATGGTCAGACTTGGCACAGTGCCTATACTCTGAAGTAGAGAACAGAGGCTTGAGGATCATGTCTTGGAAAACCCGGACTGGAAGAATTTGAAAGGAAGCCAGCTAATTCCTCATTTTGATTCACGTCATGAGAATTGTTGAAGAGTGAATCCTAAGGTTATCCATATTATTAGGAAGCCACTCAACAGCACCTAAGTCCACTTGGGATGTGCAAGACGTGGCTCAGAGAAAGAAGAGTTTTTTTGTGAGATGCCCACCTCTCTTTACTGAAGCTGTTATTTGGAATAAGTATTATTTGGGCTGGTTGAAACAAATACTTGGAAATATCAAAAGCAACAGAGGAAGTTAGGGAAAGTATTAACCCTCCAGGTGTTAAACACTGGTCCACTTCAGATGGCAGTGAGATCTCTGATTAACAGGAGTTTGAGCAGATGATTTAAGAGCTGGAGGAGAGTGTCAAGCTTCTCATTAACTGTTGTTATATTACAATAAATCAAAGGTCCAGTGTCTGCTGTGCGAAGGAAGCAAATTGCCAGCAGAGCAGTATGAGAAGCAACTGCTATTAGAGATTTATTCATCTCTTTACTGCCAAGGCTGTTCAGTTGCTGGTTTGAGAGCAGAGACTCAGCCAAAAGCGAGGGGAGATTTGGACCTGATCATTTGCTGCTCCTTCTGTCTCCCTCTCTAATAAGGCAAAAGACTCAGATTGATTATTTATAATAAATAAATCTTCATCACTTACTAAAATAAAGTCCATGTTCGGGACCAGGTTGTCAATTTTTAGTTGTTTCAGAACTTTCTTGGGGCTCATTTGTTCGGAGTTAGTTTGACCTCTCTTTTCCCCTTATTGAAAGATGAACGAGGCACCAAAGTAGGTGTCAGTGAATTAAGTGCTGAGATGTGAATAAATTAAATAAAAGTTGGAGTTCAAAATAAAGTTCAATTGATTTATGGCCAGACTAATACTGGAAGAGTAAAAAAGAAAAAGAATAAAATAAAAGCTTGATAGGCAGAGAAAAGGCAGATGCTGCCATCATGCCATATAATAATAATAATAATAATAATAATAATAATAATAATAATGGGGAGAAACATATTTCAAGAGGATATCTTTGAGCGTCCTCATTAACTTTAGGAGGTGGAATATCACTATCTATTTAAACTTGTTATTTAAGGATGATCTGGAAACTGAAATTGACTATGATTTTAAAGTGTTAGAAAGGAGTAACGACTCTTGTTTTGCAGAAAGTGAAGCAAAAATCAATTAAAGATTAGATAAATGCAAGTATTTTAATACAAAAACTAAATTCAGAAAGTCCAACATGTTGCTTTGCAGTATGCCACCATTATGAGTGTGTTTATTTAAAATAAGTTTTAAAAATATTTTTAATAATCAGAAGAGATTTTTTGTTGTGGGGAAAATAGGAGGAGGAAGGAGTATTAGGTATGTTCGCTGCCTTGAGTTATTTATAAAAATAATAAAGGCGGGATAAAAATTAATTAATTATTTAATTTTGGCAAGCACCAATTGGACCCCTCAGAAATATACTTAGAATGAGCTCATCTGACGAATTGATCTGACAAGTTCAAGAGACTGCCAGATGATTAGAAAAGCTTTGAAAAAAAAGACTATATGTTATATCTCATTTACAGGTCTGGAGAAAAAAAACTAACACTCTGAACATTTTTTGCCATCTCTTCCATTTCCACTCAGACAGACAGTTGGTATGATTAAATTTACCTCTTTTTGACGTGTTTCCAGTCTTCTTAAGGGTAGGTCACACATCACTTGATGACTCATTTTTGTCATGGGGATTACCATGTTGATTGATTTAGATATTTACATAGTGCTCAATCACACACACTTCTAGGAGCTACACAATTTAAACAGAACCATAAAATAACTAAATACAAATATTATATATGAAAATATTTAATATTAAATACCCACATGAAGAGAATTTAAAAACCTCCCAAAGGCATTTTAAATGTGGGATAATGCTGGGTTATAGGGTTAAGGTGCAGAGTAAACAGACAGAGTGCAGCTTTTATGGCTAAAATGTTTACTTGTAATAAAGGCAATAAATGTATATACAGTTACATTATTGCAAAAAGGAAAAACAAACTTACAAGCAGAGTTTCGTGTATTGTTTCCATTGACAGACATGAAGGGGCTCATGCCATGGCCTACACACACAGCCACGCATAGCTACGCACTTCCCAGTCTTCAGACGTAGAACACACACACGAACATGGCTAAAAGACTGGACAGAAGTCAAGAAGCATAGACCCATAGTTCACAGCTGAGATATACACTTGTTTCAGCTTTCTGATTGGTGGAACCTTAGAATCAGAGGGTCACAAAGCTTTTTCAGATTTACAAAGCCTAAAGCGTTCAGGATTGCACATAGTATAAACTGCCATGAGGTGGCAGTGTTGCATCTAACCAAGCATACTGTCTCCCCCCGGGAGTTCCCATGGGTGTTTGGACTGAGACATAACATCACGTGGTGGCAGCCACCTGCATCTTATCAGTGAAGTTGTTTTGGGAACGCTACAGAAGAATCGAAAACAATTTGCAATTCACAGGAAAACACTGACAGACCATACGTCCTGTTTTGAACGGGACAGGCCCGTTTTTTTAGCATTTTTCAACCGTCCCGTCGTTTTGATAAAAATCTCAATTTTGTCCCTTTTTTTAAACCCGGTGGGAATGGCGCAGAAGGAAGATCCGAGCTGGAGCTGCTGATTGGAGGCAGCCCGGAAAAGGAAGCCCTCCTGCCTATCAGCATGTGGCAAAGGACGGTGGGGTTTGCAGGCAGGAGCCAATTGTGCGGACCTGGGGTGGGGTTTGCAGGCAGGAGCTAATTGCATGGACCAGAGGGTGGGGTTTGCAGGTGGGAGCCAATCGCATGGACCGGGGGGCGGAGTTTGCAGGTGGGAGCCAATCACGTGGACTGGGGGGCGGGGACCCCTGTCTTTTTCATGAATACAGAATATTACATAAGACCCCGTCCCGTTTTGCCATCCCAATGTCCCTTTTTTGTCTCAAGGAAATATGGTCAGCCTAATTTTAAATGATTGTCAGAACTTATCTATCCTGAACAGGAAGGAAATTCCTGGGTCTGCCTTTGCTTCTACACACTCTAGCTATAAGCATAGAACAACTAGAGTATCTTACCCTTGTGACCAACTCTATACAGAAAAGAAGATGGGTGAAAGAAAATCAATAAGGTATGCAGATCCCAAGGCATAAAAGTCTGTATATACGGTTATAAACAGCCTTGACGCCACAGGCAGCCAATGAAGCCTCTGAAGCATGGGGGTGATTGAACAAAGTTTTGAAAATATTTGGACCAACATTGCCATTGTATTCTGCACTGCCTTGAAGTTGCTGGATTTGCTTCAATGAAAGCTCCGCATAGAGCAAATTATAGTAGTCCAACCTGGAGATAGCCAGAGCATGCATAGCCATAGTATTGTTGGCATTTGAAAGGAAAGAGTGGACCTGACTGAGTTGCTTCAGTTGATAGAAACTTCTCCAAATCAACATGATAAGAGACAGATATAAGATGGCATCAAGATCTAGAGACTTGGATATGGTCCTTGGCTGGATTCCCAAGAATGACTTACCACCAATTTCCTATGTCCAATCCCCCAGTGTGAAACACTGCAATATATCTAACAACAGCAGGATGGACAGATGGCTTTTTCCATCACCAAAAAGAAATAAGCATTGAAAGTGCTAACAGCAGTCTCCATAATGACCTATACCCAGACTGACAGTGATTGACTGAAAAAGTCAAACCAAGATAGATGAACCTAGAGCTGTTCAAACACCACCTTCTCAATTAACTTCCTTAAAAATGAAATGTTAGAAGCTGGCTAATAATTCAAGAGAAATCTTACCCTTCTCAAAGGAGGCATTCACCACTGTCCTTGTGAGTAGACTATTCACCTGCCATGGAGATGGAATCTGCCAAATGGACAAAAATCTAACTGGCAAATGGGCCAAGTATCCCTTCAGTTCTGTCAATAAGACTTGCCTCAAATAACCCTGGCAAGACATAGTTCATCCTCTGTGGATGAATCAGTAACCAAAGCTGGAGAGAAACTGGTCTAATCTTACTAATCCTAGCAACAAAGACAGATTCTTCACAGGGCTGAATAGATGTCTCTAATTGAAATATCAGACAATCTGGATTTATTAGACTGTGGAGAAATCCAAACAGGCCCACTGGATGGTTCTTGCCAGGTCTATTTGCAAGGAGAATACAGTAGCTCTGTGATATTCTAAGCAAAACACAGGTATTCATGATCAACAGAGCAGTGCATCTTACATCTTCATAGCTTCTGTTTAATTCCTTGCAGTTTATCTAAATACCAGGGCAAGCTACAAAGGCAAGCTAAGGCTAGAAGCCATATGGGAGCCAGTCAGTTGATGACTGTAGTCAACCAGTGTTCTAGGTAGCCAACACAACATCAGCTCAAAAATTGGGACTCAGTGGAAGTCCACTGGCCCTAAAAATAAGCTAAAAACCTTCCATGTTTAACCTGGTTTTTGGGCAGACCCAGATTTCTGATTTATCACCTTTGTTAGAGAAAGGAGCTCTCCTGATCAGGTACTGCACTAAGGATCAATCCATGAAAAGGGAGTCAATCTACATTCTCCTACTATCTCCTTCAATTATTAAACATTTTTCCTGATCTTTGCTGCCATCTCAACTCTACACTTTTGGTCTCTAAAATACATTGATATGTATATTTATTATTCAAATTATGCTTTTTTATTTGTATGCAAAGATTTTCCTCCATTATTGTTTCTTCCCTTGTCAAATTAAATTCATGTATTCTATTTCATTTTCCTCATTTGCAATGGCATTCCTTTCCTCCCTTTTTCCTCAGTGGTTATACCGCTCTGAATATTAGGACAATTGTAATTTGATTCAGTGTATTAATATTGTTGAAAAAGTTTCTAAATACAATAGGAAATATTTTCCCCATTTTAGACAAAGCTTATTAAAATCTTCTTCTCTCTTCCTCCCCCATGTCCTTTGCATGCAAGCACAGTTTGACTCCATACAGCATTCTCATGGGTCTGTAAACATTTCCTACATATCCTGATCATTAGCTACACTCAAGGCGTGCACCTTCATTTATTTATCACTCTTTTCTTCCAAGACATGTGCATAGGATATAATTGGTCAATCAGCAAGTGTCAATGTTGACACACAATTCAACCTGTGAAGCAGTGTTCCCCAATTTGGTGTCTTTCTGTTGGACTATAATTACCTTCATCTCCAGAATGCATGGGTGTGTTATTTGGAGATGGTGGAGGTTGTACTCCAACATATATTGAGGATTTCAGTTTGTAGGGAGGCTGATATACAGCTTAATTTTATTTGGACAGTTATGGGTCTGAGAAGTAGTCAACATGGGACAGAAGTGTGTTTAGTAAGTTATGGGCCTTCAGTAAAGTTATAATCAGCCATCCTCTTCATTCTGATATACTACTTTTATCTCCAGCTAGGGTGGTTTAATAATATTAAAAGTAAACCAGAAATGTGTCTACATTGTGCTTTCCCAGCTTCATGCTAAAAAGAGGCAGGTTTGCTTCTAGAAAGACTGCCACTGGATCATTGAAAAAAAATTAATTAGATTTTATAAAAGAAATTTTGCCAAAAAAACCTGCAGGGGCTAGTCCAGGCAGTCGCTGAGGATTGGACACGATTGAACAGCAAATAGAATAGAATAGAATAGAATAGAACAGAAATAATAAAATAAAATAAAATAAAATAAAATAAATAAAATAAAATAAAATAAAATAAAATAAAATAAAATAAAATAAAATAAAATAAATAAAATAATAAAATAAAATAAATAATAAAATAATAAAATAAAATAAAATAAATAAAATAAATAAAATAAAATAATAAAATAATAAAATAAAATAAAATAAAATAAAATAAAATAAAATAAAATAAAATAAAATAATAAAATAAAATAAAATAAAATAAAATAAAATAAAATAAAAAATAAAATAAAATAAAATAAAATAAAATAATAAAATAAAATAAAATAAAATAATAAAATAAAAAAATAAAATAAAAAAATAAAATAGTAAGTAAAGCAAGTTAAAAAATGTGAACTTTTTGGTACATGCCAATTGTTCAACAGAGAAACTGTATTTGAAAGTTGGATAGGTAGCTTCTTAGTTACTTCTGAATTAAGCAAAGTCTTAATGTGGTCACTCTTTTTTAGTTTATCACATGTTCAGACTGTAAGAAAAGTCAGAGTATAAGCCAAATGGAGAGATTTTGAACTGGAAGACCTTTGTTCGAATATGTCATGAATTTAATGGTATGAATTCCTGCTTTGAAGGTATTCATTTGATGGGAAAAAAAGATATTTGAAAGTATCACAGTTAAAGAGTATACTGTACAGCATGTTTTATATATTACAAAAGCTTCAGTATTTACTGCATTGATGCTCTGCCCTGTTGTTCCTTATGTTATCCTTGACTTCATATATCTTCCACTCTAAAAGATAATATAAGGCACTATGGTACACTATGTAATATGGTAGTGTAGATTTTGGCCCAAGAAAAGCAGAATTCTGCAACTTATGCAGATTAAGTAAATTTGTTATTAGATTTTCTAGCTTCCAGGAATTACATCTCCTATTAGTCTTTGGGGAAGATAAAAGGCTCAATTACTAAGTGTTTTATTCATTTATAAGTATTCTCATTATAAAGGATTCAAAGTATTTCTGAGAATCTCAAGCTGTGTATTCCCTTTCCTAATTTCTATGTCCCCATGGTTAGTGCTTAACTGAAAAATCATGGAATATATCCCTTAAAGATGTATATTTACCCTAGTTAAGATACAGATCCTTATCTGCTTCTTATTATTGTATCTTAAGATATAGTAAGCACTCATAGAATCATAAAGTTGGGAGGATCCATCTAGACATCAGGTCCAATCCTCAGTTTAAAGCATTCCCAACAGATGGTTGTGCAATGTCTGCTTGAACTCATCCAACAAAATGATAGGATGCAATTGTTTCCATTATCAAACTGCCCCTACCATAAGAAAGTTTGTTTCCTACTGTTCAAACTGTCTTCTTGAAAGTTACTCTGTGTCCTGGATTCTGAGATAGTAAAAAAACAAACAAACCCAAGTCTTGGCCTTTTCTATCTAATAGCCCTCCAGTTATTTGAGATATTTGAGCATACCCTGTCTTCTCAAATCTAAACATATCAATTTCCCTCACACTTTACTCATGGCATTTGATTTTTAGCATTCTCATCTTACTTGTTGCCCTTCTATGAACCCATTTTGGTTTTCCTTCAGGTTACTATTCAGGAAAAAAAAGTGGCTTCTCAGCAGCTGATTCTCTGCCTTCTGCAAAAATCTTCCCAATGTGAACCAATTTACAGAATTATACTCAACAGGCAAAATTCAGGCAGTACAGGGATCTAATTATAGCACCAGGATTATAGATATAATGGTGTAAATGAAAAAAGTCTTTGAGCTTCTTTCTCCCTTAGTTTCTTTCTACCGCAGGAAAGTCAGCTTTCTATCCAGTCCACCATATGATCATATCATCCCATGGTCCTGAGAGTGACAGTAATGTTTATTTGGTCAATGACCAGCAAAATTTAAAAATATATAACACAAAAGTAAAATCAATTGGGTGAGATAAAATACTAAGATAACACTTCTATAATGGTACGTTAATTAACTGTGCATCTAAAATGTTACAATCTATGAAATAAAAATAGGCATCACCTAAAAAAAATAACACATAATAAACCTGAAGTGATGAATGATACAGAAGTGGTTATTCCTGTGACCAGTTATGCCTTATTTTCATCACGGCAACACAGAATTTGGCTACTGCACAAGTGATGGAGGGCTTCAAATCTTCTATAAGATGACTCACATAGAAATTGCCTGGTCTTCCTGGGAATTTACATATGAGGGGCATAACGTAAGCAGACTTAATATCCCTGTAGAATTTACAGCATAATAATACCTGACTAATGGATCCATTACTGTTGCCTACCTGGCCTGTTCCATAGGAGCTGGACTGCTGCCACCACTACGGCCATTGCCCAGACTGCCTAGGAAAGATGAGAGCTGTCCAGTACACCTGCAGATCCCTCCATTGGGAGGGTGGTATAGAAATATGAAAGAAACAACCATCATGTCAATGTTCTACATTCTTGCAGAAACTTTCTTATTTTTTACAGGGTAAGAACCAGCTCATTACTAGCAAGACTGCACTCTTCATATCAAAGGCAATCCTAAAGAGGACAGATTACATAGACCAGATTGGAGTTGACTGTAGGGGTGATGGTTTGATATGAATCTTTATTATAGTTTTATTTGTATTTACTCATATTCACTTGTATGTTTATAATGGCTTTTTATTTTAACTTCTTTTTTACTTGATATGGTCAAAAGACTAAATCAATAAAGTATCTACTACTACTACATTCTTGTTTTATTTAAATCAGGAGTGCGTCACTTTTGCAGGGACCTAGGACTGTAGTTGGCCTTTGAGTGGCAGCTTGAGTCAGGTGCTGGTGGCTGAATTTAAAAAAAATATATGGGTGGAGCCAGAAAAAAATAAATTGGATTGGATTCCATTTACTTTAAATTTATGTAAAATAAAATATAGCTATTGTCATTACCATGCAGTCATATACTGAATTGTTTTGGTTACTATTCAGTAACAATTTTTTGGAAAAGACTTTGGCCACTGTATTCAAGGCTACTGAGGGCCCTCAAGTTGTGCATGTTGTATAAACAATCATGTTTGTGTATAACCAAAAAAGTGCTGTGACTTTTCCTCAAATTAGTCAGGACCATGTTCCAAATTCTTTTAGATCCCATCAGCCAAGGTTCCGTTACAACAATTTCATCCTCAGAATCTGAATTATTTCTCTGATTTTTTTTCTGTCACAAAGGATCCAAGCTACAAGGTGACCTGTGAGAATTGAACAGGACATGGAAGAGATAGCTTAGGGTAGCTAAAGATCATAATTAAATTATTCTGCATGGTATGTACTGTAGGTGCTACACTTGAATTCAGTTAAAAATAAAAAGGTGTGTGAAAAATCTGAACAGTCCCAGTTGCCAAACTGAAAAAAGTCATACTGTAAAGCTGCTCTATCTTTTAGGGGTATAGAAAACTACATTCCACCTCTCTGAGCAAGATCAAATAGTTGTCAGAGACAATTCCATAACTGGCAATGTTTTCTGCAAATGCTTAATTACAATAGGATAAACCTAAATTGTCCTTATTAACACGAGGCTCTGTTAAGAGTTCAAGGCAGACAGGACTTTTTTATGCTGGTGAATCACTCTCTTTGAAATACTCTGTACTTAGAGAGCAGGGAAAATGGCTATTAGAAACCACTGTATTAGCTTTTATGAAAGCTAGGGCTAATTTAGAGCCCAATTAAATCCAGAAATCCAATTATTTCTGAATAACATAATTACAAGAAAGTAAGTAGCATTGTAAGTACCAAGCAGCTATTATGGGAGATGCTTTAATCTGTTCTGAACCAGTACAAAGATATATACAATTGCATGGCTGTTCCTATGCATTTGGGTTGCTTCCCCATAGTGCATCAAAGGAATGAAATCCCATGTTTTGTTCCATGCAGATAATACTAATGATTTCTTGAAAGTAAATGGAAATTAAATAAAGCAAATGAGTTTGAGATTTTATATATATATATATATATATATATATATATATATATATATATACACACATACACATACACATACACATACATACACACACATACATACATACATACACACACACACACATACATACATACACACACACACATACATACATACACACACACATACATACATACATACACACACACACATACACACACACACATACACACACACACATACACACACACATACATACATACATACACACATACACATACATACACACATACACATACATACACACACACACACACACACAGACACACACACCAATGAGATGAAGGTATAATAACAATACAGAATAATAAAAATGGGCAATATTCCCATATATAAGAGGTTAATTGCTGCAAAAAAAAAAAGGTACCGCTCACAGTCATATGGGAATCACAATGTGGAGGCAAGGAAAACAGCAATATCCAAGTACCACCAAAGGATAAAACAGGTCCTGAAGAGCCAACTCAATGCGAAGAACAAGATCCACTCCATCAACAACACGTATGCCCTGCCAGTCATCAGATACCCTTCCGGTATAGTGAGATAGATGATAGATAGATAGATAGATAGATAGATAGATAGATAGATAGATAGATAGATGATAGATAGATAGATAGATGATAGATAGATAGATAGATAGATAGATAGATAGATAGAGATAGATAGATAGATAGATAGATAGATAGATAGATAGATAGATAGATAGATAGATGATAGATAGAGATAATGATGCAGGTAAGAACAGCATACACTGAACAGCACAACCAAGTAGCTGGCATTGTGTACAGGAACATCTGCACAGTGCATGGGCTAGACCCTCTCAAGTCCAGATGGGAGATTCCACAGAAGGTCATGGAGAATAACAGGGCTAAAATCCTGTGGGACTTCCAGATCCAGACAGACAGGCAGATACTGGCCAATCAACTGGACATTGTGGTAGTAGACAAGGACCAGAAGACAGCAGTGGTGATAGATGTAGCGGTGTCAAGTGATAGCAACACCAGGAAGTACCTGTATGAGTATGAGAAGTTGGAGAAGTACCAGGGCCTGAAAGAGGAACTAGAGAGGATGTGGAAAGTGAAGGCCAAAGTGGTCCCAGTGGTGGTAGGAGCGCTTGGGGCTGTTACTCCTAAGCTGGGAGAGGGGATCCAACAGATCCCAGGAACAACATCAGAGCTCTCTGTCCAGAAGAGTGCAATGCTAGGAACAGCTTAAATACTGCGCAGAACCCTCAAACTCCCAGGCTGCTGGTAGAGGACCCAAGGTTGAGGAGGACACATAGGGGTGAGCAGGGAATTATTTTTATAAAACCCTGAAGATAAGAAGCCAATGAGTTGAAGGTATAAAAACAATACAGAATAATAAAAATGGGCAATATTCCCATATATGAGAGGTTAATTGCTGCCAAAAACAAAATGCTGCTCTCTTTAGACTCTCTCAGGCATTCAGCATCAGGCAAATAAAAAGAACCATAATATTGCCATACAATCAGTTCCTTGCCTTCCAAACAGCTTTCATGAAGGAAATAATGTAGCAAAGCACTATCAAAAATATGATCTAGCCAATTTCTCTGACTGGCTTTAATACGTGACTTTTTTTTTTTACATTTGCATTTTTCTCAAAACATACACAAAGAATTTCACATGTTGTGATCAGCAAGTATTTAATGGATGGTTGATTGAAGATGAGAAACCCATCCTCTTACTTCCTCCAAAATGTTGAATCAGAAGAAATCCAGTTTGGTTTGCTGCCACCTGTCTGAGCAATTCCATACAATATTGTCTGAAGCAAATTAAATTCCACCTGAATCTCAACTTGATGGAACTTTTGCTGAATTAAGCCAATATTTAACAATAGAATTTAATTGTGAATATCTTATTTTAATACTATTGTTTCACCAAATATGTCTTGTGGTGGGCTTAATGTTCAAAATGCAGGGAAGGAATGGCATTTTAAAAATGAGGGATTTTATATGTTGCAATGGCCACTTTTATAGGATGTTTAAGATGCTTCATGTTTTATTATTGCTGTGTCATTCATTCAACTTAACACAAGTTGATCATTTTCATTTTACAGGCAAGGAATGGAAGCAGCGGGATAGTGACGTATCATGGCTTCTGAGGCTGTGCTGAGATTTGAACTCAGGTCACCCAGGTCCAAATCAAAGCAATTTTTCATGGTATGGTTGACTCTTGCCCAGTTAATACTGGTCAGAAAGACATATCTAGTTGAAATAAGAACTTGGGTACTGCAAGGTTATCTCTTTAATGTGTCCTAACTGTGCTTCGATCTTCACACATAATGTGCCCCCACTTGATGAAGCCCAAGGTCATTGGAGCTAAAAGACTTTGTCTGTTTTTTAAAAGAGATCTGAATTATGAGCACTTAAAAAACTATCTGTACTGGCTTGACAGAAGCAATTTATGATTTCAATTCTCGAAACATGATAAAAGAAATGAAATAAAAGTTGAACTTTGAAATATAAATTAAGCAAAGAAAGTGCTTATCTCTTGAAGGATATAAAGGGCAATCCAGTTGGGATGCTTAGGCATACCGTCTTTTGTTTTATATGTGTTGAGGAATAATTGTCTTGGAAGAAATCAGAGGTGTAATATGTAAGGCAGTCATCTGACATCCTGATTATAAAAAGAATAGTAGGCAGTAAGGAAGCAGAAGTGCAACCTGCTCTGGACTGTTTGGGAACATAGGTCATGACCTTAATTAGAATGAATGTGATCACTGGAAAAGATATTTCTGTGACTCTGTCCCAATCTCCCAATATATAGCAAAGGTGAATTATTGCATGAAATAGAGCCATTAATAATGTTTTTAAGGTGTGCCCAGATGAATGGTCATACAGTTATGGAATTCATAGGCAGAAGACAATGTGATAGACCCTGGATAAACTGTTCTGATTCAAGGTATTATTTTATATATATTTAAGACTGAAATAATTAATATAAAAATATATTGGTTCACATAATTATGAGTATGCTACTAAAAAAGTTCAAGTGGTGACCTCAAATATAATGCTTTTCAGTAGAATCAGCTCCAATGCTTAGTTCCAATAGTAAGCAATTGTAAAGGAATCAAGGGATATCTTTGCATGTGGAATTATCCTTCAGTGACTTGAGGTTATATGTTTGAATACAGGTAGTCCTCGCTTAATGACCATTCATTTAATGATAGTTTGGAGATACGATGGGGCTAAAAAATGTTACTTACGATCCGTCCTTGAAGTTATGACCATCGCACCACCCCCCGCGGTCACGTGATTGCAATTTGGGCACTTGGCAACTGGCTCGCATTTACGACTATTTGCAGCATCCCACAGTCATGTGATCACAATTTGCAACCTTCCCAGCCAGATTCCAAACCAAAAAATCAATTGGAAACAATAGATTTGCTTTACGACCATGGTGACTTGCTTAATGACTGCATTGCTTAGCAACCAAAATTCCAGTCCCTATTGTGGTTGTTAAGCAAGGACTACCTGTAGCCTAAAATAATAGCATATTTCTGAGAAAAAGCTTTTATACAGTATATATACATTCTAGCAGGAGAGGCATGTTAGTATGGTATGTATGGTAGCCAAAAATGAAAAAGGGTCTGCTAGCAGACTAACAAATTTTAATATAAGACATAAGCCTTATAATGCACCTCACTTCATCGATTGCATGTTAAGGAGTGCCTCAAGTGATGTCGGATTTAAATACATAGGGATGAGGCAGTGGAGGAAAGAAGGAGGAGAAAACAGAGTAGTTAGACAGGGAAAGGTTCAAGGGGAACAGATTACAAGTACATTGTTAATTAACAGTTGTAATGTGTTACAAACCCACTGTGCTTGTTCAGACCTTCTGAGATAGCCTGAGACAGACCATATGTATGTGCATGTGCACATTCACTTTTTAGCAGTGTGCAGGCACATTTTGATTTTAAATATGAAATCCATTTATGGCCTTGGGTTGGGTTGAGATCTCATTACTGAACCACTAGCACTGTTTTCACATATGCTGGTGATCCTCAACCTGCCATCCTGCAGATAGTTGGGTGTGAAACTCCAGGAACTCCCAGCAAATTTGCTTGCAGGGAATTATAATCTCAACATATTTAGAAACCTCCACATTGGAGAAATCTACATTAAGCTTTTATTATTGTCACATAAAACCATGCAAATATTTAGGACTGAGTGCCTGTCTGTACAAATATTTACATACCAATTTCATTACCCTTGTTTGCTCTATGAAAAATATTTTTCTTTCAATATGTATTCTAGGTACTTGAGACAAGATTATTGCCTACTACCTCCTGATCATTTGTAACAAATCCACTATAAGAACTTTTTTTTTTTTGGTGAAAATTACAATTTGACAGTTGGTGCTTTAATAAATCTAAACCTGTATGTAAAAATCCATAACAGGCTATAATGATATCCTTTCCCATACCATTGGCACAAAGTCTCCAGGGCAAGAGCAAAGGAAGCCAAATTTGAATTTAAGCAAGCAAATCAAGCCAATTGGCTTAGAATTATGACAGTTGATCTTCTAATGCATATTCAGAATATGCTGAAAAGAACGAATGAAATTTAATTGTACTGTAAAACTGTCAGGAGAAAATATATGATTGAATAGCAAGTAGGATAATGCTCTTTCTGTACAGATAATATGCAGTAGGCTTTTATTTTTATTTCAGAAACTTGTGTTTCATCTTTAAGGTATATAGCTATACAGAAAAAACCAGCTGAGGGAGGATAAGGATAGAAGAGGCCTGGGAAAGAAAAAGAAAGTCTTACTGGAGTAAATACTGAATGATCACGAACATAACTTATTTAAAGGAACATAAAATTACTAAAAATAGTAATTTTTATACACTTTGAAGAGTTTTGCTACTTGTTAGTCAGCCAGGAAATCAGAAGACGTTTACTTCTTGGGAGGAGAGCAATGACAAATCTCAATAAAATAGATGGCTGTTGTGGGTCTTCTGGGCTGTGTGGCCATGTTCTGGAAGTTGTGGTTCCTAACGTTTCGCCAGCATCTATCTTCCTTCGCTCAGCCTTCCTTATGGTCCAGCTCTCGCAGCCATAGGTTGCTACGGGGAATACTATTGCTTTAACTGCAGACCTTTGTTGTCAGTGTAATGTCTCTGCTCGTAACTATTTTATTGAGTGTATTGTCGAAGGCTTTCATGGCCGGAGTTCGATGGCTGTTGTGGGTCTTCCGGGCTGTGTGGCCGTGTTCTGGAAGTTTTGGTTCCTAACGTTTTGCCAGCATCTGTGGCCAACATCTTCAGAGGGCAGGAGCACAGACAGAAGCGAAATCTCTGTGCCCAGGTAGAGTGGCAATGTTTTGTTTGTTTTCTATTTATAGAGCTAAGTTATAGGAGATTAGGTGGGGTTTTTTGTTGTGTTGAAATGTTAACGAGTGGCTGATGAGCGTGATTAGCATGTTCATTGTGAGAAGTATTCCCATGTCCTGGTGGTTGGACTGAGTTCGTTGACCTTTTGCAGGCTGTGTTTTTCAGGACTGGTAGCCAGGTTTTGCTAATTTTTAGACTTTCTTCTTTTTTACTGTAACTTTTTTACTGTCGGGCAGATAATGCAAAATCGATGGATATTATAAAACAACAACAACAACAACAACAACAACAACAACAATAATAATAATAATAATAATAAATATAACTTCCAAGGCAGTGTTTGTATTGGTATGTGCATGTGCATGTGCATATGTGTATATATCAACATTAAACCACAAAAGCTAAAACGTTTCTTCAACTGGGACTCCAGCAGGGCAGTACAGCCTGATCATAAATCAATGATCAAGAATGAATAAATAAACACATATTTGGGGGATGGGGGCCTGGAAAATCCTAGATGACAAAGTGTTCTACTAAATACTGTAGCCACTACAGAAAAGGGCTCCTATTCTTCATTTTCTGGACAGTAAGTGTTTAGTTATCTGCAGCAAAGGAGATTGTTACCTTGTCGTGGTGCTGGAGCTTGAGCACCTCAATGAAAACATGAGCTAAACCGTGAAGGGACATCCAAGACGGGAAGGTCGTGGCAGAGAGGTCAGACTAAATATGATCCCTGGGGAAGGTAATGGCAACCCACCCCAGTATTCTTGCCGTGAAAACTAAATGGATCAGTACAACCAGAGATATGTCGGTATACCATCGGAAGATGGGACTCCCAGGTCGGAAGATGGTCAAAATGCTACTGGGGAGGAACAGAGGATACGTTCAACTAGCCCCAGATGTGATGACGCAGCTAGCTCAAAGCCGAAAGGACGGCTAGCGGCCGACGGTGCTGGTGGTGAACGACGAATCCGATGTTCTAAAGATCAACACACCATAGGAACCTGGAATGTAAGATCTATGAGCCAGGGCAAATTGGATGTGGTTATTGGTGAGATGTCAAGGTTGGAATGGGCCACTTCACATCAGATGACCACCGGATCTACTACTGTGGACAAGAGGACCACAGAAGAAATGGAGTAGCCTTCATAATTAATAATAAAGTGGCTAAAGCAGTGCTTGGATACAATCCAAAAAACGATAGAATGATCTCAATTCGAATTCAGGGTAAGCCATTTAACATCACAGTGATCCAAATATACGCCCCAACCACAGATGCTGAAGAAGCAGAAGTAGATCAGTTCTATGAGGATCTGCAGCACCTACTGGATAATACACCAAAAAGAGATGTTATTTTCATTACAGGAGACTGGAACGCTAAGGTGGGTAGTCAGACGACACCTGGAATTACAGGCAAGCATGGTCTGGGAGAACAAAATGAAGCAGGACATAGGCTGATAGAATTTTGCCAAGACAACTCACTGTGCATAACAACACTCTCTTCCAACAACCTAAAAGACGACTTTATACATGGACTTCACCAGATGGTCGACACCGAAATCAGATTGACTACATCCTTTGCAGCCAAAGGTGGCGGACATCTATACAGTCGGTAAAAACAAGACCTGGAGCTGACTGTAGTTCAGATCATGAACTTCTTATTGCAAAATTTAGAATCAGACTAAAGAGAATAGGGAAGACCCACAGATCAGTTAGATATGAGCTCACTAATATTCCTAAGGAATATGCAGTGGAGGTGAAGAATAGATTTAAGGGCCTAGATTTAGTAGATAGGGTCCCGGAAGAACTATGGACAGAAGTTTGCAACATTGTTCAGGAGGCGGCAACAAAAAACGTCCCAAAGAAAAAGAAAACCAAGAAGGCAAGATGGCTGTCTGCTGAGACACTGGAAGTAGCCCAAGAAAGAAGGAAAGCAAAAGGCAACAGTGATAGGGGGAGATATGCCCAATTAAATGCAAAATTCCAGGGGTTAGCCAGAAGAGATAAGGAATTATTTTTAAACAAGCAATGTGCGGAAGTGGAAGAAGACAATAGAATAGGAAGGACAAGAGACCTCTTCCAGAAAATTAGAAACATCGGAGGTAAATTCCAGGCAAAAATGGGTATGATCAAAAACAAAGATGGTAAGGACCTAACAGAAGCAGAAGAGATCAAGAAAAGGTGGCAAGAATATAGGAAGATTTGTATAGGAAGGATAATAATATTGGAGATAGCTTTGATGGTGTGCTCAGTGAGTTAGAGCCAGACATCCTGAAGAGTGAGGTTGAATGGGCCTTAAGAAGCATTGCTAATAACAAGGCAGCAGGAGACGACGGTATCCCAGCTGAACTGTTTAAAATCTTGCAAGATGATGCTGTCAAGGTGATGCATGCCATATGCCAGCAAATTTGGAAAACACAAGAATGGCCATCAGATTGGAAAAAATCAACTTGTATCCCCATACCAAAAAAGGGAAGCACTAAAGAATGTTCAAACTATCGAACAGTGGCACTTATTTCACATGCCAGAAAAGGTAATGCTCAAGATCTTGCAAGGTAGACTCCAGCAATTCATGGAGCGAGAATTGCCAGATGTACAAGCTGGGTTTAGAAAAGGCAGAGGAACTAGAGACCAAATTGCCAATATCCGCTGGATAATGGAGAAAGCCAGGGAGTTTCAGAAAAACATCTATTTCTGTTTTATTGACTATTCTAAAGCCTTTGACTGTGTGGATCATAACAAATTGTGGCAAGTTCTTGGTGGTATGGGGATACCAAGTCATCTTGTCTGCCTCCTGAGGAATCTGTATAACGACCAATTAGCAACGGTAAGAACAGAGCACGGAACAACGGACTGGTTTAAGATTGGGAAAGGAGTACGGCAGGGCTGTATACTCTCACCCTACCTATTCAACCTGTACGCAGAACACATCATGCGACGTGCTGGCCTTGAGGAATCCAAGGCTGGAGTTAAAATCGCTGGAAGAAACATTAACAATCTCAGATATGCAGATGATACCACTTTGATGGCTGAAAGCGAGGAGGAGTTGAGGAGCCTTATGACGAAGGTGAAAGAAGAAAGTGCAAAAGCTGGCTTGCAGTTAAACCTCAAAAAAACCAAGATTATGGCAACCAGCTTGATTGATAACTGGCAAATAGAGGGAGAAAAAGTGGAGGCAGTGACAGACTTTGTATTTCTAGGCGCAAAGATTACTGCAGATGCTGACTGCAGCCAGGAAATCAGAAGACGTCTACTTCTTGGGAGGAGAGCAATGGCAAATCTTGATAAAATAGTTAAGAGCAGAGACATCACACTGACAACAAAGGTCCGCATAGTTAAAGCAATGGTATTCCCTGTAGTAACCTATGGCTGCGAGAGCTGGACCATAAGGAAGGCTGAGCGAAGGAAGATAGATGCTTTTGAACTGTGGTGTTGGAGGAAAATTCTGAGAGTGCCTTGGACTGCAAGAAGATCAAACCAGTCCATACTCCAGGAAATAAAGCCAGACTGCTCACTTGAGGGAATGATATTAAAGGCAAAACTGAAGTACTTTGGCCACATAATGAGAAGACAGGATACCCTGGAGAAGAAGCTGATGCTAGGGAAAGTGGAAGGCAAAAGGAAGAGGGGCCGACCAAGGGCAAGATGGATGGATGATATTCTGGACGTGACAGACTCAACCATGGGGGAGCTGGGGATGGTGACGGCCGACAGGAAGCTCTGCCGTGGGCTGGTCCATGAAGTCATGAAGAGTCGGAAGCGACTGAACGAATAAACAACAAAGTTTTTAGTACTTTTCTCAACAGGTATTTAGTGATTGATCTGTTCTGTTTGCCTCTTCATTTGGTTCTGTCTTGAGTCCTCATGCATCCTAGGTTGCATCTAGGATTTTTCATTAATTCCAATTAGTCTTCTAGACTTGTCCTGCAAGCACACATATATTGCAATGCTTGTTGAGTTCACAAGTGCATGTCTTCTGAATCAAAAATTGAGCTGAGGTCAAGAGGTCTGATGTGTTAATACAGTCACTTGCTTGTGTGTAGACTGACATTTTCATCTTATTCTTGCAGATCTTTTTTTTCCCAAGAGAAACATTTCAGCTGCTATAGTTGGTTGACTGTAGAAGCATTGACGGGCATGAAAATAACTTTTTGAGCTTGTCATTGTGTCCTTCAATCTTCTCTAAAAGAAAATAGGTTACGGTTTAGTTAATCTAAGACCTTTTTCAACCAAAATGTGGAAACTTAACAAGAAGATATCCAGAATGAACAGACCAATGTTAAATCAACTCTTTTCATCTTCAGCAGACGAAACACCTGCAATCCATATTTCTCTTCATGTTTTTTCAATTCCCACTGGGCTAAGGGTCAGTATAAAATGGTATATGACAGCTGTGATCTATAGATGATGTATTAAAAGGCTGCCTAAAGACGAATCACCTACTGAGAAAGAGAATAACTGAACCAGCAGTGTTTGGAAGGTTTCCTATATATGTACAAAGGTCATATTAAATATCCTTTCCAGTACAGATCAGACTGAGATGTTTTCTTTGATCTACCTTGAATTTTTTAAATGTGCATTGCATACATTGAATTGACTATGTTGTTCTATGATCCATTTTTTTTCTTGGCTACCCGTGATCTTCCCAAAAGTCATATCCAACACCAAAGTTCAAAAGTGTTGATACTCTTTCTATACTGCTTCTTCAAAGTCCAATTTTTGCTTTCATACAGTGTCACAGGGAAAATCATTGCCTGCAAGATTCTAATCTTTTTAGGTATAGACACATCATATCATCTGAATATCTTTTCCAAGTCCTTCAAGTCTACTCTATCAAGTGCTAGTCTGCAGCATATTTCTTGTCTGCTGTTCCCTTTACTGTTGATGGTTGATCTTAAAAGGCAGAAGCATACTCCATTTCAATATATTCATTGTCAATTCTAAGGCTGGTTGCTTTACCTGTGCCATTAGTTTGATCTTCTTTATATTTAATCTTAGTTCCATTTTTTTTACTGTGCTCCTTGACCCAGTCAAGAAATACAACTCTTTCTTCCACTAGCTATGAAAAGGACATATAATGGAATGTGAAAGACAGACCTTTTCAAATACTGAATTAGCTTGCTATCCATACCGTTAAAGAAGATATGGGTAGCACCAAACCCACAACTTCCAAGGTCTTATGATATCATATACCTATATGTATATAGGTTGTTCCTACTTGTAGAGGCATCTCTTTAAAGGGTTCATGCATGGGCTGCTATCTTAAGTAGAAATGGAGCAGTTAGTCCAGGCTTTCGGAAGTCCAAATATAAATCACAGCATGAATAAGGCATTAATTGATTTGAAATATTTTGCACAATGTCATTTCTGTTAGGAACATACATCTAATATTCCAGGAAAAAATAATTGACCTTTTTCATAGATGGAGATTTTGTTTGTTTCTTTGTTTCATGTACTACTTCAACGTGATAAAAGGACAGTGTATGTCACCTTCTTGAGATACCGGACTCAAAGGTCAAGTGTTGTAACCTTGGTGTGTGGTGTAATTATGGTTGCACCATATACTTTCAAAATGGTCCTGAGTGTTGTGCCCATAAATATAGATTATATTATTGCAGCCAGAGGTTTTATTTTAGGGTACTTTGGGGGCTATGTGTATTATAGCTTCCCGTGAAGTTTCCATTTATGAAAGGCAGTGTCAATCCCCTGTATTTTTCAAATTAAAGTAAATCCTTCCCTTGCCAGCAACTCTATTAACTGATCTTTATGAGCCTCTCTGGTATTGCATTGCTTTCACAGATCGAATGCAAAAGATTAATCTAAAAAGTATATTAAGGACAATGAGAACAATGGAGAGAGTTTGACTATGCTAATCAGGCCATTTACTCTTCAGAGTAGTACTGAGGCCTCACATTTACAATGCAATTCCAGCATTGTAAATATGGGACTAGAACTTTACAGCAGAATAATCTTATACCTATCTTCTTGAAGTTAAGTCCCTGGGATTTCAGAGTTGCTTGGGCTGAAATCTTATACCTGTTTAGACAGGGAGTAAGCTCTACTGAATTCAGTGAGACTTCTAAGCAAGCATGGTTTAAGTTGGCTGTGTTCCACAGCCCAGATCTAAATGGTTTGTATCAAAAGGAAACAATAGCTTCCAAAGCTCAACCATGCTAGGGTGGGAGCAGAATCAAGCAAGCTCATTCTTATCACCCAACATTACGGGTTTGTGTTAGTTTCAAATTAGCTCTCTTGGTATTCAGATTGTCCTCTGGAGTGTATGATTTCTCACTACACTGCTGAGGAGTCAACAGCTTAGTACCATGGAGTGCACGTCAAGTTCTTTGGGAATGGTCAGTGGATCTCCATGAAAACTCAAAGGCGCTGTGTGTAAAAAGTAGCAAGGCTGGAATTATCTGGGTTTTGAGGGAGGTGAGCAAGATTCTTCTTCATTATTTTACTTTAGTATATTATTTTATTATAATAAATAAATATATATTTTATTATATTTACCCTAAAGCCTCCAGGTGTTTCCCATATCAAAAGGGCAGAAAGCTACATTACTGTTTGTTGGCAATTACAGACAAAATTTGGCAACAATGTTGGAAGGGGTCCCAGTGGCTGTAAAAGAAAAGGAAGGGTTCCTGCAGTCCTGGGACCATAGGATGCCATTGCTAAGCTGAAGACTTCCTGGACTTCTGGGAGAGGTATGGTGAACTGAAGATGTCTCTGCAAAAGCGGAGCCGATGACCATGGCAAAGAGCAAGGAACAGGTGAGTAGACTGGTTCCTTGGAACCTCTTCAAATGAGAGGATGGGAGTTTGCCCACATGGGCTCTGGACAGCTGTGATGATTTCAACAACAATGTCCCAATAAACACCTCTCCATGCAATTCATTGAAATGCAGATAAAGCTTTATTAAGGATACATGTTCATTGAAGCACTCCTAAAGACTTGAATGCTAATTCCCGCCAAACTATGCCCTCTTAACCATCCCCCTTGCGCGCCAATTCAACAACGATGATCTCATGAAGCAAACGGTCCCATCTCCATTCCGTTGCAGGTGCGTGACCTTGGCCGAGCTGTCTCTAGCTTCCAGCAGCAGACATAACACTCAACTGCCATCCCCCCTCCTAACTACTATGCAAGCACTATGCCATGGTTAATTCTAATGGCAGGATTCATAGACATGAACCCTGACATGCCGACCCTCCAAAAGAAAGAGTAGTATGCAAAGAACCAGAAAGGTGAAAAAGTATAAGTATACATAAAGGCATATGGAACAATTCCCAAAATCTTCCGGCTGCAAGACAATGGGAGGCACTGAGATCTGAAAAACAGAAACAATAGCAATTGTGCAGTTAACCAGGTTTAGCAGGGAATTGATCATGGAATTTCTTTAATAACCTTGGCGCTGAAACATGGATTTTATCAACCCACTCCTCAAACCCCACAGGCAAATGTTTCCATTGAACCAAATACTGTAATTTTCCTCTGTGCATTCTGGAGTCCAAAATGTTCACAATCTCAAAATGCTCGTTATCTCCCACCATGATAGGTGGAGGCGTCACTGGATCTGGATGCCATTGATGAGCAGGTTTAACTGGTTTCAGTAAACTGATGTGGAAGACAGGATGTACTCTATGAAGGTTCTTTGGCAAGTCTAACTGAGCGGCCACCGGGTTGATCACTTTCACAATAGGAAAAGGGCCAATAAACTTAGGCCCCAGTTTTTTGGATGGCTGAGTTGATTTCAAATGTTTTGTAGACAGGTAAACCTTTTCTCCCACCACTAAAGGCCATTCTGGAGCCCGTTTACGATCAGCAAAAGTTTTGTAAGAATCTTTGGCCTCCTGCAATATATTCAACATTATAGGCCAATTTGATCGTATCTTTGTAATCCATTCATCTGCCAGTACAGGATCAGTCTGTTGAATCATGGCAGGGTCAGGTAGTTCAGGAATAGGTACAAAATCCTGACCCGTAGCTACTTTGAATGGAGAAAATCCAGTGCTCTGATGAACAGCATTATTATAAGCCACCTCAGCAAAAGGTAACAACTCCACCCAATTATCTTGCTGATGACTAATGTAACACCGTAAATACTGTTCCAATACGGAGTTAAGTCATTCGCAAGCCCCATTCCCCTGGGGGTGGTGCCCAGAGGTGAGACCCTGCTCAGTGCCAATCAATTTTAAAAATGATTTCCAAAATTTGGCGGTAAACTGACTTCCGCGATCGCTGATAATCCGCAAGGGGGCGCCGTGTGCTCGGTAGATGTGCAAAATGAATAACTTTGCCAGTTGACCAGCAGATGACAATCCTTTACAAGGAATAAAATGAGCTTGATTAGAGAATAAGTCAGTCACTACCCATATTACAGTCTTGCCTTTACTCTCTGGTAAGTCCACAATGAAATCCATTGAAATTTGCTTCCATGGGCTTGTTGGCTCAGCTACAGTCTGCAACAGCCCCACCGGTTTCCCGGGCGCTTTTTTCATGGAAGCACAAACATGACATGACAAAACATATTGTTTCACATCTTTCCTCAATGTTGGCCACCAAAATTGGCTTCTAACCAAATGTAAAGTTTTTACAAATCCGAAATGTCTGGCAATTTTGCTATCATGGCAACGTTGTAAAATAGCCTTTCTCACAGTCTCCGGAACATATAATCTGTCTCCGTTCCACCACACCCCATTCGTTTCAGTTAAAGTTTGCTTATGCTCCTTCCACCAATCATCAGTCTCTATAGCGGCCTTCTTTTTCTAGGGAAGGTTCACATGGGTTTTTCGGTGGTTTGGCCTTGCTTCTAGTGAGAGCCACGTTCCCTTGCAACTGTACAGGTGTAGGTGGTCTAGTGCTTTCTGGACCAGGCTCCTCCTGGTTCGATAATCCCAATTGTTGCGGAGACATGACTGTAGATACCACCAGTTCTGTTTGAGTGTCATGTTGTGGTAACCTAGACAACGCATCTGCTAAAAAGTTTTTCCCAGCTGGCAAATACTTTAAGGTGAAATTAAACCTACTGAAAAACTCAGCCCAACGGATTTGTTTAGGATTTAATTTCCGAGGCGTTTTAAGTGCTTCCAAGTTTTTATGGTCAGTAAAGACTTCAAATGGATGAGGTGAACCCTCCAGCAGGTGTCGCCATGTAGCTAGAGCATGTCGCACTGCAAAAGCTTCCTTTTCCCAAACCAACCAACGTTGTTCAGCCTCAGTAAATTTACGAGAAATATATGCACAAGGCCGTAATTGATCATTATTGTCTTTTTGCAATAATATGCATCCAATCGCAGAATTGGATGCGTCTGTCTGGATCACAAAAGGACGTTCTGGATCAGGATGTTTTAAAACGGGTTCTGCAGTGAACAACTGCTTCAGTTGTTCAAAAGCCGTTTGGCACGCTGGCGTCCATTTTAATTTCGTTTGAGGCTTATTTGCTAATACGCCATCAGCCGATTTCTTGGTTTTTAACATATCGGTTAATGGTAACGCAATCTTGGCAAACGCAGGAATGAACTGGCGATAAAAGTTTGCAAAACCCAGAAAAGCTTGTAATTGCTTTTTTGTTCTGGGGGTTTCCCACGCCAATACATCTTTGACTTTGGCGGGATCCATTTCTATGCCCTGATGAGATATTCTGTAGCCTAGAAAGTCCAGTTTTTCTTTGTGAAATTCACATTTAGACAACTTAACATACAATTTGTTTTCTAAAAGCTTTCTGAGTACTGCTTTTACTAGTTTTACATGTTGTTCCATGGTCTCTGTGTATATTAATATATCATCCAAATATACCAATACCCCCTGGTACAGGAATTCATGCAGAACCTCATTAATTAAGCTCATGAAGACTCCAGGCCCGCCCCTTAATCCGAACGGCATGACTTTATATTGAAAACAACCCAATTGGCAATTAAAGGCGGTCTTCCACTCATCCCCTTCTTTTATGTGTACTCTAAAATACGCTTCTCTCAAATCCAGCTTGGTGAATATTTTCCCTTTGGTCAGTTGAGCCAGCATATCTTTCATCAAAGGTAGCGGATATTGATTAGAAATACAAATAGCATTCAACCCCCTATAGTCCATACAAAGCCTTAAGGAGCCATCTTTCTTTTTCCTGAATAATACCGGAGCAGCCGTGGGTGAGGTGGAAGGCTCAATAAACCCCCACTTTAGGTTCTTATCTATAAAATTCCTCAGCTCTTGCAGTTCTTTATGAGTCATTGAATACAACTTAGGTTTAGGCAACACTGCCCCAGGCTCCAATTGCAAAGAACAGTCTGTTTTCCGATGAGGGGGCATCTGGTCTGACTCCGTCTCTACAAAAATCTCCCCCTCCTCCTCATACACTGACGGGGCCACCGCTGCTTGAGCTAGCTCCCGCACCACACAGAGTCCTGCAGTTTCCCGCTCAACTCCCAAATATGAGCCATCTGCAAATTCCATTTCTCCAGAAACCCAGTCAATCTGAGGGTTACGCTCCCTCAACCATTTGAGCCCCAATACTATGGGCTGATTGGAAATGGGAGCCACAATGAACCTAATAGTCTCTTGATGTGTCCCAATAGTCATTTTTAGGGCTTCTGTATAGTATTCCACTGGACCCCCTTTCATATCTGATCCATCCAACTGACAAAATATGATGGGAACTTTTAACTTATGCAACTTAAGTCTCAGTCCTGTAACAATGGCAGGATGCATCAAACATCTTGAGCACCCCGAGTCCAGCATTGCCATCAAATTGTTCTGATCCCGCCCATCTAAAGTTTCAAGCTTTATCTTAACCTGCATGGTAGGACAATCTCCACTCACCAGCGGATCGGAGCACTGATCTGTAAAGGCCTGGCCCCCGGCGCACTTCAAGCCAGACCTCGCTCGTTTTCCGCCGGCTGCATGAATTCTTCGTCAGAGGAGTCGTTCTCTCCCCCAACCAATTCCCGCGTCTCGCTTTCATCCAGAGCATGAGCTGTCCTCTTGCGTGGTTGTAGCTTAGATGGTTTGGAAAACTGGCTGTCTGGCTTTGCTTTTACTGCAGAGGGGTTCTGAGGGCAATTACTAATGTGATGCCCCTCTTTGCCACATTTGAAGCACAAGCCCCTTTTTGCTCTGCGTCCTTTTTCCTCTTCCCAAGCATTGGCTCTAGCCAGCTTCTTCGCCGGTGGCTGTCCCAAAGGGGTTTTCCCCGAGCTATGCAGCTTCCTGTACGATCTCAGTCTTAATTGGGTGCTCTCAACCCTGCCGGCTAATTGAATCCATTCTTCCAGGGTGTCAGGGTCACCTCGTCCTGCTGCCATCTCTAAAATCTCTGGTTTCAGCCCCATCTGGAAATATTCCACCTGAAAAGCTTCGGGACAGGTTGGGACCATTCCTATAAGCTTTTTAAACTCCATTGCATATTCGGCAACAGATCAGTTGCCTTGGCTTAACTGCTGCAGTTGCACCTTAGCTGACAGTTTAGAGAGGGTATCTTCAAACCGGCGTCGCAAGGCTAGCATAAAGCCATTAAAAGTCAATAAATCTGGAGAGTGGGAGTCATGCAACGCCACCAGCCATAAAGCAGCCTCTCCTTCTAAGAAACTTGAGACATACCTTACTTTGGCCTCTTCCGTTAAGAAAGAATCTTCAAACTCCTCCATAAAACCCCTGACATGGTCATAAAGCAAGCCAATTTCCCTGGGTCCCCATCAAATCTCGTTTTCAATTTGTTCAACGCGAACACCCCAGGTTGGCCCCTTTGTAATCCACTTACGGCCAGTTGAGGCACCTCCATCTCAGGTCTGGAGAATTCCTCTTCCTCCTCCCCACTGGACGTGCCACTCTCTGCTGCCGTGGTCATCAATTTAGGTTGTAAATCCACCCCTGGGATCCCTTCCTGCTTCGGAGCCAGGGCCAGTTGCTGCATGGATTGAATAAGGGTTTGTAGTTGGTGACTAATAGTCTCCATTTCAAAATCAATATGTGCAGTCTTCGCTTCCAGTGAAGCCATCCTCTGGGACTGGGTCACTCTGGATTTAGCCGTGCGTTTCCCCATCCCAGCCTGGATGCTGCCTCCAATTCCCACGGACCATTCCGCTCCCACTCTGGGGGTGCGTGCCATGGCTAGTTCGGCAGCCTCAACTCCACTCCGTCGAGACCCCTTTTTGGAGGCTTTTTTCTTGGCCGCTTCGGGTTCAGCAGCCGTACTTTTCCCTTCCTTGGAAATCGCTTCCAAACCTGAAGAAGTGCCTGGTTGCTCCTCTTCCCCCGCCTGGAAACATTCCATAGATTCTTCCATGCTGAAATTGCTTGGACGAGCCGATTCTCACTCAGGAGGCACTAAATGGAGTTACCACTTGTAACCTCAGGATAAACCGACTGGATTGTAGATTCAAGTCTTTCTGTGATGATTTCAACAACAATGTCCCAATAAACACCTCTCCATGCAATTCATTGAAATGCAGATAAAGCTTTATTAAGGATACATGTTCATTGAAGCACTCCTAAAGACTTGAATGCTAATTCCCGCCAAACTATGCCCTCTTAACCATCCCCCTTGCGCGCCAATTCAACAACGATGATCTCATGAAGCAAACGGTCCCATCTCCACTCCGTTGCAGGTGCGTGACCTTGGCCGAGCTGTCTCTAGCTTCCAGCAGCAGACATAACACTCAACTGCCATCCCCCCTCCTAACTACTATGCAAGCACTATGCCATGGTTAATTCTAATGGCAGGATTCATAGACATGAACCCTGACAACAGCTGCTGTTCGTGAGGAGACCACAGGACAGCAGTTTCCACGGGTTTGAGCAATCAATTCTTTCTTACGGTCACAGACCAGAATTATAAATGCAATACATTAAAATACATTAAAATACAAAATACAGTAAATGAAATGAGCAAAGCTTAATAATATATTTGCAATTGGTAGAGTCGTCAATGGGCAATCCAAGTCTGCCTTATTTTGCAGACCGTATAGCAAAGTTTAGCTACATTCAGGGAGACTAAATCATTCTGATCAGTTAGCAACAGTTGGACATAAAAGGGATCAGAATTTCCTGGATATTTTATCAAATGAGGAGTTATTAAGTGGGTTCGTGAGTCCTTATAATATATACAGTATAACAAGACATGTGCTATAGTTTCAATAGCTCCTTGTCCACAGGGGCACAATCTCAGCTCGTATGGAACTTTTTTGTATCGGCCCTCCAAAACTGCTGTAGGGCGAGCATTACAGCGTGCCAAAGTTAATGTTCTTCGAAATTTGGAGACAGTTATGAGAGTTAGGTATCTCGCTGGCTTATAAGAAAAAACTTGATTGCCCAGAAAAATGTTTTTAGGCAAAGCAGACTGATCCTGCTGAATTTCCAGGTCTTTGATATGCTGCTTGAATTCATTAAGTGCACGCTTATAACCCATCATTAAGAAAGCCTCACTAGAAAAGCCGAGATGTTGTATTTTTTGTAGGATAGACCTGAGCCATACTGATTTGTAATTATCCTTGATAAGGAAAGACCTATAGGAAAAAACAGTAGTTTTTTCCAAACCTATAGGAAAAAACAATAGTTTCAACCATTGTGCTATAATGCAAGTCCATGCACCTGTTTCAACTTTAGACAACCCTGCTTCCCTTCTTAATACTACATTTGGGATACAAGGGGCTACCTGAAATATGGCCCATAAGAATTTGGACTGAACCCTTTCCAGGGGTATAAAAGAAGGATATGGTCCTAACTGGGCACCAAAGAGTAATTGTATGCGAGATTTGGACGGGTTTGAGCACTGGGATATGAAGTGATTAGCCATCTTGCCCACAACTGTGGCAGAGCCTTTTACAGTAAAGGACACTAAGTTCACAAACCTCATTTCTACAGGTAGTCTTCGACCTACAACCATTCATTCAGTGACCATTCAAAGTTACGAAGGCGCTGAACGTATGGTGGTTATGTCCTGTCCTTGGGGTTCTGGCCATCCCAGCACCCCTGTGGTCACATGATTATGACCCGGGCATTTGGCAACCAGTTCACACTTACGACCGATTGCAGTACCCCATGATCACGTGATTGCCATTTGCAATCATCCCTGCTGGCTTCCCCAGAAAGTCAGTGGGGAAACCAGCAGGGAAGGTTGCAAGTCTCTAGGGTAAGTCTCCCCCACCCTCACACCCTCATGCACCCTACCTGACCCACACCATGCCTTTTGTGCACCCCTTTGACCCGTGTGCACCCTTCCCAACCCTCACCACACTCTCGTGCACCCTTCCTGACCCTCCCTCGTACCCCCACACACCCTCTCTGACCGTCCCTTACATCCTCACACATCCTCCCTGACCCATGCCATGCTTCTCATGCACCCCATCACACCGTCACATACCTTTGCGCACCCTCCCTGACCACACCTCTCACACACCCGATCGCACCCTTGTGCACCCTCCCCAACCCACACTGTGCCTCTTGTGCACTCCCTTGCACCCTCACACACCCTTCTCAACCCATGCTACACCCTCACACACCCTCCATGACCCTCCCTTGCACCTTTGTGCATGCTCCCTGATCCGCACCACACCTCTTGCACATCCCTCATGCGCTAGTGAAGAATTGTGAAGAATTAAAGAGAAACCAAATCCTATGACAATATTTGATTGAATTAAATATTAAGACTGTTAGAAGGAAGGAATACAAAGTTGTTTTATTTGATCAAGGTTAAAATAAGACTTTTTTTTTGCAAAATTCTGGCAACCCTTTATGGACTTTTTGCTGACACCAGGATTGAAAGTTTATGTTTTATGGATTTGCTTATAGATAAAAGGTGGGAAATGGGATGAAGAGATATTTGTTTGCAATCTTATAGGGGATGAAGAGTTACTAAATTTGTTTATACTTGTGATGAAGGTTGGAAGTCACTTCTCTCTCTCTCTCTCTCTCTTTATATATACAGTGTGTGTGTGTGTGTGTGTGTGTGTATATATATATATATACACACACACACACACACACACACACACTGTATATATATATATATATATATATTTTCTTTATTACATTCTTTCTTTTCTTTTCCCTCTTTCTTTCTTTTTCTTTTTTCTGCACTTTTTATTATTTTTTCCTATTCTATTATCTTTCTCTAAGTTTAGTTTGTATTAGTTTTTACTATTGTAATCAAAATTCTTAATAAAAATTATATTTAAGCTAAACTGAAGATCTCCCCTTGTGCCATCCATTTACTATATGGCACAAATCCAGGAATTTGGGAAATATCCTTGAAAAAAAGACATAATTTTTTCCAACCAAGATTCCGTTGTCAATAAAAGTGTATATGGAGCAGTCTTAACGAACTTTTTTTACTGGTGCCTCTTTTAGTATAATGTTTAATCACCGGTACCTCTGATCTGTGAAGTTGTCAGAGCCACTTGGATATGCTAAGAGACAAATAATTTGTCAATATTTTTGATAGAATTTCATTTTTGCCAGATTTCGAATGTAAACTCATGAACCTTTAAAATAATTGAAGGGATTAAGTGCAGCCTTCTTGAAACCAGCTATAGGATTTTTATATGCATTAAGTGCATTTGGCTAAATTGAAATATATCTATTTAACCTGCTGAGTGGTTTATATTTGGAAACAGATGCTAAACATGACTGAAAATCTCCTTTTCCTCACATTTTATAGCCCTGGCAACATTGGTAATGAAGATTTTTCTGTACTGCCTCTGACATCTTAATGGGTACAATAGCAGGACTGTTGCTATTGGAAGTAAATAGGTCTGACATTCTCATCTGTAATGATATGGTAATATGAGCCATTACAATGTCAGTGGTAGTTTATTGACATTATGGCAGATGATTATGTAGGCATTACAATATTCTTGCAACCATAGTAATTCTGTTTCTTGAAATAAAGTAAGACATGCCCCTAGAGAAGTCTTGCATTTTAAAGCTTCATCTAGGACAATTAAGCCAATTGCTGCTTTCCCCCATCCGTTTTTTGCAACTGGCACCATCCAGATGAATTGGATGGTAAGTCCTACCATCCCAGCCAGCACAGCCTAAATAGCATTTGGACGTTGTAACAGGTTTGGGGATTACTGTCCTATATCATCCAAAACTTATCATGAAGCTTTCTGGCATAAGAGATTCTTCACAACAGCAAGCAGCAGTTAAATGTTGCCAGAGGTTTGCTACCATTATCTCTTAAGTTCTTTCAAACAGCATTTCAAAATCTAGCTGGAGAAATTCTCCATTTCTTTCAATATAGACATGATCTCATTAATGTGAATAACTTGGTTGTCAATGAAATCAAATAGCAAATAGTTATCAAGTGATGCAGTAAGCAAATCTGCGTATGAACATATGAACACAAGTGTTCTGGCTGGCGTGATAGTAATTCTATTTAAATACATCAGTGGGCCACAGGCTACCACTAGTTTTAGTGCTTCTTGTAAATAACATTATAAAAATGATCTTGTTCACTCAAATAGTGCCAAATCCATAGTTTATAAATTGAACAGGTGAAAATGTAAGTGTCCATTTCAGTAATTACATTAACCTTGAAATTGGTCATTAACAGCATTAGTGGCATCTTTGTAAATGCATGAACAGACTTAAGAAAAGAGCTCAAGGATATTCACTTGACTAATGGAAAGAATTAATTTGGCAAGAATTATTGACAGGACCATCATGAAGGTAAGTTCATCGTTGGTTCAAGAAAAGCCACATTTTTGCCAAGAGAAGTAAAGGAGAAGACTTCTAATTATGTTAAATGTAATGTCAGATTATAAGATTAAAAAATGGCTTTACCTTATCCAGGTCGGCATTTAATAATTTGACATTTGTTGTCCATACATAGCTATGGTTCCATAAATTGGTTTTAGTGGCTAAGGTGATAGTCTAGGAGTGGGGAAACTTGAGTTTTAGCTCTGCCTTAGGCATGGGAGGCAATTGGGTGACTTGATCAGTCACCATCACTCAATCCTAGGAAGAAGTCAATGACAAGCCAAAAAGTTGCCTAGAAAGCTGCATGCAATTGTCCATATACGTAGGTATGAGGAGTCAAGACTTCCTGGAAGGTTTAAAAAAATGCCAAAATCCTCAAGAGATTAGAGATTGAACCCAGAGCCTTTTGTATGCAAAGCAGATGATGTGAAACTGAGACACAGTCCTTGCTTATAACTAGTATGGATTTATAGTCTGCATGATGAGTTCTGAGAAACATACTTTTTGGTGTCATTTTGTAATGCATCACATATTTTAAAATGGCTGTAACTAGATTACCTTGATCACCAAATGTATATTTTAGAGAATACCATATATCGTCCTGACATAAAAATGATTGTTTTCTTTCCTCATGTGCAAAGAATTTTAACAAACTCTAAACTTGGTCAATCATTGAGCAAGTGCATAAATATTGTGAGAGACATCTTATTAAAATGAGAATATGACTATATACAGTTTCTTTCCAGCTACAATTTTTTTTCATAAAAACAGAGCACCAAATTGAGCCCTAAAAATTAGCATCATTCTCCAAGAAGAAGCTTTATTGACTCACTTGTTAATAGTTTGTTTGCATGAATAATTCAGTACTACATGCTATATCTCTATTTTAAATGAATGACGGAGCATATATTAGACAGAGATTGACCTCCACTGTGATTAACATAAAAATTTATTGTTCCAGGAGGCTCCAGATGTATTGACTTAGAACCAACGGTTTGAGGTTCAATCAAGGTTGAAACTGTATAAGCAGAAAGAGTTAAGCCATTGCTTCTTAGCCCTTTAGGAATAGTAACTCTTTTTCTGTTTATTATTTTGTTATCTTTAATGATCTGACTATAGCCAGAATTGTCCACTGTCTGTTTTACCCCAGTTGGTTCTTCCTGTGTTGTCATCGTGACATCCATGAAATAGAGCTTTCCGCATTTCAGCTTTCAAGATTTTAGTTTTTATAACATTTTTTCTTGATGTTTTTGCATCATAATATCTCTGCAGTTGGGTTCCTTCTTTCAGGCTCAAACAGCCTTGCGCTTGATCTTCTGGCTCACAGTAAAATATATGATTACAAGAGGATGTTTGCTCTCTTATCTACACTCTTTCTGCAGAAGTCAAAGGGAAGTTAAAAAAAAAAAAGATCCCTGGACCCTCTAGGCTCCACCGCCAAGCTGTTCAGGCTTTTGTTTTCTCATAGATAAAAAAGGGAGGGGGACCCCTCGCTTCCAGAAATATCCTCTTACTGTTTTTCTACCATTTTCATGTGCGATGCGCTTTGCTGCTGAGCAACAATTAGTGACATGACTCCTGTGTGCTGCTGTTTTCAATTTGTGCTTCACAAACGTATGTTCCTGTTCACCCCTGAAGCATGGCAGCGTGGTTGGCTTCTGCAGAGATGGGGACTGAGAAGTGGCTCTGAATGGAGTAAGAGCAAGGAACTGACAGCAGGCATCTCTGCTGCTGTGACAAGAAGTGTTTCTGAGATTTGGGAGCTTTTCGTAGGAGGCGAGAAGGAGCAATTTGTGTCTAATTAGACCTAAAGCCAGGTTAATAGTTAAGAATGAGCTCAAGGTTTCAAGAAAAGGGCTCCTTGTGAAGATGGGAAATGATAACAGGAGAGTTACAGAAGCTACAGATCTCCACTGATGTCTAACCAATGAATACCTTCCTAAGTATAACAGGGGAAAATGCTTACCTGCATAGCTAAGGCCATTAAGTTCAAGGCAGACAAAGAATGTGGCATTAATGGATGCTGGGCATCAATCAAAGAGAAGAATGTATGGAAGAAAAGGGCAGATGAATCTTTGATAAAATTATTCTTGGAGGAAATTTGTATTCTTCGATGCATTTCATCTGGGAAAAAATACCTGTTTCCACTGTGGGATTTAAAAATATAAAATTCTTCCTAAGGAATTTGCTGTCTTCACTTTGTCTTATGGAACTCATAATATTGAAAGGGTTATGAAAAGTTTGTATATTTCTTCAACCACAGAAATATACAAACAACTCACACAATAGATGTGCTAATCCCACACACGACAGCACTACACCCCCTAATCACCACAATAAACCCTCTCCTAATCTCTTGTAAATGACCCACAGAAGACACACACCCTCTCAGCAGCTATAAACACCAGCAGGAACACACACCCTCCACTTGGGCACAGACAGAATCTTCTAGCTGTGCTCCTGTCCTCTGAAGATGCCAGCCACAGTGACTGGCGAAACGTTAGGAACCAAAACTGCCAGAACACGGCCACACACCCCGGAAAACCCACAACAACCATCGGTTATGAAAAGACTTGCTTCTTTTAAACAAGCTAAGTGCATGTATCAAGCAAAGTATAATAATTATTGTTTAATTTTTAACATTAGTATGCTGCCCTTCAGAACCTAGTTTTTCCAGATAGCATATATATCTTCAGCAGCAGCAGCAGCAGCAGCAGCAGGAGGAGGAGGAGGAGGAGGATAACGAGTTGTATGAGATAATGTTACAGTATAGAGAGTTGTTATTCAGAATTCCAGCCATAGCATTTCATGCTTCCCTCCATTCTCTGTCTTTCTTCTGACTTCTAACCCAGACCTCAGAGCATGGTCAAGAACTCACTGGCCTTTTTGAAGGTTCCCATATTTAGATTTTACTTTTTTTAAAAGTATTTTATTTCTCCAAAGGTCTGGATCCTCCCATGTGTACTGCTGATACCTTTCCCTTGCTTGTGGGTGCTGCTGTTTTGGATAACCTTCGTCCATCTGGATTTTATAATTATTTATTGTATTGTATTATTGTTGTTTTATATATTTTTAGATTCTATTTTAATAATTTATTGTGAACCGCCCAGAGTTCCCCATGTGGGGAGATGGGCAGTCATATAAATTAAACAAACAAATAAACAAACAAACAAACAAACAAACAAATAAACAAGTAACCGGTGGGACTCCCAGGCTGGACACTGGCAATTTTGTCTATTAGAAATGTATTCCTAGATCCCTTCCAGCTGTCAGTCTGAATTTTGTGGCCATGATGCATACTTGCTTCTCATTGGGCTTCTTGAGATTTCTCACTGTCCACCACCACAGGGATTCTATTTAGTTTTGGTACTTTTTTCAAAACTGGGTATCTCCCCAAATCTGTTGATATAGCCCTCTTGTGGTGTGATTTTGGCAACATGAGCAACAGCATTCATAACATAAATATTTGAAAATACAGGAAATGATAATGATTTCTAATTAGATTAGTTTGTGTATCTGTGCTTTGTTTTGGCACTTCCACTGCCTGTAGGTGCCCCTTGGTGATGTTGATGGTGGGCTCAATATAGTGATAATTCTGTGTTTTGGCAAGAGTGTTCAGTGAAAAAGCCTTTGGATTTTACTCTTAAGTTCATTCCTGGAAGTAAGTCCTACTGGCTTCAGTGAGACTTATTTCATAGAATAAAATATAGGACAACTTTTGCAACTTTTTATTAACAAAAATTATGTCTTTTACAACTACACAAGAATACAAAATTTGTCAATACATAAGTAGGATTTAGCTTTAAGAGTTACTGCATACAACATTTGGAGAAGGTGCAACCCACAAAAGCACTGAATGCAGTCCCCAACGGTCCTCCAAACGCTGTTATCAAATCATAAATTTTCATATGACAAAAGAGAACTGTGAAATGTGTGATATATAATTTCATTAAATAATGCTTTCAAAACTGTATTAGTTTTTGCAGTGGAAGTGTTAACTGTGCATGCACACATATGTACAAATACTCAGGGACAGCTGTTGAAGCAACCATGCAAGCCTTCCAAAGGTAGGCTGACCATACGTCCTGTTTTGAATGGGACAGTCCCATTTTTTTTAGCATTTTTCAACCATCGTTTTAATAAAAATCTCAATTTTATCCCATTTTTCAAACCCAGTGGGAATGGCGCAGAAGGAGGATCTGAGCCGGAGCGTGGACCGGGGGCGGGGTTTGCAGGCAGGAGCCAATTGTGTGGACTGGGGGTGGGGTTTGCAGGCGGGAGGCAATCGTGCGTACCGGGGGTGGGGTTGGCAGGTGGGAGCCAATCGCGTGGACCAGGGGGGCAGGGTTTACAGGCGGGAGCCAATTGCGTGGACCTGGGGGCGGGGACCCGTCTTTTTCATGAATATGGAATATTACATAAGACCCTGTCCCATTTTGCCATCCTGAAATATGGTCAGCCTATCCAAAGGTCACCTTATTGCTCCAAGATGGGATGCTTCATTTGCACTAACGCTTTGCAAGTGCCTCCTTTAAACAGTGCACAGTCTTAATATTAATCATTTGATTTGTTTCATGAAATAAATATAACCAAATTAGCATTTGTCAGGTTCCTCTGAAGGTGATAATTCTGATCTACAGTAGACCAGGATATTTAGAATCATAGAATTGGAAGGAACTGTTTAGGCCAGGGCTTTCCAAAGTGCCGCCGCCGGCGACACGCCAGTGGCGGCGGCGGCGGCGACAGCGCGGGGGGGCATGCGGCGGCGTGCGCGCGTACGGTGGCGGGGGCGTGCAGCGGCGCATGCGCACGGTGGCGGCATGGGGGGCGTGCGGCGGCATGTGCGCACGGTGGCGGCACTGGGGGCTGTGCGGCAGTGCGCACGCGCACGGTGGCGGTGCGGGGGGGGGCGTGCGGCAGCGCGGGGGCGTGCGGCGGCGCTTCCGGGTGGTGTGGCAACACACCACGCTGTGTGTGGTGACACACTTTTGTGTCGCGACACACAGTTTGGAAAGCTCTGGTTTAGGCCATCAAACCCTAAATCAGCTGCTTGAAGTGACTACCTTACTCTAGCTAATAATGGGGTTACTTCCTGCTAGGTGATGTTTCTGACTGGCTTTCTGTTCTTAGATGATCTTAGTCTGTTAATGTCATCAAGGATGCCTAGATAAGCAATATCTTTCTTCTTGTGTGATGTTGAACAAACTGGTATGTGTATATTTCTGGCAGTGGCAAACAAAAGCAAGTATTTCTTTCACATGTACATAAAATGTACTGTATTAGTCTTCAATTGCCTCTTGCAAATTCCTTTATATTGACCACGGGTTGGCAGAGGAATTTACACATCTTTTGCCAAGGGATGCTATTGCTCATACTAGGAGATAACTTGTTCACATACTTGTTATTCATACAAATTAGCTAGCTTTAAAAGCTAATAGGCAAGTAATAACCCAAAAGATACTTTAAGATTTCTGTGCTGTTTCCAATTGGAGCATGAGAATTACTTAGAGATGGCATTCCTAATCATTGCATCCTTGAAAAGTACAATGAATAATCCTAGAATTACTGTGTTAGATGCATCTTTTGTCTTTTTAAGCACTGATTTTGACAGACTGACATCTTTACTAATGTTTTTACTAGCAGTATTTATTAATTACTATACAAGGAATGCTTTATACATTTTTGCTGAATATCAAGAACAAAGGGTTTAGGAAGAAATATTATAATATAGTTGAAATGTTTGTAACCAGTACCACTTTAGAGCTTTATGTATCCTTGATGAACAACTTAATTCTAAAGCATTCTGTATCTCAAAATACATTATTTAAAAGGAGAAGCAATTAACATGTCAGAAAAACATAATAAAACAGGACATTATTCTGCAGCTCCATTATTATTTTCAGGGAGGAGCAATCTAGAATTATGATGCAAGTGCATATGTTTGTGAATAAGATATTTAAAATATTTGGATATATTAAATGACAAGAAAATTTTAGTTCAGCACAGTATTCCCCTACCTGCTGCCATTCAAATGTGTCAAACTACAATGTCCTCCAAATCCAACAAGGATGAGAACTGTAGGCTAACACATCTGGAGGCCCCAGGTTCATGATGGCTGGCATAAGGCAAAATATAACATGGATTAATTCCAAAATTTATTTCATTTTTTTATCCCATATTGAAAACTTTAGACTGCTCACTTGAATTTCATCTGAAGCTACAAAACAACCCATCAAGATACAAAACTGATTCCCAGGAAAAGGAATAATGATAGATGTTCTAGGGCATAGCTTTCCAAACTGTGTGTCGTGACACTTTAGTGTGTCGTGACACACAGTTTAGTGTGTCGTGACACAACCCGGAAGTGGACGTGCACGGCGGTGGCATGGGGGTGCGCGCGGCGGCAGCGTGCATGGCGACGATGGCAGCAGCGCGCCATCAGCGGTTCCGCGTTTTAGTGGAAAACACGAGGCCGCCACCACTGCCACCGCTGCCCCTGCTGCCGTGCACACCTCCACCATGCGCCCCCCTGTGCCCCCGTCGTGCACGCCCCTGCCGCTGCGTGTGCCCCTGTGTCGCTGCTGCCACCGTTGGTGTGTCATTACAAACGTCGGCAGTTTGGAAAGCACTGTTCTAGGGTAAGAGACTAAAAGGGAGGTGATTCTGGATTAATAATGTCTGCTTTTCAAGATCTAGAAGGACATGGCTGAAACTACAAGGAGCCCTATAGCTGAGCCACAGCAACATGTGACATGAAAGTGAAACCAGCAATATGTGGAACAGGAGACAATATCATTTCAACAGATCAGATGTACCAATGGAATGTCTCATTACAATGGGTAATTGTGATGTTGATAAACATCAGTCCCAGGGAGGCTAGGCCATTCCTACTTCGTTTTCTGGCACAAGTTAGAAGAAGCAGGACTTTGATCTGCCTCCACAACTAATATAGATAAACAAGAAATTGGAAGCTGTGTCTCAAAGAACATTGAATCCTGAGCTGACTCATATGGCAACTCATTCTTACTTAAGTGAAGCACTTATTGAAGCACTTCCATTGGACTGAGGCCAAACTTTCTCAGTCTGAAGGCTTCTAGATTTATTAGAAATTGTAAAAGTTTAGTTACTCATATTGTCCCATACTGATCTCATATGATCTTTTCTGATGATTTTTTTATATAGTTCCAGTAAACTATGACAGGCTCTTTGTAAGAAGAGAGTTACAGGCTAATAGAATGAAGTAGATTACGGATATATGGAAGTAATGAAAAGTGGCTTTACAGAGATAGCAAATATGAACAGGATGAAGGAGAAAATAAATGTAGAACAATCCCTGCCAGGCGGGAAATGTTCTCCACTTTTGATAGGCTCCAACCAAAAGAGGGAAATGTTTGAAGATGCCTGATTAGCTGCATTCTTCCCAGTGGAAAAATGAAACTTTGGCTTGCTGAATCCCCAACAATATCCATGCCTTCAAAAGCTCTCTGCCATATCTCCTCAGCAAGGACAAGCCTCCAAGTGTTATTTCTCAGACTTGACAGCCACACATCTGAAAAGAATGAGCTTTCCTCCTCTTCTGCTTTTTTTTTACATTAGCCCACTTCATTGTTGTTAATGAAGATGTCAATAAGATGTCATAAAGAGTCCCCAAACTGGGGGAGATGGGCGGTCATATAAATTGAAATAATAAATAAAGGCATATCTAATTGTATCAATGGCATATAATGATATATGTGGTTATAATTATATTAGAAGCCCTGTAACTTTCGGAGTGGAGACATGAGTTTGGATCTCCATCCTGTATATCCCACAGGCTGTCCCTGTGAGGAACAAACAAAGGTTTTTTGCCTTTCATGTTAAAGAAATATGTCTATATCTCCATCAGAGGGAAGAGTCCTTGGCTACCATTCCATATTAAATGGAATGATTTATTATCATTGGTGATAAATGCCATTGTTTCCATGCTTTGATACCATAGATGTGCGTTATAATAGTTCTTTAGAAATACATCCTTAGGATGGTGATCAAACCAGCAGCAGTACAACAAGACGAGTCATGTTTTACAGGGAAAAAGAAAAAGAAAATAGCTTCAGGACTTTCTGTCAAATGACATTTAAAACAGACCAAACCAAACCAAATTAAATACCCATAACCCTATAATAAAACTGGGGTGGTATTTTTTCCCCTCAGAAATTCTTTTAAAGCCAATAAGAAACCTTCCTTATAAATAAGGTTTTAGTACTGCCGTTTCAATGTTTGTAATGGAAATGCTCACTGATCCTTGACTGCAGTGGTATTTTGGTGCTTCTGAAATAAATTCCAACAATATCTAAAGTTGTCTCAATCCAGATGAAATGGGTGCATAACGAGAGTCCTGAATGATACAGGCAAGGAACTTTGGCAAAAAAGGAGCATCCCATTCCTTGAACTGTCAAGACTAGCTTTGTGTAGAATTGGCTCATTGATTTAGGCAAACAACACCGTAGTAGTATAATTTAAAAAGCATCCACAATGTTAGAAGCAGCATATGAATTTAGATTCCTGTGTGTGCCCCTAGTATAACCAAATTCTTTTGGATCTGTAGATCCAACCCAGAATGCCATGACATTGCAGTGAGTCTGGAGATATAGTCAGACTCTCTTACTGAGTTTGTTGTTGTTTATTCGTTCAGTCGCTTCCGACTCTTCGTGACTTCATGGACCAGCCCACGCCAGAGCTTCCTGTCGGCCGTCACCATCCCCAGCTCCCCCATGGTTGAGTCCGTCACCTCCAGAATATCATCCATCCATCTTGCCCTTGGTCGGCCCCTCTTCCTTTTGCCTTCCACTTTCCCTAGCATCAGCTTCTTCTCCAGGGTATCCTGTCTTCTCCTTCTGTGGCCAAAGTACTTCAGTTTTGCCTTTAATATCATTCCCTCAAGTGAGCAGTCTGGCTTTATTTCCTGGAGTATGGACTGGTTTGATCTTCTTGCAGTCCAAGGCACTCTCAGAATTTTCCTCCAACACCACAGTTCAAAAGCCTTAAGGAAGCTCAGCCTTCCTTATGGTCCAGCTCTCACAGCCATAGGTTACTACAGGGAATACCATTGCTTTAACTATGCGGACCTTTGTTGTCAGTGTGATGTCTCTGCTCTTAACTATTTTATCAAGATTTGCCATTGCTCCCATTGCTCCCAAGAAGTAGACATCTTCTGATTTCCTGGCTGCAGTCAGCATCTGCAGTAATCTTTGCGCCTAGAAATACAAAGTCTGTCACTGCCTCCACTTTTTCTCCCTCTATTTGCCAGTTATCAATCAAGCTGGTTGCCATAATCTTGGTTTTTTTGAGGTTTAACTGCAACCCAGCTTTTGCACTTTCTTCTTTCACCTTCGTCATAAGGCTCCTCAACTCCTCCTCGCTTTCAACCATCAAAGTGGTATCATCTGCATATCTGAGATTGTTAATGTTTCTTCCAGTGATTTTAACTCCAGCCTTGGATTCCTCAAGGCCAGCATGTCGCATGATGTGTTCTGTGTACAGGTTGAATAGGTAGGGTGAGAGTATACAGCCCTGCCATACTCCTTTCCCAATCTTAAACCAGTCCGTTGTTCCATGCTCTGTTCTTACCGTTGCTACTTGGTCGTTATACAGATTCCTCAGGAGGCAGACAAGATGACTTGGTATCCCCATACCACCAAGAACTTGCCACAATTTGTTATGATCCACGCAGTCAAAGGCTTTAGAATAGTCAATAAAACAAAAATAGATGTTTTTCTGAAACTCCCTGGCTTTTTCCATTATCCAGCGGATATTGGCAATTTGGTCTCTAGTTCCTCTGCCTTTTCTAAACCCAGCTTGTACATCTGGCAATTCTCGCTCCATGAATTGCTGGAGTCTACCTTGCAAGATCTTGAGCATTACCTTGCTGGCATGTGAAATAAGTGTCACTGTTCGATAGTTTGAACATTCTTTAGTGCTTCCCTTGTTTGGTATGGGGATATAAGTTGATTTTTTTCCAATCTGATGGCCATTCTTGTGTTTTCCAAATTTGCTGGCATATGGCATGCATCACCTTGACAGCATCATCTTGCAAGATTTTAAACAGTTCAGCTGGGATACCGTCGTCTCCTGCTGCCTTGTTATTAGCAATGCTTCTTAAGGCCCATTCAACCTCACTCCTCAGTATGTCTGATTCTAACTCACTCATGGTTTCATTGAGGTGCTCAAGCTCCAGCACCACGACAAGGTAACAATATCCTTTGCTGGAGCTCTTATTGAGAGGGTATCTTTATTTAACTAGGGTGGCAAAAGCTTCTGATCTGAACATTCACTGCACACAAGGAACTCCCCTTAGTATTGGGTTAAATGGAAAAGCCACCATTCCTACTTAAAGATGCTAATGCAACATCATTCAAGATCAGCTATCTGTCTGTGCATCATCTGATGGCTCAGAGCAAATGCTGGTAGTGATGATGATGGCAGTGGGAAACCAAGGACATATAGAATGGTCATCTCTTCCTGATTTTAATGGTCTACACAACTGACATACCAGAAAAGAAAGCAAATTATGGCCTTCATTATATTATTGAGCATTACTTCACAGTTCTTTTCTCCCACAATTGTCTAAGGAGACTCTTTCAGAGATCAGCCATCAAGCAACACGGAGTCCCTCAGATAGATGAAGGCATTACAGCATGATTTTAACCTTGAAGGGAACAGACTGACTCACAGCCCATCAAAGTAGTTTTGCATAGTATTGTCATTAGGAGCTCTCTTGAGCAAAAGCCCTTGGGAGATCATGCAAAACCAGCCAATAGTAGCTGCCATCCACGACTGGTTTTCAGCGAGACAGGCAAATAAAGACGACTGTAGTAATGAGCATTACACCACTCCTAGGAATAATACCATGAGCAAATATAGAGGTCAGCATATGGAGATTGGAAAGAAATGCTCCCACTAGTATCACAGAAAACATAGCTGGAGACTTAACAAGTAAAAGCAGGCAGACAAATGCAGATAAACTGTATTAATTAATTCCCCAATTTTTATAATAAATAATTTGTTTTTGTTTGAAAAGCAGTGATAAAGTTCACATTAACAATTAAAAAAAATGGGGTTGGAAAGTCATGATTAGCAAAGTGTCTATTGAGATCAATTCAACAGCAAAGTATAGATCATTCCTACCTGAATATATGCAATTCTTGCTGAGACCTTGCTGAAAAATTCACTTATGCTTACAACCAACTATCTGCTGTTAATGAAAAGTTTGATGTCCACTTCTCACTGTGGGCGTTCTTAAATCCTGCTGGTTTATTTGAGATTAATTTCTCTTTTCTTGAGGAAATTGAAAATGTTCTGATATTGGGCATAGGTAAACAAAATAAAAAAAAATCATTTCCTAGAACAAGATTTGAAATACAGTCAGCTATAAAACTGCATGAAACTCATTGAGTAGGTTACTTTATACATTAATATGCTTAGAAAAAACCAAGTTATCTTATACTAAAGCCATATACAGTACGCACGTACCATTTAAGTCGCTCTTGTCCTATGCCTACCACACTTGGTTCTAGAATGACTTTAAAAAATCCTGTCTGGACTTAGACAGTTTAATAACAACTTGCAAGGTATCAAGTGCATATTGCAAGCTACTACATTTTCCCATTGGACATTTCTCCTATTGCTGTGCCCCCTCCATCTTTTATACACATACATACACACAAAGTTAAGTTGAATTGTTATTTATAAAAGGTAAAGCATCAAAATGCACATACATGCAGAACAAGAGAAAGCTTTAAAAAAAACTTTCTTACTACTGTATTTTTTAAAGGGCTTTTAGTATAACTTATTGTAATAGCACAGTAATTGTAGTTCTTGCTTTGTAGGTCAAAGGTTGCTGGTTTGAAACCCAGCATAAATCTCACTTGAGATTTGATCTGTTTGGGAGCTGAGGGTGAAACCCTTCTACCTCAGGTGACTGGAAGAACAGTGAAACACTGCAACTGTACTTACTGTATTAAACAACATTGAAGCACAGGGCAAGTAGGAAGCTCAGAAAAATAACAATGAAAAGAAAAGCATGCTTTTGCTGAGTTTTGAACTAGCTACCTTGTGTTACTAGAATTGTACTGAATGCAGGGCCGCAACTAGGGGGGGGGGGGCAAGCAGGGCATGTGCCCCGGGCGCCTTGCTGGGGGGGCGCCAAAATGACAACACCTCCCTCACCAACCCATGGGGGGGGCACAGAATCCATGTTTGCCCCGGGGGACACAGACCCTAGTTGCGATCCTGACTGAATGTACTGTTACAACATTCATAGTAAAAAGGAGGTGTAAAAGAGCTAATGGTAAGCATTGGCTCAGTTGAAGGGCCATTCCTTCCTTTGCAAAGATGTTAATGAAGTGCTGGAGCTAGCCAGTAAGGAAGCAAAGTGCTCCAGCTGAAATGGACAAGAGCAGTCAAGGTGACATAGGAGAAAAATACTTTCAAATTGCATGAGGTAGAATTTGCAGTGGGAGAGAGGTGAGTAAAGGCTCACATCATCCATTTCTGCCCTCAAAAATGATTAATGTCCCATTCTAGCAATGTGGCAACTTCTACAGCTGATAAGAACCTTGGAGGAAACAGATTATCTAGATCCATTTCAATCAGGTTTCAGGCTGGGATTTAGTACTGAGACAGCTTTGGTCATGCTTGTAGATGACCTATAGTGCAGCCGTGATGACGTGAGGTATCCATCTTTGTGCTCCTTGATCTCTAGGTGGGTTTTGATACTGTCAACCATGGTATCCTTCTGAGCCAGCTCCATGGGTTGGGGATTGGGGACACCATCTTCTGTCTTCCTTTCTCTGGAGCTTGTTCCAGTCAGTGTTGGTTGGCAGGTAGAGATAATTCCCTGGGCCCCTCCTTTCTGGGTTGCCACAGAGTTCTATTCTTTCTCCCCTCCTTTTCAACATCTACATGAAACAACTGGATTAGATCATCTGCCAGTTTGCGGTTTGGTATCATCAGTATGCTGATGATACCAAAATATATCTTTCAAATATACTGTATATCTGGCCCAACGAGGCTGTCAAGGTTCTGTCCCAGTGCCTGGAGGCTATGTGGATTTGGATGGGGAGGAACCATTTCCAACTCAATCCTACCAAAACTGAGTGGCTGTGGGTGTTTGACCACCCAGATCTGGGGATATTGCATCTTTGACCTTGGGTGGGGTGGCACTTTCCATTCAAGGGTGTGCACAATTTGGGGGTCTTCCTGGACTCACAGCTCCTGTGTGATGAGCAGGTAGCATCTGTGGCCAGGAAGACCTTTGCCCAGCTTCATCTGGTGTACCAATCGCACCCTTTCCTAGTTTGGGGGGTCCTTCAGAAGTCACTCATGCCCTGGTCACCTCAATGCTTGATTATTGCAAGGCGCTCTACTTGAGGCTGCCCTTGAAGACCACCCAGAAGCTTAAACTGATCCAGAATGCAGTGGTGTGGGCAGTGATGGGCGTGCCTCAGTATGCCCGTGTAACAACTCTGCTTCACGAGCTGCATTGATTGCCAGTTTGCTTCTGGGTGTGATTCAAAGTGCTGGTCACCACCTATAAAGCCTTACATGGCATAGGGCCTGGTTATTTGAGGGACCACCTGTCTCCCATAGTATCTGCCCAGCTGGCCTGATCTGGCAGCATTGGCATGCTTGGGTTCCTTTGATTAAACAATGCCATCTTTTGGGATCCTCGATGCATACCTTCTCTGTAGCAGCACCTGCCCTCTGGAATGAGGTTCCTCCTGAGATTCTTCAAAGCCCTGAAGATATGGCTCTTCGCCCAGGTCTTTGCTGACGATGATTGATGCCCCTTTTCTTCTTTTCCTTTGTTCCCATTTGGATTTATTTCTCTGCCATCTTTGCTCCTTTTGTTTTGCAGTGCTTTTGTGGGTTTTGTATTTTTTCCCTTATTTTTAAACATTTTTAACAATCTGTAAACTACCCAGAGTCACTGGGAGTCGGGCAGCATATAAATTTAATAAATTATTATTATTAGCTTTAGTCTGAATCCCATCTCTGGGTCATTTAATTCAGAGCTGTCTACTTTGACAAGCAGTATATTCCCATGTTTCAGACAGAAAGTTTCCCAACTCTTGATATCTCAGAACTTTTAAATATATTTTGGACCTTCTGCACACAAACCAGGTGCTTGGTCATACAGGCATGGCTTACACTTCTTGACCCATTTTGGAACCCCTGATCCCTTCTTCTCCATGTATGCACAGACTACTTTGAAACACATTGATGTGCTGTTTCCTGCAAGAACTGGTTTTAGCTTGTCTGTTCCCTTGGAAAGAAGAAATCTATCAGGAGATCTACACTTTCCTTTAAGTGGCACCTGAATGTTGAGTGAGGTTCATTGTTTTGGTTTTATCACTTGTATTTTTAATATGAGCTGCTCTGGACAATTAATTGGAAAGATAAGATTTCAACATGTGAAAAAAAATTAATCAACTAATCATTGAGGAAGAGAGCATTTTATGCCCTTAAAATGTTGGTTTCTAAAGATTCCTGAAGATACTGTATAGTCGCATTTGTTGTACATTCTAATAAGAAAGAAAATGTCTGCTGACATTTGACTTAAACAACATTTTCTAAGGGTCAATACTACCCTTGGACTGTTAAAGGCCTAAGGTGGAACCTTAGGCCATTATCCTTGGTTGGTCATTAAACTGAGGAAATGCCCAGGGCTGAGGTCATTATAATTATTTTGAGTCTCCCATAGTTCCCATCTTGAAACAACAGAATTTATTACTTTAGCCTCAGCCATATTATTATTCTAGCTTGCTCATTTAGTTTGATTATACTGTATCACTGTCACTGCAAGGAATGATGGAATATTCCATGAAATATGTAAGAGAAAATAAAAGTCACATACTTGTGTGTGGGCAGGTATTTCGTGGTTTTATTAAATAAGTTAAAATCAGTTTTGAGACTGTACTACTGTGGTTACAAAATATGTATGTTATAGAATTTTAAAATAAAATCTGTTATGCTGATTCTAGAGCTAAAATTAAGTATCTTAGTACAGAAAAGGGAAAAAAGAGTTTTTTACAGTTCCACCCTTCATTTTTCACAGTTCCAATCTAACCAAGAGCATGAAAATGGAGGGAAACATGTAATTTAGGTCTGATCTCAGAAAATAAAGAGGGTTTGGTGTATCTACAACTGCAGAAATATAAAGCCCATGTGACTGATTTATTTATACTGAATTTAATTTAATTTAATTTAATTTAATTTAATTTAATTTAATTTAATTTAATTTAATTTAATTTAATTTAATTTAATTTAATTTAATTTAATTTAATTATTTAATTTATAAACTAATTAGATTTAATTAGTTTAATTTAATTTAAACTCTGGGCAGCTTACATTTTAAAAGCAGGAACAATAAAAAAATTGCAAGAGAGATTAAAGAGATTTTAAAAATTCAGGTGAAAGGGATGTGTTTTAATATGTTTCCTAAAAAATAGACTGAGGGCCAGTGGTTACTCTGAAAAGAGTGCATTTCACATTTTGGGAAAGGTACTTGAAGAAATTCTTCCACTGATTGATCAATTGGTTGATAAACTATGTTCTCACAAGTCTTCTTCTGCCAATCTTAATAGTCCAGTAGATCAAGCAGCTTAGTACCACCAATTCTGGAGGTGAATACCATTAGATAAAAGCTTTTCTCACCTTCATCTAAACACAGTGGAGTTCATCAGTGAGTCCACTTCTCCTTTCATGTGTTTGGTCAATTCATGAACAGGGTGACCATATGTTTTGTTACATTAGGGGTACACAACCTGTGGCTCTCTATACAACTCCAAAGCCTTGTACTGTATAAGGCCCTCAAAGCCTGTCCCAAAGTTGCCAGAAAGGGACAATTACTAAGTACATGGGGAACAATCATAGTATGTGTATTTCATTAAATCTCTTTTAAATACATTTGAACTTAAATCAAATTTAATTTAGTCCTAGCCTCACATTCTAGAAGGCCAAGTTCAACTATCTGCCAAAAGGATGCATACCCCTGTGCTTCATGAATATGGAAGCAAGATTGTGAGGAGACAGTGATTTCATTTTTAATAGAGGCAATCTGCAATACTAAACCATTTCCTAAGATAAGTAAAACGATATTTTCTATTTTAACTCAGTAAACATGTTATAAATGTACTTCTTAAGGAACTAAAAACAAATAAACAGAAATATCTAAAACATATCAAAATTCTGTAACATTTAGAGCTCTCTCTTTTCCTACACTGGTTAACTCGATTATTCATTTCATGAGTCAAGGATCTCTTGTTTCTCTCAAGCACTGTCTAGCTAAGCATTTATTCAAGTTGAGGAAAACGCATGGATACCTTGCAATGATAAATCTTCCCTTAGTCCTAAAACCTTGACTTTTCATTGTACCTATTATACTGTGAGTAGATCTGGTGGGAACAGAAGAACAAATGTTAAACGTATTTAGCATCTTTGCCATTGTAGACTGTTTCTAAACAAATAGAGCAGATTATTTTGGCACTTGAAATATCCAAAGGATTTTCTGGCAGAAATCCTTCCATATATCTACTAAAAAGATTGCTTTAGGCCCTGTGTAGCCTGTCTAGACAAGCAATAAAGCACCTAATGTGCCTTTATAAAGTTAATTAAAATGAATTTTACCAAAGGCTCAGATTAAGCACAGCTAGGTCATATTAGTATATATGGCGAGCACTGTCTCCTGGCCTCAGAGGTATAGTACACTAATGAAAACCAAGGTGAATCACTGGGGAAGATATTGACTCTTTAATTTCAAGCCAGAGATGTTGCCGATGAAACTGTGGAAGCTGTCTGAATGTCCACATTGATTGGATTAAAGAGGTGGCTTGATTGAAAGCAAACTGTTTCCCATTATAAAGCAAACTATTTCACATGATCATTTCTAGTACTGCCCTTTCTCAACCCAAATGTAAGAAAGAGCATGAAAGGCATCTGTAGAGATCATTGCATCCATGTGCATTGCCCCACATTGAGGAATGCTACATTTTCTCCAGGTCATTTATTAATATATATAGCTATATACTTACCACACACAAATGTATTACACAGGATGTGTACATGAATTACAATCTATTTCCATATTGAAACATAATGCATGAATTAATCTTCAATATTTTTAATGTCCCACTGAGATTTTTTAAAACATTTTACAGAATTATTATCTCTCTAGCTGCTCCACTCAAAGCGTTTTGCCTCTCAGCCAAGTTCTGATGCAGAAAGTGACCTTGACAAGGGACAGGTAGGGATAAACGTTCTCTGTATCATTTTTCTCAGCCTAGATAAACGTTTATTGCTCCATGAAGAGAGACAGAGAGAGACTTGAGTAGGGTTTGAGGGAAGATGCAAAGTTTGGGGGAGAGGGCTGGGCCTGACCTTCAAAACTGAGAGGGGATGCCCCATAGGTTTTTCTCATGGCTTGGGTAGAGAACTAGAAGAAAATAAGGTATGAACATGGATTCTGCATTCTTACTTATGTGTTTCTATTGCTTTTAAAATGTGATCTACCACATCTGGAGGCAGGTGGGCAACCAGAGGCCCCAAGGTCACATTTGGCTCTGGATCCCTTTTTGATAGCCCCCAGATAATTCTTTGTCCATAAATGCTAAACACTGGGAACATAATTTCTTACCATTTTGAGGCGCACATGAGACAAACAAATTGTAGTAAGTTCTAAAATAGGCCTAACATGGTAACAAGCGTAAAACAGGAAAACTCTCAAACTCCCCACAATTCCCAGGAAAAAAACAGAATACCTGTAATGTGGCTTCAGCCATTTTTCACCATCAGCTGTTCACTGCAATTCTTATCCCTCCAAATACTGAGTGTAGTCCCCAGCTATCAAGAGTAGCTCCCTTTGCAACCCATTGTTTCAACTTGACTAAAATCTACCTTTATTTTAAGCTTGCCTCTACAAAGCCTCATAATTGACAGTACAAATAATTATAATTTGGGGCAGTATACGAAGAATCATGGCCACAAGAGTATTTAATTTACTGCTTTGATAAGGTTGTAGGTTTTGAAGTACAGCTTAAATAATCCACTGCCAACACTTTAGTGATGTGTGTACCCTGTAAATAACAGCCATTCTTCATTCTTGAACTAAAGGTAATTTTGAGCACTAGTTAATGCATTGCTTCTGAAGTGATTCCTATTTTATTCTTTAATTTCATCTTGTCAGAGTTAGTTTGTATCATACATTAGACTAAGAATAGATTTCTTCTCTCATAGTTTATGATTTCAGCAAAATCTCTCTGTTCATCCCAGGGCTTGATTTTAGGGAGACTGTTACAGAGTATAATTTCCTGTTTTGTTTTCTCCAGCTTTTTGGGAGAAGACATTTTTAATGGAGCCTTTGTTAGGGGAAAAAATGAAAAAAACAAAACCACGAATCCAGCAATCACAAATCTTCAAGAGTGTTCAGTAAGGTCTTTTTTTTTTTCAATGCACTATTTACCACCTGTGGATTTTCTTCATTTCTTGAAGATGCTATTATCTCAAATGGCCTATTTCTAATTGTGATGGATTTAATTGCTTGGATACACAAGGTTGTTGCTAGCTGGACAAATTCAGAAAAAAGAGACTACCAGAGTACACATGTCCCAGGAGGAATGGGAATTCTGCTTATTGCTTCTCTTCTTAACTGCAGTAGATGTCACCAGGTTTATGACACTATTTCTGGAATTATTATCCCCTTAAGAAATATTTCAATTCCAGACCATCTCTGTGGGGATCTCCATAAAGAATCTTCCTTCCACCATATCTTTTCCCAATCTGTACTTTATTTGAAATGTGTGGTGTCACATCAGCAAATTGCCCCCAGCCAGTGCTGCTTCAACTGATCTTGGAACCTGACAACAAAAGCATCTATGTCGATATTTCTTGATTTGGGAAAAAGATAAAGTAATATAAGCAAAAGAAACTGTGTTAAAACCAGAGCAGTCATACCAAAGTACAGTTAAGGGAAGCTGTTTGAATAAGGATGAAATGTTATCGTTTTTTGTTCCATGAAAAGAAGTACAGATATACACACACAGCAGTGTGCCTAGTACCTCATTACAATGCTAGATAACATCCACAGTATTCTCTGAAATTTAAATTTTTCATGAAGGTTTGAGAGATTTCAGGCAAGAATTTTTTTATTTATTTTTTATTATTTAAATTTATATGACCGCCCATCTCCCCCAACAGGGGAATGCTGGTATTTCATGGTGTAAGTAGTCTTACATGAGATTGCACATATAACATTGAATCTCACAGAATTTCAGCTCAAACTCCAGATGGCCAAAACTCCACTGAAGTAAGTACATGTCATTTGTGGAGAATTATCTCTGAAAGAAAATAAATTACTGAGGCCCAGAAGACCAACAAGTGGTGGAAGCTCATCCAGATAGCAAAAGAGGAAAATTCTACCACCTTCTGGCACTTTGTATCCCTCTTTTTCAGAAGTCTCTGCTGAACCACATTGTTCTATTCTCCCTGATGTATGGGTTGGTTATTTTCATGACTTGTTCAGTGAGGCTCTAAATGGCCCTTATGGGGCTTCTCCCAGAAGCAACTCTGTTGTGTCCCCCTCTTAGACTTTGAAATCCATTTTAAAATGTGAAACAGCAAAGGAACAGGGAGAGACTTGATCTTGGACAAATTATTAAAGGCAAAGGTAAGTTTGTAGGGCCCTGGTCTAGCAGCTTTTTTCACACAGACTCCTCATTCCAGATCCCAGAGGACTGGAGCAAATCAATCAGATTCTCAATATATTAAACCAGAGATTAGAAGGTTCTGGCAACTTTTCATCTGCTGAATATATCCTGTTGGCATTTCTGTGGAAAAGTAGTTGATTGGCTGGTGCATGATACTTAACAGAAGGGCAGAATATATATCTTTCCCAGGTGGCTTTGAAATAGTACCAAACCACAGTACATTAACAATAATAATATCTTTTAAAAATCATAAAGACAGTCTCACATGGATATGAGAATCCAGTTGGAACAGGAGAAAGCACCTGTCCTGGAAAGCTTGCCACAGAACAACTGGTGATAGATGGCTTTGTCGAGAAAGAAAGGACCAGCTGGAGCAGATCCTGATGTCTTCCTCACCTGCCTCCATTTTTCTCTGGAAAATTTCCCACAGGCAGTTGATGATAGATAGCAATGCGTGCAGGGGAGAAAGGAAAACGATCCTATTACTTCAGCTACACGTATATTTTGCAAACAACTGTGATAACATCCAGATCCCTGTGCACATCATTAAAAGAAACATACAGCTTTATCATCTTTGAGTATGTGTGAAATAAATGCAGTAAAACTACTAGCATTTGCAGAGTGCAGAGGTAGACTGTGGCCATACCCTGCTTGAAACTACTCTTAGAATCTCTCACAGCAGGCATATAACAAAGGAGGAAACATATTTTTTACAATGATGCCAACTCATGCTGGAAAAGATCCACCCCATTAAAAGTAGCTGTCTCAGCTGGACCCATATCAAAGCATGATGCAGTATGAAGCCATCAATTACCTGCCACAATTTTTGAGGTGTTAATATGGATAGATAGAGGATTCATGCATATCTGTTCCTCCCCACTCTGAACCAGTGTTTGTGAGATCAGTGTTTGTGAGATCAATGGGAATCTTTCCATTTTGGCATCTGGGGCAGCTGAGCATGTTGTTGAGCAGTCAGGAAACTCATAATAATGCTGCTGCTATGAAACCCCAAGTCAGAATTTAATCCAAGCTAGTAAATCCTCTGCTTGGGAATAGCAGTTCTTGTTTATGTGCTCTTTAGAAATTCTATTTATCAGCAGAAGGCTGCTTGCTGGACTCTTTGTGTTGCTGTTTATTAGGGTACAATCTGATGTTTCTTTGTTCAGCTTTAATTGCTGAATTAAAGCTGCTCCCCCCCCCTCCTACCCAAAAAACCCCAGTAATTGATTGTGCTTCTCTTTTTGTTTTGGACCGGACTTTTTCACCTTACAGAGGTGATCAAAAGAAAACATGTTAACTGTCTTACTGTCACTCTTAAGAAATATAACCAGCTTCAAGTCAAACACTCCTCATCTTTTGCTCACATTCCATCTTCATCTCCATCTCTCCCTCTTGCTTGCTTTTTTTTGATAATCTTCTGGTTAGCTAGATAAACTGTTGATTTGATTAATTTTGTTATCAACCCAACAAAGTAATTGCACCTCTAAGTTTAGTGATTTATTACACTTAGCAAACTAGGTGGAATAGATCTGCTATGTTTTTGTAATTCACACAGGAGGAAAAGAAGTAGATAGAGATTGTAAACCATTTCTATGCTCAGCAGATTTTTTAATAAACATATGGAGTCTCTTCTTTTGCTTGAAATTGGGAACACTGAACAGAATAACAATGTGAAATAAAATGGCAATTCCAGCAGAATGACCTCCTGTTATGAGCTGGGAGTGTGGTATTTAAAAACCATTGGCAGACCCTTTTCCCCAAGTGTTCCCTAGTAAATAATAATTACCATAAGCTCCCACCAGTTAGGTCTGAACCTTAGTTTGTCTGGCTGGGAAGTTTTTGGCCCTTCTACCAACCACTTCTGCGTTCAGCCCAGCTCTAGAGGAAATAAAAAGGAAAAAGCTTTGGATCTTCCTGCCAAAGTCCCACAGACCAGAACTTAGCAAACTTTGTGCCATTCCTGAAACACAAAGGATAGCTGTACAGTTGTGTATTTTTGTATGTGGGAAAGGTTTAAGTGAGAAATACCCTTATTAAAACAAAGAAGCCAAACCTCTATATAAAAATCAGTTTATTGGGAAAAGAGATTACTGGAAAATAAAGAAAGGCAACAATTCTACACACACACGATTCCAGGGGCACTGCTCCACAAGTTGCTGGATGTGAGACCCTGTTCCTTAAGTTGGGTTGTAGGGAACAGTTGGGATTGTTGCTTCTGTACCAGCCTCCCTGCTGCATAACAACCTCCCTGCCTGAGCTCCTCGACTCAGTCTCGGGGTTGGCAGTAGAGTTCCCCAGGGTTATGGTCCCGGGGCACTTCAATCTGCCTTCCCTGGGGGTGGGGTCTGAGGTGGCTCAGAAGCTCATGGCCACTATGACAGCCATGGGCCTATCCCAAGTCATCCAGGGCCTGACACGGGACAGTGGTCATACCCCTGATCTGGTTTTCTTGTCAGAGCAGTGGCAATGTGATCTGGAATTGGGGGAGCTCTTGATGTCTCCCCTGTCATGGTCAGATCATACCTTGATGACCATGAGATTCTCTGGTGCTGCCCTCTGCTGCAGGGAGGCAGGATCTATTAGATCGGTCCTCCCCTGGTGACTGATGGACCCTGATGGGTTCCAGAGGAAGCTGGGGGTTATTCCTGATGGTCTGCTGCACAGTCTGACTGAAGCCTTGGCCATTGCTTGGAACAAGAGGGTGGCTGAGGCTTGTATCAGATCGTGCCCATGCAACCTCTCTCCTCTCATGGATCCTGTTGCTCTCTGTGGTTCATGGAAGAGCTGAGAGAAATGAAACATGAGGAGAGACATCTAGAGTACTATTGGAGGACAACAAGGAATGAACTTGATCAAACATGGGTGAGAGCTGCTATTAAGGCCTACCTTGTGGCAGTAAGGGTGGCGAAGTGGCAATACTTCTCTGCCATTATTGCGTCCACAGATAGACAGCCGGTGGCCTTGTTTAAGGTGACACAAGCCCTCTTGGGGAAGGGGGACTCAGAGGTCTACCTACAAGGCCATGAGGAGGAATTTGCAGAGCATCTGTCAGACAAAATTGCTTGCATTCATTCCAATTTGGATGCTGGCTTTGGTACAGGTCAAGGGGAGATGACTGGGGTACAGTCTTGCCCAGTTATCTGGGAACAGTTTGATCCTGTTGGGCCTCAGGAAGTGGGCAGGGTCCTTATGACTGTGAGCTTAGCCACCTGCTTCCCGCCCTTCCTGGCTAGTTAAGGCTGCCCGGATAGTGTCGTGCAGTTGTATCCTAGCGGTGGTTAATTCTTCCTTGAGAGAGGGGGTTGTTCCAACCTCCCTTGAGGCATTGGTTTGCCCCCTCCTCAAGAAGCCATAGCTGGATCCTACCATACTGGACAATTTTTGTCCAGTATTGAGCCTCCCTTTTTAAAAGAAGGTTGTGGAGAAGGTGATTGTGCAGCAGCTTCAATGGGCCCTGGATGAAGCAGATTATCTGGACCCTTTTCAGTCAGGTTTCAGGCCTGGGCATGGGATGGAGACAGTATTGGTCATGCTTTTAGATGATCTCTGGCAGGAGTGGGACAGGGGTAGTGCATCTGTCCTTGCTCTTCTTGACTTCTAGGCAGCCTTCAATACCATTGTCCATGGTATCCTCCTGGACCGGCTCAATAGGCTGGGAGTGGGTGGCACAGTATTGTACTGGTTCACCTCCTTTCTGCGGGGCCAGTACCAGTCGGTGTTATTTGGGAGTGAGAGGTCCCACCCGCAATCCCTATTTTGTGAGGTCCTGCAGAGTTCAGTACTCTCTCTACTCCTATTTAACATCTACATGAAGCCACTGGGTGAGATCATCAGTAGCCATGGGGTGAGGTATCATCAGTATGCTGATGATATCAGTTATATACTGTATCTCTGCTCCTGGAGAACTAAGTGATGCAGTTGATGTCTTGTCCCAGTGCCTGGAGGTTGTAGGGGTTTGGATGGGGAACCCTGGCAAATTAAGTGGCTCTGGGTTTTTGGGCCTTCTGGTTCTGAGATTTTACCATCTTTGACACTGGATGGGGTGGCATTGCCCCAGACAGACCTGGTGCGCAATCTGGGGGTCCTTCTAGACTCATGACTCCTGCTCGAGGAGCAGGTCACAGTTGTGGCTAGGAGGGCCTTTGCATAGTTTCATGTTGTGTGCCAGTTGCACTCCTTCCTGGACTGTGAGGCTCACTCACAGTCACTCATGCCCTGGTCACCTCCAGAATGGATTACTGTAACATGCTCTACGTGGGGCTGCCCTTGAAGAGCATCTGGAAGCTTCAGCTGATGCAGAATGTGGCTGCGCAGACAGTTATGTGTGCCCCTAGAAGGGCACATGTTACACCTCTGTTCCATGAGCTGCATTGGTTGCCACTTTGCTTATGGGTGCAACTCAAGGCTTTAAAGCCCACATGACATGAGACCAGGTTATTTGAGGGATCACCTCTTCCTGATTACATCCACCCATCCCACCAGGTCAGGCATGAGGGGTATACTGCAGGTCCCCTCTCCAAAGGAGCTCCATCTGGCAGGACCCACGCAGTGTGCCTTTTCTACTGTGCCCCTGCCCTCTGGAACATCATTCTCCCTGAAGTGAGGTTAGCCCCATCTCGGTTAGTCTTCTGGAAGGCCCTTAAAACATGTTTTTTTCACCAGCCTTGGGGATCCCAGGGAGAGCCTACAAGATATGAGATCAAGTGATGTTTGTTCTCCCGCATTCTTGGGTTTTATATGTTTATTTTATATGTTTATTTTATTTATGTTTTTAGATTGTTATGGAGTTTTTAACTGTTGCTATGTTGTATGCCGCCCAGGGTCACATTTTTGTGAGATATACAGAGTCACATTTTGTGAGACGGCTATATAAATATGCTAAATAAATAAATGATCAGTTGCTTGCGTAAGATCTTGGATTTCATCACACATTCAGAGTTCACTGTGAAACAATTGTTGGAAACAGATCTTCTTGACCTCCTGCTTAGTTGTCACCAGCCTTGTTGGTTCTTCTTCCTTCTTCTAAGCACTATCTTAAGTTTTTTAGTGTGCGGAAGAAATTGAAAGTCCGCCCCTTTCGAGGAGACTAACTGGCTTTGACCAAAGTCTCTGATGCCATGAATGGGTCTAGAGCCAGTAAATCAGAAAATTATTTAGCAGCTGAACCCACTTTCCAAATGACCCTTGGGTGAATGATGAAGCTGCCAACTAGTTTTCAGCAGTTATGCCATTCTATAAGAACGATTATAGGAAAGGGAAAGGCTTTTTTTAAAAATTAGAATTCCATATATTCAGGTCTCTCAGCTGACTTACAAGATGTTTTATGAGACACTCTTATACTACATCAAAAACCAGGGGTTTCTCATACCTACTCTTTGGATAGTTGTATTACTAGATGGTGTAGATGGTGAAACTGACTTTGTTTGACAATGTCTCAGGACACTGTATATGTGTATGTATGTGCATGTGCATGCACACAGACTTGTGAACTGAGAAATCTTTCTCCTGAGAGAATGCTGATCAGGGGGAATTTGTGAGATCCAATGTACATGCTTCCACTGAAAATTGTATACTTAACTGTAAGATCTCTCTTTCTCGTTCAGAACCCCTTGAATGGAGGAACTCAGTGATTTCCTGTGTCATAAATTTATGCCAACATAATAATTACTGATAAACTGGTTTAACTTGATATTAATAGAACACTTTCAGCTCAAGAACACAAAACAGTACCATTGTAGATAGATTTTGAGCTCTATATGTTCAATAGCAGTATCTGAAATCCAAGGATTTATAGGAACTGGTTCTCCTATGAATACTTAGACATAAGAAATTGACATGGTAGTAAGGCTAGGTACTCATGGAGATTGCCTATGGCCTCTATACTAGCACCAAAAGTCTTGTGGGGAGGTAACTGAAAAACTGGGGAGAGGAGAACTGCTTAACCATACTAACCAGCCTGCAGCCATGTTTTATGTCAATATTATACATTTTTATTAAACTTGTATTCCTGTCGCTCTATTGCAATTCATGTTCATTAACAATTGTGGCTGCATTCAATTCTCTGTACAACACAACACTGAAAAGTAAACTGTACTACTCTCCCTGTGCTATGATTATCCTTAACCCAAAGTTAAACTAAAAAAAAAAATCCCACCCACATCCTTGCTGCTGAAACATACAATTGAGTTATTTACATTTCATTGCTTTCCTCCTCTACCTGACTTTTTTGCCTTACCCACATGACAAGCCTGTAGTTGCCATGGCTTTGGTGCTGGAGAGTTTCTTTCCCAAAGTCTGCATGCATGTGGGTAAGGTGTGACCAGCCACCACAGAATCCTGTGCTATGATTCTCCTTAACCCAAAGTTAAACTAAATGAAAATCCCACTCCCAGTCATAGGTCTCACAGGAGAAGAAGGGGTAGATAGGAGTTGCCAAAAAGGGGGAGTCTTAAAAATACCTGGGATGATTGGAGAGGATTTGGAGGAAAAGAAGCTGAGGAATGGAAGGTCTATCTGGCTGGCACCAAAGGTGCTAACATAGATTAGTCAGTTCCAGTGGCACATGATGAAGATGGACTGTTGGTGGGTAAGATGGTTGGTAAACCTAAAAGAGACTGAGCAGTTTACACTGATTTATGGGATGCTGGGTGAATCTGGGAGAAAAGTGCTCAAGAGGAAAAGCTCCATGGGACACTCTTCTAGAAGGCCATGGGCAAGAAGACAGTTAAAACACAGAATATCAAAGGTTTACCTGTCTGATGATCACCGGCTAATCCAAGGTCTCTGTTAACTGTATAAAAAGTGTGATCCTGCCTGTTTCAGTCAGGTCCTGGAACCCAGATGAACATTTCCATTTCTACATATCCAAAACCAACAATGACTAACATGTGAAAACACTTCTTCTGATACCTTAATTCTTGGCTTTCTTTCCTCAGTCCATTTTAGGGCTGCCATATCTCAGCTGCAAGAATCCAAACCATCACTCGGTGGTGGCAAAAAGTTAGTTCTTTACATTATTTTGCTGCCATTCCATGGTCATCTGCATTTTTGGAGCTCAAAAGTGATGGCCGTATACCACCCAAAAAAACAAAAACAAAATAAAAATCCCAACCCTCCCTTAAAACAACGACAAACCACATTTCATTTATTTGCATTAAATTGCTTGCTCATAGCCTTGGTTTCTGGCTTTCTTGTCTCTCTCCTGCCCATAATATTTTTTTAAAAATAAAACCTGTTCTCCCCTCCTTTCCCTGCTTCTTCTAGTGCAAGAGTTCCCAAACTTTGTGGTGCCATGATCCTTCAAAATAATCTTAATTTATGTGACCTCCTCATGAATAAAACTGTTACACCGTACTGGAACAGAACTACCAGAGTCAGAGAGATGCTCGCCTTCCCAACCAGTGCAGTTCTCCTCTCAGAGGATACTGGGTGATTGGAGCTGGTGAGCCAGCTTGTGGGCTCATGACATCCTCAAGTGCAGCAGCAGCAGCAGCAGCAGGGGTCTGACCAGAAGCTTCACTCTCACAGCTTTAGCGTTAAACCAGGGTGGCATGGGGCCCAACAACCACTGAAGGATTGCTCCAGTGCCTGGATTCTGCACACGTTTTGGTCTAGCACCTGCAAAGGGTACTCAATCCAGGCAGAGTGGCAGCAAACATAACTTCCCTCAGTTGTTCCCTACATACAGTCAACAGTTAAAAGACCATCCCTGTTGAAATTGATATTCCAGGAACTCCAGGTTGCAGTAAAACAGATCACAGCAATATGAGAAACATGCTATTTCTTGTATGAGTATAGCCATCCTAACACATACAGAACATGCATATTTTGGAAAGAAGCTGAGCTTCTTGTGAACAGCAGTTGCCCAGCAGGCTGTAGACAGTTCTTACTAAACTTACTAAGTTTGGACCATACCATTTAACCAGAAAAGGGGGGAGGGCAAACAATTTGACTCCCCCCCCCCATCTATAAGCCTCCATCCATGCCATAATTAGCAAGTTTGGATGGGACAAGTAACAGGAAGAGCAACATTAATGAAGGCTGAATTCTGGCTAAATAATTGCAAATAGGGCCTGAACTTTGAAAGGCAGCTTATTTCTGAAAGTATCTTTTCCAAACTTCACTACAATTACTTCTGAGTTCCCTCTCTCTCCCTCTCCCTCCCTCTCTCAATCCTATCCCAAAATAATTTTGTTTTTGATAGCTTTTAACATTAAAAAATAAGAAAAAGTATTTTAAGCACAAATGAAAATCAATAAACCAGTTGAATAGATTTTGCAAATAAATATAATTTTCATATTCTCTAGTACATATAAATAATTCTTCTCTGTAAATTGATACTACTTTAAGCATTTCTGAAGGAACTTAGAATCCAGAACATTTCTTTTTCTAAGGTACCATCTGTCCCTTCTGCATAAAGAAAGGAAGCCAGAAATAAAGTCTTCATTCTCCATTGACTGATGCTGTAAAAATATGATAGGGGTGAATTTCAAGGTTAAAGTAAGAAGGTGATATATACTAATTTGATCAAGAGGACAGACGTTTGTGTTCAGATGTACAATTGTGCTATGATTAGTCACAGTCCATTCAAAGGGCATACATGACACTGATACATATTTTCAGTGACAAATGCCTAAAGCATGAAATTGATACTGGTGATATTCTGTCTATATTGAGCCATATTTGACCTCTTAGAATAATGAAAAATTCTGAAAAATTGTTGAGCTGTTGAAGAGCAATGGAGGATAGAATACAGCAAGATTATGATGAAATTGTCAATTTGCTTGAAATTTCCGTCCAGCCATCCTAGCTTTAGGGCAATATAGAACTCATATTTTTGAAAGTATATAGTTTTTAAAAATTTCTTGTGCATACAACTGGATCAGATCCAGGCCAGTGAATTGCAAGATATACCATAGTTTTTGTACTTAGCACAAGAACAACATTTAACAAGACGGTTACTCAATTTCAGATGAATGAATACTGTAACCTATTTAAGAATTATTTTAAATTGACAAGTCCTTCTTTTAATATTTTTCACAATTATGTACAATAACAAAACATTCGACTCAGCCACAAAACTTTCTCTCTCTCAAAACAAAGAATAAAGAGAAAGAGCAGTTCAGAAATGGAGAAGAAGAAGAAGAAGAGAGAGGACAAAAATAAAGAACTTGGTAATTGCTGCCTTTCCATAAAATTGGAAGGAGAAGGCTCCTGCGCATTCCTTGGTCAGCAAAGGTGACAAACAAGCAAGTACTGGAGCATATAAAACTAGACATATCACTGGTGGGCAAAATCACAAAACTCCGCCTTACTTATTTCGGCCATGTCATGCGATCAAACTTGCTGGAAAAGGCAGTTATGCTCAGAGGTAAAAGGAAACGAGGCCGTCAAAAAACACAGTGGCTAGATACCATCAAAGCTGACACCAGCCAGAGCATGAAACAACTAAAAGAAGCTGTACAAGATTGGAAAATGTGGAGAAAGCTGGTCCATAGAATCGCCAAGAATCGGGCACGATTGAACGGATAGCATCATCATCAGTTGCTGCCTTTATACACAATAGTCTGTTCTTGAGATCAGGTATGCAAAGCTTTGATCCAGCAGGAACAAGCAACCATTCATTTTCCTGTAGTGTCATAATTCATGTTTAACTTCTAGCTGCTCGGGCCAGGTTGCTACTATTTAAGACAGATAGTTTCAGTAAAAATTAATAAGCATCTACTGCCTCTACATCAAGAGGCCACTCTCTTTTAAGATCTTCTACAGTGAAAAGCAGAACCATTAAGGATTGGATGCTATTTTTACAGGGTGGTAATGCTTCTCATCTCTCCAGCATGATTGCTTTCTTGAATTTCTTTAAACAGAGTGTAAATTGCCTTATGCCTTACAGTCTATATTGTCGCAGCCCCACTCTTGAGAACTGTGGTGATAAACAATGATTTAGACATCTGTTTTCACTTTCAATCTTTTGGATTCTTCCCCATCCAAACCACCCCTTCAAATATCTTCAAAGTAAAACAAGTTAAGTATACAAACTCATAAATCTGTTTCTTCCATTTTCTGCAATATTTCAAAAGAGAACCTGACGTTGTAATCAGACCCCCCGGCTGCATTAGAACCTATCTCATATTTAAAACAGACCAAGGAAAAGAAGTAGTAGAATTCCCCCTACCATGTTTTATGTTAAGTCTGCAAAGGACATGGATAGAATAAGTGATTTGAATTAACCAATGGCCACAATTTCAGCATTAAATAAAACGATGTTACAGAGCAGGGTATCTCAAACTCTGTGCATAACATTTTAATTCTAGTTCAATGCTTCAGTGGGTTAAGATAAATTTTTCAGCAACAAGAGATTTCTCTGGGATACAATCAGCTTCTTTGCTTTCTCTTGGAGTCTGGAGTTTAAAAACACAAATAGCAACCTTGGTCTGTTTTGAACATGTTACCTTATCTCATAGCGTGGTTTGAATAATGCATCTGCCCTACCTTATTCAGGAATTTTATAGGAGTGTTGTTCCAGACTTTTTCATTCTCTTTTTGTAACTGTTCCATGTTTTCCACAACCAGTTTTATCCTTTTCCTTAGACCAAAAATCTAGTAAAATAGTTACATGTTAGCCCCTTAAATTAGTTGTGATTCATATTATTTGAAATCAAATCATTATCAATTTTCCCATTAATGTTGATGGGATTGAACCTTAAGGCAACGGGCTGGAAACCAGGAAACTGAGAGTTCTAGTCCCGCCTTAGGCATGAAAGCCGGCTGGGTGACCTTGGGCCAGTCACTCTCTCTCAGCCCGAGTAAGGAGCCAATGGCAAACCAGGAGTCTGTGAGTTCTAGTCCCGCCTTAGGCATGAAAACTGGCTGGGTGACCTTGGACCAGTCCCTGTCTCTCAGCCCTAGGAAGGAGCCAATGGCAAACCAGGAGACTGAGAGTTCTAGTCCCGCCTTAGGCATGAAAGCCGGCTGGGTGACCTTGGGCCAGTCACACACACTCAGCCCAACCCACCTCACAGGGTGGTTGTTGTGTGAAAATAGGAGGAGGAAGGAGTATTTGGTATGTTTGCCGCCTTGAGTTATTTATAAAAATAATAAAGGTGGGATATATATATATATATATATATATATATATATATATATATATATACATACACACACACACACACACACATACATGCCTTAAATTAACAATTCCTGTGTTAACATTCTTGTAGAGGACGCAGGACTTGATTAATTTTCTGTCTGAAGACAGGTGTTAGACTATATGGTTGCTTTTTCATATTCAGATTATAATAATGTCAGTTACATATAAAGTGGAAATATGTAAGCATATTTGCGTTTTTTAATAAATGGCCTACACATTATTATACAGTATAATGTGTATGTAAAATCCCCGATGTAGGGATACATGAATTGGTAAAAGAGTTTCTTTTTGTTGTTATTATACGTAGTAAGTAATTTATTTTAATTAAATTTTTAGTGAAAAATGATCTATCTTGAAAATATATCAGATTTTGCAAAGCAGGGGAAATCTCTCATCAATTCCAGCCAACATGGCCGTTCGTGAAGAACGTGAGATTGTGAGAATGTGTTCAGCAATATCTGGAGAAGCACAGATTCTCTATCCTTGATATATAAACTATTTCCTACAAGATTTAGCTACTCATGGGAGGAAAAGAATACAGAGAATTTAGTAGCCTGGAGCTCTGCCATGACATACTCCAGTGAATTAGCAAGCTGTTCCAAGCCATTCCCAATAGAAGAGAAATCTAACCTGCTCTTCCTACAGATTCATGTTACTAAGTGCAGTTTGTAAACTGCTTTCTAGATCTTGCAGAAGACTAGCAGAGCGCATTCATGAACACCAACTAGCAGTCAGAAGACACAATGAAAACTCCTTAATCTCACAACACATGGACAGACTCAACCTAACTTTCAACTGGGAAACTGTGAGCATCCTAGACCAAGCCAAATCCCAAAACGCTAGGGAATTCCTGGAAGCTTGGCACTCAGACAAGTCAGCCATCAACAGGCACATAGAGGTAAATAACATTTACATACCATTCAAAAGAGACAATAGAAAAGCTAAAAGACCAGAACACTTTCTCGCCAGCAATCAACAACAAGATATGCAAAGATTAACAGCAAGATTAGCAGCAGAGGAGCAATCAAACAACACAATATACCCTAATCAAGGAACTATTAACTCAGTCAATCAACCAAGCAGCAAACAATGGCCCAGTCAAGGAACTCCTAAGGAGAGAACAACACCCCCACCAACACAAGCAGGGCAAGCCACTGTATATAAACAGAGAGCAAACCCCACTCCCTTTTTGCACTGAAGATGTTGCCTAGTCTGGCAATGAAACGTCTGCAAGAAAACAACAAGGCTCAGAGAGCACCAAGGACTCCATAGATTTTGCTAGGAGACAGGGGGCATAACAAGCCACCATTTCTCCAACTTAAGAAGAAAGGCCAGGAGCCAGGTGCAAGTAGCATGACCCTACCTGGACTGGAGTATTGCAATGTGCTTTACACGGACTGCCTTTAAAGAAGTTGCAGTTGGTTCAGAGCATAGCAGTTTGTGAACCAACTGGTATTTGCTGGTGGGAGCATATTGTATCAGTGCTGTGCCTGCGCTGGTTCCCAATAGGCTTCCAGTTGCAAATGAAAGTGCCGATACTAATCTATAAAGCTCTACATGGCTTGGCATCAAGTTCTCTGGGAGACTGCAATCTCCCATTGGAATCAGCCTGGTCAATTTCATCTGTTGAGGAGAAACTGCTTAGTGGTTCCCCACTTTAGGAAGGTGAAGTTTGGGGGCTGGGCAAGGCTCTGCAGCACTGCTTTCCAGTGGCTGAGCCAGTCCTTCGGAACAGCCTCCCGGTGGACATCTGGTTGGCTCTCACCCTGATTGTTTTCTGGCAGAAGCTGAAAGCAGAGCTCTTCCAGAGGGCATGTGGGGCTTGATTCCATCTTGCTTAAGTTGCCGTTTGTTTGTTTGTTAAATAATTTTATTCTATGTTTCGTCGACCTTTTGTTTGTTAATTTTTCTTGTTTATTTTTCTTGTATATTTTATTTTGTAAACCACGGAGAGTCTTTTGGAATTATGGTGGTTTCCAAATGTGATAAATAAGCAAATAAACCAATAAATGCAAATGTAGGATTTTCCACACTTTCTCTGTGAGAAAGCGACTACTGCAAAGCTGGAGGATTTGTTGCACAGGCAATCGTTTCACCAGTTCCTTTCTACTGTATTGATTTTGTTAAGATCATAAAAATAGACTTGTGCTGTGAGATATCTAGTGAATATAATGAGCACCGGCATCTTTTAACCTGACTTCCTCTTTCAGAAACTCCTTTGGCATATATCGCTTTCATGTATTGAAGTATATCCCCATGATTGTATGAAGGAGGAAAATGGAAAGAAAGAAAGACATGGTACAGTGGACTGGAAACTTTTGTCCTCATATAAAATTCATTCCTTCGGAAGGGAGAGGCAAATAGCAAAAATGAATAGAGATGCTCTTTACCAGCAACTGATGGAATTTTCAAGCCAAGCATTAAATAATGTATGAGCTTACCAAAGAGATTTTACTGTTGTTTGTTGGTAACAGTCACAGTTATCTATTAATGGCATCACCTTATTTATCAAGGTATCTGTTAGCTAGCTGACATTTCATTTTATGAAGGGTTATATAGCAGCAAATACAATTGGTCAGGATTCCCTTCCAGCCTACAATTATTTCACTGTTATATTTTATGAGAGTAGGGCTATGAATCTCTAGCAGACCCAGTATTGCTGAGCCTTTCCCTCCCCCTTTCAAAGGCTGTGGCTTAGTGGCAGAGCAGGTACTTTTCTTGCAGATGGTCCCAACTTCAATTCCAGATACGGCTAGGCAAGACTGTTGCTGGAAACCACTACCAGACTAGATAGGCTAAGACTGACAATCTACACCCGGGCCAGAAGTGGCCCTCAAACATCTTCAAAATCCTCCTGTGATCACAAAGCAGAAAACACGGGAAGAGATGTGTGACCTCAAAAATAGTCCCAATATTTTTTTAAAAATGAACCCCCCCAACATAAAAAGGGAAAATCAAGGTCTCGCTCAGAATCTATCATCAGTCACGTATTGGGAACTTGATCCTTGCAAATTTTAAATGTGGTCTGCAATCACTGAAAGGTAGCCCATTGCTAGTGTATAAAATGCTGAGTTAAATCAAACAATAGACGGAAAAGGTATAACACAATTTCCTACTGTATGTCCACTTTCCACACTTAGTCTGCCGGGGGGGAAAAGAAGGAAAAGGACTGCTTGTGGTTCATATACGCAGGCACACCCTACAAAGAGATGAATGATGAAGGACATCTTCCAATTCCATCTGAAATATGACTACTTTTATAGATAAGGATATCAGTCTAAGACCTGTTAAAATCAAAATATTTACATGATTAATTCAATACTAAGAAAGAAATCTTACCCTGTAATTCTGGCTTTACAGTAAGTGCAGATTTTTTAAAAATTGTAATAATATCTATTCAGAGAAGGCTTTGTTAGTCTTTTAAAATACAGGCTTCAGAATTTAATATGAGTGACTCTTTTGTTAGAAAGGTCATATGGATCCTATTCAGTTCTGGGGAGTGCATACATTAAGAGATTATTTAAAGATTATCTCAGAAATATAGGGCAGTCTTGACGCTGGAAAATATCTATTTAAACTTCAAAAACTTGAAGCAGAATCCTTGTCAGGGCATACATAGGGGATGGGGCCTCAAAAAAGTCAAGATGCTCTGGTCTGAAGAGATGAAGTATATCAGAACCTCAAGAAACAAAATATTACATTATGATATAATTCACAAACCATTTTAACATTTACATAGTAAAGTGCAGCAAAGAGAATTAATCAGTACCAAATTAACATCATTAAGTATGTGGGAGTTGATTGATCTATTCATTTTTTTTTCTAAAAAGAGGACAGTCTATCCAGGTGTGTGTATGTATGTACTGTATATGTGTAATTGTGTGTATGTGTGTGTTTGAGAGAAATATAGAAGAATGTGATAAAAAAAACTAATTATAGTGGGTCAAGCTACTTATGTGAAATGCTAAAACAGGGAATCTCTTTATCCACTAACTAATCACAACTGAATTCATTTTATATTTTGAAAAAAAACTTTAACCCCTGACACAGACAATAATTTAATTCTTCAAATATGTCAACTGAAAGTAATAAATCCTTCCAGGAAAGAAATGTATATAGGACAAAAGGCAGAAAATCACAGCATTGGAGAACTAAAGCTCAGAACAATGCAGGTTTAGGTTTTTCAGCAAAGGGAAAAGAGATATGTAAGAAGTATGTTCACTTCTCTCCCAATGGCATTTTGGAAAAATATGGCTTATGATTAAAGGGGAAAAGGGTTTTATGCTTCTCCTTTTTGTCTCCCCAGTGGTAGGACTGCATTTAATCATATTTTTCCACAAAGTAAAAGTCACAGTACTCTAGAGGAGCCAGCAAGGAGAAGAGAAGAATGGTATGAGAAGTATCTGAAAGTATCTGAAAGATGAAAAGGGGGAACCACAATGTTCAGGAGAATTATATTTTGGATTGATGGATTCTCCCAGCCTCCAATGTGTATTCTACTTTTTCATGTACGCCCCCCCCCCCAGGCTAAAACATTGTCACCTCACATAAAACTAACTAGATATTTTAAGGCTTTTTACCCAAAAGTCCTAAGTGATACACCCTTACAAAGTGATCCAAAAGCTTTATGATTTTTAAAAATTAAGATCTAAATATGCTCTGCTACATACTTGATGTGAATAAGGATATAAGAACATGATATTTTCACAATAATTGTGCTTTGGGGAGTGAAAGACCTGAACATCAGCAATGCTTGGAAACTGAATCAAGTGACTTCTTTAGAGATGTAAGAATTTTCTTGTGTTCATGAATATATATCAGCTATACTGGAATACATATCTGCTTACCACTCTGGATAAGACTGTAGATTTTCATATCATAATCTTAGATTGAATAAATCACAGTGATGAAATAATAATAAGATGAAGGTAGGTTCATTTCATTGGCAACATCTGTGTATCTTTAACATAAACTACATCATAACTTTATAAAAATCAAGTAAAATACAAATAATTAAATGACAGTTGGTAAAATCCACCAAAGCATTTGAGTCTTAACAAACTCTATGGAAATGAGCAGGAGAAGCATCCAGAACATAACCTGAAGAAAGATGTCCTAACTGCCTTAATATTACCTGAATGGGAGACTTTCAAGAATTAAATGAATATTCTTATTTCAAATATGATGGAAGAAAATTGAGATATAAATGTAATACATCAAAGGTGCTGGTGAACAAGTGTAGGCTTCCTTACATTATATTCTCTTTTTTTTCCCCATAAGTTTTATTAAATTTTAAAATACATATTAAAAGTTCAAAATAGAAAAAGAAATAGAAATACAAAGTAAAGAAAGAAGAAAAAGGAAAAGGAAAAGTTAAGTAAAGTAATAAACAAAAGAAAGTATGAAAAATAGATGACTTCCAATCTATCTCTGGTCATTAAGTACAATATTCTGCTTTAAATGTTAGTCTTTCGTACAATACACAAGAACATTTCTTTGTCTAATACATTTTAATATCTATGTTCCAATCTTCTGGTCTTCATATAAACTTCACCCTTCTTGCAATTCTTCAATAGTCCATCTGTGGTTTCTGCGCCTTGAAGTGATAACAATTTAAATTTTCTTTTCATTTAAATGTATCAATTTGACATTTTTTGATCAGTCTTTCCATTTTTGCATCTATATTTATATCCCTGGTAAAGTCCAATTTTCTTATGTTATACATAAAAGGAAAGTCTAAAATATATTTCTATTTATATATATCCATAAAAATAATTCTAGTTTAAACATAATCTATATTTGAACTATATTTATACTATATTCTACATCTTCATGCACGTTTAACTAATTGACAAATTTTTCTTAACAATAATAGTAATAATATTGATTCTAATTTGAACTCAGTCTACATTTATGTTTTATAATACATTTCACATTGAAGTATATATTTAAATCCCTATTTCTTTACATCCTTATACATCCAATTCTAATAGAATATTTTTCCATTTATATATCCCCTTAAATATAATTCTAATTTAAATTTAATCTGTAACATCAACATGTATTTATATTTCTGATTTTAGAGCTTTGTATCCTTCACTTAAAATATCAAATTTTTATACATACCTTCAATACATTTTCTCATACCAATTTTTAATATTTAATATTCCCAACAATTATATTACTAGTTTAAACTTAATTTGCATTCATAAAGTAATCTATTTCCAGTTAGAATCCATGGTTTTTTTATGACCTTATATCCCTTCATATCTTCTTTTGAGATCTTCTATTCAAGTTATACCAAAGTTATAATATATAAACTGTTTTGTCATCTGTCTCATGTAAAATGTCAAGGTATTTTTCTGGACTTTTCTTTGTCTGGCACTACATTTGTTCTGGACCTTTCTTTGTCTGGCACTAGGTAAATCAATTCTAAAATATTTATCAGTTTCTAAATTCGAATCTCTTTCTCTTTCTCTCAGCTGTAACAAGGTATTTAAAATCTCTTTCTCCCTCTTCTCTATTTCAGTGGCAACCCCTTTTTGTTTGATATATGTCATAACCTCTTGATTCAGATTCTATCTTTTGTATCTGACCCTGCATATCAAACAAGAGACTTTTCAGTGTTTCTTTAATTCTTGAAATGCTTCTCTAATCTCCTGTTTAAAGTCTTGAATCAACTCTCCTATTGTATTTGCCATCATGACGTCTCCTCTACACTCCAGCACACAGAGTAGATTCTGTAGACACAACAAAGGAATTTCCCAGGGGGAAGGTAAACAGCTACTCCACTCAAATGGAAAATTACCAACAGGATCTAATAGGTTCCAAATATAAAAAAGGATTGTTGCCTAAATACAAAAGGCTGTTAGAAAAAGAAAAGAAAAAACCCAATATACAAAAATAGGAAAGAGAGAAGTACTTCAAACAGTTTGTATTCAATACAAAAAATAAAAATAAAAAAAATTCAGCCACTATAGAAAAAGGAAAAAGAAGCAGGTTCACTAATAATTAATCCAATAAGATATATTCAATAAAAACTCAGCCACTGTATATAAAAATTTTCAAATCACTAGTCATTAATCCAATAAAGCAGGGCTTTCCAAAGTTTTCCCGCGGCGACACAGCAACCGCCATTGGTGTGTCGCCGCGGGAAAACCCGGAAGTGCTCGCCGTTGCAGCAGCGCGCAAAAACCCGGAAGCGCTGCTGCCGCTTTCAGGTTTTTGCGCACCGCCATTGGTGTGTAGCCGCGGGAAAACCCAGAAGCGCTGATGATGATCAGCACTTCCGGGTTGTGTGGTGACACACCAGACTGTGTGTGGCGACACACTTTTGTGTCGCGACACACAGTTTGGAAAGCTCTGCAATAAAGGGTTTGAAGAAAGTTTATATTTCCAAGTAGGAGGCAAACCACTCTAGTAAAATAAAAAAATGAAGACGTTTCACTGTATTTCAGAATGCAAAATCCATCTCAATCTTCCACCACAAATATCACAGCAAAGAAAGCAATAAAAAAATTACCAACATTTTGAGCATTGTCCAAGGATAGACTTTAGATAATAATAAGGCAATATGAACTAAAAAGAAAAGTAAAATAAAAGTGATCTAAAAGTCGGTTTCTTGCGCTTGTGTCTCTATTAGGAGACTTACGGTTCCCTGAAGAGCCGGCTGGCTTCTCTCGCCATTCTCTCCGCTTCCACCCCCCGCTCTTTCCGTGGTGGAAAACAGCCAAAAGAGCAGAGGGGAGCCATTTTAATGGCTTCATGAGTAATCTTCTGCCCCCCCACCCGTCTGGGGAGAGACACCGGTGGTCTTTCACCTTCTGGGGACCACCGCAAACAGGGAAAAGTTAGCCAGGTTCTCAGAACTCTGAGAAGCTCCGACTTATCGCGCTGCAATTCCGACCGGAAGTTCCCCTTACATTATATTCTCAATGATCACTTATTATTATGGGATTGGATCCAAAATGGCTTGCTTAATCATTGTGTTTTAGTTCCATTGAAATAAATGGGATCAGTTTTAATTGTTATTCCTTCAGTGGGACTAAAGAATGATCAATGAATTCAACCTTTTCCTGGCTTCTTTTAAGGGGAATATATTTCTTGCAAAATGCATGAGAAGTTGTGATATTTGAAGGAATTGTAATCCTGGAATGTTAATCTATTTCACATTCTTCTCTGAACATTTTCTCTCCAGCTGATCCAAAACTTTGCATAACAGATTGAAAGCCAATGTGATGTAGTGGTTAAGGTGTTGGCCTGGCACTGGGGAGACCAGATTCAAGTCTACTTTCAGCCATGGAGGCTCATTGGTTGACCTGGAGCCAGTCACTCTCTTTTAGCCCAACTACTTCACAGGATACTTCTTGGGAGGAAAAATAGGAGAAGGGAGAGGTATGTACAAAGTCTTGAGTTCCTGAGTGAAAAGCTGGATATAAATCAAATCAAATCAAATCAAATCAATCAATCAATCAATCAATCAATCAATCAATCAATCAACATTGTTGGCAAAAATTGTATTTATATTTTATCCTTCTTATTTTAATAAATTATCTTATTGTAAACCGCCCAGAGTCCCTCCTGAGGAGGGAGATGGGTGGTGATAGAAATTTGATAAATAAATAAATAAATAAAAATTCCTTAAGATAAGTACAATATAATTATGCTCAGCCTCATGCCCTCAAAGTCCCAATACATCTGTAGGACATCTGGTTGGACAAAGCTAGCATACAGTACCTGCTTCCATGTTCTCATATTAGCCATGTACTTAAGGAACATTCTCCTGTACATTGCATAAATAGCTGCAATTATTTCTAGACATTTATGGAGGGAAAGTAGGTAGCCTAAACAAAATTTAGCCAAGGAGGCACTCTTTATTTGTGTTTTTATGTCAGCAAACATTGATTGGAGCGAGCATCTGCATGCTGCAAATTAGGTCGAGTTCTAATTTTAAATCTAATTTTCTGATTGTTCATACCTAATTTCTAAAGTTTGCAGCAGACTAAGTCTGAGTCAAAATAGATTTAATTCTCCAAATGGTTTGACCACCTTGGTTTGGAAACCTTTTCATTATAACAGCTGTTATTATTATTTTTAAATATTAATTTAACTGAAATTGTACAAGTTTCCTCCTTCAGAATACTGAGCCCTCTACTCATCTCACATTGATATGCACACACAGCTTTCATTAACATTAATAGCAGTTACACAAAGATATCAAGGGAACAATATAATTCTTTAAATGATAGCATTTCAAGCCTAAACAGATGAGGCTATTAGTAGAATATATGTGCTTTTATTTATATTTCTGCATCTTGATTATGGAAATGTGGGTCTATTACCTCCCAAGATATACTAATTTATGCTGTGTTTCTCAGAAGGATTGCATTTAGTTATTTATTAGTGGTCAGGCATGGAAAAGTTTTAAAAGATGAATGAAAAAGAAATCTTGTTAGTTAATGTGAAGGAGAAGGAGAAGGAGAAGGAGAAGGAGAAGGAGAAGGAGAAGGAGAAGACAACAGTAAAGGGCCACCTACCAGACTGGCAGCAGTTTTTTTCTTACATTCAGAATGATTCTTAGTCTCTGAACATGTGTATTGACTCCCCCCGCCCCCAACTAACTCAAGCCAACTGGCTGCTGTTTTATAGGCTAATGCCCTCTCCAGTTCTTTAGGGCAGTGCTTTCCAAACTGCCGCCATTGGTGTGCACGGTGGTGGCGGCAGCGGCAGCAGCCTCGCTAAACTGTGGAAGCGCTGATGGCGCACTGATGCCGCCGCTGTGCACACTGCCGCCCCACACGCCCCCGCCCCGCCGCTTCGCGACACACTAAACTGTGTGTTGCAACACACTAAAGTGTCACGACACACAGTTTGGAAAGCTATGCTCTAGGGCTTGTATACATAAAGGGGGAAAAATACAAGAGATTGGAGTATTCAAAATAATGTAACCCAAAGGGGCATAGAACACAGGGTGTTTTGTTTTGAGCTTATTTCTTTGAATCTCTGGAATTACCCCTGCAGACTTGGACTAACCTAGCAGTCTTCTCTTCCCTTTAAGTATCTATCCTTTGAATCCCTGACTTCAGCTTCTCAGGCTGTGTTCTTTGGTTACATGCCTTGGACAGGCCATTCTGATATGTCTGAGCAAAATAACAACTGCTTGCCAGTTCTGACAACAAATAAGAACTGTTGCAAGGATGTGCTGGTTCATGCAGTGACAAACTAAAATGACCAAATGCAAGTTGTTAAATGCAAATGGTAAAAATAATAACTGATTGTTTTACATTTTAAACTTGCTTAAATTGCAGTGCCATCTTAACACTATGAATAAAATACACCTTATTTCAGTCTGAATGCATTCTACATTTTAAAAGTAAAAAAAGAAACATTTCCAATCATAACTAAGAGTTTTCGAGTCCTTAACAAATGGTTTACTATTTACTAAATTTTCTTGCAGCACTGTCCTTTTCATCAGAAGTGTGCAGAATAATCCTAGAAAAGGAGCATTATGTATACATTCAGCTATTGTAGGTAGGCGGTAGTAGAAGGACTGTCAGAAATAACTATGGTGATGGTAAACAGAGCTGTTGTTCATCATTCTTGCACTGATGGGCATCATTCGATGTTGGCTACCTTCTTCATGATAAAACTACAACATGTTTTTGAAAATAGTAAGAAAAAAGATGCTGCTAGGAGCATCCACATGCCACACCATCCTATGTTTTCTCACCAATTCTTTTTGCCAGTGTCCCTTTCACTTGTGTTTCACTCAGCATTTATAAGGGGCCATGGACCAATTCTGCAGCCTAGTCCCTGTCATACCACTGCTTTCTCCATTGCATGGATAGTATGGGCCAGGTCCATAGGTTCATGATCTTGGGGAAAAGCCTAGAGGAGGTTGTTCTTCCACCTCATCATTTTACAGTATGTATTCCACACAGAGGGAGTCAGTCCAGAAGTTCATGGCATGACCTGGGTTGGTCAGCAAATAAAACTATTTTGAAAGTAGAACAAAAGCTCACATGTACTGCCCTGATTTCTACAAAGGCAGGTAATTCTGTCACATTAAAAAGTACATCCAATTATTTATTTATTATTTAAATTTATATGACCGCCCAACTCCCCCAATTAATAATTTTGGGAAGTGTTTAAGGTTTGCGCCCCCTGTTTTCCATGGCTGCAGATTATGCTACTCTGATTTAAAACAAGAGGGCCCATTTAAAGATGCATATGTAGAGTAATGGGCCATGCTAATTTTGTAGTATGTCCAAACAGATAAGTAGAACTACAGGGAGTTGTGCAGAAAAGGAAGGCAGAAAATATCATTGCATTCCAAGCACTGAGGAATAGGGTTCTTCCTACTGGTCATAAGACAGTTGCTTCTTGTTTACAAAAGTTGGAAAAGCTCCCCAGAGAGCCGGTCACTTGAATGACACAGTTAGCAACAGAGAAAGTAGCTTGGAATATATTGTGATAGCATTAGGTCACTTAAGAAGAATATTCAAACGGGCAGAAGTAATTGGGCCAAGGGTTTATGGATTCAGGTCTGTATACAGTCAAAACAAAGCACAGTATGATTGCAGAAGCCAAGCCTGGATTTTTCTCCCCATTTCCTCCCACCCCATTCGACGCAATAAATGCAGACAGGAGAGGAAAAAGCTGAAAATAAAATCATCAGATGAGGCCTAATGTTATGCATGATGGTGATTGCCAATAAAAATCAATAACCAGCAAAGTTAATACAATAGAATAATTGACTATCATAAAATCAGTCAACTGTATTAAATTAGAAGATAGGCAAAGTTTGACGTTACCAGAGGCCAAAACGGTAGCAGCAATATAATAGCAACCTTTCTCTTTTAAATACCACAATTTTAATACATGTGCTATATAAAGAAAACAAAGAGTGACAGCTCAGGACCAGTTATCAAGCGTGCTTTCACCATCATCTACCCTAGTTTGGAGAAAATTGATTTTATTTAAAACATGTGTATGGCTGCCCAAGTAAACTAAAATGATTCTGATGAGAGTTGTGGTAAGACATAGAAGTTGCAAGGATCAATATTCGAAAAACGTTTGAAGACAGGAACAGAAGTCATAACACTAGAAATAAGACCATCAATTCTACTATGTTCACTCAGTGCTCTTTTTCTATATATTGTATTAGGGCTGTGCACACTTCGAAACTGATTTGGAAGAAGCTCTTCAAACTACATGGGCACAGCATCTCCCTGCTATTAATGAAAGAAGCCTGACAAACAGTTGCAGATGCTTTAAGCAGTTGGCACTAATATTAGTGTGATTCGTACATCTTTTTTTTGGCCTCCTGAAGATTCTGTAGCCTGGGTGTATTGGCCAACATGATGGGAACGTTCTTCCCAATACAAACATAATTTGGGGGGAAGAAAATCAAAATGAAGAACTAGCATCCAGGAAACAGGTTGAACATAAGTTTTATTTTATGGCTGACACACATATTAAGGCATAGTTTGCTCAATCATGTTTTTTTTAATAATCCACTATTAGCTGGGTTCATACAATATTCTAAACTAAAACAAAATAAACACATTATTGCTTACCATAATGTATAAAACAGGGATAAAATATCTGATTCCAAATAATTTCTTCATGTAGATGCATAGCACTTCTTTTGGTCTCTGAGTATGTCACAGCTTTCCTTGATCATGCATAATCTGAAAGCACATCATTTCTTTACTACAGTTATTTTGACACCATTCTGCAGCAAGAGCAAAGGCTTGATAAGAAGAAATACTGTAGATATGCCAACATTTGAGGAACACTAAGATTTGTAGTGGATGGTGTTATTATTGCTTTTTTTCAGTTTATATGGTTGTAATTCTTTAGTGTCTTAATTTTTTGTCTGATGATTGAAGGCCATTTGTGTCCAATCACTTCAATTGCTCCTGTGGGAATAAAGTGATATAGAAACATTAGTATGTAAACAAAAGCAATCAAACAAACAAATATGTGGTTTTTTCAGAGTGGGGCAGGGGCTGGTAAAAGTTATCTTATTCTAGTAACCATGCATAACCAGATTTCTGGTTCACACACACATACAGTACACACAGAGTTCTGCAAAATAGATCTTAGTACAAAATTATACCCTTAAAATTAAATAAATTGAAGCATAAGGTTGATTATATTTTTAATCCACTCAGTAATGAACGTTCCTTGGATAGACTACAAAAACCAGTAGGAGGACAAGAACATCGAAATAAAAGACAGGAAAATTCAGCAGCAGCTGAAGAATGTAAAATACCCATTTGGTACTAGCCTCCAAACCATCTGGGAGAAAAGAAATATAATTGCATTGCACTGAAAACAGAATAATTTGATAATTTGATCATAATAATAATTTGATCATAATAATTTGATCATAATAATTAAAATAATTCTCTTTGATTGAAAACAGAATAATTTGAATATCAGGGAGGAAGGCATTCTACTGTCATGATACCACAGCTGAGAATTCTCTCTCTATTGTAATGCCCTACTTAACTTCACATATCAGAGACATCTGGAGGAGCATCTTCAAAGATAACCTACAGATCTGTCATATTTACAATTAGTTATTCTAGACTCAACTTCTTTGTGCCTCAAAGTTACACTTTGAACCTGGTGCAAAAATGGATTGGGAGTCAGCATAGTTGATCAAACGTTGGCATCAAATGATCAAATTGAACAATCCCAATTAATTACCCAGCGTACCTACCTACCTTCTCCAAATAAGGTCATGATTGATACATCAGCCCAAACTGATTTCAGATGCTCCTGGTCACCAAACACCACTTCCTCTAGTAAGCAACCTTAAATTATGAATCAAATGCCCCAAATTTGTTGAACAACAGGGGATTAAACTGGTCACCAATCAACAATGCCATCTTGTCTAGAATGAGTTTTGTTTTATTAACCCTCATCCACTCAACTATCTTGCTCAGGCATTGTCTCATTTGAATCATACAAATACAGTAGAAGAGAAAGCAAGTGCCATAATCTACATGATCTAGCAATTTCAATATATTTAGAGTAAAAGATTTGTTTTGATGTCAGACTTGAATACAGGCTTAGTTAGCCTAAGTAATCTTCATTTCAGCAATGTAATTTAAAAGATGGAAATGGAATCATTTTGCAGCTGTTATTAAAAAGTTGGGAGTCATACATCTTTTCTGAAAATCATCCAAATTTCCGAGTAGATGAACTTCTCCAGGAAACTGGTTTAATATCTGACTGCAAACCATGATCAGATCCTGGTTGTATATATGTCTTTTCAAATACTGAACCATAGTTTACTGATGCATATAATAAAGGCGGGATGAAAATTAACTAACTAACTAACTAACTAACTAACTAACTAACTAACTAACTGTGGCGTAAAAAAAAGACCTTGCAAGTTTTCCACACAATGTGCCAGAGAAAGTTGCTGGGAAGAAGAGAGAAATTTTTTTGGACACAATGCATCTTATGTTTGAAGTGGGACAGGAAATCGATCATACCATTTCCATTTACAGTATACTGCAAGACAGTCTTTATCAGGAGTGGACATCTTTTGCTGACCTTGACATTATTATTTTTTTTAGATTTTTTTATCCCACCTTTATTATTTTTAAAAATAACTCAAGGTGGCGAACATACCTAGTACTCCTTCCTCCTCCTATTTTCCCCACAACAACAACCCTGTGGGGTGAGTTGAGCTGAGAGAGAGTGACTGGCCCTCCAGATTCTTTCTAGTACTAAATAATGCTCTACCTTCTTTCTGATTCCAAATATCTACTCCTTACCAGATCTCTTGTTGTCTTATAAGCAATAGGTTGGAAAAATAAAGAAGCAAACATGCATATGTCTTGGTTGGGCTGAATTGTCAGTGTTTAGGCAAATCTTTAAAGGTTGGTTTCTACTAATTTCAGAGCAGAACTAGAGAACCAGGTAGAAATTCCTGAACAGAAACAAAACAGTTACAAAGATTATTGTAGGATGAGAAATTTATTAATTGCAGAAAGGACCATCTGATGTGGTGCTGAAATCTGACCCAGTACTTACAACTCCAAACTGGCGAACACTTTCAAGTCAGAAAGACAGGCAGGCAATATTTTCATCTGCAGAAGACTGACATATTCCTGTAGGGCATGAGTTATGTTTTATATTTTTTTCTTATTCTCTTCCGTTTGCATTGACATTAGCTATGCAATATTTATGCTGTAGTGGTGCCCAGAAAATCCCAGCCACAGCACCACTATAAATTAAATAGTATTGAACAATATTGACTACACTTAGTGAATTGAATACACCCAGGTTTTAGAATAGAAAGTAATTTGTTGTATTTTTCTACTCCCCCTCCCCCCATGCACATATAGTCTCCATGTAGTCTTGCAGTTATAAGTATTCATAAATCATACGCAAGAGGCTAGTAGTAAGTGATGTGGCTGTTTGATCAATGCAGTAGTTGCAGCCTGTGAGCGCTAAAACAATTCTTCCATTGACATTTAGAAACTGCACAGGTTGAAACGAGGTTTCTTGGGAGCTGTTACTTATATTCTATACCAAATATGCCATAAAACTGCTAATATAAGATTCCAAGAGTTTTGCTTATGCAACTCACCTTGTACAAAGAGCTCCAAATAATAACTGAATTATGGAACTGAAAGGCACATGAAAATCCAGCTTCTACCCTCACCCCCACCAGCACATCCCTTTCCAGGACTCACACTTTGAATGAATGAATACATAAATAGGAATGACACTATACTAGGTAAACCTTAATCCTTATTGTGAATACTACTACATCCTCCATTCCCTATTTCTGCATGTTAATATGAGCATCTGAAAAGAAATGTCTTATGTGTGATGGTTTCTACTTGATAAGAACCCCCAAAGTGCCCACAAAGGTATTTCCTTTGCAAATATCCTCATCAGTGGTTTAACATCAGGGGGACAATTGGCAAGATCTGGAGTGCTCTGCTTACATGTCTCAGGTTTGAAGATTGGACTTATTATACACTAAAATCTATCTTGCAGTTTGTCAAAATACTTCTTCTACAAGGAGAAAAAAGTTTTCTTCCAAGAGATTTTTTCTTGCTGGCATAAGATTCTATTCTTAAACCATCCGATGATACATACATGGCAAAAATATGCATTGGGGTGTCATGATACAAGCTTTGCTCATTCAATTTTTGCATTGTGACTCATGCACAAGTTTGTAAGGGGAGCAGTTTGCATCTCCTTTCCTCCCTCTCCGCTTTCACCCCACAGCGTCTCTGCACGGTGGTGTTTTTGAGCTTCGTTTATTGTTGAAGATGGGAAGGATGTCACTGCTGATTATATTGTTTTTTATTATATGTCTTTCCATCATTCTGAAACCTCCCTAGCTGCCCACACTTCCCAATCATAGACATCCTAATAAGAGGCATTCCCTTATGATATCTTTCCTTGAGTTTTAATTAACATTGGATTGAAGTGGGGGCTTAACATTTACAGAAGTTTTTAATCCTTTTAAAAGAGGCAGGTTTGTCTTTGCCATTTCTAAAAGGAACAGCTGCCTTTTGAAGCAAGAAACTGGGGGTAGGGAGCAAGGACCATTTATCTTTATGGTGACTTTTCTTTTTGTGATAGTGTGCATGAGTGGGATCCCTCCTCCAGATGTCTTTTCTTTTGGAGAAAGAGAAAGGGAAAAAAACCCAAATAGGCACAAAGGTTACAGGAGATCCTGCACCACTGACAGCATCACCCACTTCCATTCATTTTTCAAAGAGATGAGCCTTGCTTTTACTTTCTTTAAATTCTGTGAGGAATTTTGCTCTTCTCTGCTTTTGGCTCACTTCCAGTTGGCCTTTTGCCTTTCACCGAGTGACTAAAGCAGGGCAAATGTTCAGCCCAGCACTAAGCCTAACTAAAGTGTGGGGAACCAAGGAAACTTGGAGATGGCATGAGTATGCAATAACAGACAGGATATTCTAAATAACTCCCAAAGCATCACATGAGTATTCCCCCAACATTTTCTTTTCCTTTGGAAGAAATATTGAAAACTCTTGTATCAAATTGAATGAGAACTGGTAGAAAAATGTACAAAATTGTTCTACACAGCAGTAATTTAAACAATCAGCTAATACACTATACTGTTTTCATATGTTGATTCCATACAGCTGGGAGGACAGTATCATCTGGTTGCTCCATGCTTGTGTTCCAAGGAAACCAAGAGTAAAATAGCATGAAATCAGGACATTCTGAAATCCTGCTCTGACCCGTGTTATAAGTGCATTATAAACATAACAGACTTCTCTATAATAACACCTTCACTTTGGACTTCAATGAAATAATGCAGCACTCACATTGCTGGGTCAGATTTTGTAATAAATCATCCTGTTTCCTCCATAAAGACTAGCAAAGAAAGCGTTTTTTGCAAGGTGCCTCCAAAGAACAATGGAATGGTTAGCCAAAGGCCAGACATTTCCCAGCACAGTCAGCAGCGGGTGTAAATTCTAATGCTAGTCGATGACTTGTTTTTACAGGCTTTGGGAGAAGAAACTACAGAGCATGTAGCTGTTAATAAGGAACACTATAATGGATTAATAATTTACGTGCCCATGAGGTAATAGGCTGAGCACATCCAGACTATAAGAAGAGCGGGACATGCTCTGCACTCGTTCAAAGGCACAGGGACTATGTTACCGTTATTACAGAAAATTAGACAGTACATTGAATAACAGTTAAATATACCATCTCTTGCTATGACAAGTAATTAAACCCAAGAAAGGGTTCCCTATAGATATTGCTGCCATAAGTAAGGAGAAAAACGTCAAGGGGGAAATATTTGAAAATACATTGTTTATAAGTATAGTACAGCAACTTTGTAAAGAAGAAATTTATTTATTAAATATATATACTATATAAAACACAGAAACAGAACAATAGCAAATGCATGCAGACTGGTGGACACAATTTATCACTGAGCATCCTTTGGCACAACATTTCTTTCTGGGAACTGATCTCCTAAGAAAACCCGTATACCTGTAGAGCGTTCCTTGGTCCTTCCGTGGGCCTAGTGATAGTAAAGTCAGGGAGGCAGTCACCCTGCTCCCCCCAGCAATCTCCTTGTCTTGTTCCTTGCCCCACATATTCATCAAACTTGGCTGTGTAGTCAGGGCCCCAATTGGAGCTGTAGAGGGGGAGTAGTGCGAAGGGAAGGAGGAAGAGAGGGAGGGAAAAGCCATCACTGCTGCTACTACTGTCCACCTGGAAGCAGGGCAAGGAGAGGACAAACCGTGCAGCGGAAGTGGATCCTTCAGAGCCCCTGGTAGCTTCCTGATGCTTGCTTCTGGCTATTCTTTTCTTCTCCTCATGAGCCCACTGTGGGCCCAGGCCCAGTGTCAGCCTTGCGAGGTAGACCAGACAGGAAGCATGGCCAGAGGAACTAATTCTACTTTATTGTAGGTTACATTAACAGAATCTTGCAAATCTGAAAGTACATTTCTCTCCCCATCCCCTTTATAGCCCAAGAAACTAGGGAGGGTCCCTTCTGAGTCGCTTGCCCTACCCACATTTCTGCTGCGGGCTAAGTTGCCTTTTATCTGATCATTTCCTTGGCTGCGTCTCCCTGTCTCCCAAGGTCGTTCCCACAAACCATTATACCCAGTGCTATGGTGGCAAGGAGGAAGAAGCAGCCATGGGACCCTCCCTCTTTTTCTTAGGCCTACTCCCAAATTCTACATTGGGGGGGGGGCTCAGTCCCTGAGATCACAGAATCATAAAAACTTAGAGATCATTTAGTCCAGCCCCATGCCCAGTGCAGGAACGCACTACTACAGCATCCCCTACAGCAGAGCTTTCCAAACTGTGTGTCGCGACACAAAAGTGTGTCGCCACACACAGTCTGGTGTGTCACCACACAACCCGGAAGCGCTGATCATCATCAGCGCTTCCGGGTTTTCCCGCGGTGACACACCAACTGCAGCACACAAAACCCGAAAGCGCAGGAGCGCTTCCGGGTTTTTGCGCGCTGCCGCACTTCCGGGTTTTCCCGCGGCAACACACCAATGCCGGTTGGTGTGTCGCCGCAGAAAAAACTTTGGAAAGCCCTGCCCTACAGATTGGCATCCAGCCTCTATTTAAACACATCCAACAAAGGAGAATCTGTCACACCCATGTCACTGTTGAACAGCTCTTACTATTAGGATTTTTTTTCCTGATGTCCAATTAAAATCTACTTCACTGTAATTTAAACTCATCATTTCTTGTCCTGCCTTGTGGAACATCTTGAACAATTCATCTCATTTTCTAAATGACAGCCCTTCAGATTTTTAAAGATGCATATCATGTCTCCCCACAACCTTTTTTTCTTCAGGCTAAACATACAAAATCCCTTCAACTGTTCCTCATTATGGTTTTCTTCCAAGCAGAGCCATCTGACACAGAAGTGAAAATGGTGGGCATAGCTGCAAACTGAAGCCTCACCCCATTTACTGTACATGTACAAAGGGCTGAGGCTTTGATCCATGGTCATACCCACCATTTGGACCCCTTTGGTTTTCCTCCCCGCTTTGCGGACACGTCTTCTTCCAAGTCCCTTTCATCTTGATTGTTCTTCCCTGGACATGCTCTAGTTTCTCACTGTCCTTCCTAAAACATGGCACCCAGAATTGAACACAATATTCTAGGTGCAGTCTGACTACTGCAGAATAGAAAGGAATAAGGACTTTTCTTGATCTTGATGCTATAGATTTTTTGATTTGACCTAGGACTACATTTCTAGGTACATCAAAGTGTTGCCTCATGTTCAGCTTGTGATTCATCAACATACCTGATTCCATTTCACATGCATAGTTGTCCAGTACAGTTTCCTTCACCCTATATCATTTTTGCTACTGAAATGCAGAACTTTTTGTTTGTCTCTATTGAAATTTATCTTGCTGGTTTCAGCCCATTGTTCATGTTTGTCAAGATCCTCTGAATCTTAGGTCTTTTCTTTAGGATATTGATATCCCTCATGTCTTTGCATCATCTGAAAATTTAATAAACATATTTTCTAAGCTGTCATCCAAGTCATTTATAAATAATTTTGAACAATACAAAGCCTAGAATGTTGCTCTGCAGTACACCACTTGGCACTTCTTCCTATCTTGATGCACTTGTTGGGTACAATCATTCAACGAGCTCATATCTGTTGAATGGCAGCACAGTCCAGCCCAGATTTTGTGATCTTCAGTAATAGGATATTATGAGAAACTTTGCAAATACTTTGCTGAAGTCAAGACACACAGTGTCTACTACATTCCTGTGGTCAATTAAATTGTTCACTCTATCAAAAAAGGAGATCAGTATGGTTGGCATAATTTAATCTTTATAAACCCATGTAGGTTCCTGCCAAGCAATGCCAAGCAATAAATTCTATTCTAAATGATCACAAACATATTACTTAATAAACCGTTCCAGATTTTGTCCAGTATCAATGTCAATGCCCAATATCTCTTAGTGTTCATGGCTCCTATTTTCTTGGGGCACAGCAAGCTCTACTTATGACCTTCCTGCAATCTTCACCAAGAAAAGTGCAATACATCACAGGTTTGTATAATACATGTAACGTGATTGCACAGACACTATCCATTATTTTTCTTCGCTACTACGTGGGCAAATAAAATCTTGGTAAGATATACATTGGTACCAACATTCAAGAGGGCCAATGGAAATAAACATGCACATGTAAATATTTCTGATTTATTAGAGTAAGATAAGATATATGTCCACAGTAAAGCTGCTCCTAGTGTTACTGGCTTTATGAGGCTCCATACTCTTATTAGTTTGGATTCCAAATACCTAATGTGCCTGGGAAATATTTGTTTAGCTTTAGTAAACCCCAGCAGCATCACAGACTCCAGGGCAAATCCAAAGTTTTCCTCCACCATTTCTCTCCAAGTAGACAAAGGGCAACAAAACCAAGTCTTAATATTAAGTGCCCATCCATTAGCTAGCTTTTCTCAAACCCAGTATAGTAGTGGTAGAAGGGACTACTGCGTTATCAGCATATAAAAGTACAGACATGTGTCTAATAACCAATTCAAAAGAATGGAAGACAAGACACATAAGACGTTTAACCATTGAGGTTATCCCAGTGAGGGGCAACACAGTTTTCTTGTCCGAGCAGTGGCAATGTGATCTGAGGGGAGAGTTACATCTTTCCCCATTGTCATGGTCAGACCACGCCCTGGTGACCCTGAGACTCTCCTCTGCTGCCCCACTCCGCAGGGAGGCGGGACCTATTTGATTGGTCCACCCTCGGCGACTGATGGACCCAGTGAGGTTTCAGAAGGAGCTGGGGGTTATTCCCGAGGACTTGCTTCACAGTCCAGTGGAAGTCCTGGCCGCAGCCTGGAATAGGGAAGCGGCCAGAGCTCTGGACAAGATCACGCCTGTGCGACCTCTCCGGCCCTGTTCGGCCCATCACTCGCCGTGGTTTACGGATGAGCTGAGGGCCTTAAAGAGGGTTAAGAGACGTCTAGAGTGCCGCTGGAGAAAGACGAAGACTGAATCTGACCGAACACAATCTAGAGCCGCAGTTAAGGCCTACCTTGTGGCGGTAAGAGCAGCGAAACGTGAATATTTCTCCGCTCTTATTGCGTCCGCAGAATGCCGCCCGACGGCCCTGTTTAAGATTACAAGATCGCTTTTGGGTCAGGAGCAAGGGGAGACCCATCTACAGGGCCGATCGGAAGAGTTTTCTGAGCATCTGCAGGACAAAATCGCTCAGATTCATTCCAAGTTGGACTCCAAGCGTGGGATAAGATCTGGGGAGATGCCAGAGGCCCGTACTTGCCATGTTATCTGGGAGCAGTTTGCTCCTGTTGGGCCTGATGAAGTAGACAGGATCCTCCAGACTGTAAACGCCACCACATGCCAACTTGACCCATGTCCCTCCTGGATGGTCAAATCAGCTAGTGAGGTGACATGTGGCTGGGTCCAGGCGATTATAAATTCGTCCTTGAGTGAGGGGGTGTTCCTGGCTGCCTTTAAGGAGGCGCTGGTGCACCCCCTCCTCAAGAAACCATCCCTGGACCCTACCATCCTGGGCAATTTTCGCCCAGTCTCCCACCTTCCCTTTTTGGGAAAGGTGGTTGAGAAGGTGGTGGCGTTGCAACTCCAGAGGATTCTGGAGGAAACGGATTATCTGGACCCCTTTCAGTCAGGTTTCAGGCCGGGATATGGGACAGAGACCGCATTGGTCGCGCTTATGGATGATCTCTGGCGAGAGCGGGATGGAGGGAGTGCGTCCATCCTTGCTCTCTTAGATCTCTCAGCGGCTTTCGATACCGTCGACCACGGTATACTTTTGGGACGGCTCGAGGAGTTGGGGGCGGGCAGCGTGGTTTTGCACTGGTTCGCCTCCTTCCTCCAGGGCCGTTCCCAGTCGGTGTTGATAGGGGAGGAGAGAGCTGACCCAAGACCCCTGACTTGTGGGGTGCCTCAGGGGTCGGTTGTCTCTCCTCTGCTATTCAACATCTACATCAAGCCGCTGGGCGAGATCATCCATCACCACGGGATGAGGTATCACCAATATGCTGATGATACCCAGTTATACATCTCCATCCCGGGTGAAGTAAGTGATGCGGTCAATGCCTTATCTCAGTGCCTGGAGGCTGTGGGGGTCTGGATGGGGAACAACAGGCTTCAACTGAACCCTGGTAAGACGGAGTGGCTGTGGATTGACGCCCCCCCTGGATCCGGGAAGTTGTCATCTTTGGTTCTGGGTGGAGTTGCACTACTCCACTTGGATCCAGTGCGGAATCTGGGGGTCCTCCTGGACTCGCGACTCCTGCTCGAAGAGCAGTTGTGGCCAGGAGGGCCTTTGCACAGCTCCGAGTTGTGCGCCAGTTGCGCCCTTTCCTGGATCAGGAGGCCCTCCGAACAGTCACTCACGCCCTTGTCATCTCCCGTATAGACTATTGTAATGCGTTCTACATGGGGCTACCCTTGAAGAGTATCCGGAAGCTTCAGCTGGTGCAGAATGCGGCGGCGCGAGCAGTTACGGGGGCCAGGAGATCGGCCCATGTAACACCTCTGCTTCGCGAGCTGCATTGGCTGCCAGTTTGCTTCCGGGTCCAATTCAAGGTGTTGGTGATCACCTTTAAAGCCCTACATGGCATAGGACCAGGGTACCTGAGGGACCTTCTCGTCCCGATAACGTCGGCCCGCCCCACCCGTGCTTGCAGAGAGGGCATGCTTCGGACCCCCTCAACAAGAGAGTTCCATCTAGCGGGGTCCAGGAGGCGTGCCTTCTCTGCAATAGCGCCCGCCCTATGGAATATCTTGCCCCCGGAGGTGAGACTGGCCCCCTCCCTCCTGACCTTTCGGAAGGCCCTTAAGACCTGGCTCTGCCACCTGGCCTGGGACAACAGAGGCGGTAGTGCCTCCTGGGGTTGGCTAGCCCCGTAGCAACACTGTCTATGCTACGTTCCCTACGTCCCTCATCTTGTATTTTATCTATTTATATTGTATTTTTTAGACTTTTATTGTATCGTTTTTAACTTTGATTGTTGTAACCCGCCCAGAGTCCCTTGTATGGGAGATGGGCGGGGAATAAATTGAATAAATAAAATAAAATAAACAAAAAATAAACACCTAGTCAATCTCATCTAGTTCAGTAGGTAAATAAGGTCTTGAAGATATTTGTGAAGTCTCCGGGAGCTTGACTCATGGGAGACTAAATTTATATCCATCCATCCATCCATCCATCCATCCATCCATCCATCCATCCATACAATATATCTCTCTCTCTTATGTGTATGTGTATGTATATAATAGAAGGGTCAAAGACATATACCTGTTTAACTTTTTTTGACATTGGAGCAAATATAAAAAAATCCTGCTCTGAGTTATTTTGTCTTATCTGAAATTGTGTTATTTTTGTACAACTTCTGAATAAGAAGTAATAGAAGGGTGCTATCTCGATGTTTCAGGGTTTTTGCATAGAATAAAGCTAAGCCCCAAACTTACACTTTTCCTGCTCTGTCTAGCTAGAACAGGAAGCAAAGCCCAGGCTGCAAGAATTTGGCTTGGCTTGCTCACACAAGCCAGAATCCCAGCAGGACTGTGTTCTGGCCTTTCTGGACAGCTGGCTTGTCCAGGCAGAGTAGGGAAAAATGTGAATTTTTCATTTAGATTTAATTGTATTCAAAATATTGGAACTTAAAAACACTTCATGAAGTATTTAACTACTACCAATTCCTTTTTAATGTGCATAATTGTGGTTTATGGATGAAAATATATCCCAGATGTTTATATGTACATATACCTATTTAATTCAATAGGACTCTAGGCACAAAATAGGATTACATCAACCAAGTTTTAAGCATAATTCTGGCCAGTGAGTTTAGGATTGCAGCTGATGCCTCTTAAGTAGTAAAGCCTTTAACATTACTTTAATGATCTAACTGTGTACAATATCAGCAATATTAAAAATAGAGAGGAAGTTAAATAATGGAAAATATCTCTAAGTGCTAATTCTTTCACCATTCACACTCAAGAGGAATATCAAATTATATCTCTTTATGTCTTCAATTCCCTGAGTAAAGCAATCAGGCTCAAATTTTCTAACCCTTTATTATCACAAAATGCCATTCTGCTCTAAGCGAAGTCTTTATATGGAAGATTTTTTTCTATCATCTTCTATTCTAAAACCATTGAATTTCTTGTGGGTTCCCACTTAAGCTTACTTTAATTATATTATTTAGGTCAGAGTCCTGAATTTCTGATATCAAAGTGAGAAATGTCAATCTTATTGAAATTTTGGGGGTGGGGGCATGGCACTGCAAAGTTTGAGAACCCGTCTTACTGGATTGATTCACTGAGTTAGTTTTTTATTTTTATTGAGATAAACCTGATTTTTTAGAGATATTGGTAAAATCTGAGTATTAACTACTTTGATATTTCTAATTTCAAAGAGCTAACATGACCAATTATTGTCAGAAGTGGGTAATGCCTAATTTAGCTAACACCCCTAAGTAGACATCTATCTAATATAGACAGCTGGAGTCTACTCCAGAGTCTGTGCCTAGGGAATCTGTCAAAGGGTGACTTTAAGTCAATAAAGGCATCATATGGTACAGGTAGGCCTCGCTTAACGACTGTTCATTTAACGACAGTCCAAAGTTATGATGGCTTCGGAAAAAGTACTTTATGACCTGTACTCACACTTATGACCATTGCAAACCGTCACCCCCCCACCCCCATGGTCACATGATCGCAATTCAGGCACTTGGCAGCTGGCTCGCATTTACGACCAGTTGCAGCGTCCTGCAGTTACGTGATCGCGATTTGTGACTTTTTTTGCCGGTTACTGACAAAAAACATCCATTGGGGAAGCTGGATTCACTTAATGACTGTTGTAAAAATGGTCATAAAATTGGGTCTCGTCACATGGCGACTCACTTAATGACCACACCACTTAACCAATTTTCAGGTCCCTATATAAACCCTGTATATCTCTGGGTTTGGTGATACATTCTTCCATCTAATTATGTAATACAAAGCATTATGTGAAGGTGCCACATTTTACAAAGTTAAACACCTTTGCAGAAATGCGTAATTAGTGTTCGCATCTAAACTCTTTGTAACCAAACTCCAAACTGGACAATGTGATGTATGTGTATGTGTTCACACACATGTGTATATGTAATATACATTATACACTGCTGAATATTAGAAATTGAAAATATAGTTTCTGTACAGTCTCCAGCCAGACTGCAGCTTGACAAGTCAGAATTTTTCAGAGTGTTGAAGACCTGGCTAGCTTTTCCCAGTTTGCGGTGGTCTACAGAAATTGTAAGACCACTGAAGCTTCTCCTTGAAGAGAGGAGAACCAGAAGATTACTCACTGGGTCGTTGGAATTGCCCCATCCTGTTTTTTTTGTAGTTTCCACCACGGAGAGTACAGGGGGGTGAAAGCAGTGAAGCGACCGGAGGAATTTCAAGCTCTACAGGGAACGTAAGTCTCTTGAGAGATATCAGAGCGAGCAGCTGGCTTTTAGATCACTTTTATTTATTTATTTATTTATTTTTTAGATTAGAATGTTTTATCATCTAAGGCCTTTCTTTGGACTTTGCTCAAAATGTTGGCTAATTTTGTGTTTTCTTTGCTATAATTAATTCTGGTGGAAGTAACGATGGACTTTATATTTGAAGTATAGTGAAAAGTTTGCATTTTTTTTTCTACCTTTCTTTTGTATTAGAGAAGATTCTGTCTCAGATGGGAATATAAGATTTATTTCTCTTACTTTCTTATACTGGATGAAACTTTTCTCCTCAGCACAGTGAAACGTTTGCATTTTTTCTTTTTTATCTTTCTACTTTTTTCAGAATGGATTTGTCTTATTTGGAAGTATAAAAGTCTTTACTCAATATCTTTTGAATATACTTTGCTGGACTAATTATTGATAAATTTGTTTATTTTCCTTGCTTTTTTATAATGGTGGAAATTTATTTTTCCTTTTTCCTTTTATAGACTGTCTGAAATATTGCTTTTTCCTTTACTCTGGATTATTGGAATTTTTCTTCTTTTATTTTAAAAACTTTTCATTTGAGATATTGCTGGTAATTTTCCACCCGAACAGATCAGCTGACCATCAATTCCCTGAGAAACTGTTTGTTTTGACTAGCTCTCACAGCTTGAAGAACAAAGAGCGGGGTGGGGAAGAATGGCATTCTTAACAGCAATTCGAGAATTTAAGAAAGAAATTAGTGAAACTCTTTTAGAAATTAAGAAATCATTGGAAACTTTAATGATAGTTTATCAAAGTCAGGAACAAAAGATAGAATTAGAAGCAGATTTTTTTTTCCGAAATAGAGGAGAATCAGGAGAAAGGGATTTTAAACACATTGGTCCAGAAAAACTCTATATGAGACAGATAGCACAGCAGGCTACACACTATAATTTTGGTATAAACACATTATGGCAGTTGAGACATGGAAAAGATGGAAAGGTTAAGAAAAACATTCTGACATTCTACATGAGATACAGAATAGAACAGGTTGTATGTTGTGATTTTGGCATAACCTGAATAAGAGATTTAGTGTGATAAGGGTCATAAGGTTAATGGAACCATGGATTTTGATTGGATATTGAGTGTGTAAATGTATCAAGTTTTAACTAGTAATATGATTGTTGGGAATATTAAATGTTAAAAATTGATATGAGAAACTGTATGGATGTATAAAATGTGATATTTTAATTGTAAGATGTAAGGTTATAAAATTAGAGAGATAAATATAAGTTGATGTTAGAGATTATATGAAAATTAGAAATTTCTTTTTATGGAGATATATGAATGATTAATGCTACTATAGTATGACTTATTTTTATAATTATTAGTATGAATATTATTGAGAATTGTTGTTAGATTATGTGTTAGTAGAATAGGTAGCTATAAAAATGTTAATTAGGTAAATATGTAGGAAGATGTAGAATATGGTATAATTGTAGTCTAAACATAGATTATGTTTAAACTAGTGTTATTTCTATGGACATATAAGAATAAAATTTCTCATTTTATTAGAATTAAAATAAGGCCTTTCCTTGTTATATATATGATTTAAAATTAATTGGACTTTATCAAGGATATGAATATAGATGTAAAAATGGAAAGAGTGAATAAAAAATATTAAACTGATGCAGCCAAGAACATTTAAACCGATATTATTTCAAGGAGTGGAAACTACAGATGGACTATTAGAGAATTGCAAGAAAGGTGAAATCTACATGAAGATCGGAAGATTGGATTATAGAAATTGAAGTGTATATGACAAAGAAAAGTTTCTGTGTATTGTATGAAAGACTAACATTTAAAGCAAATTATTGTATCTAAAGACCAAAGACAGATTGGAGGCCATCTATTTCTTATATTTCTTTTCTTTATTATTTTTCTTGACTTCACTTTTCTTTTACTTTTTTCTTACTTTGTATTTCTATCTTTATTTCTTGTTCTAACTTTTAATATGTATTTTAAAATTCAATAAAATTTATATATAAAAAAAGAAAATATAGTTTCTGTAGCTAAGACCAGCTTATGAGTTATATCTGCTGTTCCTTCTAATATATTGATTCAAGAGCTGTCTAATTGGCTAATATACTTCTGAATCTAACTGTGCAGCGTATGCATGGCCATCCCAAAGTAGCTTCTGTTACGTTGAATGAGGCTTGCTTTTAAGTAAGCATATAAAAGCATCTTCCCTACCCGAGTGCTTCTGGACATGTTGACATTTGGTAATTCTAGCTAGGAATTATGAGAGCTGCCCACCCCCACATCTGGCAGGCAGTAGTTGGAGAAGGCTGTCATACAAACTTATTTTCCAAAATAGGTTAATAGTCTCCTATTCACAACCAGCTATAATGACATTAACATCAACCTTACTAATATCAGTAAGGGCTCTGGGCTCATCCATGCATAGGAAACTAGATGCAAATGATGCAAATATTAATATATTAATATATTAATATATTTTGTTCTGAAGGTAGAAGAAAGCATATTATACTGTACATGCATGGCCTTGCACTTGATCACTTTGAAAACGTCATTTAGCCAAACTAATATACCCTATGTATAGAATAACTCTCTGCGATGACTCTGGTTTCTATTCATTGCATCTGGCAGTTCCCAACACATAGTAAATGATCACATTATATGCAGCATCCTAATGTTCTGCAGAATGTAGATGCCAGAGAGGATAATGAATAGGGCAATTGGTGAACCAAATTACATTTCCTACTTACAACCCTGATCAGTCCTAGTTAGCATACTCATAAGTAAAAAGTTAGTTATGGGAAGGGTGCTGGTGATTAAACGAATGAAGAAGCCCATCTGTTTCATGCAGTGGAAGGCATAGTAATAAATGGCGGCCTTGGACAGAACTCCCAGCAGGCAGAAGAGGGTTTTGTGGAAACTCTGTTGAATGAGAGTCATAATTTTGTTTGTTATTAATAGCTCTTTACTGTTTCAGAGCTCTTTATACATGCACTCCAATACTTCTCCCCATCTGTTTTACTCAACTGCAAGGCCAGGCTGTGTCCAGTCATTTTCTAGATATTCAGATTAATGGTCTACACAGTCATTTTTAAGTTATGAAATGTGGGGTGAATGAGATTAGGGTATTTTTTTTCCTTCCTGGCTCACGGTCCTTCCTATTCTCATGCCCTGCTTACTGTGCCGCAAAGATGCTCCACTAACCATTTTTGAAGGACATGTCCACATGATATTGGCTTCATCTCATCCCCAGCCCACCACAGAGACAGCCTCTCCCCTCTGATTACTGGACATGCTCTATGGCCATTAGAGATCTGGCTTCTGCAGAGGCATCTGCTCTGGCATTATGTCACCTTTTCATATACATGTGTGTACCACTCTTCTGAAAGAGCATTAGTCGTGATTTTAAGCATGAGTTTAGCATATTTATTTATTTATTTATTTTCTATCCGGCCTTTATTATTTTTATAAATAACTCAAGGCGGTGAACATACCTAATACGCCTTCCTCCTCCTATTTTCCCTACAACAACAACCCTGTGAGGTCAGTTGGGCTGAGAGAGAGTGACTGGCCCAAGGTCACCCAGCCGGCTTTCATGCCTAAGGCGGGACTAGAACTCACAGTCTCCTGGTTTCTAGCCCATTGCCTTAACCACTAGACCAAACTGGCTCTAATTTAAGCATGGGTTTAGCACAGTTTTGAAAGAGAGCTAGGCCTATGTTTTAAAAATAGGACTAACATTCTCTTTTGGGAGAACAGTAGTCCTGTGCTGTCCAGGAGGTTGAATTAAACCAGGAGAGAAAGCTGGCCATACTTTTTATAATATTTATGATTTTGGGGGAGTGCTGCCACTATTTTACATATTTTTATGCTATTTTGCATATCCCATAGACTACTTCCAGGTCTTGCTGGCCACAACCACTTGCTGCCATCACCGCCATTCCCTGAAGAACTTATTGATTGTTTCATCCTGCACCTCTCCACTGCACCGTTACCTGAGAGACACGTTGCATGCCCAGTGGAGTGGCATGGAGTGAAGCAGGAAGGGATTCTCCTGGTGCTTTCACAACCTTTCTACCATCATTGGCGATCACTCGTAGCCGAGTAAGATTGTCTTCCAAAGGTAAAATTTTAACGGTGAATCCGTAAGTGGCTATAAAGGCCAATTCTGGATCCGCACAACCTCCCACAATGAGGGCATAGGTTTCTGGGTGGGAGACGGTCATGATGAGGGTTTGCCTGACGTGCCTTCCTTTTAGCTCTTTTCTCCCTTTCGCCCTGTACTCGTGCTTCTTCAAAGTCCATAGCGCCATTAATAAAGGATGACCTCCAATTGAAACGTTCATGAGTTAGGGCTTCCCAGTTCTCAATGCTGATATTAAATTTTTTTTAATTAGCTTTGAGAGTATCTTTGAATCTCTTTTGCTGTCCACCAATATTCCGTTTTCCATTCTTAAGTTGGGAGTAAAGTAGCTGCTTTGGAAGACGACGGTCAGGCATTCGAACAACATGACCGGTCCAGCGAAGTTGATGTTGGATGATCATTGTTTCAATGCTGGTGGTTTTTGCTTCTTCTAATACGCTAACATTAGTCCGCCTATCTTCCCAAGTAATTTGCAGAATTTTTCGGAGGCAGCGTTGATGGAAATACCATACCTGTGAAATGTTAGTCATGCTATTTGTGAACACAGATAAGCCTGGCTAAAAGGTGCTCTCCCAGGGCACCAGAACTCTCTTCTGTTTCAACCCATACCCTTCTATTGTGCATGCAACCTTTTAGCCAGCCTAACATTTTGGAAATGAGCAGGGGCAACTCTGTGTGTGGGGTCAACAATACCAAACGGTGGGTGCAATCAGGCAATCAAAGCTCCATCCTTTTAAAATATGCATCACACTCATCACATACATCTCCTTGTTGGTATCCCTGGACATGAGTTTAGAGTTCTTCCAGAAAAATGCTAAATGTACAGGTCACTGTCAAGGAGCACTCCTACACCAGCAACTTATCATTCACACAATTTGAAAGGTGGATAAACCTTCCATCCCTGGCATCTGCCTGCACTTGCCCAACCACACCCCAACACACATTAAGGAAAAAAAACTGGTGGTTGTTTTTCCTGCCACAAGTGATGTTCAGTGGAAGACAAAATGAAACCAGCAAATCCACTAATTACTTCCCCTAATGTGTCCAGCATCAAAACTGTAAAGACTGTGCCATTATTCAGCCTCATTACTGAAGCAGCTTAAAACTCAACCATTGGGCCCATGGACATCATATCCATGCACATTAACATGGCAATGAGAAAGAGTCTATGGCAAAATAGCCTTATGGCCATATTTCCATGAACTCTATTTTTCATAGATTATAAAATATTGAACAATATTAAGCAGTGGTGGAATTAACAGTTAGTAGGAACTGAATAATTCAGAATATGTGAAGCATTCAGAGAATCACATATTTGGTCCATTTGATATCTTACTAGTTAGCAAATTGTCATATGAATCATACATACTTCATAACCAGTTGAAAGGAGTATGCTTCTTTTCTTCCTATTAACATGAATGGTGAAATAGCCTAAATATTTGGATATAGTAGCAACCATGCAGAAGATACAGCAAGAGGTTTAGCAGTATGCCTCTTTCCCTCATGCTTCTAGATTCTATTAATTAAATAGTTGAGAGCCAGTTTGGTGTAGTGGTTAAGGCATCAGGCTAGAAACTGGGAGACCGTGAGTTCTAGTCGTGCCTTAGGCATGAAGCCCGCTGGGTGACCTTGGGTCAGTCACACCCTCAGTCCTAGGAAGAAGGCAATGGCAAGCCACTTCTGAAATCTTGCCAAGAAAACTGCAGGAACTAGGTGAGGCAGTTGCCAGGAGTCAACAATGACTTGAAGGCCCGCGTGCACTCACACACACACAATTAAATAGTTACATTTTTATTTTCCAGTGATTATGTTCCTTATCTTTATGATAGATGTAAATACTCCCTGGCAGAAGCCTATGGTTACTTAGAAAAGGATGGATGTCAGAAATGTCTTTGCATGATATGATACTGATAAACACCACCTGAAAGAATGGAGGATAGGATGGTGCAGTGTAGGAATGTCCTTCGCTTCTTGTTGTGCTAATACAGTATGAACAACTGAAAGTAAGAACACAATTTTGCTATAGAAATCCTCAGTTCCCCACCAAGGAAGAATCTCAGCATAGACCTGGATCTTGGGAAGGAGCTACTGTATGTATGCACCAACTTCAGGGATCCATCCAATGTCATCCTTGGGAAGTTTTTGACAAGTAGTAAGGAGACTTTTTCCTGTATATGGGATTCTTTTTTATTTAATACAATCCCATTACCTTTTCTCCACTGATATGTTTATTCTCTTTAAACCCAAGCAAAATCTATTGCTTGTTAGGGTAAAACAGGTATATATTTAAAGACCTATAGATTATCCATCCATAATAAAAGATGAGTATTGTGCCAGGAACCTGTGTGACCAAAAACATCCTAAGAGCTGTCCAATATGGAGTTATTCAAGTGATTAATAACTTGAATTTATCTAAGCCTTTTAAAAAGCCATCAAGTCCAGTGGCCATTGCACTTTCTTAGGGCTGTACGTCCTTTAATTACTTCTTAAAGATTTATACCACACCTTTCAACAATAAGTCACCCAGCATAGCTTCGAGCAATTTAAATATACAGTAAAATACACCTTGTGCAAAGCATTGTGTAAAGATCTTCTTTTTTCATCTCACAAATAACTTTCTTTCACTAACTCTCAATTTTAGTTCAATAAGAAAAGCAAGGGGATATATTTACCTCTGCTTTCTACGCCATTCATAATTTTAGGTCAGAAAGCTATCTGGATTTATCGATCCCTGGAGGAAGATTGCAGAAACTGCTCCCCTGCCTTGAACATATTACAGGTAGCCTAAAGGTTGAACTTGATCTGATAATGATCTGTCCATGGCAACTAAGTCATTACTTGCTCTTCCATCCACAAGTCATGTTTTATCCATGACAAGACATCAGACCCAAGGTGTTGTCTGCCATGTGTTAAAGCCAATATAATTTGAGACATGTTCCTGATTGTTATGAAGGTCATAGAATCTTTAAGGGTGTTATTGTGATGTCTTTATTTCTTCTGCCATGGACATTGTGTTTATTGTAAAAGTCTTAATGTTTAGGTTATTTAATATATATGTACCATGAATGTTTTAACTTACAGTTCATGGTGGATGTTGTAAGCCATCATGAGTTGCAATGAAATTTGATTGGAAAACAAACAAACAAAGAAACAAACATTCTTTTTTAACCATTCAGCTGGATGATTTTGAATAAAACTCAACTATGATGGCCTCATATATGAGAACATGTACTGTATAATTACCGTACTTTCTCCAGCAAAGGAGATCGTTACCTTGTCGTGGTGCTGGAGCTTGAGCACCTCAATGACGCCGTGAGCTAAACCGTGAAGGGACACCCAAGATGGGAAGGTCATGGCAGAGAGGTCAGACTAAATGACAGACTCCCCCGGTTGGAGGAGATGGGTGGTCATATAAATTTCATACATACATACATACATACATACATACATACATACATACATACGATCCCTGGGGAAGGTAACGGCAATCCACCCCAGTATTCTTGCCATGAAAACTAAATGGATCAGTACAACCAGAGATATGTCGGTATACCATTGGAAGATGGGACTCCCAGGTCGGAAGATGGTCAAAATGCTACTGGGGAGGAACAGAGGATAAGTTCAACTAGCCCCAGATGTGATGACGCAGCTAGCTCAAAGCCGAAAGGACGGCTAGCGGCCGACGGTGCTGGTGGTGAATGACGAATCCGATGTTCTAAAGATCAACACACCATAGGAACCTGGAATGTAAGATCTATGAGCCAGGGCAAATTGGATGTGGTTATTGATGAGATGTCAAGATTAAATATAGACATTTTGGGTGTCAGTGAACTGAAATGGACTGGAATGGGCCACTTCACATCAGATGACCACCAGATCTACTACTGTGGACAAGAGGACCAAAAAAGAAATGGAGTAGCCTTCCTAATTAATAATAAAATGGCTAAAGCAGTGCTTGGATACAATCCAAAAAACAATAGAATGATCTCAATTTGAATTCAGGGTAAGCCATTTAACATCACAGTGATCCAAATATACGCCCCAACCACAGATGCTGAAGAAGCAGAAGTAGATCAGTTCTATGAGGATCTGCAGCACCTACTGGATAATACACCAAAAAGAGATGTTATTTTCATTACAGGAGACTGGAATGCTAAGGTGGGTAGTCAAACGACACCTGGAATTACAGGCAAGCATGGTCTGGGAGAACAAAATGAAGCAGGACATAGGCTGATAGAATTTTGCCAAGACATTTCACTGTGCATAACAAACACTCTGTTCCAGCAACCTAAAAGATGACTTTATACATGGACTTCACCAGATAGTTGACACCAAAATCAGATTGACTAAATCCTTTGCAGCCAAAGGTGGTGGACATCTATACAGTTGGTAAAAACAAGACCTGGAGCTGACTGCAGTTCAGATCACGAACTTCTTATTGCACAATTTAGAATCAGACTAAAGAGAATAGGGAAGACCAACAGATCAGTTAGATATGAGCTCACTAATATTCCTAATTAATATGCAGTAGAGGTGAAGAATAGATTTAAGGGATTAGATTTAGTAGATAGGGTCCCGGAAGAACTATGGACAGAAGTTTGCAACATTTTTCAGGAGGTGGCAACAAAAAAAGTCCCAAAGAAAAAGAAAACCAAGAAGGCAAGATGGCTGTCGGCTGAGACATTGGAAGTAGCCCAAGAAAGAAGGAAAGCAAAAGGCAACAGTGATAGGGGGAGATATGCCCAATTAAAGGCAAAATTCCAGAGGTTAGCCAGAATAGATAAGGAACTATTTTTAAACAAGCAATGCGCGGAAGTGGAAGAAGATAATAGAATAGGAAGGACAAAAGACCTCTTCCAGAAAATTAGAAACATTGGAGGTAAATTCCAGGGAAAAATGGGTATGATCAAAAACAAAGATGGCAAGGACCTGACAGAAGCAGAAGAGATCAAGAAAAGGTGGCAAGAATATACAGAAGATCGGTATAGGAAGGATAATAATATTGGGAATAGATTTGATGGTGTGGTCAGTGAGTTAGAGCCAGACATCCTGAAGAGTGAGGTTGAATGGGCCTTAAGAAGCATTGCTAATAAGAAGGCAGCAGGAGATGATGGTATCCCAGCTGAAATGTTTAAAATCTTGCAAGATGATGCTGTCAAGGTGATGCATGCCATATGCCAGCAAATTTAGAAAACACAAGAATTGCCATCAGATTGGAAAAAATCAACTTATATCCCCATACCAAAAAAGGGAAGCACTAAAGAATGTTCAAACTATAGAACAGTGGCACTTATTTCACATGCCAGTAAGGTAATGCTCAAGACCTTGCAAGGTAGATTCCAGCAATTCATGGAGCGAGAATTGCCAGATGTACAAGCTGGGTTTAGAAAAGGCAGAGGAACTAGAGACCAAATTGCCAATATCCGCTGGATAATGGAGAAAGCCAGGGAGTTTCAGAAAAACATCTATTTCTGTTTTATTGACTATTCTAAAGCTTTTGACTGTGTGGATCCTAACAAATTGTGGCAAGTTCTTGGTGGTATGGGGATACCAAGTCATCTTGTCTGCCTCCTGAGGAATCTGTATAACGACCAAGTAGCAATGGTAAGAACAGAGCACGGAACAACGGACTGGTTTAAGATTGGGAAAGGAGTATGGCAGGGTTGTATACTCTCACCCTACCTATTTAACTTGTACGCAGAACACATCATGCAACGTGCTGGGCTTGATGAATCCAAGGCTGGAGTTAAAATCGCTGGAAGAAACATTAACAATCTCAGATATGCAGAGTATACCACTTTGATGGCTGAAAGCGAGGAGGAGCTGAGGAGCCTTATGACGAAGGTAAAAGAAGAAAGTGCAAAAGCTGGGTTGCAGTTAAACCTCAAAAAAACCAAGATTATGGCAACCAGCTTGATTGATAACTGGCAAATAGAGGGAGAAAAAGTGGAGGCAGTGACAGACTTTGTATTTCTTGGAGCAAAGATTACTGCAGACGCTGACTGCAGCCAGGAAATCAGAAGACGTCTACTTCTTTGGAGGAGAGCAATGACAAATCTTGATAAAATAGTTAAGAGCAGAGACATCACACTGACAACAAAGGTTAAACAATGGTATTCCCTGTAGTAACCTATGGCTGCGAGAGCTGGACCAACAGGACCAACAGGAAGGCTGAGCGAAGGAAGATAGATGCTTTTGAACTGTGGTGTTGGAGGAAAATTCTGAGAGTGCCTTGGACTGCAAGAAGAACAAGCCAGTCTATAGTCCAGGAAATAAAGCCAGACTGCTCACTTGAGGGAATGATATTAAAGGCAAAACTGAAGTACATTGGCCACATAATGAGAAGACAGGAGAAGATGCTGATGCTAGGGAAAGTGGAAGGCAAAAGGAAGAGGGGCTGAACAAGGGCAAGATGGATGGATGATATTCTGGAGGTGACGGACTCGACCGTGGGGGAGCTGGGGATGGCGACGGCCGACAGGAAGCTCTGGCGTGGGCTGGTCCATGAAGTCACGAAGAATCGGAAGCGAATGAACGAATAAACAACAACAAAATAATTACTTTCAGGATTATTTGTGTCCTGCCCCAGAACCTACTTCTGAGGTACTGACAGCATCAAACTCTTCAAAACATTGCATGAATTTGGACTTCTGGAAGAAGAAATGGTGGAGTGAATATGGCTACACGAAGAGCAGAGCCAATGACCGCGGCAAAGAATAAAGAGCTGGTGAGTAGACCAGCTCTTCGAACCTCTATGGACAAAGAGAATGGGAGATCGCCCACAACTGCTCCAGACAGTTGCTTCTCATTGGGAGACCGCAAGACAGAAGTCTGCAGTGGATTTTGAGCACTGGGAGATGAGGGAATAGCCATCTTGCTCAAACTGGAGTTGGTGCCTTTAAAAGGACACTAAGTTCACAGACTTCCTTTTTAAATCACATTCGGAAATTGCTTATTAACTACTTTTCAGCTACTAGAAACCTTTGGATTGACAAGTCTGAAAACACTGGGTAAGTCTGCCTTCAGTCCTTAATGAAAGAAAATTTTAACTACAGCCTTGATAACTTAAAAAAATTGAAATAAACAGCAAAAAGCTAATTAAGACTTGGATTTTAGAAAGTTATAAATAGATTAAGGGTCCATATAAATTTGAAATAAGATTTTGGAATTAATTATTAATTATAAAGAATCCTTCCCATGGGAAATTCGACTTGTTTTGAATTTTTTCTAAGACATAAAGGAAATAAACAATTTTGAAAATTGGACACTAGAGGGAACTAAAGATTTTAATTAAAGGAGAAAAATACTTACCCCTGATGAACAGCTACAGAATGACGCAAAATATTATAACATTGGAAATACTGAAGGATACCTTTGAAAAATGGAATCAGAAGTTAATATCAACAATGTCAATAGTGATGTTGGCTTCTATGGATAGACTGTGTCCAAAAGATGTTTGGGAAGAAATGGCAGAAGAGGAACAAATTTTAACTGACAAGACAGTGACTGAGTTGGCACTGAAAGTGGATCTAGAAATGACAGGCTACAAGAATGACATGGAACAATATGTTTAATTGGACATACAAAAGTAATTGGCTGATGCTTTAAAAATCAAAAGATAATTACAAATAATAAACCAAGAGTGTGACCTGGATAATTCTTTTATATTGGATTTACAAAAGAGGTTTGTTAAAGCTTGGATGAATCTTGTGAGAAGGGGTAAAAAGGAAATGGAAATAAATCAAGTTCTACAACATTACTTGAATGGACTAAAGATTAAGATTGTTAGAAGTAAAAGGAAGGAATATAAAGTTCGTTTATTTGATCAAGATTAAAATAGAGATGTTGTTATTTCTGGCAACCCTTAATGGACTTTTGCTGACAAAAAGCAAGATAGGAGCCAGCAGTATAGCAAGATGATAGAAATCTATCTAAAGGGGGATCCATAATGTTTGTATTTGGATGCCTAAATGAAAACATGCATTCATTGTTCTTTGTCTCAAAACAGAACTAAGGAGAACATGTACTTAATAATCAGCTTCTGAATAAATTTGTCATAGGATGAATGTGTCTGCAGGGGAAAGAAGGCCTGCCTTCCCACATCATACTAAACTATAGTGTAAGTTATATTGATTCTTTAATCTTTATTTTTAAAATCCACTCAATAAAGAGTTTATAAAAACCACTTTCTCAGAGTAATTCAGGACTTAAATCATTTAAAATACAAAGCAACTATGCTTTTTGGCTTAGTAAGATGTGCAAATGGGATCAATGAATAAACCAGTGTTTTAGGACAGTAAACCATAATTTGAAATAGTGGGTTGTTGATATCCTTGTTGCAACTGTTAATATGGCATGTTTGTGTTCCTGTTTGTGTTCATGCCCAGCACAAGATTTGAACCAATCCATATTAGTTCAGAACAGGACTATTTTAAAAGAAGCAGCAACAAAGTAAAAATTGACCAAACCAATCATGATTACTTTGCTTATCTACTAGACTTTCTATTGGTTATTTCCAGCTTATTCACTAAACCATGGATAAAATGAATCATAGCTTAGTATAACATATAAACACAACTTGAGTGGAAGGTTAGAACATGCATCTGCTTTTGAAATACATTGTGGGCAAGTTTATGGAATAGCAAATCATAATTTTACAAGCAATGTGAACTGTCCACTAAGGAAAATATATAGTAGGGAAGATACTGTACATTTCACCCTGTTTTGCTTTCCACCCTTTTACATTGCTGACAGGACCCTAGTTTTTTGTGCCCATAAGCTACAGCCAGCAATATTGCTTTTCAGTTACAGAAATGACTCGGATAGGGTAGCAGATATCATGATTATAGCCAAAGGAAGCCAGCAGCCATATAATTAAACTGCCACTTTGAAAATATGATCTCCCTCTACTTTCCTCTTCCATTTGAGGGCTTAATTCAAATGCTAAAAGTTCATTTAAAATTATGCCGTGCGCATCAGATTTCTTTTGCTCTGAAAACTACTTCAGCTACATAAAATACGGCAAAAAAGAACTAGCACCAGAATAAGACAATGTAGGATCCTAAATGCCATGCAATATAATATACCTTTGTTTTTATAATTTTTCAGTGTCTGCTTTGCTTCTATGATGTTTAGCGTATGTTTTTGTAAAGGAATGTTCTTTGGGTGATACACATAAATTGCACCCACCCTTTTCTCTTTGTCCCAGCTGGAGTAAAATGCATTGGAAAAGATTGTCCTGTGCATACATTGTACTTTCAGAAGTATGAGCATGAGCTTTACATACAAATAATCTGTTCTTGGATATAAAATATATATACACACATCTGCAGAGAACAATGGAAGGTATATTTCTTGTTCTTTTCCTTCCATAGATTTCATGGGCCTTTTGAAATCCAGGTATGTCTGTTTGGGGAAGGATTAAAAAAGTGAAGATGAATTACATATATGATGCATGTAAAAAAGGGTGGGCTTTCATCATGTATTTGGAGCCACCATCTTGACTTTTTCAACACTCTCCTCCCCCAATTGCTTTCTTTATGTATTGACAGGTTAAAATATACACCTTTCTGTTATTCTTAAATCACAAAGCATATGCTATTTCAGACAGAGGATCTGGCATTCCATTCCACTTTTCAGCATAAATAGTTGAATTTCTATGCCTGAAATTATTGATTCACTCCCAAATCATACAAAAATTCCTTGTGCAGCCTTATGCAGACTATTAGACCTTAGGCTGCATATTTTCTCCAATCAATAATATGAAATGTGAAAGGTATATAGATAGGAAGGGACAAGAAACTCATCAGGAAATCAATCAGGCTAAAGGAACATAAAGGAGTGGGCAGGAAATCCATACCTTACTATTGCTTTTTTGAAACATTAACAACCTGTGCTATTTAAGACATTTACTGGATTGCTACCATGCTGTGGTGGTGAAGCTGCTAAACTAGGAGTGGAGAGACCCGGGTTCTAGTCCTCCTTTGGGCACAGAAGCCAGCAGGGCAGTTGTGGGCCAGTCACTGTTTCTCAGCTGTTATTATTGCCAGGCTCTGTGTCAAGCTGGCTGATACACAGCCTCCCTCACCACATCATGCTGTAAGAACTAGGTAAATGGAGGAGAAGGAGAAGGAGAAGGAGAAGGAGAAGGAGAAGGAGAAGGAGAAGGAGAAGGAGAAGGAGAAGGAGAAGGAGAAGGAGAAGGAGAAGACAGTTGTTCAAAGGAGTAAATTAATAGCATTTGGCAGCCCTTTGGAAATAATTCAGAAAAGGTACTTCAGAGTGGATGGAACACAACAGTATGCAGTGCAACTGTTTAAAACCGCCATGCCTCTCCCAAGGATTCCCACGGCTGCCATGTGGTTGTGAAAAGGAAACAGCTACTTTAAAGAGGTACAATCATTTCTGCCTTCTGTCCATTCCATCTTTTCAGAATTATTTCTGAAGCACTCCACAACCCTGATAAATAAATGCATAAATGAACTCAATTGCTGTGGAAGTAATTTAGAACATGCAAGCTGAAAATCTAGTTTTAAAAATAAATTCATGAAAAGTGAAGGCTGTGTCTTCCATTCCTTTGAAAATTTTAGACTCAACACAGACTCTTTTTTTTAATGGGCTCTCTTGGCACATAGCACAATTGTCACGACAGAATTCTAAATCAGTGAGGCTGTGGCCTTAAACCCCAAAGCAAAATAGGGCTGAATATTGTAGTAGGCAATTATAACTTTACTTCTCATCACAGAAGTACCCTTTTTTGTACTTTATTTTGTATGTTATTAGTAATTAAATGTATTATCAACAAAAAGTTCCTTTTAAAAAAACGAGTTCATTTTCAAATATTTAGGATGCATTTGTCTGAGTTGAATTAAGATCGGCAAATGGAAATAGGTTTCATTCTTTTTAGCTGTGCTGTGCAAAGCTTAGTTCAGAGCTTTCCAAACTTTTCATGTTGGTGACACACTTTTTAGACATGCATCATTTCGCGACACACTCTTACAGCAGGGCACAAGGCAGGCACTAGGACCTGCGCGGAATCCTGGCAGGGCTCAGAGGCGGCAGCAGCCGTGACACACCCAGACACTGCAGCCGACACACTAACGTGTCCCGACACAGAGTTTGGAAAGCTCTGGCTTAGTTCCACAAACTTCTGTGACATCTGACTCTGATCTTGTTGAATTCAATAGAGAAAAATAAAACAATCTGATTTCAGGGAGAGGTCCTTTGGGGCTGTTTAGAACAATGAATAAAAGGACCATCCATTCAATCTTCTGGCTGCAACTATTAGTCTCTGATTATTGCTATATTTATGCATAAAAGTCAAAATTATTTAAGAACTAACACATTGTGTTGTTGTGAATAAGATTTTGCAAAATCTTACTAATATCTGTTTGCATTTGGACCCAAGTCAATTGAATTGCAGGTTCTCTCTAGTTCCTTAAAAATATCTATGTTTTGATCCAGTGATGAATTCTATATAGAAATCTATTTCTGTACTTGACCTCCATGGAAATTCCTTTCGCCTGGTGAGAACTGTTTGTCAATAGAGGATTCTTTGGCACATATACACATCCAGATTGGAAGCATTGCTTTCAGTCCCAATTACACCTCCTACACTTGAATGAAGATGTAGGCATCAACTTGTCTTGTCATCCAGGAAAAATGTTTATCCCCACCTGATGATCTTGAGCTAGCAGTTATCTGTACCATTTGTGCAAGAGTATATAGTAACAGAATGCATGACTGTATCTTGATGCAATCATCTAAAACCTTTGATTTCATATGAGATTTCACATGAGATTATAAGGTCATTACCCTTCCCACTCATGCTTCAAAAGCCAAGATATTAGGGTAAAAAAGAACTTAACATGTCATACCACAGAATTTATAAAGGCTTTGCTCAACCTTCACCCACAGTTGCATTGTCTTTCAGCCATGATTGGGCTGAGGGCAGATGTGGTCAGGCAGGCATTTTTAAAGCGCAGCTTCTTCATTCCCTTGAAAGAAATCCCCCAGATAAAATTATGCCTAACACATGTTCACATATTATAGTAGATATGCAGGCAGAAATTTGACAGCACCTACGAGCATTAATTTGTATGCTTTTTTATAACAGTAGGTTTTTAAGAGAGCCAGTTTGGTGCAGTGGTTAAGGCATCAGGCTAGAAACCAGCAGACTGTGAGTTCTAGTCCTGCCTTAGGCACAAAGCCAGCTGGGGGACCTTGGACCAGTCACTTTGTGAGTGGAAGCCATAAATGAAATGTAAATAAAACTGTATACATTATGTTATTAATAGACAACAAATGTTACATATCTCTAAATTTTGCCTTTCATTGCTTTTACCTATTGTTAGATGCATTAAACAGGGAATAAGAAAGTTAAATTCTATATCAATAAGTACTAAAGAACCTGAAACAGCAGAATGTCAAAAATGAGTGAAATGTATATGCATTATTAGTGAATAGATTGCTTCTGGAAATATGAAAATAATTTGGATAGTGAGACAATGACAAAGAAAATAAAATTAAATAGAACAGTTATCAAAACCTACCTGAACAGGTTTTCATAGATATATAAACCATAATGTCTGTAGCTTGAATCATGTCAACTGGATTTCTATTTTCTCAGTGGAAACGTTTCGCTAGAAATCCAGTTGACATGATTCAAGCTACAGACAATTCCACCTGGATGACTGAGAACCTTCATAGACATAAACCATAATGCTTTTACAAAATTTATCAGTGCCAGAGTGAAAAGGGCTCATTGTGACAATATTATGGGCCTTTGCTAGGGTTGCATAAGGGTGTATGTGCATGTGCAGGTGTGTGTGTGTGTGTGTGATGTTGAGAATATCTCAGGCATAAAAGATGATTACACTCAGAGTAAATAGCACTGGGTGATTAGCTTCTATCCTGATAGCAAATACTGTATGTCACCACATCCCTTAATTAGCAGTTGTTCATATTTATGATATAATAAATACTCCCAACAGTGGGAAACAAAGATCTAACCATTGTTGGCTGTGGTTTCATTCATCCTTCTTTCTGGAAATCTTTTCCTTGGAAAGCAGAAAAGCATAGGTCCACATTCCATAAATATTCTACTGAATTATTTGCTAACACATTCCTTAGAAATGAATAAACACACACACACACACTTTCTCTGTCTAACATCATAATCTCATTGTCCACAGTCTCTTTGCCTTAATGAATGACCCTGTATAGAAGCAGTAATCATATTGAAGTATATTTTAATGATGACACCAGAGATGTGAGTGGTCTGCTAACAAATAATGATCCACTAAAAAATATTAAAGCTGTCACTGAAATGCTACCTGTGGTATACTCTTATGGCAGTGCATCAGTTTGTGCACTGATAACATTATTATATGGAATGTTGCTGAATGAATCCTTATATCAAAGGAGTATTTTTTTAAAAGCACTAGGTAAAAATGAGATGACTTAGAACCTTAAGATGAACCCATTTCATTAATTCAGAAAGGGAAGAGGTGAAATCTTGATTGATGCTCACTCAGGCATGTCATTTTGTAAAGAGAAAGAAGTAATGTCCAAACCTGAGAAACAGCCCTTTCTCTTTGTTTTAACTGGATGGTTTTATTGCATGAGCCATAAGCTTCTCATACAAGAAGTGGTGGAAGCTCCCACTCTGTTCCCCAGTTGCCAGAAAAGCTTTTTTCTCATCATTACTTCTAAATTGCTCCCCTGATTCTTTTACGTGGAGAGTGGGGCAGTTATTACTTCTCTGCCAATATTATATGCAATGGGAAATATCAATGAAAAAGTAATAATCATAACCATAGCGGGCCAAGACCACAATAACAATGATAAGCAATAATAATAAAAACAAAATTGCATTTTTCTTCTCTAGGACTAGCCCTGCTCTGAATCATTTTAATACACAAAAGATGATGGTATTCATGCATTCATCCCACTGCAATAATTACAGCTTAAATTAGTGCCTAGTCTAGAGATTTACTCTTAAGATAAGAGTGATAAAATTTAATTTATTCTGCACCTTTTCAAGGTAGAGTTTAATATTCAAGTCTGCTCCTGAGCTTCACTGAAACAGCTTGAAAAGGCATTGCTTTGATTTTACAAGACCACCTAGTAGATCTTTCGGTCTGAGTTGCTTTCACCTTACAGTATGTTCTATAAAACTAGAAGGAGACTAGACAACTGAAAACCATTTTCTATCACTATCAAACCCTTTTTGAAAAGTCTCTATCACTCTATCAGGATGCTGGCTGGGGAATTCTGGGAGTTGAAGTCCACACATCTTAAAGTTGTCAAGGTTGAGAAACACTAGGCTGGTGCTTTTTTCAATAGGACACATGTACAATTTTAACAACTTATCAATGTTCTCTTTTTTCTAGCTGTAGGTTTTTGAGAAATGTAGTCCCCAGATAATTAAACAGCAATAAGTTGGAGAAGGCTTGTAGCTTTTTTCAAGGTGCAGCTTTTCTGTTTTCTACTCTTTACATTAGATCTTCTGCTTTCCAAGGGACCTATAGGTCATATTTCCAGAACATTGTTTTACATTTATTCTTTTAAAACCTATTCTTATTCTTCTTATTATTAAGGCAGAGACTGCTTTAGACAGTTTGCCTTGGTTTAAAATATCATTATTTTCTTGCCTAACCATTGCTTAATATGAAGCATGAGTTTTATTTATTAAAACTCCAGATTCAGGGTCTGACAGTGCAGACTGAACTACCTATATTTGAAAGTTTCTAATTCAAGATAAAACGACTTTCTCTATTACTAATTCCTCCATCAGTGTTAGTTTTAATGTTTTTCAACAACACACTTTTATTATGTGTGTTATTTAGATCTACTTGTTATTTAGATCCATTATAATCAACGATATATTATAAATATATGAAACTCTGGAGTGGTATGAACTTAGCAGGACTGCTTGCAGTATACAAATCATGTGCCATGGCACAGGACAAAACCAAATAAGCAGGTAAGATATTAAATATACTGTATATGGCAGTCAAACTCTTGGAGAAAAGGGTAGGGTATAAATGTAATAATTATCTGGAAGGGAAGCAAGATTGCTCTGCATCCCATCATTTAAAAACAATCAAGATAATCATTTTTTGGTAGCCTTTGTATGGTAAATACAAGTATAGCTAGCTTTGAAGATATACAGTGATGAGAAAACTGATAGTGACCATATTACTATGTGGTGTGAAATGTGTTTGAAATGCTGAAACAACAGCATCTAGGAAAACAACGCTCCACCAATGACATTTTGACATTCCTCAAAATATGCAATAAGCCTACAACATGTATAACCCACCAAAAGGTCATCACTAATTACTAGCATCACTAATTACTAGAGCTTCACAGTGCTTTGGATACATTTTGGGAAAAGCTTTAAGTGTGGCAAGCAGATGCTACCTTCATGCTCCCATTCATTCCAAAGCTCCTTCTTTGGAGATCAGATCCAAAGTGCTGCACTGTCCTGCTGATTACTAGACCAAATACCAACTGAGCTCAAAGTAAAGTTTGTTGTTCATCCCGTATTCCCTTGCATTATTCATTTTATATAATACTATAATATAGAATATTATAGAATAATAAAGGAAACGGAAGGGGTCATTTTAATAGCTCAAGAGCTCAAGAGGTTTTCAGAAAGGGCTTCTTTTGTGTTTATTTTCAGACAGATGCAAATGAATCAATCATCAAACTAATGTATGTCAAAATTTGAAATCAGGAGAACATTGAGATAATCTAAGAATATCAAGACATATTTTACCACTTGATTTCATAGAGACTATGATCAGAATTCTAAAACAGAGAACATGTCATTTTTCCTAGAAGGGAAAAGTTATAATAGGATCTAAAAAAAATCAAGAGAAGATATAATAAAACAGAATAGAAATAGTATTATAAGGAGTTCCAAACTTAATTAATGGTGCAGCATATTGTCCAGATGGTAGCACAAAAGTGGGAGACTTATTTTTGAGTCCTTGTCTGAAAGAAGTAACATTAAGTAGAAATCACACTCCCTATCCGGAAATTTCTTCAAGATCGGATAAATGAAGGTCTGTCTAGAGTCTTTACATAGGGAGCAGCATAGTAGCATGTGGCTTAGAGTCTCTATTGAGCCATCACCTGTCCTGTTCCGACTAAGACTGACACAGGAAGCGTTATTTACAAAACTTTATTTACAAGTTACAGAAAGCAGCCCAATTGATGTCACTGTCCTGCCCACACGTGGCCAGTTTCTGTGGAAAGTTCTCTGCTGGTGGCAAGTAAGGCAAAGGCGCGGAGCTGAGCTGAGCTCGAGCTTGGCTACTGGCACAACCTCTGGACCAGGTGGAATGGCGCTGTGGTTCAGGTTACAGAAGACAGCCCAGTCAATGACGTTTTCTGGTCCACACATGGCCGGTTGTGGCAAAAAGACCTCTGCGGAGGACACATGCAGGGAGCAAACGGAGCAGGACCCAGTTCCGGGCACTTGCGCATCTGCCAGCCAAGGGTCGACATCCACCATGGCCACAGCCGTGGATGGCAGCTCGAGTTCAGGCTGGCGGGCGGTTGCCGGCCGAGGCGGCAACGAGGAGGGCAAGCGGCAATGGGAATCATCGGAAAAGCAGGCAGACTCATGGTGGAGAAGCAGGACTGGAATTCTGGAACCGTATCGGCAATCTGAAGACAAGGCTTAGGATTGGGACTCAAGGCTGCGGTAAGTCCGGGCTTGGGTTCAGTTTCCTCGGCGGCGGCAGGGTAAGGCGCAGAATCAGGTCCTCGGCAAGCTGCGGTGCTAGGCCTGGGTACGGGATCGCATGTGACGGCGGAGTTGCTTTTCCAGGGCAGCGTAGGTCTTGAGTGCGAGCGGTTGTCTCTGGCAACTCGTGCTTGCTGTGCTGGCTCTTTTAATCCTCGAATTTTGCACTGTTTACGGAGGGGAACCAATCGGGCCTCACGCTGCTCGGCCCGCCTTTCCGCCCTCCTTTGGCACATGCATGATAGGTTTCTTCTTCCAGGCTGCCTCCAATTAGCAGCTCAGGCTCAGATTCCCCTTTCATGCCATCCCAGCTTCTTACGGTGGTCGGCTCGTCCTCCTCTGGCTCTGAGTCTGGCATGGCGACGGGGGCAGGTTCATTCCTGGAAGGCTTGTTCCTGACATCACCACATGGACATAACTGAAGGTACATGAGAGTACCCTTAAAATGTCCAAAAAGGACCGCTGAGGGCAGTACCTCCAGCCTGGCTAAAGTGAAGGCCTTACGAAATTTCAGAATCATAATGGATGATAAATAGGAGGCTAGAGTGAATGTTTTTGGAAGAATATGGTAAATATTGGGGTGTGACACCTTGCTTAAATCAGTTTGGAGATCTATATCCCAAATTTGTTGTTTGTGGGCTTAAAACAAAGCTTGAATTGAAATCTCAGTTTTTTCTATTTGGAATCTTTCCAGAACAAATAAATAAAAAATTCCACAATCTGTTAAGAAACTGTATATGCTGATGGCAGCAAGGACAAGGTTGGCCCAACTTGTGGAAAAGCAATACTTTGCCGACAATATCAGAGTGGGAAACTGAATTTGGAGAATATGCAGCAATGGCAAAATGAACTATTTACATCCAGAATAGAAGTTTGATATAGACAAGAATGGCTTCCCTATACTGTATATTACACGTCACACAACAAGGAAAACTCAGATAATTAGAGTATGGTTTTTAAGGGGAAAATATTTGATGTAAAGATAGTAACCGGAAGCAATTTTAATGTTCAATTTTAATTTGATGTAATCACCAGTCAAGTACAGTGGGAGGGAATCTAGAACTTAACATTGTGTTTACTGATTGTTTTTTATTTTTTTTTAATTTAGCCTTTCTTTTTTTATAAGATCATGTGCATTTATTTTAGATAATGACAAATAGTGGTGATATCAGTGGCTTGAATCATGTCAACTGGATTTCTATTTTCTTAGTGGAAACGTTTCACTCCTTATCCAAGGAGCTTCTTCAGTCTGAGTAAAGTTAGTAAGGGAATCCTTAAATATGTTTCTAGGCTGGCTGTGTGACCTTGCACCTGGGGCTAGGTCATGGTTATTTTTGAGATGTTTGTTTCTAAGTCCCTTTATCATCTAAAGGAGGATCGTTAAGATTACCCTGCTGCTGTTGAGCTTGTGAAATGGTCTTAATCTTCCTAGGCACAGAAGACAAAGCAGGAAGGAAGATAGGGGAAAGGTTATGCCTGAGGCCCCCACCTCTATTCAAGGAAGGATTTTCCAAGTTGGCATGAATGGATTCCTTGACCCCTCTCTCAAACCACCTATCTTCTCTGTCTAAAATGTGAACATTAATGTCTTCAAATGAGTGTCCTTTTTCCTTTAGATGAAGATAAACTGCTGACTCTGGTCCTGTGGTGTTACTTCTCCTGTGTTGGGCCATCCTCCTGGAGGATGGCCCAACACAGGAGAAGTAACACCACAGGACCAGAGTCAGCAGTTTATCTTCATCTAAAGGAAAAAGGACACTCATTTGAAGACATTAATGTTCACATTTTAGACAGAGAAGATAGGTGGTTTGAGAGAGGGGTCAAGGAATCCATTCATGCCAACTTGGAAAATCCTTCCTTGAATAGAGGTGGGGGCCTCAGGCATAACCTTTCCCCTATCTTCCTTCCTGCTTTGTCTTCTGTGCCTAGGAAGATTAAGACCATTTCACAAGCTCAACAGCAGCAGGGTAATCTTAACGATCCTCCTTTAGATGATAAAGGGACTTAGAAACAAACATCTCAAAAATAACCATGACCTAGCCCCAGGTGCAAGGTCACACAGCCAGCCTAGAAACATATTTAAGGATTCCCTTACTAACTTTACTCAGACTGAAGAAGCTCCTTGGATAAGGAGTGAAACGTTTCCACTAAGAAAATAGAAATCCAGTTGACATGATTCAAGCCACAGACTGTTCCACCTGGATGACTGAGAACCTTCATAGACATAGTGGTGATATCACTATTAACATTAACATTTAGACTTTTGCAGTGATTTACAATTATATCTCAAGATGATATAATAAGTTCAGTTTTATATATTCAATTAATTATTTAATCAATGAAATAATGCATTTTACATGTTTTAAAAGTGTGTGCGTGTATGTGTATGACAGAGAGTATGAGTATAGAAAAGAGAGAACAATGATTTTCAGATAAAAACTATGATTTTATACTTCCAGTGGCCACTGCTGGAACACCTTATTAAAATTAATAATCATATACTTTAGACCAAATGAGTCTTGCCTAGTTAGGAAATTGTTTGTTCCCATGACTTCCTAAGGAGAATATTCCAGGCTTCACTTCAGTAATGACAAGCCGTCTATTTTGATCTCAGCCCTAAATTCACCAATGGACTGCTGATACCCCTATGATCTTCCACCTCTTTTATCTCAGTTGCTTTGTATGAATAAAAATGTTTATGAATACATATGAAGGCTTATTCAGCTGAACATATACTGTACCTTCGTCTCTAAAAGTACCTGATTTATACTAAGTGTATCATACTGTCATTTGTATTACAGAATTGCTTCGCCTTTCTTGATTAATACTGGGTAAATGCCTTTATTCATCCAATTGCACTTTTGGTTCCCACTATTGATGAATCTAAAAAAATATCCCACGGACAAGCAGATGGTAAAACCTGAGATTAAATTAGAAATAAAAATCAGTAGAATTAAAAACCATTCCTCATTGTCAAAGGAAAATTGTAAGGTCGTCTCACCAGAGGGCTGGTCTATGCATTCCTTTGGGCATTATTTCTTTCACGCAAACACATTTTAGGTCACCACAGCATAATTCTTTAATTTAGCAAGAGAGTCTACCATCTGTGAGCCCTTTGGACTTCATTATTTTCTGTTGGTTGGGTACATGTTATACTGCCACGGTTTAAATGCAAGAACAATGAATAGACAGTTCTGTATTAATTATTGTGTTTGATCACCATTTTATATTATATATACACACACACACACACACACACACACAAACACTGTAGCAGCTGGATAGCGAATTTGTTAGAGCGCAGCCTTTGGAGCGGGAGACCGGGGTTCAAATCCTGGCTGTACCTACTTTACCAGTAGGGGTCCTTGGGCAAAGACCCCCTAACGCTTCACCTGCCTACCTCAAAATATGAGAGTGACACAAACTAAGAGAGTCATGCCGGCTCGGACGTCACCCGGATTAACAAAGTTTGCATCGGATGTTGGGGAACCAGGGCAATCTGAGGATAAGTGGGCTACTGGAACAAACCATACATGGACAAGACAACAGAACCTGGAATTGATGGAATGCTACTACAACAGTAGACCTAATGAGAGGGGATATATGAAACGTATGAGGGAACTACGGATGGATAGAAGACCTGCATCCACAGGTCTGATAACTGAGAAACAGCTAGTTACCAAATGCTTCAACATAGTGAAGAGGAAGCTGCTCTCACAACTTGAGACAGACCAACTACACATTATATCCCAGATTCAAGAAGACCCAGAAGAACAACTGGGTGCAGCCAACACCTGAAGCTGGAACGTCACTGCCACCCCCTCCATTACACAGCACAGCAGTTAATATGAGGCAAAAGATCATGGATAAACTAACTACAGTCAACTCTCGAGACCAATTACCAAGGCTCAGTGGAGAAGTACCATCAGATAGTATGCTAGAAGATGCCAACAGAGCCCTCACGACAATCCCTACTACCACTATAACTCAAACCAATGAACTGGTATACGTTACAGCCACTGTACTCCTGGAGATGCTTGGCTACATGATCAAGAAGAACAGCACTACATACCCCCCTGGAAAATGAGGTTGGAGGCTAAGATCAAGGCAACTCGGAGAGACGTTAGACAGCTGGTAGAACTACCGAAGGGTGTGGAGATTAAGGATAAAACTTGGCTACTGAAAAAATACAAGGGCCTGACTCCATCTGGAGCCCCAGAGACTGCTAAACAAAGGCTCACAGCACTGGCTACCAGGCTAAGGAGATACACTAGAGAAGCAGAGGCCAAGAAGATAAATGCCCTGTTCACCAAAGAACCATCCAAGGTGTATTCCCAGCTGCAGTGCAACAACACAGTAACAGCAGAGCCACCAACAGCAGGAATGGAACAGTACTGGAAGAACATATGGGAGAAAGAGAAGATACATAACACCAGTGCAAAGTGGCTGCAGGACCTGAAAGCAGACCGCAGAAATCTCCCAGAGCAGGAACCAGTCACCATCACAGTAGCAGATATCCAACAGCATGTCAAGAACACGAAGAGCTGGACAGCACCTGGCCCAGACATGATCCACACCTACCGGCTAAAGAAACTAACAGCAGTGCATGAACACCTAGCAGCACAGATGAACCAGCTGCTAGCAGCAGGCTCCCACCCAGACTGGCTAACGCAAGGTAGGACAGTGCTGATCATGAAAGACCCCAACAAGGGAACAGCACCGTCCAACTACCGGCCAATAACCTGCCTCCCCACAACATGGAAAGTCCTATCAGGCATCATAGCCACCAAGCTGCAGGAAAGCCTATGACTCAATGCCACACACATGGATCTATGAATACCTGGCACTATACAAAGTCAACACGACACTAAGGACCTTCCTCAAGAACTCAAAGGGACTGTGGAAGACAACACTGGAAGTCAACTCAAGACAGCTCGCATGGAAGAAAGATCAAGCATAGGAAGTGCCATGGCAAGACAAGACCCTGCATGGGATGTACCATCAACAGATAGCTGAGATGGCTGACCTTGGGAAATCCTACCAGTGGCTGTAAAAGGGCTGGACTAAAAAACAGCACTGAGGCACTGATCCTAGCAGCAAAACAACAGGCACTATGCACCTGATCCATAGAAGCAGGGGTCTACCACACCAGACAGGTCTCAAGGTGCAGACTGTGCAGAGAGGCTTCAGGGACAGTCCAACACATAGTGGCAGGGTGCAAGATGCAGGCAGGAACAGCATACACTGAACGGCACAACCAAGTAGCTGGCATTGTGTGCAGGAACATCTGCACAGCGTATGGGCTAGACCCTCCCAAGTCCAGATGGGAGATTCCACAGAAGGTTGTGGAAAATGACAGGGCTAAGAACCTGTGAGACTTCCAGATCCAGACAGACAGGCAGGTACTGGCCAATCAACCAGACATTGTGGTAGTAGACAAGGACCAGAAGACAGCAGTGGTGATAGATGTAGTGGTGCCAAGTGACAGCAACATCAGGAAGAAGGAGTATGAGAAGCTGGAGAAGTACCAGGGCCTGAAGGAAGAACTGGAGAGGATGTGGAAAGTGAAGGCCAAAGTGGTCCCAGTGGTGGTAGGAGCACTCGGGGCTGTGACTCCTAAGCCTGGAGAGTGGCTCCAACAGATCCCAGGAGCAACATCAGAGCTCTCTGTCCAGAAGAGTGCAATGCTAGGAACAGCTAAGATACTGCACAGAACCCTCAAATTCCCAGGCCTCTGGTAGAGGACCCAAGGTTGAGGAAGACACATACCACCCATAAGGGTGAGAAGGGATTTTTTAAAATAAAATATTGCATAGCTTTTTTAATGTTGGGGGGTTGTTTGTTTGTTTATGGTTTGCTTTTGAAGTATGCCACCCACAGTCACACTGTTTGAGTTGGGTAGCCCTATAAATCCATTAAACAAACAAATATATTTTATTTTCCACTTACTTTATCAAGTGTACTTTAATGCATGCATATAACAGCAATAACTAGCTGTCAGTGGTTATATATTATACCATATATATTTGTATCCATATTTTTGATACTTAGTACAGTTGGTAACTTTCTATTTAGGTTTCAGGCTTATCTTTGTGAAAACAACTAGCAGCATAGGACCTGTCATCCTCTTTCCGTGGTAGAATGAAACAGCGTATAATTAATCGAAAGAAAAATAGGAGTCTTTAGATGACATACGTTAAAAGAGCCATATCAGGTAATTTGAATGAAGCTCTCCAGAGTTAAACATTCAAGCACCTAATCATAACATCCAATGCAATTTCAGTGAACTGATGCAGTCACCACTGACAGCCTCATCTTAAAAATGTCAAATTAACTAATCATACAATTTACTTAGGCAAGTAGGTAAAACTAGCTCTACCCTAGCTTTCTTCTGATGGAAATCTGTTAGTAATAGACAGTTTAAATTTGCCCTCAGAAGCTGAAGGCCCATTTACACATCACTTTAATTAGTGGTACAGCAGGAAATTGAATGAATTTACCCAGGCTGGCAATTTTGGTGAACAGAAGTTGAGTTAAAGGTCTTTGAAGTTTGGGTACTGTTCAGATTTGAACTCTGTCTTTTGTTGTATTTCTTTGTCTTTATCATGCTTTGCTTGGATAGATCCAGTAAAATATTATACATTTATTTATTTATTGGATTTTATCACCGCCCATCTCCTCCCAAAAGGGGGACTCTGGGCGGTTTATTAGAGCTAGGGACACTTCAAAAATAATTTGGAAGATGTTATTTGAACTTTACACGAGTACCAGAACAGCACTGCCATTCATTAAAGCCATAACATCGTTTTTCAGGTTCACAAAAAGGCAGCCTCTTTGAAAGCAACTTTAACATTCCCCTCTGGATTGCAGTGGGGTTTCAATGGGGCTGGAGTGGTGCTCAGTCCAGATATGGCCACCACAGGCTCCGATTGGTCGATCACCTGCTTTTTGCCCTTCTGTGCAGGAAAGACAAACTTCACTGGCTCTCCCATTTAAAGGTGGGTATCCCACTGCCTGGGGGGCGTGGTGGCTCAGCGGGTAAGACACCAGGCTTGTCGATCAGAAGATTGCAAGTTCGGAGGTTCGAATCCCTAGCCCTGCATGCGGAGTGAGCTCCTGCACTAGCTCCAGCTCTTGCGAACCTAGCAATTTGAAAGCATGCAAATGCAAGTAGATTAATAGGTACCACTTCGGTGGGATGGTAACAGTGTTCCGTGCGTGTCATGCTGGCCACATGACTGCGGAAGCGTCTTCGGACAGCGCTGGCTCTTCGGCTAACAAACGGAGATGAGCACTGGCCCCTAGAGTCGGACACGACTGCACAAATGTGTGTGGGGAACCTTTACCTTTTTTTTATCCCACTGCCTGCCTTTTCCTTTTAGGGCTTGTTGCCTCCTCCCTAGTCCCTATCCTTTTCCTTTCCCTTCCCAGATGTTTGTACACATGGATGCCATTACACCCTCTTTCCAACTTCTGTCCTTTACATTAATGCAATGTTTACCTTTCTTTTCCCCCTCCCTTTTATTGTACCATCATTGCTTCGTTGTGTACAAAGAGACAAGGTTACAAGCACATGCTATTTGTTATGGTTTCTGTTAATATTAGGAAAAGAATAACATTTAATTTTACTAAGAGAAAAATTGTACAAATGGTAGTTGTCTTCTATCAATGTTTTCACAACTGTAATTGGAGCAAATACCTACTGCAATAATGTTTACTATCGGGCCCCAAAGCTTGTACCATGATTTATCCAACCAGAAGCAATGTGTAAGATTATATGCCTTCACACAAATTTCCATGAATAATAGAAACTAGAAAAGTGAAGCCACTGGCTAGAAGGCAGAATTCTCTTGTGCCTAGTTGATTGGGACAGCATTTTCTAGAGCAGGAATTTGCCTTTCTAATATCTTTCTATCAGTTGAAAATCCATCTCCCAGTAAATTCACTTAGTAGTTTGCTCAGGAAAATTAATGTTATAATAACATCTGTACATTCCCTTCTTTGGTATCAAACAAATTATCTTAATATGGGCCATGTAAAAGGTAATGTTAAGCCTATTTTAATGCAATATTGAAAATACTTTAATCCATCTTGATGAAATAGTTTAATTCTGGGTAAATTAATGGCATTCAGCATGCCCATTCGCTAAGTCCTGCTGGAACCAGTGGCCTCTGAATCCTATCTCCTATTCTGAACAATTTCCATTTACACAAATGATTAATTACCTTAAGAACTCATTTTGCTACTCCTCCAACAGAACTGAATATATATTTATTCTATAAAAGGAAATGTAGTCAGAAGGTTATGTGCAGTATTTTCATCTGAATTAATTATTCTATTCCAGTATTTGTACTACCATCACCATTAACAATTGGCATATTTATCTGCCATACAGAAAATGAGATAAGAAAATAAATCTGACTCTAGATGCATCCAAAAAGAATTTGTTACTGTGAAATCTTCTCTATCTGGCAGTTCAAGGAATGTTCAAATTTAGCATCTTGTTTTGATAGGACCATTCCATGGACTGCTTTTTAACAAACCTGAAAAGTTTAATTCTGAATATTAATGAGAATGTGTGGTATAAGAGGTCTATTTTTAAACTGAATATACAGTTAGCCCATGTAGATTTTATCTAGGAAGCAAAAGGCCCTAACTGTCCTCCTTTTATTTGATCATGTTAAAGTGCTTTCCTGCAACATAACAGAAATATTTCAATATTCAGTTATTGTTTTTGGCAAATTCTGTTTGGACTTGAACAAGATATACTTGAAATCACATGAATCAGCCCTCGTCCATTTCAGTCATGGTTTATTGATGTTTTTTCCCCCTTACAAAAATGAAGAAAAACAAAATTCCAGGGAAGAAAGGATTTAATCACAGGTGGTAAATTTGGTCTTCCAGTTTTGTGGAACTTCATCTCTCATAATGCCCAAGCAGTCCATGAATGCTGGGAAGCATGAGAGTTAAAAAGGAAGAAGGAACAGAATTTTGTATGTCAGCTTTTTAGGAATAGGATTAGGAAGTAATGGCCTTTTAATAGTCAACATTTCCATTTTCTTTCCCCAATTTTGGAAATAATTTAGTAATATAAATGTGTTCGCAGCAAAGGCGTTTTTTATCATCTGTGACCTCATTTGTCTTATCTATAGGATGACCATATTTCTTTGAGACAAAAATGGGACAAGAGGAACCGACAGCTGGAAGTAGCTGGAGCGGCGCAAAAGAGCCAGAGCAGCTGATTGGAGGGAACCCGGAAGAGGAATCGCCTCCGCCTATCAGCGTGCGGCAAAGGAGGTGGGAGAGGCAGGCCGAGCAGCGTGATAGGCGGAGGCGATTCCTCTTCCGGGTTCCCTCCAATCAGCTGCTCTGGCTCTTTCGCACCGCTCCAGCTACTTCCGCCTGTTGGTTCCGTTGGCGGCAGCGGCCAGAACTGGCATGGAGTTCGGCCTAGAGGCAGTGGTGCGGCTCGGATCCGGAAGCAAGGGCAAGGTGAGACAGGGGGCAGAACTGGCTTCTGCAGCAGTGGCAGGTACTGGCGTGGGACTAGGACTGGAGGCAGCGGCACAGCTTGAATCGGTCCAGGACCTCCACGTGGCGGGAGAGTGGCGATCTTCAGGACGCACAGGCGGTGGATAGGATCGGTTGTCTCTGGCAACTCCTACCGGCTGCACTGGCCCTTTTATTCTTTGAATTTTGTGCCGTTTGCGTGTGCTGGCCAATCGGGCTTCGCGCTGCTCAGCCCACCCCTCTGCTCTCCTTTGCTTTGCCGTGTGCTGATAGGTGGGAGAGCTTCTTCTTCCAGTCTGCCTCCTATCAGCAGCTCCGGCTCGGGTCCTCGAGCACCCTGCCTGCCTCTTCCTGTGGTTGGCTCATCTTCCTCTCCTTCTGACTCTGATTCTGGCATGGCGACGGGGACAGGTACGCACCTGGCAGGCTCGTACCTGACATCCTGACAGGTTTTTTAAAAAACGGGACAAAATTGACTTTTATATTAAAATGACGGGATGGTCCGGAAATGTTAAAAAAACGGGACTGTCCCATTCAAAACGGGACGTATGGTCAGCCTACTTATTTACATTTCCTGAAATAAAAACAACTGTGGAACCTTTTCAGGACAAAGACTAACTTATCTTCTGCAACAAGAAGACTCAATGCTGACAGGTCTTGCAAAACCAAAATCTTTTGAAAAATCACCAATGATTGTAACATTTGTAAACAGGGATGGAACTAGGGTCTGTGTCACCCGGGGAAAACATGGATTCCATGCCCCCCCAGGGGTTATTTTGTCATTTTGGCACCCCCGGGTGTCATTTTGGTGCACCCCCCAGCGTGGCACCTGGGGCACATGCCCCGCTTGCCCCCACCCCCAGTTGTGGCCTTGTTTGTAAATTAGTTGTGGAAGGCAAATGGAGGATTTTAACTGTTTCTCATTAGCAAGGTTAACTGCATTGAGATTATTAGTTGAAGGATTTGTATGTGTATTCCATGTGTTATGAATTTATCTGTATCCTTGGGCCCCTGGCCTACTAACAGCAATGCATGGAGGCCTTGGGGGAGGAAAAGTTGTCCATCCATACATTAATGGAACACTGAAGCTCCATTTTTCTATGTTTCAGTCAGTGTGTTCTTGTTGGGTAAGCTGAAAAGTAAGTAAATGCTATGTAGAATTCACCTCTTCAGATATCTGGGCATCAGTACCAAAATTGTTGGCCATTCTTGGCAATGGCAAAACTGGATGAGGAATTCTAGGAGAAATCAACAGATATGAAGGGTGTCCATTCTGAAAAATGCTGCTCAAGTTACATGTGACGGCAATTGTTGTGGGGGAGTGGAGGAGGAAAACACAATAACAACTATTGGGGCTTCACTGTACATGTTAAAAAGAAATAATGTATGAATTGGGTCTCATGCACTCTCTTTTTGTGTCCAAAAGTTGCAGGAAAAAAGTTATAGGAAAGTGCTAATCCCCTGCAGTAGAAAGACATACTTTATGGTTATAGAAATTAAAAAAGAGTTTAGCAAAAGAATAGGTCAGGCTATTAATTTATTTTATGTGCTGCTGGACTTCTCGATCTCTGTCCCCACTTCTCTGGAACAATGTCCCCCTGGAGATTTGACTTGCCCCAGTGTTATTGGGATTTAGAAAAGCTATCAAAGCCCAGTTATGTCAGCTGGTCTTTGAGAGATAGATTCTAGGAGTACATGATTATATGAATTTTAGGATTCCTCAGAATATTTTATTATGAAAAAATGTTTATTGTTTGGCTAATTTTTGCTGTTTTAATCTTGTTTAGGCACATTAAGATTGTAAACTGCTCACAATCAGTTAGCTGTTAGCTGTTGGAGCAACATATAAACCCAGTAAAATTAAATTAATATAAACGAAAATAACATGGCATGTTGCTTTTTTAATCTTGGAGAAATGTAACTGTCAAGTGGCAATTATAAGCTGTCCCGATTTATGTAGATGATAGACTTAAGAGTTCTTTCTGTGGTGGATAATTCTTTCATCTTTGTTCTCTTCTTGACATGGAGTTCCAGATAGCTGCAAATCAATAGTCAGACATTTTGAATACAGTCACTCATTGAACTGTTAGCAGCTACATCATTGATATACCAATAGCCACAACTATTAAAGTTTCAGTTTTAAACTCTCTGAATCGTTATGAAGCCAGTGTATTTGATAGTTTGTTAGCCTTAAGCTTGACTTCTACAATGAACATTGCAGCAGCTCATATTTAATGCAGGGCATGAAAAAAGATGATAGTAAGACAAAGTTGTAATTCACAGCACTTTTTTATTTTCCTTTTATTTTATTGTTTTGCTGCTTTACGTGAAAATAAATAATCTTTTGTAAAATTTAGTCTGCCCTAGTAATGTTTGTCACTTATCCTAAATAAACCTGAATAGATTATTTCTGTTTCTGTTTTCTTCGAAAGAAGAAAATAAAATCACATATTAAAATTATGAACAAAAGTAGTAAGAATGTTTCTAGGAGGAGGATTTGTTTCATCTGAATTATCTTAGTTTGACTTGATTAATAAATTACACAAGATGTAAAAACCTGCCTCTTACAATAAGTTTTGTAAAGAGTTAGTCTTTGTGTCTAAATTATATTAATGTTTTCCCTGTATGCAAATATTCAGTCATTAACATTTAAGCAGTACCTTTGCTTGAAATCGAATGTTTCTTTTAATCTATTTTTAACATGATATTATAATATTATGACATTAAAACATGAGTTTTAAGTGCCATGTATCATAGGACCATGGAATATGGACAAGAATAAATATTTCCATCTATTCTCTGACCACACTGTTGTAGATAATAAAGACATAAATTGCATTGAAGTTAACAAACATAAAGCCCTTTATCATTTGACATAAGACCCTTCACTTTTTAATTTGGTGTCCTAGTAATACTTAGAGCCCCTTCCTTCAAGCAAGTCCCCGGCATGTGCTTTATTGTGTCTGTTGTTTTTCCTCTGGGGCCATACATTAAAATATCACAAATAGCTGCTATTAAAGTGTGAATCACTGTAGCTGTAATTTTTCATGAGCGCTAAAGGAAATGTGACATGTTGAGGAAACCCTGCCATTGATACTAACACTCTGATCTTCAGGCAAGTGTTTAATGACATACTCAGTATGCTGTGCAAACTTCACTATCTCCTGAACAAAAGGTTACTGCTAGAGTGCTATAAATATTTAGAAATGTCAGGAGACTATAGCAAAAGAATATTCTTTATTTTTTTTATTATTGAAGACAAAATGACAATCAAATCTGCTTCATATTTATATATTCACTTTTCTATATTGCATTACAGGATTTCTGGTTAAAATGGTGATGTTGTTGTGCAGAATCTACTTGTATAGATTCTGGGTAAAAGAAAAAAAAGTTTTTGTTAAAAAAATAGTGGTTGTGGTTTAAGATAGCCCATTAGTTTAAGCCTCACAAAACATATCTCCTTATCTTCCTGTTTCTACAGTGAATCAATCAATTGTTTAATTTTGGTAATAGGTGAAATAATTAATCACTTTCCGTTTCTGCTTCAAACAAGTAGCTAGTTAGTAGTTTCTGCTGCCCCATTAATTGTGCAGGCAGAAGATAAAGAAGTCCACAATAATTTCTACACATACATCTGATACCTTCCATTCTGATGCTTCATGATTTGTACCTTCTGGATTTCATTTCTTTACAACTGCCCTCTATCATCCAACCCAGCAAAGACAATTTTAAAAAAATGGTTTATCTTCAAGAGACCTGAATTTCTGGAGTACAATTCCCATGCCACCCACCAAAGCAGAAAAATACAACCCAGTTAGAAGATATGGGATAGCCACTCTGCTTATATGGTTCATAGCCCACACAACTGACCATATCTCATAATTTCTTTAACTCAATTTGCAATGCAGTAGTTGCATGGGGACTTCATGAACCAGTGATGAGCAGAACACCAAAGCTGCAATTTCACAGCAAGATAATATTATTCAAAACAGTCCTCTGGTTAAAGGACCTTATTAATTACAACACATATCTTAATCTACTCACACCCAGAAGAATATTGGTGTTAAATCTGTCAACTATTTTCTGAATGCCTACTGTTAATACAGAGCATATTCATCTCATAGAAGTACAGCTTCACTATATTATGCATGATGTCACTATGCATCTGTCAGTTCAAGGACTCTCCACTTACTATTCCTTCATTACAATATGGCTAAAGAAATGCCTTTATGTTGAGGTTTTGGAACAAACAGCAAACAATACAAATAAACAATTTTATCTTGGTCAGATCTGAATCAACCTACCCCACAGTTGGTTATTTGTTAGTTGGCATCAACTATTCTATAATTCATGAAGCATCAGAGAAAGGTCCTGTCAACCCAGCAGTTCAAAAGCTAATTGCAAGTAGATAAATGGGTACCACCTTAAGTGGGAGAATTTGCTGGCGTCCTGTCGGGGGTCGCCTCCGGAGCGAAGAAGACCTCGTGAATGGCGGCGGAGACGGAGACGACGGATCCCGAACAGCAACATCAAGGACGTCAGCAGCCGACTCTGAAGCAAGGTATTCTGGGACATGTAGTCCAATACCCACGGAAAAAAGAGTCGGTCCCCTTACCCCTTCCCTGAGCGCGCGGTAAAAACTTTGTTAATATGAATGTATAAATATATGAATTTGCAACGTTGTAAGCCGCCTATATAAAGAAGCCATTAGCTATAGGTGTAGGAAGTAGTTATGGATGAAATGTGGATCTGACCATTTTCTGCCTGCAGTATTATTATAGTAGCAGGAACTATATATAATGAATTATATTGCTATATACCTTGAGAAATCCATGACGTTTATTTGTTGAAAAAGATTGGGAATGGATTGGAAACCTGTTTAATTTCTGCCTGTACAAATACTGGAATAGCAGGAGCCATTTAGAATTATGGGAATTATGTCAATATAAATCAGACAGGGACTGTGACTTCTAAATCCATAATAGCATATGAGACTTAGCAAAATCTTTATAAGTTATGTTGCATGGATATCAAGTTCTTAATTCCAATTTTCTAGGTTTTGAAGCACAACTGAAAATTGGAATATGCTTAGTACTCTGACCTGAAACTGACTATTTTTCTTAACTGAGGTATTTGCATGCTTGTTTTAACTGTAGTATTTTATCAATTTAAACATGCAACAAGAAAAGCTACTGCAAGTCAGTGGAACATGAGATGTTGTCTTTAGGTGGGACGTGAACTTGGCAGACAAATTATTGCAACTTTTATGAGGCAAAGCTAGGACTCCAGAAATGAGATTCTTCCGTTCCTCAGCCACATTTTGGAAGGACATTTGGGAAATGTTCTCACCTTGATAAATGAAATATGAAGACTAGTTATTTGATAAATAATAGAGTGGAATGCTAACCTCTTTTCATTTTACAATTCTACAAGAACCTGGGAGGCCAGCTCTGTAATCCTAGACTCAGTACCGGCTCAAGGGTGCCTGTAGGCCACACTGACTGTGGTGCTCTCCCCTGGATGTGAAGATTTGCATTTTTAGAATGATTCAGAAGAAGGGGTGGCTTTGGTGCCCCCTAAGCTTTGGCACCCTAGCCTGGTGCCTACTCAGCCTTAGCCTAAAGCTGGTCCTGCCTACACTCCACATAACTGGGAGTAACTGTTGCTATGGAAAATAATGCCATTTGCTTCTGAGCAGACAATGGATAAGTTTGCACTTGGCAAGGCAGCTAGCTTCTTAAGTACATTTATAAATAATCCAGCAGGGCTTCCTAAATACATTCAAGGCCTAACTTAGCAGGCTAGTTTGTAAAGAAATATGCACAGGAGTCAACTGCAGTTGCTGCTGAGTAAGCATATTTATATGACCCTCAGTCTGCAGCTGGATTTTCTACTAAAGCAGCAGGATCAAAATTATGCTCCCTTGGACTCTTGTTCAGACATATGCATCTAAGTAAAATATAAGCCAATTTTCATAAAAGAAGAGGGAAGGGACAGATTAAGGTGTCTTTCAGAAAATACATGCTGAGTTTTTGAATATTTTGTTCAAAAGTTCTGATCAGTTACCATCATGTTGGGTAGAGAGAAACATGTTTGTCCAACCCAAAGAGAACAATAACTCATTTATGTTTGATAGCAAACCTTTTCCTAAAATACATTCATTGTCAAACTTTTCACAACATGTTGTGTACTTCAGCCTACAGTCTCTAAAAAGGGTATGAATATTTATACTTTGACATGGATTAAAACCCTGGGGCAGAAATGCTAAATACATTTCCATTTTGAAATTGATGGGACTTCACTTGTAGGAGTGATGAAACACAGGTTTTTGAAAACTGCTGCCTCTTTAGAACTAACTGGAAGTATATTTTTGTCCATAACATCATAATTAGTTTCATTAACCATAAAATAATAAACATTAACAATAGGTTTAGTACTCTAGAACAGTAACAACAGTGGTAGCAAAGATCAGTGAAAGAAACATTTGGTTTACTATTCTTTTTCCAAGTCATATATTCCAAACACTTCCCCAACCCTCAAAGGGGGAGGAAATTAGTAGATCTCAGGGCACAATCAATTAATTTCTATAAAGATTAATTGGGAAAGTGTTTTTTTCCCCAAAAGACAAGGAAGTACAACCAATGTCTTAGTATTCCAGTAATGGTGAAGGTTCAGTTGCTGGCTTTGCTGTAAGAAATTTAGCGAGCATGTAAATGACAACAGTCTCTGCATGACATATAAGACAAAAGAAGAGGGGAATTCTATCATAGGGGCCTGAGCTAGCTTGCTTGTGTCTTCATCTTATGTCCTTCATTCTTATAAATGCCATTTTCTCTGCTTGTATCTGTGATGATCCTGGTACTACATTACTACAATACCTATCACAATTACTAGAAGGATACTAAATCCTGACAGTATCCATGCATTACAGCAATGTTGAAACTGACTAGAAGGATTGAGATAGGGTTCACTGATAAGGTCTGTGAAATATACTAGTCCTGTTTGCCAACCACCACCTGGCTGAAGCCTTTCTCATCCCTCTGCAACAGTGGGTTTTCTTCTGATGGAATGATTTATGCTTCCATTTTTTTCTCCTAAGAGCAATATCTGGCTTTTTCTTCCAAACATTGTCATTCAACTGTGCCAGGATGAAGAATAACAGTTCGTTCAAATTATTGAAAAACTGGAAGGCAAAGGATGGGGATTGCTAAATAGGCAGTTTTTTTAAAAAAAGGTAATATTCTAACTGAAAACCACCTCCTCCTCCTCCTCCTCCTCCTCCTCCTCCTCCTCCTCCTCCTCCTCCTCCTCCTCCTCCTCCTCCTCCTTGCCTTCAAGTCAGTTTTTAATTCTTGGCAACTGCCTAGACTAGTCCCTGCAGTTTTCTTGGCAAAGTTTTTTGGAAGTGGTTTGCTCTTGCCTCTTTCCTAGGGCTGAGAGAGAGTGAGTGGTCCAAGGTACAACATATTTGAACTGAAAAAGGTTAGAGTCTTCAGGAGATTATGAAAGCAGGAAGGTAAAAAGAAAATGGATTTTTGAAAAATATGAAAGCAACTCTAGGAGAAGAGTAAAACAACCTAGGAAAAGGCTGAAAGGAGATAAAGATATTACACATTCATTTCAAGGTAGGGAAAAAATATAATCTCACTCAGTTAACTTGTGCAAATGTTTCTGTTTCCCAGAAAGTTTCTATGGATGGCCTACTTTTTTTTTAAAGGAATAGCTGCTGCTTCAATAAAAGTATAGGATAATCTGTGCTTATCCTGCCACAGTTTCATAGTTTTAGGCTAGAAGCCTCTAAGTCATAAAAAATAGCATTAACCTAAATTAATGAGTATTCTGGTATTTACTATTTGCTTAATGTCACAATAAACTGAGTGAGGAAAGCCTATTTTTATGAACATGTGTTTTTCATTAAAAAAGGTTGACTTTAATGCAAAAATATATCTTCATCACCTTCCATTCACAGGAATATAAACTCTTAAAGTTTTCTGAATGGTTTGGAACATGGAACAATGATAATCACCAAGATAGATTCCAATAACAATACTAACAAAATCCTAAACCACCTGGTAACATATACATGAAGGAAACAGTGACATGAAAACAAAGAAGAGGAAAAGGAACAATAAGACGGAAAATGCTGGTTAAAGATTAGGCAGCATTTCAGGCTTCTGGTATCACTGCTAATACTAAAATTATCCTACCCCCAGTCTACTAAGGCGGCAGAAGATTGCAGGGTCCCTTGGTGTGAATGTGGTGCCCCCTTGTAAATGAGAGTGACAAGGGGGGACTAGGACTATATGATTGGTGAGAGAGTACCGATCCCTGAGTGAGAGGCAGGGTAGGTAGGAGTGGTTGGGTACCCTGCTGTGGCTAGTGAGAGAGGCCACAGTGGGGAGCAGTGAGAGAGAGTGAGGTGTGTGGGGTGGTTGGGGCTTCCCAGCACCGAGAGCGTGAGCTGGTACGCTGGGAGCCCTGCCATTACCCAGGAGAGACTGAGTATGAGAGGATATATGTATGTGGAAAGGGACCCTTGCCTAAATCCAGGATGTCCGGGGGCCCAGAAGTGGAGGTGTCTGGGCTAGGATTCTCTGGGGGCTGCGGGGCAGAGAATTTGATCGAGGTGGTGACGGGTAAGGGACGATATGACGGGAGCTGGGGGGCAGGCCATCGTTGGGGAAGGCGCCCCCAGTGTTTGTTACCGGTGGTGTGTTCCGGCCCCCCAAGCTCAAACCCAGACCCTGGTAATCAGATCTTCGAGGGCCCTGAGGTCCGGCTGTTGCTCCTTAATGCCAGGTCGGTGAATAACAAGGCCCCCCTCATTCGCGACTTGCTCGCGGATGAGGGGGCGGACCTGGCATGTATCACTGAGACCTGGCTGGGCCCAGAAGGAGGGGTTGCCCTTTCAGAAATGTGCCCAGCCGGGTTTCGAGTGTGGCATCAGCCAAGACAGCGGGGCAGGGGAGGAGGGGTAGCGGTTGTCATCCGGGAGTCTCTGATGGCCTTCAGGGGCACTGCTCCACAAGTGGCCGGGTGTGAAACCCTGTTCTTCAAGTTAGGTTCTCGAGAGCAGTTGGGAGTGTTGCTGCTGTACCAGCCTCCCTGCTGCGTGGCAACCTCCCTGCCCGAGCTTCTTGAGGCCGTCTCAGGGTTGGCAGTGGAATTCCCCAGACTTATGGTCTTGGGGGATTTCAATCTGCCTTCCCTGGGACGGACCTCTGAGACAGCTCGGGAGTTCATGGTTACCATGGCAACCATGGGCCTGTCACAGATTATTCGGGACCCGACTCGGGACAGTGGCCTCACCCCGGACTTAGTTTTCTTGTCTGAGCAGTGGCAATGTGATCTGAGGGGAGAGTTACATCTATCCCCATTGTCATGGTCAGACCACGCCCTGGTGAGCCTGAGGCTCTCTTGTGCCGCCCCACTCCGCAGGGAGGCAGGACCTATTAGATTGGTCCGCCCCCGGTGACTGATGGACCCAATGAGGTTTCAAAAGGAGCTGGGGGTTATACCCGAAGATCTGATGCACGGTCCGGCAGAGGTCCTGGCCACAGCTTGGAATAAGGAGGCGGCCGGGGCCTTGGACAGGATCGCGCCCATGCGGCCTCTCTTGCCTCGTTCGACCCGTCACTCCCCGTGGTTCACGGAGGAGTTGAGGGTTTTGAAGAGGGTTAAGAGACGTCTAGAGCGCCGCTGGAGGAAGACGAGGACTGAATCTGACCGGACACAATCTAGAGCCGCTAGGTCTAGGGTTAAGAGACGTCTAGAGCGCCGCTGGAGGAAGACGAGGACTGAATCTGACCGGACACAATCTAGAGCCGCTATTAGGGCCTACCTTGTGGCGGTAAGAGCAGCGAAACGTGAATATTTCTCCGCTCTTATTGCACCCCCTCCTCAAGAAACCTTCCCTAGACCCCACTGTTTTGAACAATTTTCGTCCTGTCTCCCACCTTCCCTTTTTGGGAAAGGTGGTTGAGAAGGTGGTGGCGCTGCAACTCCAGAGGATTCTGGATGAAATGGATTATCTAGACCCCTTTCAGTCAGGTTTTAGGCCGGGATATGGGACAGAGACTGCATTGGTCGCGCTTATGGATGATCTCTGGCGGGAGCGGGATGGAGGGAGTGCATCCATTCTCGCTCTCTTGGACCTCTCAGCAGCTTTCGATACCGTCAACCACGGTATCCTTTTGGAGCGACTCAGGGAGTTGGGGGTGGGCGGTGTAGTTTTGCGCTGGTTTACCTCCTTCCTCCAGGGTCGCTTGCAATCTGTGGTAATAGGAGAGGAGAGATCCGACCCACGGGCCCTTCTTTGTGGGGTGCCGCAGGGTTCGGTTCTCTCTCCTCTCCTATTTAACATCTACATGAAGCCGCTGGGTGAGATCATCTGTCATCACGGGATGAGGTATCACCAATATGCTGATGATACTCAATTGTATATCTCCATCCCGGGTGAAGTAAGTGTTGCAGTGGACACCCTATCTCAGTGCCTAGGGGCTGTAGGGGCCTGGATGGGGAACAACAGGCTTCAACTGAACCCTGGTAAGACGGAGTGGCTATGGATTGATGGCCCCTCGGCCTCCAGGAAGTTATCATCTTTTAATCCTGGATGGGGTGGCACTACCCTGTTCAGACTCAGTCCGGAGCTTGGGGGTCCTCCTGGACTCACGACTCCTGCTCGAAGAGCAGGTGGCAGTCGTGGCCAGGAGGGCCTTTGCACAGCTTCAGCTTGTGCGCCAGTTGCGCCCCTTCCTGGATCGAGAGGCCCTCCGAATAGTCACTCATGCCCTTGTCATCTCTCATATAGATTATTGCAATGCGCTCTACATGGGGCTACCCTTGAAGAGTATACGGAAGCTTCAGCTGGTCCAAAATGCAGCCGCTCGAGTGGTTATGGGTGCGAGAAGATCAGCACATGTAACACCACTGCTCCGCGAGCTGCATTGGGTACCAGTTTGCTTACGGGTCCAATTCAAGGTGTTGGTTATCACCTTTAAAGCCCTACATGGCATGGGGCCAGGCTATCTGAGGGACCGTCTCATCCCAATTGCATCTACCCGCCCCACCCGGTCATGCAGGGAGGGCATGCTGCGGACCCCGTCAACAAAGGAATTCCATCTAGCGGGGTCCAGGAGGCATGCCTTCTCTGCGATAGCGCCCGCCCTGTGGAACATCTTGCCCCCAGAGGTGAGGCAGGCGTCCTCCCTCTTGGCCTTTAGGAAGTCCCTAAAAACCTGGCTCTGCCGCCTGGCGTGGGACAAAGGTAGAGATAGTTCCTCCTGGGGGTGGTTAGTTTAATAATGACCTCCTTTTAAGAGCCTACCATCCTCTGGATTTTTATATTCTTATTTATTGTATTGTTTATTGTATTTTAATGATTATTGATTTTTAATTTTAATTTTAACATTTGTTGTAAACCGCCCAGAGTCTACTGTAGTAGAGATGGGCAGTGATAAATTTGATTAATAAATAAATAAATAATAAATAAATAAAATGAATGATAGCTAATATTTCATTGATATTAAACCAAATAAAGGTATATTTGACCTTTTATTAGTGCTGGCACTTTTGTTGAGATCTTTCTTAATATGCCAGATTCTCTCTTTCAACAGTTTATTAGTGTGAACTCCATTATTCAGAGCTTCCAATTAACATATATTAGGGATGTGCAAAGTACTAGAATGGGCTGTTTTACAATGCACAGATGCATAATGAAGCATCTCTCTTCAATCATTAAAGCAGCCACATCTTTTGAAGGCTTGCATGGCTGTCTCCATATATGCACATATAGCCACTTTATTTCAGGTTAAGTGACTTGGCATACACACACAGACAGCTGGGAACAGTTTTCGAAGTAGACATTTGATCCATGCAAAAATGTGGCTGCTGTAATGCTTTGAAGAGAGGTGCTTTGTTTATGCTCTCACACATGATGAAGCACCTCATTCAAATACTTTGCGTAGCCCTAGCATTTATTTTGCAGAAAATTGCACAAATGAATAGTGAGTCTCATCAAAGGGTGTGTTTTGAATATCACTGCTTCTGATTCACTGATCTAATTTACACTGAAGTGAATAGTATCAAAGGAATACTTGAGAAGGGATTCTGAAACATTGAAATCCTTTTAAAAATGTTAAATCATTAGAGACTTGCAAAGGCTGGGAATATGTTTTTTCCTGTCACATACTATAGTACCCTTAACTGGAAATACCATGGCTTTGAAACAGAATATCTGCATACAAAGCATATCTCGTTCTATTTAGTTATAGTTCCATCACTCTGTCAGGGAAGTTCATTCTCATAAGATTTAAAGCACCTGCAGTTGTATGATCCAGTCACACAAAAGAATGGCCTGCTCTCTGCAGAGGATCTGTGAATTTATCTTGGTGTGATTCACTGAGTGGGTTTTATCCCCTCAAACCAAGGAATATAGCCAGAACTGTGACACACAGACATAAACAGATGGCTCAGTGGCTTCCAAATGGTGGGAAAGATTTCACACGTTCAGAAAACATTTTTAAAAATGTAAGAGTGAATTGGGTGCCAGTCAGAAAAAAATATATGCATCCATTAGGACAAATGTGGGACAGTTTTTGAGTTCCTTTGAAACGGTAATTAGAGTAGAAGTCAGTTTTGTATGCAAAAGGTAAAATGTGATTTAAATTGCACGTGTGTGTGTATTTCATTAATCATAACAACAACTATTAGCCCAAATTAATCCACTGGTGGATGAAGGCCTTTGCACTGAATGTTATGAACAATAGAAAGAGTCCCCCTTTTGGGGGAGATGGGCGGTGATAGAAATTAGAATAATAAATAAATAAAATAATCTTCTGTACTGGTGTGTGTTGCAGGCAGATTTTTTTATTTCTAGTCTATGGCTGAGAGAAAGTGACTGTCCCCAAATCACCCACCTGGATTATGTACCCAACAGAGGACTGGAACTTGGGTCTCCTCACTCCTAGTCCAATTCTTAAACCACTCCATCACACTGGCTTGTGTGTGTGTATGTGTGTGTGTGTGTGTGTGTGTGTATCTATACTTATCTATCTCAGAAGAAACTCTTACGAAAAAGTGACACTATCCTGCACTTTTCCTTATTAATTTAGGATAGAATAATCATAGTTATCAGCAGTAATTAAAGTGCTCCTCCAGGAAATGGTAATTTAAAAGAAATAAATAAATTAGACAAGCAGATCTGTAAATGTTCAATTAAAGAACAATGAATAATGCAGCTTCCATATATACGTAAGTAAAATTTAACTATAGATAATTAAATAAAAATTGTCTTCAAAGCCCTTGAGGTATGATGGACATCATGATACTACTTATATCTAGTATAACTAAAGTGATTATGAAGTCTATATGAATTCCAAGGACCAAAAGTATGTAATTATATAATTCCAAAACCATAGTGTGAACATTTTTAATCTGATATGGAAGACCAATATAATTATTTTTACAAATGAGAAAAATCAGACCATGATATTGACCTTACGCATCTTCTTCAGCTGGAAGCAAGGGGACTCCTTTTAAAATTTCTGAATAAAATAATACTCCGAATCTCATTACTGTTGCAGAGCTGATATAGCATGTAAAGGCTGGTAAGAGGGAGGTCTTAGACTTTGATAATTAATATTCAGTCAGAATATGAAATGTATGCTATTAAACAACACCCAAATGTAGAGATTATAGCTGTGCAAAGCTTTGATGGGGGCTTTGATTTAACAAAGCTTTGATCGAAACATCCCATCAAAGCAGATTTGCAAATGGAAGCAGCAGATCAAATTAGGTGGCTTCAAAGCCCTTTGTAACTTCCTAAGTGTTTCACATCTTCAGTGGCCTTGCTGCTGCTGCTTCTGAGATTATACCTACAATACCCAATGTTGTAACCTGGGTTCCATATACGGAGAATGAATGCAGGTTGAAGTTGAGTGTTGTAATGGGCTCCCTGATATTGACATAAGCAATCAGCTGATGAGATTGATCAACACATTAAACTCTCTGCCTATCAGATCTCTTTTTGAGTGACAAGGCTAATGTTGCTTTGGGCTTCATTCACTTTCTCAGCTTTCAGCTACCTAAATGTGGCCAGATAGAAGACTTAATTTCCTGTCTTTCTGCTAACAGAATTTTATACTTCTCTGCTGATCTACCATCACAATTGGGAGTTCAGTCCAGCTGTATGAATAGGGGTTCAAGATTGACTAGTCCAGTGTGTACTCTTATTTTGAATCTTACTTTTAAATTCTGCATGCCTGGGCAGGCTTAAGTCTCTCAACAATGATCCATTCTATAGATGCTGGCCTTAACATTTGCATTTTTTTTTAAGAATAGGGATGACAAGACTACAAATGCCATTTTTTTCTATGTGACCGTCATTTCACATGACACTGTAATTTACTGTGTGAGCCTGCATATGTTGAAGCTACTAAAGCACTGCCATCAACCTACAATCTTACACAACTAAGTTCTGAGAGTGATGAGAGGGAGAAATCCAAATGAATTTCTGATGAAAACATGCTTCTTCCAATCTTGAATCTCCAACCTGAATGAGAGCAGAACTTATTTGAACATTTCAGATTATTTCATGAGAACAATAAATCCATAATAAAGCTAAGAGTATGCTTGAAACATTTGGCCAAAACATGTAACTAATCTGACACTATGACCAGAAATAGCAATATGTAGCAATTTGATTACAGCCTCTCAAACACTTTTGTTTTTGTGCCTTCAAGTCAGTGTTGACACCTGGCAACTGCTTGGACAAGTCCCTGCAGTTTTCTTGGTAAGATTTCAGAAGTAGTTTGCCATTGCCTCCTTCCTAGGGCTGAGAGAAAGTGACTGGCCCAAGGTCATGCAGTTGGCTTTGTCCCTAAGGCAGGACTAGAACTCATGGTCTACTGGTTTCTAGCCTGATGCCTTAACTACCACACCAAACTGGCTCAAACACAATGTAGAAAGATATTTATTTCTACACAGTAATTTTAGGAAAGTACAGTACAGTGTAAGGTTTATTTTTGTGGTTAATTTTTGATGCCCTACTAAAATATATTTGAAAGGAATTTTATGCTAGAGAGGGTTTCAAGCTTATTCTTCACACCAGTCACAAATCTTCCATTTTTCTGAGTTATTCAGGAAAATCTGTTATATTGATATAACTTTTTATAATGTGAGGCTTCTTTGATTATAAATAAAGTGGATATGTATCATTCCTCAGATAGTTTTCTTTAATGAAATCTGTGATGTTAAAAAGAAATAACTTATCATTGCATTTGAAACAAGATTGGATTGTGATAAATTCTTCAGGAATTTATGTCCAACAGAGAAATGCTTCTATCAATAATCAATATGTGTTATTGAAGTCTATAATTTACCTCTGATTTTGACAAGTTGTATAACAGAATGAGGTTACGCAAGATCAAAATTAGTAGAGTTGGCTAGCAATTATATACTATATTTACATTTGGTCCTTTTAGATAAATAATTTTCTGTTACAAGGAGAAGGCCAGATTCACTAACAATATGGTAAAGAAGACAGATAAGTAGATGGGGGACATTCTTAAAATTTGGAAATGTCTTCCTTTCTGCAAATATTGTATTCTATTATTTTTATGTTAATAAATCAAATTATATCATCATCTATTTGACATTAGTAAACGACACAATTAACATAGAGAATGCATTCATCTATGAATAAATAGGCATGAGCATCTGATTTGTGCAGAAAATTTCTACTGAGTGTGATCAGAAGCTCTTTTTCATCCACAGATATCCTTGCTGAATATGAGGACTGGATAATCTACTTATTCATAAAAATTCTACCTCATACATTTGAAGAATTCAGTATATTCCTCAGTATGAATATGTATGTATGCATGCATGCATGCATGCATGTATATTCCCTTCTCACCCCTGTGGTGGTATGTGTCTTCTTCAACCTCAGGTCCTGTTACCAGAGGCCTGGGAGTTTGAGGGTTCTGCGCAGTATCTTAGCTGTTCTTCTGGACAGAGAGCTCTGATGTTGTTCCAGGTTCTCTTGTCTCGTCCATGCATGGTTTGTTCCAGTTGTCCACTTATTGTCAGATTGTCCTGGTTCCCCAACATCTGGCACAGACCTTGTTAATCCAGGCGACGTCCAAGCCAGTTAGGCCGGCACTCTAACCATTTCACTGTCCTACGCTATATATAAAACTAGATACTATAATGAATGTATGAAGCCTGCCATATTTCTATATATATACTGTATTTCTTAGGGAAGCTGCACAAGTGTCTTTTGTGATTTCCCACCAAATTATAATCTGTATATACTATTATTAATTTGAATATATTTCTGACCTTCTATCTTCCTGGATACAAACTAGTCCATCACTCACTGATCTTTAAACCAGGTCTTGCAATAAGTCAAAAGGTGTCATTTTCTGTTTTTAAAATACGCCCCCCCCCAAAAAAAAAAAAGAATTCTGCTATTATCTACTATACTTTCTGGTTATACCAAAATCGTACAGTCCATTTTGCAGTGGCTTTGAAACAGAACTCAGAAATTACTACTTAATACCAGGACATTCTCAGTGATGTCCTCATACTAAGCTGAAAGCATTTCCTCTTCTTAATTGTGTTATTGTTTTCAATAAGGAAACACTTCTACTCATACAATATAGGTAATAAAATAAACCTCAATTAGTTTTATGTACAGTGTAACCTCAAATAAAATGTGGATCAAGTGAAAATAATTGAGTTCAGTAGGTCCTGAGACATATAAAAGCTATGAGTTGCTCAGTGCTTTTATGTTAGTTAAATTAGTAACTCATTAGAGAAACTTAGCACATAAAAAGGGTCATTACTGTACACATACAGTGACTAATATAGATAGCTTACTGAAACATGGGAAGCACCTTATAAAACTCTTTTGCTAATAATTGATTTATATTTTTATATGTTCACTCCACCTGCTAATAAGAGTAAAATTATTCAAAATAGTCTTTTAATCTCTTTGAGACTAGGTTTTCTGGGTATTTCTGTAATAACCTTTCTCTAGTACATAAATAATTTCTTTATCTTCTCCATTGTGTTAAATATACTGTCTTTCATTATATTTTAAGTCATGGGGTTTCTATGGAGAGCAATGCTAAATTGAAATCAGAGCAGCCCAGCATAGGAGCTCTCTGATAAATCTAGCTTCCTACAGTTGCAATCCTGCAGGATAGAAATACCTCTTGACAAAACTAACCGGGATTTTAAATATTTTTAAAAGAAATAATTTGCATCTATAGCATAACCAAATAATTCCAACCCAACAGATACTGGCTGTAAAAGCTTAAACAGGTTTCTCCATTAGTTAATGAGACCAATAATTGCAGATCTAGTTAACTTCCTAAAACTCCAAACTAGACTTTTTCCTGGAAAACTTAGAGTGGAGGCAATGATAGAAAAAACTCAATAGTAAAAGGAATTGCTGTAGCCATAAAGGTGATGAATAACTTGCTAGAAATAACATTAAAAAGCAGCAATATCAGTTCCAATATTAGATCTGCAACATTCTTATTGCCAGGAAATGTGGCTGGATGATTCACTTTTCATGAACAACTTTTAATAATATGCCCTGTGTCACTACTCATTTGCACTTGCACTGCAGAAAATTCACAGAGCATTGCTGCCTGACCATTTCATCTTGTTTTCTCATTTACCAGACTGTTATTAAGAGATGGGAATAATTAGAAATAAATAGAAATTAGAAATAAAATGACTTGTTTATTCCCTTCCTTCCATTAACAGCATATTCTTTGCATAACATGGCATTCACTTCTCCTTTCTCCAGCCTATTAAATAGCTTTTCTTCATTTATCTGTATGTTATTATCTCACCAGTCTCACAATGTGCTAAGCCAGAACATCATCCTGTGGATGCAAAATTATGTAATGTATTTGGAAATCAGGTTGCTTTCTAGCTTCACATCTGGGTTTAACCAAAGTTGAAATGCCGGCTTTTGTTCTGGCTGCTCCCATTAGCAGACAGAATCCAGTCAGTTAAAAACCTCAAGAAACTTTACTTGTTTCAGACCTAAAACAGGCTGAATACATCTTAAAGCAATAGGGTTGGGAATTAAAAAGTTGGGCAGTAGTATAGCATCTATGCACTCAGAATGTACTGCACATTATTCTGACAAGAAGCCAAGCACACTTCTTTGGCTCCATCCAGTTGCTAAGCAACATTGACGCAGACCTCTAATAAGGTCCACTCTCTGGGTGACCCCTGCTTTTGTATTTTTAAGCTGTAAGGACAAATTAGCAATTAATTTGTTCCTTGGTGTGAGCCCCCACCATTGCTATTCAAACAGCCCTAACAATTGATATAATCAAACTTGATGTAGGGAAGAAGAACCAAAATGCAAAGAAAGGCTACAATGTTTGGGTACAAACATTTGGGGGAAAAATACAAGGAGAATATATAAATATAAATATAATATAAATATAAATATAAATATAAATATAAATATAAATATAAATATAAATATAAATATAAATATAAATATAATTTTTAATTAAAACTTTTAAAAAGGAAGATAAAAACTAATAGAAACTAATAATATAGTAAGGAAGAAGAAAGAAAAAAAAAAGAAAGAAATTGAAGAGAAAGCTAAAAGGGCAAGAAAAGGAAAAAGGACTCCACAAAGGAAAAAAAGTAAAAGAAAAAATAGAAAAGAAAGAAAAATGATGGAAAGAAGTGGCACAGCAGTTATAAGTACAATTATGTTTAACCTCTCTCTCTCTAAAGTTACATCATGATTCTCTGCTTTCTATAATCTATCCTGTCTAATCATCAAAGCCATAAATCACAAGTTCATTTTTTTCATTTTTACCCAAAAAGTCCATTAGGGGTTTCCAGTCACCAATAAATGTAGATATTGTCTTTTCTCTAAACAAAGAAGTTAGTTTATCCATCTCAGCAAGATCTGTCAATTTCACCAACCATTCCTCCATAGTAGGTGTTGAATCTTTCCATCTTTGTCCATATAATAATGTTGCCGTGGTAATCATATACAAAATACAAGGGTTTTGATGAAATATTGTATGCAGTCATTATGGTGTGGGAAAAACAGAGGGTTGTTAGTTTTTTAATTAAAACTTTAGGCTGTTGGATGATGAGTGTCAAATAAAGCTAGCCAATGATAACCTAGCACCTTTTCAGGTATGTCAGCCATAATCTGCTGTATCAATTCCATAAAATGTAGATCTTATTTATCTTGGATTAGTTTAATTGATATAATCATAATCATAATAATTCTGCCACTTCCAGAGACCTTTGTTGCTGGGATGGAACAACAGAGAAAGACTTTTCTGATTTGCTGGTTGGTTACCTGGTTAGCATCTTTGGGATGTTTATTTCTTCTGCTTATAACCCTACTTAAGGTACCTAGCTTGCTACTACTGCCACTGATTCAAGTAGGCTTAATCACAAACAATCTGTTCCACTGAGCCGAGTGCAATTTTGTTCTGTTTCTAGACATAATACTGCATACATTGATGTATACACAATTTGGGCACTTTCCAATCCATTAAGCTAGTTAGTGGAATATAGTTGTTAAGAGATTAAATCCCCACTCATCCAGGAAACCTACTGCATAATCTTTGTCCAGCCTCAGTCTGATTGTTAAGACAATAAAACTGTGATGAGAACCATGAATGTTGCCATGAAGACTGAAGATGATAAATTAACAATAATGAACGAATAATTGTCACATAATTCTTGGATTTTGTCAGAATCTCAGAAATCCCTTGACTCAAATGAGTACAATAGCAATCTATTTACCTATATATTCTAGAAACATGCATTAGATTGGGCTGAATTCCAAACTTAAATAGACTGATTCAGACAGACTCAGGTTTATCTGAATTGGAAGGTAACTGAAAAGGGTGAATGGCAGTGTGACTTGTGACTGCCTCTGAAGGCCATCTGCTGGGAGACTAGCGGGTTTCCTTGTGCAGTTGGTTGGCCACTGTGAGAACAGATTGCTGGACTAGGTGGACCAGGGGTCCAACTCAACAGGGCACTGCTTAAGTTCTTATGATTGAATCTGAATCCCACCAAAGCTTTGTTAGAATCCATGGGAGAATAGACACAAAGAAACAACATAAATATGGTGAAAATGAACACATATCTTCTCAAGCTTTCCATAAAAGGAATACTCCAAGATGGAGAGAGGGGAGAAAAGAAATGTTTATGAGAGATATCCATTCATAATGCTCTAAGGAAAGAATGTAAAAGCAGGAAAAATGATACAAACTTTTTTTATGTCTGTGAGATATGGGAGGCAACAGCACTGAGCGCTTCCTTTGAAAAGGCTAGATGTTCATATTCTTCTGCCACTTTTTCCCCCATACCCACATCTACCCTGTAAAGTGAAAATAAAAACATCCTAAGTCATCAAGGGGCTGACATTTACCTGGGGTTGCATGTTAGATCTGGTTTATATCTCAGGACAGTCATGACATGATCTGGTAGTGGAAGACACTATCTTCAGTCCTTTGTAATGCTCTTATCACTCTGATTGCTTTTCAGCTTGCTGGTATCTTCCCCCCCCAAAGTAGGATCTTTCAGGAAGGAGATGGTTCCACCCACCCTAAAGGGGGTGGTGGTATGCCCCTTTTCAATAAGCCATTGTTGGACATTGTTAGACAATTTTTGTCCATCCCCAAATTTCTCTTTTTGTTGTTCAGAAAGTGTTCGTGCTTCAGATCCTGGAAGAAATAGATTACTGCATATAGATCCATATTAGTCAGGTTTCAGGTTGGGGCACAGAACTGAGACAGCAGTGACCGCACTTGTTTATGACCTCTGGCAGAGCTGGGATGTGGTTGCTGCAACTGTCCCATCCTTCCTTGATCTCTGGACCACTTTGGTCCAGATAATATCCTTCTGGACAATGATAATATCCTTCTGGACAACCTATAAGGACTAGGGGTGAGAGCATGGTGTTGTAGTAGTTCTCTCCATTTCTCTTTGGAATCAGGTATCATCAGTACACTTATGATACCCAGTTGTAAATCTCAACCCTGGGCCAACCAAGTGATGCTTCTCATGGTCTTCTCCCAGTGCCTGGAAGCTGTTGGAGTCTGGATGGGGAGGAACAGACTCAATCTCTAGCAAGAGTGAGTGGCTGTGGATATTTGGACCACCCAGATCTGGGGATTCTCCACCTTTAGTCCTGAAAGACGGTCCTCCTGGACTTGCAGCTCCTGCTTGAGGCGCAGGTAGCAGCTGTGGCCAGGAGGGCCTTTGCACAGATTCATCTCTGTGTACCAACTGTACCTGTTAAGGAATCAGAAGGCTCCTCTCATAGTCACTCATGCTTTGTTCTCTTCACATGTGGACTACTGCAACATGCTCTACATAGAGCTGCCCTTGAAGATTACTTGGAAGCTGCAGCTGATCCAGAATGTGATGGCACAAGTAATTATGGATATGCCATATTATGCCCATGTAACACCTTTAATTTGTGAGCTGCACTGGCCGTCATAGGCTTCTGGATACAGCTGAAGGCGGTAGTTATAACCTATAAAGGCCTTCATGGTATAAGGCCTGATTATTTGAAGAACTGTCTCCTGTGGTCTCTGCCTGCCTTGTACATAGTTGGCATACTTTGGGTTCCATTGATTAAACAGCATTACCTGATGGGGTCTAGGAAGTGGGATGACTGTCATAGTGACTGTCCTCAGGAGCAGCATCCCCCACAGATTCAAACACCCCAACCCTGATCTTGTTAAAATGAGCCTTGAATACATGGCTTTTTCCCCAGGCCCTGGAAGACAAGTTGTGGGGAGGGCTTCAGGAAATATGTGGTGTTGAGTGTTATGATTTTATTGCCTTTTTGGATGTCTATTATTCTTTTTTGCTGGTTGTAATGTTTTAGACCAATGTTTTAGACTGCTTTTAATACTGTATGCTCCCTAGAGTCATCGTGGAGTCAGGCAAACTTAGAAATTTGATGAATGAATGAATGAATGAATGAATGAATGAATGAATGAATGAATGAATGAATGAATGAATGGTTTCATTCATCATAATTCCTTAGCACATAAACCAAGCCTTCTTAAATTAAGAATTCTATGATGAATGCTTCTTTTATACAATGGAAAGGAGAAGGCATGGGAAGCAAATAATTTTTTTGCTCCAAATTTGAAAACTCCCCTCTTCCATGAGAAAGGCTGCATGCTTTGTCAAAGAAGAATCAACACCATTAGCTTATCTGTCAACTGTATGGATCTGTAGGGGATCAGTGTGATGCTTTGTAAATATGTACCCTGTGAGAATGGATATATAAAATTATGCTTTTGGTGTAATCTCAGAAAAAAGGGAGCTGCCTCCAATACTTTTTAAGTGTATTGGGCTTTTCCAGTAAGGAAAATGAAAAATAGTAAAGCCTACTATCCTATGAATTTTGGGCCCATGCTACTGATGGTAGCTGCACTCTTTTTTTGCATAGGATCTACTGACCTCCAGTAAAATATAGCATTTAAGTATTCATTAATGACCTTTCTCCATTTAATGAAGGTTATAATATAAGTTTCATTTGGTTAGTTGATGTATTGAGACTCTGTGCTGAACTGTCTCCATAAATCATGTTCATAAGCAGTATCATTGATAATAACTTTGGGATACTATTTTGAGATATATTCCAAACCACCCTGATACTGCTCTGTTCATTCATCCTCGATTATACTGTTATGCCTGTACTGATATTAAAAATCACTAAATGGATGTACACCTTGGAAAGTACTTGACTTTCAGCTGAAAATATATTGAAAGCCACCCTCATTCTTTCTGATGTTTTAAATGAAACATATTTACACTTGTGCTTGATAACAGAAGAGGCACCCCCTTCCCTGCAAAATCCGATTTTTCAAAGAGCACAACTTAAGGTGGCTAAAGTTATTTGGCATTCAATGGACTTGTAATCCTTCTATAAAGCTTTTTATAGCATTGCTCAAGGAAAGCATTGGTCTCACAAAATGCAATTTAAGAATTTCATATCTATTGAATTTCTGACTTGCTTTGATATAACCTGGGCATTTAATGCTCTGTTAACAATGAGCTCTTTCAAAAATGTATTTTGAGCTATTGCTTTGATCCAGATCTCTTTCTGGCAGCTTAGAAAATGGAAAAAGTGTACAGACTGGGGAAAATGTCTATATAAAAATCCTTCATTTGATTTTACTTGTACTGTACTTTGGTGAAATAATATTATATTTTGTTTAAACTGCTCTTTGAGGATCTCTGATTCAAAGGCAAAGCAAACATTTAAATACAATTAAGTAATCATGCAATTAAAACATATGTGGTGAACCATCGACCTTCCACAATTTATTTACAAGTGTGGATATGGCTCTATTAATTCATAAACAATGAATGAAAAGGAATGGAGGTTTCACCTGAAAAGCGAGTCCATAAGGCTGTGCATGTTTTGGAGCATGTAGGGGTGTCTCCATTCATATTCATGTCGACACTTAATTTAGAATTTGCAGGTCGGATACCAAAGAAAGAGAACACCAAGAGAGACGCCAGCATGGTGGTAAATCTTAAAAAAGGTTTATTAAGAAATGCATCCAAATACTTACAGCATCCGGAGGATACAACCCCAAACAGCCGGGTGAACCCAAACGGTGGGGAAGGCTCATGTTCCGGAACTCGACTCACAAGGAAACTGGGAAAAAGGGGTAGATCTTATAGCCCTTTTTCCTCACTCCCCCACCCTTTGGAATCCTCACCTCAGTCCTGGGATAACTAGCAAGGGGAAATTAATGTTTGTATTTACATTCATCGAAGAGGAAGAGATTATAGGAAAGTAAGCAAGTACACAATGAGGGAACACCCATTGAAAGGAATGCCTTGGCGCTGGCTGCTTGCTCAGCATGCTGGTGGCTGCAAGCCCGGAGCCACTTAAGAAAGCCTTTAGGGTCAAACTGATTAGGGTCTTTGTCAATTTCAGATAGCAGCACAAGCTGGCCAAGGGTGCTATTTAACCTGCGGCTAGCACCTTTTAGGGAAGTGCTGCGCTGTAAAGAAAAACAGTTCAGGAAGAGATAGCTTGTTTAAGCAATCTTTCCCTTCTGCAAGGGGGGATATTCTGCGAAGGTGAAAAGGGGAAAGGTAAAAAATACAAGTTAGGCAGTTGACACAGGACAAGGGGAATGTATGCAACTCCTTAAACCAACTGCATCTTTTCCCAGAATCACAGAACTGTCTCGTACTGGTACAGTGATTCATGTAAAATTTGGCTTGTGGGGTAGTTGCTCATCTCATTATTTTGTTGATGCCTTGTTTTAATCTTTAATACAGAGATTGTGTGATACCCAATTCTAGCCATTGCCCTAAATCTCTTGAAAACCACAATGGGTTTTCTGCACACCATCTTCATTTATTCTGGCCTTGATCCCACCCTTCATTTCTCAATTACAGTTATGATAATTTAGCTGTGTGTCACCATTATATCCATATCCTTGAAAGACTTTTCCAGGACATCTGAAAAACATGTTCCTCAGCCAATCTGGTAAGCATGAAAACGTTAATTTCTAGTCTCCAGTAAGATGGCTAGTAAATCACCAAAGTATGGATGATTGGATTGTGTTTTCTGTTTTGGAGCACGTGCAAATAATCCTTCTAAACTACTCATTCCCATCTTACCATCTCAAAGCAACACACCAGCTCTCTCTCAGCCACAGTACTTGATCTGAAGAGAGACCTTGTGGCATTGGTAGGTGTCTTCCTTAGCAGACTTTCTGTCATGGTGGCAATTTTCCTCCCCACCCACTTGGCTAGCTTTTATTAATGTATTCTCTTCTCACACCAGCCAACTTTTTGTGTGTTGCTATGGTGCTTGCTACCACTATAAACATGTTTTATCTTGCTTCGGTTTAATTTATTCATGTTCTCATGCTAGAGTCCTGCCCGTGACATCCTATGAAAAAGGGATTGGTTTAACACCATGGCAGACATAACAGGAACAAAAATAAGGGAATTATTGACATAAATGTATAAGGTGCCACTTTTCAGTTGCAAGGATTATATTAAGTGTATCATGTTTAGCTTAAATATGTATTTGTTTGCATAATTTATGTACTCCCCCAATCAATTAACTCAGGATGGTGTACAAAAAAGCCACAATGTCTCCAAAATAACCCTTCCTCAGCCATCACTGACCTGTAACTGACAATATAAGGAAGAAAAGGTTGATCGTTGTTCATTTCCTAGAAACCAAAATCCACCAAAAATGCCTGCTTCTGTGTGGGTTTTGGAATACTAAAAGGTGCCAAGTACAACTCCCCCTTCTTGTTCACATCCCTCTTATTTCTTGTAGAGTTGGGACCTTAAGCAGACCTTCTGCAGAGGTCTATACATGATGAGCAGAATTAGGTGGTGTAATATGGTCCCTAATGTAATCCAGAACCACACCTTTATACGTAATAACCAGAACTTTCAACGTGGCCAGGAAGTCCAGTGGCAATCAGTGCAGTGGCTGAAAAATAAGTTAACTCTGCAATAGTAGGATTCTTCCACTACCAGTCTGGCTGCTGCATTTTGGACCATATCAAGCCTCTGACTTATCTTAAAAGACAGCCCTACATGGAACAATAGCAATAGCAACAACAACAACAACAACAACATTATTATTTATTAAACTTGTATGCCCCCAACTCTCAACAACTCTGGGCAGCTCACAACAATCAAAGAAATTACAATAAAATCAGTACAACATAAAAAAGATAAAAGATGGCAAGCACAATGAAGTGAGAGGTCTCATTCTCCCTCAGCAAAGCCTAATTGAAAAGCCAAGTCTTCACGGCTCTTCTAAAGAACAGCAGAGTGGGGGACATCTGGATTTCAGGTACATTGTAGTAGGCTAACCTTGTGATGAGAAAGACATGAATTATTATCTTCAAGGCTTCCTGGTCCAGAGAAGACCATAACCAGCATACTGGAAGAACAATCTCCATCCATGGACCTACTCCTTTGAAGAGTATGATCCTGTCTAAAGTAACTCCTGGATCCAATATATCTTGAAAGTCAGAATGTTTATGGATGAACAAACCTCTTCCTAGAGTTTAGTTGGAGCTTGTTTCTCCTGATCTAGTCCCTTGCAGCCTCAGACACCAATTCAAGATTCCCATAGCATCTCTGGCCCAGCCTGGTGTAGTGATATACAATTTAGTATCATCAGCATACTGAAAACACTTCACCATCAAATGACCTCTCCCAATGGTTTCAGATGCACCTTGAATAATGTGAGGGAGAGGACTGAGCCCTGCAGTATTCCATATCAGAACAACCATGGGCTCAATCAGTCTTCCCCTTAACTACCAACGGGAACTACCTACTCGAGTAAGAGTCAAACAACCACACTAGCCATCAACACTTGTAGGCAATCCAGAAGGATGCCATTGTTGATAGTATTGAATTCACTAATAGATATAATAGGATCAAGAGGGGTGCACTCCCCCTATCCAGGTCTCAAGAAATATAATTGATTAGAATAACCAATGGTGTTTCTGTCCCTTGACATGCCTGAGAACTGATTGGAAGAGATCTGAATCATCTGATTTTCTAATCTCCACTGTAGCTGATTTTCCATTACCTTCTCAATAACCTTTTTTTGTAGGGAAGACAGGGTGGAAATTGTCCAATACAGCTGGATGTAGAAACAAACTCCTCAATAAATGATACACTATTCCTTCTTTCAAGGTAGGTGACATCTTGTCCTCCCTGAGAGATTTATTTATTTTATTTTTAATTTTTATTTTTTTTATCCTATTTATACCCCGCCTATCCCCTCCCTACTGGAGGGCTCTAGGCGGCTTACAACATCAATATATTTCAATTATACATCATATATCATATACATTTTTTTTTTAAATTTACCGCGCGATAGGGAAGAGGACAGGGAACCGGCTCTTCGGCTGCAGGCACCGGACTACATGCCCCAGCATGCCTCGCTTCCGAGCCGGCTGCTGACGTCCAGGAAGCTGTTCTTTTCTGGATCCGTCGTCCTCCGCCGTCATCACCGGGATTCCCTAGGACTTCTTCGGAACGAGGACGACCCTCCGCTGGACGCCGGCAAATTGACCCACGAAGTGGTACCCATTTATCTACTCGCATGTGCTTTCGATCCGCTGGGTGGGCGGAAGCTGGAGCTAGTGGCGGGAGCTCACCCCGCCCCGCGGTTTCGAACTGCCGACCTTATGGTCGGCAGACTAACGGCTCAGCGGTTTAACCTGCTGAGCCACCGCGCTCCGCAGATCATTAACCACTTCCTGAATCCAGCAGCACATGTATGACACAGTTGCCCTGTGAAATGTCTGTAGCTTGAATCATGTCAACTGGATTTCTATTTTCTCAGTGGAAACGTTTCGCTCCTTATCCAAGGAGCTTCTTCAGTCTGAGCAAAGTTGGTAAGGGAATCCTAAATATGTTTCTAGGTAGCTGTGTGACCTTACACCTGGGGTCATGTTTATATTGAGATGTTATTTTAAGTCCTTTTATTATCTAAAGGAGGATCGTTAAGATCACCATGCTGCTGTTGAGCTTGTGAAATGGTCTTAATCTTCCTAGGCACAGAAGACAGAGCCGGGAGAAAGATGGGAGAAAGATTGTGCCTGAGGCCCCCACCTCTATTCAAGGAAGGGTTTTCCAAGTTGGCATAAATGGATTCCTTGACCCCTCTCTCAAACCACCTATCTTCTCTGTCTAAAATGTGAACATTAATGTCCTCAAATGAGTGTCCTTTTTCCTTTAAATGAAGATAAACTGCTGACTCTGGTCCTGTGGTGTTACTTCTCCTGTGTTGGGCCATCCTCCTGTACAAAAGTTGTTTGGTTTCTCCAATGTAGAGTTCAGAGAACTCCTCACTGCACTGGATTGCATAAACTACATTGCTTTTCTTGTGTTTTGGAGTTTGATCTTTGGGGTGTACAAGCCTCTGTCTCAGTGTGTTGGTGGGTTTGAAATATACAGGTATGTGGTGTTTGCCAAATATCCGTTTTATCTTTTCAGACACACCAGCCATGTAGGGAATGACCAGGTTCTTTCGTTTACTCTGAGTCTCAGCCCTATCTGTAGCTGTTTTAGGTCTGGTAGATTTAGATTTGGTGAAGGCCCAATTTGGATATCCACAGGCCTTCAGAGCTGTTCTCAGGTGCTGATTTTCATTCTTTTTGGAATCCATGGAGGTGGGGATGGTTTCTGCTCTGTGTGACAATGTCCTGATGACTCATAGTTTGTGCTGCAGTGGATGGTGGGAGTCAAACATCAGATATTGATCTGTGTGTGTGGGTTTCCTGTAGATCCCTGTACTTCCTGGGTCTTGATTTTGACCCAGGTGTCATCCACATACCTAAACCAGTGGGTGGGCACCATTCCCTGGAATGTGTTGAGTGCTTTCTTCTCCACTTCTTCCATGTATAAATTGGCCACAATGGGTGACACAGGAGAACCCATGGCACAGCCATGTTTTTGTCTGTAAAAGTCACCTCTGTATGTGAAATCAAGACCCAGGAAGTACAGGCCTTCACGGACCATATAAACACTATAGATGCCAACATTAGCTTCACCAGAGAAGACACCAAGGACAACAGACTGGCATTCCTAGACTGTGAAGTCCTCATTGGGACCGGTGGCAAGCTAGAAATAGGGATCTGAAAAAATAGGTGTGTCTGAAAAGATAAAACGGATATTTGGCAAACACCACATACCTGTATATTTCAAACCCACCAACACACTGAGACAGAGGCTTGTACACCCCAAAGATCAAACTCCAAAACACAAGAAAAGCAATGTAGTTTATGCAATCCAGTGCAGTGAGGAGTTCTCTGAACTCTACATTGGAGAAACCAAACAACTTTTGTACAGGAGGATGGCCCAACACAGGAGAAGTAACACCACAGGACCAGAGTCAGCAGTTTATCTTCATTTAAAGGAAAAAGGACACTCATTTGAGGACATTAATGTTCACATTTTAGACAGAGAAGATAGGTGGTTTGAGAGAGGGGTCAAGGAATCCATTTATGCCAACTTGGAAAATCCTTCCTTGAATAGAGGTGGGGGCCTCAGGCACAATCTTTCTCCCATCTTTCTCCCGGCTCTGTCTTCTGTGCCTAGGAAGATTAAGACCATTTCACAAGCTCAACAGCAGCATGGTGATCTTAACGATCCTCCTTTAGATAATAAAAGGACTTAAAATAACATCTCAATATAACCATGACCCCAGGTGTAAGGTCACACAGCTACCTAGAAACATATTTAGGATTCCCTTACCAACTTTGCTCAGACTGAAGAAGCTCCTTGGATAAGGAGCGAAACGTTTCCACTGAGAAAATAGAAATCCAGTTGACATGATTCAAGCTACAGACAATTCCACCTGGATGACTGAGAACCTTCATAGACATATTGCCCTGTGAAAATTCCCAAATCACATTGTAAGATGTCCCCACCATCACCTCATCCCACTTAGCTTTGCCTATTTGACATATTGATCTGAGATAATATGAGGGCTTTTATTCTCAAATAAACTCACAAAGACATCCAAATGGCCTGAAGGCATCTTGTCCTGAGCATCCTTGCCCCAAAGGGTCTGGGCCCCTCATCCTTGTCAATTCTTCAAAACCAGGAACTATGCAGCAATACTCCTGCTGTTTCTGGCTTTTAGGATGAGTTGATAGTTCCTTAACAACTTGATGAAATTCCTTGTGGTCAGATTTCTGTTAATAATTTTCTGGTCCTGGCTTCTGCCACCTGCCTACATCACTTTCCTCCAGATCCAGTCTTTAGGACTTTTCCCAGCAGGATTCTCTCAGATGTGGAGATTTTATTTTCTTCCTTACATCTGAGTTTTGTTTTCTTTAGCTGCTAGCTCTGGACTTTCTCCAATCTACCACCAATTGTCTCCACCAGTGATCTCCCCCTATTCAATTATTTAAATTGTTAACCTGAAACCCTCTCTCATAGCAACTGTAACTAAGGCAGTGACAATTATTTTATATCTAATACCTAGTAATAAAGCCAAGGTTTGAAACCAACCAAGTTGCTTTCATCATAACTTTGCACAGAGATTTTCACAAAATAAAAATACAACACAGCACAAATAGCTAAAAAAATACAGCATTTCCTCTCTGTACTATATTATCCTGTTAACCAACTGTTCCCAAGTTCAAAACCAGCTTACTAGGAATCTCTTTCTTGTCCTCTCCTGGGTTTATTGCAGCAGCCATATTTTTTCTCTTGCAATGCTCTAAAAAAGAAAAGATGGATTTGTTTTGGTAGAAAATTAACTTTTTATATATTGTGATTGTAAACCGCCCAGAGTCTACTATGGTAGAGATGGGCGGGGATAAATTCAAATAATAAATAAATAAATAAATAAATAAATAAATAAATAAATAAATTGGTATCTCTGGATTTAGATAAGTATTGATCTGAATCCTATTTGGCTGGGAATCTAATAGCAGCTATAGACTTCAGGTTCTGTGAAGTGGAAGTAAGACACTAGTGTTGATGGACTCTTGGTCTGATCCAGTGGCATCTTAGGCATATTCAGGGGTGAGCAAGGGAGGCAAGTGACAAAATGTGTATTGTGATGGGACAATGCAAATTCCATGACTTAAGTCTTTGTGTCCAATGTCAGGACACAAGTAAGAAATCCCTTGTTTGCACTTTAAACGTTTTTTTTTCTATTTGGTCCTTATGGTTGGCCCAAGCACCTATGTCTGACTTTCTTACTGGAACCTGCCTTTCTGTCCTGCTCAGGTATCAGCATGTTTCAAACGTTATATGGCTATACATTTTGTATACCATCTTCTTTGATTTAAAGCATCAAATATGGTGTTACTTATACTGTCTGTATGTGTATGATGCCAACATTTCATTTTCTACTGAAATGAAGCAATTATATTTTGCACTGATTAGAGTAGAAGTAGGCACATACTTGAATCTCTTCTATTTACACAATTATGGGTTGTTCTTATAATGTACATAGTGAATTGTGATTTTATTTGTCATACTCTTTCATTGCCATAAAACAATGGAAATCAATTTAAAGTGAATGTAATTCACCAAATATCAGAACACAAATTCACAGTGTATGTTTAATAATCATGGCCAAAGACTAAAAATGAATGCAGCAAAAGATTATAAGAGTAGTCAAGAAGTGTAAGGATGATTAATTATTTTAAGAATACAAAATTTAATAATCATCTAATGAAAATGGAAGGAATGCAAGATGCATAAAATGAAGCATTTCTTTTTAAGTCACAAGATGTACATATATCTTTGGAAAAAATAGTCAACCTAGTCATAGGATAGTTAATGATAATTAGTGAGAATAGTTTTTAAAAGGATTCTTTAAGTACAGCAAAGATGCTTACCCTTTACTAGTAGATGCTTATCCTAGCAGGCTTATCCTGGCAGTCCTTATTTTCAGAAACAACCAGAATGAATACCAGATTCTGGGAATCTCTGCTGTATGAGCCTCGTTGAAGCAGTTGATTGGCTATTGCAGGTAGACAAAGTGCTGAACCAAGGCCATTTGTCAAATCTGACACAGTAGTACACACATTCTGTTGCTTTCAAGAGAGAATGAGCATACATGGCTTTATACTGATTGGGAGAAGGAGCATCCAGGAACTGAAACCCCATTTTCTTCTAACTTAATAACAGAAAACTGCATTGCCACAATACAGGTGTAAGGAGAAAGGAATAATTCTACACCAGCTGGTGAACTAGTACACATACTTTCCCCCCCTTTCCCTTCCCTTGTTGTTATCTTGACTGAAACACTAGGAGTCTATATTGATGAATTTTGCTCCACTACAGAAGAAACCTGTCAGCAGTTACCTCTCCTGGTGATGTGGCAGGATAATAGGTTTTCTGTTGTTCTGACAAAAATATTTGACATCTAAAATTTAGTAACTCGTCTGAACTCTGTGTGATGGTACTGATGTCTGGTATTACTGCAAATGCCAAGGCAATCTTGTGGAAATCTCTTATATATGTGTGTAGTATTGGGTGGCCTTAAAAAAAAGCATCATCAAGTTAAGAAAATTTACCTCTCTTGTGTGACCTTCCACAAGATGATTACACTGCAATGGTCCATGATACATCAGGGGGTCTAACATGATCTGCCAGTGATGACAGACCAATAAATGATTAGAAATCCTCTATCTCAGTAAACCATATGGAGGATGATGCGAAGGCACTTAAAAAATAATAACTGCTTCTTAGAGATACTCTTCTCCTGGTGTTCCTCTTTAATCTTTGACCTGATCTGCAAGGAGTGATCATTCTGGCTGCCTTATGGAGAGGTTTCCATTAATAATAATAATAAGATTATTGCACTCTATCAAATGTCTACACAAAAGAAGCTGTATTTTGTTTGCAGATATGGAAATATTCTATATGTTAAGCAAATTACAGAATATTTTATACCTCATGGGCAACAGTATATTGATTGGAAGAGGGAAGTGTTCAGGTTTCCCAGACCCTGCATGGCACTAGAGTTATATGAAAACTTTGGAGCTATATTAATATACTTTTATCTTTAGTAAAGGTAAAGCTTCCCCAAACACATTTGTGCAGTCGTGTCCGACTCTAGGGGCCGGTGCTCATCTCCGTTTGTTAGCCGAAGAGCCAGCGTTGTCTGAAGACGCTTCCACGGTCATGTGGCCGGCATGACGCATGCGGAATGCTGTTACCTTCCCACTGAAGTGGTACCTATTAATCTACTTGTATTTGCATGCTTTCGAATTGCTAGGTTGGCAAGAGTTGGGGTGAGTGCGGGAGCTCACTCCGTCATGCGGGGCTAGGGATTAGAACCTCCGAACTTGTGATCTTCTGATCAACAAGCCTGGCGTCTTATCCGCTGAGCCCCCATGCCCCCACTTTTATCTTTACATATAGATATATGCATGTACAGATATAAATACAAAGAGCATTAAAACTGTAGCCCAATTGAAATGGCTTGATATATAAATTACTGTTTAGTCAGCAATAACTTGTTCAGCTAGATCCTATCACTTAGCTGTATGACCTTGGCTGATCTCAAAAAAGCTAAGCAGGATTGGACCTCATTAGTATTTGGGCAGCATTCCACAAGAAATCCCGAAGCTGTAGGGCTGTTTGGGGAGTTTAAAAACATTGTGGAAGGCAATACAAACAATTTTCCAATAGTTGCCAGGAAAAGTATACGATGTGGCCTGGAAGTCACCCATTCCAAAGCTGAGCTTGAAGGAGACTCTTTAGCTTTAATTTTAAGTACAAATTACCATGATGCACATTTAATGATTTGCTAAGTTGGTCTTCTATAATCACATTGCATTTGAACATGGGCCAGATGGTTGTTTATTTTCATACTTATTTTACTCTGTATTTCAGTAATACTATTTCAGAGATATCCATGGCACATTCTTCTGATAATTAAAAAAGAAACTTATCTCCAACCTATTCATTTCTCTTGTGATTATGTTAACATAAAGTAGTACCCAGCTTTGAGTTCCAGATATTATTTTCAACTGTACACCTGTCAATAGAGTTTTTGTTATGGAACAAACAAACGTGTTTACCTCAACACAGCGAAACAGATGTGAATCCTATCTTTACAGGCAACATTTTTCTAAACAAAAGTGATATTTATTAAGCTGCTTGTTTCCTTCTTTCATTGAACCAACTGAACTGATTCTTTCTCTGTAGGAGAAGGGGTTTTGTAGCAATAAAAAACCCTTTGTAGGAGTGTTGCTGCTGCTGCTGTTATCATCTCAAGAATAAGCTATGGAGACAGAAGCCAAAATGGCTATTTGGCTGGTTCTTAAAATGAGCTTATAACATATTCCATAGAATCCAATCACTTTAATTTTCCTGTGCTTTTATAATCCCCGACCATTCTTACTGTGCAGGTCAGTAGGCACACTGGGAAGTCCTGTAAATCATAACCTCACTGTGCCTGTAATATATAATGTGACCCTAGCCACCTTCAAAATTATATACCAAGTACAAGCTGCTTATCATACAAATAAATTGGGCACTTCTTTGGGGTTCTAAACAGAATAATTCACCTACATTTCCCAAGTTTGAAAATATTTTGGCTTCTTGGGCAATTCTTCTTTGTATTCAGAAAGCAGAATTCACACATTTAATCTTTTCTACAAGCTTAATAGAATCAAAGTCACCTGAAAGCAGTTTCTTTTAAAGAAATGACCCCACTTACATCCTTAATTGGAACAAACATGAAAAAAAATGAAACAATTACATTGCAATCATTCTTAATATTTCATTTTAAATGTTACCATTTAAAAATTGGTATCTATCAAGAAGAGAATGGGAAGTGGGAATTAAAATGCAAGAGTAACCTAATTTTCTATTCCACTGTCTCAGGTATAATTTCTAACATGATACGTTTATAAAAGATTCTTTGCATGCAGGCAGCCAGCAATGCAAGCACACCAGCCTTTTATGTGGATTGGTTCAGGGAATTAACTCTCCCATTCTGCCATTTGTTTGAACCAGCTGCTGCCACCCGGATTATAAATCTTCTGTTAGAATATTCAGAGTAAACTTAATACTTGGCTGAACAAATGCAGGCAATCTAAGCACTTAATAACACAAGAAAGCAAGCAAGTTAAACAGAAAGATTTTGCTGAGACCAATATAGCATAATGTTCTGGTCTGGCTGTACAAGATCTGCTAGAGGGCTTATGATCACTTCCCCATGCTATAGACAGATGCTTGCCATTAAGTACCTTTCTCCCCTTCTCTTAACCAAGGTTCATTCACTTAAAATGGAGGACCAATGCAAGCCATACTGAAGCAAATGACATTTACACTGCTAGTAAAGCTAGAACATTAGTTTGATCAGACTAGTTTAGGAAGGATTATTCCTCTGAGCTGTCATTCTCAACCCTGGTTGAGAAACACTGCTGTAGATTGATAGAGCATGCTGCTGAAAGTCTGTTAAAGAAGTTAATGCTTTTACTTTAAGAGTAAATCAGTATTTAGGCTGTGCCACATTTTTTTTCTTATCCTTTCAATTGTGTCCGATTCTTGGATACTGCCTGGACAAGTCCCTGCAGTTTTCTTGGCAGGTTTTTCAGAAATGGTTTGCTATTGCCTGCTTCCTGGGGCTGAGAGAGAGTGACTGGCCCAAGGTCACCCAGTTAGCTTTGTGCCTAAGGCGGGACTAGAACTCACAGTCTCCCAGTTCTAGCCTGATGCCTTAACCACTACACCAAACTGGCTCTCGTGCCACAAATACTGGATTGTTAAAACAAACGCTAATGATATATTAATGAAGGTCTCTTCCTGATTTTCTATATTTACTTCCCTATTATTATCATCATCATCATCATCATCATCATCGTTGTTGTTTCCTCCTATCATCTCTGCCTTTCTTGTCCAACTTGTTTCCATGTTACTCCATCTCACCATCAACTTGCCTTCCATAGTTTCCCTCATCAAATATATTCATGATTTGATGAGGGCTTTAATGACTATGAGAAATGTAGAATCCTCCTCTTCCTCCTTTGTAATGTAATGAAGCAGCAGCCTCCTTGAGGGAGGGTCAGAATTGACAAGAGGATAGATAGAGGGTTTCAATGCAAGCTCTACTCCCTTTGTATATATGTGCCTGTTCCAGAGGGTGAGCTTGCATTGCAACACTTTGTCTACCATCTTGCCAATTTTGACACCCTTCCTCCATGAATGTCACGGTCATGAAGAAAGCATTTTTCTGTCATTCTCCCTGTCACAGAGGGACTGGGTTTACACACATTGGAAGGACATAGATGTTCCAGAGAGAACTAGGAAAAGGACTAGAATTAGCTTTTCCAGTTATCCGGTGTGATAGAGATAAGGAAAACAATGAACAAAATGAAAGAACCCCACAATCCTGTATTTGAGGAAGGTAATATAAGACACAGAAACCTTCTTGGGCCATAAAAGCACCCTGCTTTACTCACATCTTTAGAAAGATTAAACGGTTGGTGAAAAACACTTAGAAACTCCTTTCAGGAATATCCAGCCTTCGTATCCAGTTGATTTCTACATATTGGAAATTCCATGTACTGTACTTTTCAGCAGGCAACGGAAGAACTACAACAGATTTTCAAATCTTCATTGTGGCATAACAAAGTTGTGTCCCAGCTCACCTACAATCAGAGTAGCAGAAAGGGAAGGAAATATGATTCTGAATTAAGGGCATTCTTGCTGGATTAGAAAAAAAGGTTTCAAAACAAAGTCCTGCAACTTTGCAGGGATTACAGGCTGCATTTGGCTTTTAAATTCTGTGTCAGCGGTCAAGCTTCACACCAGGAAACAGCTGTGAATCCCAACTCTGCAGACAGTTAATCCTTTATTCAAGATTTGGCTTACTCAGTGGTAGACTCTCAGGCATGACTTGGTAAAATAAATACCAGATAAGTATTTTTTACTGCAGACAAAAATGAAACTATATACATACAGAATATTTGGCTCCTGCAGTGTACAGAAGGCAAAGTCTTTATACAGGTTGGTATTCCAGGGTTTAAATCAATGTTTCTCAATTTCACAGCCTTTAAGGTATGTGGACTTCAACTCCCAGAATTCCCATCCAGCCCAGAATTCTGGGAGTTGAAGTCCACACATCTTAAAGGCTCTGAAATTGAGAAACACTGGTTTAAATGCTAGGCTTTTTTCTCCCACTTCACAAGTCAATTGCTACTTGGCTATCCCCTTGATATTCTTGGGAGGCACCTGTTCTGTGTTGACATCATGGTTCTCTCTCAGCTGAGAACCATGGTTCCTGATTTGCAACCTTCATTCCTTACACCAGAAGCCAAAACATAGGTATGGCAGGGAAAAAATGAGTCAAGGACAACAACTAAATAATTGACTGAACTGAATTTACATTTAATTTTTGGTCAGGTTACCTTACATTAGTTTAATGCAATTTATCTAATTATATCTATGGATCTGATGATTTTCCCATTCTGTCACACTAAAAAATACAACTTGGTGGCAGTTCGAGGATTTCAATTATGCAGCCCTTCTTTAAACTAAAGCTATCTCTTAATCATTTATCTGCAACTTCTTTCTTTAGGATGAGTCCAGCTACTTGAAAACAGGCTGAATTATCATCTATCATGAGCACATTAGATTTAATTAAACCATATAATGACAGTGTCAGAGGTGATCTGACCTACCACTCTTGGTTGGTACAAGATCTGCTAAAGCATTTTAGCAGCTGCACCACATGCTGGCTCCTGCTCAGCTTGTGGTCCACCAGAATATTCAGATCCATTTTACATTTAGTAAAATTAGTAAAATTACATTTACATTTAGTACTTCCAAGGCAGGTCTCCCCATCCTGTACTTGTGTCTCATTTTTTCTCCCCAGGAAAATAATTTACATTTCTTCCTGTTAAATTTCATCCTGTTCATTTCAGCCCACTGTTCAGGCCTGTCTAGATCTTTTTGATTCTTCTCTTTCTCTTCTAAAGTGTTAGCCACATTTACTGAGGTTAATGCTGCTTTAATCTGATTGAATCATGTGCTTATTAACTTGAAAGAGTCTCAATGAGTATGGCTGCTGATACACATAAACATAATTTGAATTCATTGGGATTATTGGATTGGACATAGCTTAACTGTGTTTAGAGTAAATATAGTGAAATCAGTGAGAATTTCTGATTTCATTGGGCCTATTGCAAACATAATCAAACTGGAATCTTGTATTTCTTATTGACTCAGACATTCTAAATGGTACCTTACCATGCTATAATTTAAAGTTAAGAATGTTTTATTGCTAAATTTGTTTGACAAATCATTATTTTATTATAATAGTGAATGAAGAATGAAGAACACAATACTATTTTTGAAAATAAATAATACTGTATATAAGCTCATAGTGTACAGAATACCTTGCCTGACTGTATAAACCATTAAGATGAGTACAGAGCATTTCTTTTTTAAAATTCAAAGGAGTACGTTTTTCTTTATGAAATACATCTATTACAAATGCAATAAAAATGAATATGATTTTCTTTCTGAAACATTTTCAATTTTCAATTTAGATTGGACATATAGTGAATATCAGTGTCACATTGACCATGGAGTGACTGCAAAAAGGTCGTGGAAGCAGCCATTATTTACATTTTTTATTTGCTTTCTACTGCTATGAATTTATAAGCTGAATATTCTTTTAAATTATCTTTTCTGGGTGCATTGACTTTGAATGACACTTGCAGGTAAGAAAGCACAAGCTGCTTGAAATTCCCTGCTCTGGAAGAAATTTAGAAAAAAAATACTGTATACTTGCACTAGAAAGAGAATCCAATCTCAAGCATAAAATGGTAACTAAATAATTGAGCAATTTGAAAACTTATTTTTCTGTCAAAGCTGACTTGCCCACTTCCTCACTAATGGAATGATAGTTACTAAAAATAATATTGTTATTTTTATATATGGTAATCAATACTTTATTGATTGACTCTAATCATCTTTAGAGACATTCCTCAGATTTAATGAAACTGAAAGATCAAAATATATTGTGTAGTATGCCACATTTTCCTAGAATAAAGCTCAGACAATAATTTAAGAAGATTTAATGAAGAATTCACCTATGACCCTGACAGCACTTAATGGTGACCATAGGCTAGGATAAGAAGTCAAAAACCATCTCAGAAGCAAATCATTTCCACACTGTTGCCAAGAAAATTGCAGAGATCTGTCCAGAAGTCATCAGGAGTTAAGTACAACTTGAAGAGGACATTACTGCCATGGTATGCCCATGTGCTTTGTGAGCTGAACTGGTTGCCCTTCGCTTCTGGATACAATTCAAGGTGCTGGCTACCACCTCCAAAGTCCTTCATGGTATAGGACCTGGTTACCTGAGAGTATCCTATCTCCCATGGCTTCTGCCAATCCAGTAAGATCCAGAAGATTGGTTGTGTCTCAGATTCCCTGCATTAAACAATGTCACCTAGTGGGACCCTGGAAATATGTGCCATGGTGTCTGCTCCCTGGAATGAAATCTCCCCAGAAATCCATATGGTTCCTATCCTGATGACATTCTGGAAGGCATTGAAAACCTGATTATTTCCCCAGGCCTTGGGGAATGGTTGTGAGCTCCTGTAAATGGTGGTGAGCTCCTCTAAGGTTTGATTTTTGTCTTGTATGGTTCTTTTTCTGGATGTGTTTCTCTTTGTTCTTTCATTTTATTGTTCTAGACTTTTAATGATATACAGCACCCAGAGTCATTGACAGTCTGGTGTTTTCACATCTATGTCAATGAATAAATAACATCTGAGGGCACTTGATTATGACTACCCTAACCATGAGGTCTTTTCAATCATTTTCATAGTAAACTTGTACCTGCTGCCAAAAAACACTATGGAAAAATACAGAATCTCTGTGTTCACATAACATACAAAGCCATGGTTTGATGCTGATTTATTAAATACACTGCAAGTGGTTGGGTTGATGTAATACTCTCATAAACCATGGTTTACAAATCACAAAGCTGGGCTGATACAACTCATAAAGCCACAGGTGAGCAAATCCCATTATGACTTAAAATACTGGGGAAACCCAGATGCCTCAATGAGAACTGTGCTCAGTAAGTGGCCAGAGAATGGGACCGAGGTGAGGGGGGGGGGAAATGGAACCTTGGTGTAGATGGTGGGGTAGATATGGAATGTGAACTTGAAGGAAATGGTTGTTCTGAAATTATTTTGGAAAGGAGTTGCAGCTCTACAGCCAGAGTGAGGCCAATGGGATGTCTCTTGATAATAGATGGTTGCACTCATTCCTTTGATGGACATCTTTGGAGCCATTTCAGTCCTTGATCCAAATGATAATTTTTCCCTCTGACTTAAGCAAAGCTGAACCAGGGGACGGGTGGAGAGGGGGGCAGACAAATCGAAGAATGGTGATACAACTCCTGAAGAGTTCAGTTAGAACTTTATGTTATGGGCAAAAGTTAAGTTTCACCTAGGAGTTTCCTTTGTTTTGCTTTTCTGTTCCCATTTTAGTTGGGTTCTCTACTGAGATGCTTCTCTGGCCTCTGGCAGCCCTAATATACATAAGTATTGCAAATTCTTCACATAGAGACATTTTTTGCACAAACTCAAACACTGAGTTACCAAAATTTAGGCAGGCAATGATTACACCAGTGGAAACACTTGAACATACAGATGCCATTTTTTCCCAGTAAAGAACAAAATTATTTCAAACAAGTGCAGTCAATAAATCTGTCTTAAGTAGCATGGTAGTAATTGCCAATTATTTCAAGGGTCATCTATAAATGAGTGTGTTTGTGTGTGTGAACATGTGTGTGTATACACACACACACATAATGTGTATGTGTGTGTGAAAAGAACTGTGAAATTTGCATTATTTATATAGCTAAGAGCATGATGCAGATTTCTTCTGATGAGAAAATATAGCATAATAAACTGCCTATTTTTTAATGACTGACACTCCAGGGAAAGCAGGCAAAAGAATCTTTAAAGATGTCGGCCACAGATCTTCAAGGCACTGAAAGTCATTATCTCCTAGAAGGAAAAAATATGCTGAGCAACAAAGACCAATAGTTGTTACCCCATTCTAAAGGAATGTTCCTTATTCCCAGTGGATGACATCAGCACAGAATATAATGAATCTCCTTTATTTCTATACACACTGGTTTCATGGCAGCTTATTAAAATGTTGGAACTGTGTAGGAAATTCAAGCTGTTACTTTTTATGAAATGCAATAGCAGCTAACCCAAAAGACTGTTAGACTCAAGATCTCTAAACCATGTGAGTACAACTGGGCAGGATCCTTCTGTCTTCACTCTGCTTAACTTAATTTACATTGTTCCCAATGGAAAAGGGTTCTTAGCCCTTAGTATTCCCCTTTGTAGTTATGCAAAAACGTATACATCTACACTAGGTTGGAGCAGACTTGTAAGAAAAGAAAGAAAGAAAGAAAGAAAGAAAGAAAGAAAGAAAGAAAGAAAGAGATAGATTTGCAGGTAGTTAAAGCAGACAAAAAGACCCTGATGCTGGGAAAGACTGAAGGCAAAAGGAGAAGGGGACGGCAGAGGATGAGATGGTTAGATAGCATCACTGATGTAATGAACATGAATTTGAGTAAACTCTGGGAGACAGTGGAGGACAGGAAGGCCTGGCATGCTATGGTCCATGGGGTCATGAAGAGTCGGACACGACTTAACGACTGAACAACAACAACAAAAAGCAGAGGGATCAGGGGATGGAAGGTGACAAATTTCATAGAAATCAATACAGCACTTTTCAAAGGACATTCCTTTACAATTCTGGTTTGTTGAAGAGCCATTAACTTTTCAACTTTTCCCTAGAACAAGATATAACTTGCAGGAAAGCCAGTCAGTTATGAAAGGGGTGAAGCATGTCAAATTTAATAGAAATCAGCACATGAGATTTTACACTGCACTCTTTAACTCTAGCAACTGCTTTTTCCGCCTAATTCTCAAAGCTTTTGGTAAGCCTTTGCAAGTACAGAGTGACTGAGACTTGTTCCTTCCCTGCCCATCCTCCGTCTTTCCAGCGACACACAGGTACCCCTATCAGTCAGGATAGGATAGTTGAGACAGCATACTGGTTTACAAGGGCAAAAGATAGAAAGCACAAGCACACATAATTATTTACAATTTAGATCCTTAAAAAAACCTCAAATGAATGATTTACAGGGGAGCAAAATGAACCCAAGGGGATTAAGTAAAAAATAATACAATTTAAAAATTGATGTCTTCAAACAAAATTTAAAAAAATAGACTAGAATACATATACTGGAAAAGGAAGGGAAGGAATGGGAAAGGAAAAAAATGGAAAATTGGATGACAAACTAAGGTGACTTGAGCAAGAATGGGAATGGAAGTGGACTGAAAACAAATCAAATCAAATCAATTCATTGTTTGCAAGATATTGATGCTTCTGAAGTATATACTGGAGACAAAGGTTCACAGAGGTTACCAATAGGTTTCTAGATACAATCCAAAATGCTGATTGTTACCTATAAAAGCCTTTATGGCTTGGCTCCTAATTTTCTGCAGAACTGCCTGCTCCAGAACTCCCATCCAGTGCACTCTGTTTGGAATGATACGGTTCTGGATTCCTTCCCCATAGGTGGCTTGCGGGAATGGAAGTGACTGCTTTGGCTCCATGGAATTATCTTCTCCCTGAAGTTGGGATGGCTCCCTCATTGCTTCCATGGAGAAAGGAAGTAAAAACCACCCTTTTCCATTGGGCCTTTGGAGGACAGGTGGAGTAATGGTGTCTCTTGTATACTTTCTCTGGTGGTTATGTTTTATTTTGATTCTATGTGGATCTGTTATGAATTTTCCTATTTATGTTTTTATTTTTTTAATTGTTGTAAGCCTCCCAAAGTCCATGAGTGGACCAACAGGCAAATGATGCAAATAAATAAATATCACTGAAATCATAGAGTCATTCTATACACGTTGTAACATATACATTAGATGTCACATTTTGTTACAGCCATTTTGGGGTGGAATGTGAGGAAATACATCTTGTAACTAGTTTGTTATTTTGTTTTAGATAACAGGCATGCTGACATTTCAGACTTTGCCCTTGACATTCCCTAAGCAACATCAGAAATTAGGGCTTGCCTACAACAATTCATACTTCACTAGCTAAAATGATGTTGAATACTTGCCATATAGTGTTGATAATCCTTACTTTCCCTTACTTGCTGTATTTTAATTCAAGTGATAAGGTCAAATTGACAACAAGATTAAAACTGGTTCTTATTTTACCTGTATAAGACAACTAGCTTCTTCTTTCCTTCCCCCCAAAATAAAATGCTTCTTTTTCTGAACTATGCATGTCAATATATGGACATATTCAGCAAAGTGCCCTTGGGAAATACAACTACATGTGAAACTCATTTTTTATTTTCCAGTAAACTTCACAGTACTCTGTGTGATGCCATCCTTTCAATGGATTCTTAGCTTATCTGATGTGTGAGAAATGACCTTCTAACCTATGTGTGACAGTTGTTTGGCTTTTATTAAGTGCCTTGTTCACTAGCAGCAGCGAGACATTACTCACAGATATTTGTGAGCTGCCCCATTTGAGGTATGGAGAATTATCTGTTGATTCTGCTGCATGTTATTTTAAAAAATTGGCCAGTTAAGCAGTTTTCTCCATAAATTGTGAATTCTTTGATGCCTGCAATTTTTTGCTACAGCTCTTACCATTTTTTTAAAATACCCAGGTAGAAACAACATGGATAAAATAATTGATACCTACCTCATGTTCTAGATATTCAATTTGCATATGTCTACTCTCAGAAGTAATCCCGCACTGAGTTAAGTGTAAGGTAAGTGTATAGAATTGCAGTTCTACAGATTTAAAGTTTTAACTCCTCTATGCAATTTACAATAAAAATTAATTTTATGCTATAATTCTCACTTATCTAAGAGTAAGTCCCACCAAAAGCAATGGCATTCACGTCGAAAAATATTCTTTTGGGATAACATTGTAAAAGTTATTTTGAAATAATAGTCCTAAGGCATCAATTTATTAATTTAAAGATTGGATTTCTAAAAAGTATTAACTACCTTGAGTACACACCCAAAATCCTAATTCTAAACTCTTATTATTCTTCATATTTATTTTCCAAATGTGGTTTATGTATACAGTTACATTTTATTTCATAGATGTCACAAATGTTATTAAAGATCCATATTAAAAGTTATCTGAGAACTTCTTTCTGACCACCAATCCTTTGGGTTAATCAGAAGCCCATGCATATTCTCACAAAAGCCTTCCCAATCTACTTGAATGAATTTTATATATTGGAAATTGCCCAGAGTCTTTGACTGGGGTGGCATATACGTTTTTAAAGAAATAAACAAATGGTTCTGTAGCCAATTAATTAGTAACTAGCCAATCAGTCATAGGGGTGATTGATCAGTAGAATTCAGTAAGGATATGAATGTTACTTATCCAGCTATGATGTTATGGCAAGCTCATAAGCATTTTGCCAGCTATTGTATGGAAAATACTGGAAATTGTAATAGTTTGGCTATGTCAACCAATGAAAAAACAGTGAAAATATGAGTATGTAAAAGTGGGGATAGGAGAACCATTTGGTCTAGTGGACGCAGGTTGAGTGCATTCTTTCTCAGAATTGCTGCCATAGTAGGTACAAAACACTCATTTAGCAGAAGAAATATTGTAGCTTTCTTTCACCCCAGTCTGCATTGTCTTTTTCCTAGCTAAGTGAATTCACTTCCAAGAAGCATAACTGGATTGCAGCTTCTTTGCAGTTTGATTTTCTAATAATGTTGAGCCCCAATACTTTTTTGTCAATAAAGCAAAGGATGGAGATTTGTTATTTCAAGCTACCAACAGTCCCTTTAACTATCTAAAATTGAAAGAATCTGAGGGGGGGGAATCAGTGGAGGAGCAAGCCCAGAGACTATCGAGGAGGAACTCACAAACACATGGATGTTCAGGGGCACTAGGTTGCCGCTCCATCCCTTATAGACTAGTGATGGTCTATATCATGATCTGATGACATGGAGTATTTCCAACTAAATATTTTCTATTGGGAAAAAATCCATTTGGCTTGATGAATATTTACTCTGCTGTCCCCAGCCCAGCAGCTTTAACACACATACACAGACCATTCTCCAAGGTACCACTCTGGTAATCCTACATAGGACTCTGGTCTCTTGAGTTTCATATAGATATAGTATATAGAAAACTATGAAATCCAATTGTTAACATAATGCAAACAATGGCAACAATAACAACAGGACCCCCACCCTTCTAAATTCATTGTACCACCCTTATAAGCCTTTGGAAACACAACAAGCATAGTAATTAAATGAAGCCAGATATTCGAAACAGCCCTTATTCCAAATTAATGTTATAAAACAGTGGCCAGTAAATAAATGAGATCCCCATAGCACTGTAAGGTGGAGTTGCTATTGTAAACACAAAGTCAGTTTTGGGTAGATATGGATGCAGCTAATTTATACTTCATGCTGTTTAATAGGAAGAACTTAATGAGAATTCTTTTTTCTTTTTTTTTGTGGCATCTTATCAGGGGCTACGAATAATGTGCCATTCCGTTTTGCATGCAAGTTGCATCTTTTCATAAACATTTCAGCAATCTATGACTTACTAAATAAAGCTGTCACTCAGTCTTCATTTCCTTTCTGAGCACAAGGAATCAAAATGGACACTGAATTAATGCTGTGCTTTGTCTCTGTTTGATAAGGTCTCCACAAGATCTTTGTTCTGTCACCTTTAATACACTCAGCTGGAAGAACTTGCTAGCTGATTTCTTATCTGATGCACAAAACAGCTAAATATTACAAAGTTGTTACTGCCTTCATCTAGTATGTGTCTTTGAAATTTTTGCAGGTGTGATTAAAGTGTGTATGTGTATGTTTAAAGGGGCTTTCTCCAATCTATTTTTCCTGGGGAAAATACGATGTTCTTTTTTTTAAAAAAACACATGGTTAGCAGGCATTCATCTTCTAGAAATTAGAAGTGAAGAAGATCATACTGCATTATTTTAATACCAGTAAATACAGGGAGTCAAAGGCATGGAGCTGAATCATATATATGCTTACTCGGAAGGCCACTAAGTTTAATGGTACTTAAGTAAGTGGGTATGTTGTATTTAGACACAGTGAATTAACTATGCACTGGCTGTCTCCTTTCTGACTCAACCTCCAGACCTCCATCTGTATTAAGAATTCTATGCCAAGGAGCTGTATGGAAGCCTGTTAATATACCAGTTAAATTACCAACACCCATGTGGAGCCTGGATTCAGTTGTCAAAGGTTAACAGGCAATATAGTGTGTTTAGGATTATCACTGCAATTTTGATTATTCCCTCCTTAAGAATTTAAATGTCAGTCAGCTCCCAGAGACCTATTATAATCAGAACAATTTTACCTGAAAGGATCAGGAAAGAGAGAAGCAAAGAGAGGCAAACAGACAAGGAAAAGGTGCTAACAAAGAAAGTAGAAAAGAGTTGCCCAGTTAAAATAAGGGAAATTGGAAGACGTGCAACTTTCTCCTTTCTTCAGAAGTATTAATTGCTTATAGTTATTCCACAAGCAAACAAACTGAACTACACAACTGAATGACTCCAGTTCAAATATTGCCTCTACTAGGCTTGCCCCAGTTGGCCATAGGCAAACCTCCCTCTCTCACCTTCAGTGTCCACATCTGCAATATGGGGGACAATAAACCTGACCTTTCTTATGTGGTTGTGAGAATGATTGTAACTAAATTGCACATGTGAATAACTTTGAAAAATTGAAAGCATTATAGAAATCTGCTTTGTTGTATTCAAAGCGTGGTTGCCTCATTAAAGAGGTTGTTCCTTTTCCATATAATTCTTTATCAGTTCTGGACATCTTTCTTCAGCTATTCCAGAAAAATAGCTCTTGAAGAACGACATAGGGATGTTAGTCACAGAAATATGTGGTAGAGCTGTAAAAAGACTTAAGAGGTGAAAAAACTGCTATTTCTAAAGGTTTCTGACTATCTCCAGCCAGTGCAAGATGTGCAAGAGTGTTTCCCCGCAGAACTCTTTCAACTCTTATAGTTGAATGTACCAGGTTTTACCCATGTCCAAATCTATACTGGGATAATAGTACTTGAACACTGGTACAGCTAAGGATGACTTAAGACTGCCTCAGGTATGGGTTAATAATGAAAGGACACAATAGCAGAAGGACAGAGCAAAGAAAAGAGGTTGCTAGGCCATGTTTGTGCTGCAATTAGATGGCAGGGAAGAAAGGCTCTATGTTCTTGCCAGATTTGGGGGTGGTGATGGTGGTGGTAATTTGCCTGATTTCAATGGGAGGAAATCAAATGACGCCAGACAATTTGCTACCCCAGCCTTACTTCAGAATGCCTTTGTTTATCCCCAGCTTCTGATGACAAGACCACTGTTGATAATTTAAGTCCCCTGTGTAGGGGCCCTTTGGACATCCAATGATATAGCTTTCTGTGAAAGCTTCTTTCATGTTGGGTTATTTGAGGGACTGCCTCTCCCTGGTTACATCTACCTGTCCTACCTGGTAGGAGAGGCATTTCATGGGTCCCATCTATGAAGGAGTGTCATCTGGCAGGACCCAGGAAGAGAACCTTTTCTGCCATGGCACCTGCCCTGTGGAACATCGTTCCCCCGGGCCTTAGATTGGCCACAACCCTTCTGGCTTCTAGGAAGGCCTTGAAGACATGGCTCTACCACCATGCCTGGGAGTCCGGCAATGGTGGAGAGCTCTTACAATGGCTGTGTTGAGCTGATGTAGAATGAATTCTGCTGCTGAACATGATTTTCTGTTTTTAAATTGGTTATGGACAGTTTTTTTATATGTTTGTATATTGGTTTTAAACTTCTTTTTATTGGATTGTTTTTACCTGTTGTGAGCTGCCAAGAGTCGCTTAGGGTGACCATACAAATCAAATAAGTAATAATAAATAATAATGTCACCTGAACACCGGTCAGCCAGTTTACAGCAGTTGATTAAGATTGCTTTCCCTTAAAAAATAAATGTTGCTCTTTGGGACTCTTAAAAGAAAATAGCTATTCTTTTTGTTGGGATTTCTGAAATATTTATTTATTTATTTATTTATTTATTTATTTATCTTATTTATACCCCGCCTATCCCCTCCCTAATGGAGGACTCTAGGCGGCTTACAACATCATTACATATATTTTAATTATACATCCATATATATTACAATACCCGCACAATTAGGGAGGGGGTGAGGGAACCGGCTCTTCTTTCTAGGCATCGGAACTACAAGCCCCAGAATGCCTCGCTTTCAGAGCCGGCTGCTGACATCCCGGAAGTTGTTAAATTGGGATCCGTCGTCCTCTGCCACCGTCCTCAGCCACCATCCACGGGCTTCTCCAGATCTTTATCTTCGGTTCCGAGGCGACTCCCCGACAGGATGCCAGCATATATACATTTGTTTCTTCTTCCTAAAACATGGAGAGCCTTTGAGGGGATGAATTGATGTCAATAGTACTGATTGCTTGATAGATTACTTCTATGTATGTAATTATGATTATGATTATTTATAGGTTTTTAAAAATACATACTGTGAACATTTATTGTCATTTTTATGAATGGATGTAAACTGCCAAGAATGTCTTTAGATTGTAGTTGGTACAAATCTCAGAAATTAATTAATTAATTAAATAGAAGGGGACCCAAAGCTGCATAAGTAGAAAAACAAGCACTATATAACAAGCCACAGTGTTCCATGGCTGTATTCTAAAACAAAATGAACAGACATCTGGCATCTTTATGATCAACTGCCATGGCCAAAAATGAATAAACTGTCCTTGGCATTTACAAAGGAGGCCTCTATTAACAGTGCAGCAATAACACAAATAATATGTGTGATCAAGCCATGCATTACGTTACAGAAGTTGCCTTTTAAAAACCTTTTCCTAATAATTGTTAGCATGGATTTATCTTCTGACCCATTTCCTAATACTAGTTTGTCATTTTCATTGAGTTATTGATCATGACCTCTGGAATTCTTTATTTTTCTTACAATTTTTCTACAAAATTTGAGCCCAGTAGAAATAAATGGTTGTTCTTGTATTCTCTGTTCTAAATTTTACATAGCAGATTTTAACACTGCAAAATGTCCAAGGTTCATGTATCAATATTTGGAAATCTTCATATGTTGTCCTATACATGAAATAAAAGCTACCCAATGAACCTTTGATCCATTGATCTCCTCTAGCTTCTGAATCCACGATCTGGGTTTCTTTTCTCAGGAACTGCTGCCATTCCACACATTTTGCTAGCTACTCCTGCATGTGGTAGTTGTTCGCTGTGAAGATTCTTGCTATAAAGTACACAATAAGCATAACCTTGATTATTTATTTATTTATTTATTTATTTTATTTTTATCCCTTTATTATTTTTATAAATAACTCAAGGCAGCGAACATGCCTAATACTCCTTCCTCCTCCTATTTTCCTCACAACAACAACCCTGTGAGGTGAGTTGGGCTGAGAGAGTGACTGGCCCAAGGTCACCCAGCCGGCTTTCATGCCTAAGGCGGGACTAGAACTCTCAGGCTCCTGGTTTCTAGCCCAGCATCTTAACCACTAGACCAATGGTTTAATGATTTCAAAGAAGTTGGTCTTAATATAGCTAAATCTGCATCCAGGTCATAGGAGGAGCATTGCTTTACATGACATGAAGCACTCAGCTAGCCCAATGTCTCCCCAAGACTCTTGTACTACCTAGTTTCCAGCTTGACTACTCCTGCATTAACAGTCCATTCCACAAATTTCATCTGCAGCCTTCAACCCAGAAAAATTCTGCACTCATGGTATATGCAGAGAAGGAAGACAAAGGCAGATGTTTTTACTTCATGGTGGAGATGTATTCACATATGACAGAGGATATGCCCTAAGTGCATACATTATTTCTTATGGATGTGAAAATTTCCTACTAAAAAAATTAAGGGAAAATAGAAGTGATATTAATTGCAAGCAGTCTTGTTAGTGCTTCTCTAACAAGGTGTGTCTGTGGGGATATATTATTCTTATTTTGTTCAGCAATTGAACTTGTGATCTTCCTCCAGATCTTATTTCTTACAGGAGATTCACAAATACTTCTCTAAGAGAATGGGGTGACCCTATTGGGGAGTTATTTTTCAATGTGGAAAATCAATGGATTGTAATTTTCAAAACAGCTTAAATATTTGCTGAGGGTTTTTGTTTCCTCAAATATGTTTATTGCCCATCAAGTTGAGATACAATTAGTGTGCATATTTAGATGGCTGGTTAAAAGCTTTCAATAAAGCTAGCATCGGAAATCATGAAGACAAATGCAACGTTGTTTAATGCTTTTATTTAATACTGATTTTTTTCCTTTATACTGATCATAGCTGGAGTTTACAGATATAACTACATTTTACAATGTGTGCAGTTTGGATGACATAAAAATATTTGATGACACAAGGCTTATCAGTGGATAGTACACACAAGGGGCTTTGTTAACCACCCTGAGTTTCTCTCATGCTGTGAAACTTCTTCAACAATATTAATTTCATATGTTAATGTCTATATAATCAAAGGGTCTTATTTACAAACTGGGACTCACTAAATTTGCATACTATGCTTACTGGCAAAATGTGTACATGTTTTGGGTGTTAAATATACAACTTTGTTGCTTTATCACAAAGCTTTTCCCTGTTATAATGATTAACCAGTTTGTAATGGGAATATGAACAGATTAATAATAAAATAGCTAAGATTGAGCTATGCAGAAGACTATAAAAGATGGCCTTCCATTGTTTGATGCATGCAAGCATGTAGAAAAATTTAATAGGATTGTATTGAATTCTCATTCAAAAGTAGCTGCATCAAATACTGAATCTTTACATGTTCCAGTTAGGTATGCAACATTCATTCATCCATCCATCCATCCATCCATTTTGTAGGCTACTTCAATCATAGCTGATGCTAAGCAGCAATCACTCCACCTTCATAACAAGGGTTAAAACAATATAAGAAATAACTTTAATGACCAACATCCTGATGTGCCACAAAAGACTCTTCTGTATAAAGCAAGGGGCCATCTGCACTTCACTCTTGAAAACTTCCTGGAACAGCCTGGTCTTCATGGTGTTCCTAAACTCCATAAGGGTTGGGGCCACTGTAATGGCAGATGGAATGCTGTTACATAGGAGAGAAATAGTAACAGAGAAGGCCCAATTTTGAAATCTCTGATGATGACATTCTCTTTGGATAGGGCCCCAAAGAGATCCCTGCCTCACCAATCTCACTGGATGGGCAGATACCACTGGGGGAAAGTGGTCCTGAAGGTGACAACCAGCAGCTTGAATCACACCCAGAAACCCACTTGTAGTCACAGCTGCATGAGAAATATTGGCATACCTCCTAATACTAAAGGAATTAAAGTATTAGCAAACCAATTGGAAATCAGAGGTAAAAAACATCAATCCAGTTATCCCAAATCAAGATTAAGAGGAGGGATGAGGAACTGAATTCAGAACTTCCATATTATGAAGAGATAACCTTTACTGAATTTCTAATTGTGGCAAATGTAATTCAAGACATCTCTGGAGTGATCAGTGTTTATAATAGTTGGTGGACAGTTTCATGTTGTGGTATGACTTGGATTATTAGGTGTTGTACTTAAGTGACAGACCATAGGAATAAAAGAACAGAAAGCCATCTATGCTCCTGTCCATGCATTCAATCTACATGTAGATTTTTCCAAATCACAAGAAATAACAGGCCCATTTTATTCTTCATTAGTCTGGCTTCACCTGAAGTATTAGGTTAAGATTAACATGAAATTGAACTTCATAAGTAGGCAAGGTAGATAGACATAAGTATGGAAGGTGAATTTATAAGAAAAGTTTGAAGGACTGGAGAAGAAAAGGTTGAAGGAAACTATTATAGCACTCCAACTTTCTACCAAGTAATCAAATAGAAAAAGTTATCTTCTCTGCTTCCCCAGGGACCAGAATTACTTTTGATGTGTAGAAATTACAAGAAGATAGATTTCAGCTTCTTGTAAAATGAAGCACAACAATGGTTGGACTCTCACTTGTTGGAGGTATTTTAGCAGAGACTAGAAAGCCATCTATCAACATGTTTTAGCTCTGAATTCCAGCACAGAACAAAGTTTTGACTAGAAGCATTACCCTTATACTTCGGTGATCTGAAGTATAAAATCAGAGGTGTTGGAATAGAACCCCATAAATTATTCAACTGATGTCACCTATAGTTGAGGCTAAACACATGAATTTGTAACTGGGGATTTCTACTATGGTGGTAAAAGGTATGCCCCCACACACATGTAAACTGTATTCACTACCAAACCTATGAGATTTCACAACCATTCACAACAAGCTGGACTGACCCTGAGTGGTGACAGGGAAAAGGCTGAGTCAGGAACCTGTGGCCCAGTAACCAAATTGTTTCTATTCCCTGACCATATCTCAAAGATCATATGCACGCAAATAAAATTATGTTGCATCTTCAAAGTGATTTGGTTGCTTTAGGTGAGCCAGGTTTTGGCCACAACACTATCCATCTTGAAATCCTGATTTCAAATGCTGGCTTACTTAGCCTTGGTACAGACATATGATAAAAAAAATCCCAGTGAAGGACATGAGGAATAAAGAGGAGGGATTCCCAAAAATAACAGAAGAAATGTATGACCCAGAAGCCAATGTTTACATCTACATGGTCAATAGATGCTCTGTCAAATATATGGTAGACGTTCAGGTTCGAAGAAGACACACTATTGTGCAAATTGCGCAATAGAAACTTGTGCGTGATAGAGTTTTAAGTGGAACAGCCATTGCACAGGGGCAATTCCACTCTCTTGGCATAAGAGACCTTAATCCAGTGGCACAGAGAACCGTTACAGCTGGAGACCTCTCCTGCTGTAGTGGATGACCAGGACATCTAAGTGTCTTGTCGTGCTCTTAACATTCCACAACACCGGCTGGGTCTGCCTTCTTGACCATTGATCAGTCTCCTCCACTCAATCTGCCAGGGTCAGGTAAATAATCTTTAATGTTCTAAGGGTCAAATGTATAAGCAAATCTATAGGGAAAATGAGAAATGTGCTTATAAATACTTGGCTACATCAACAATTGAAAAAAGGACTCTGCAAATAATATTCACATTTTAGTTTTTGTGAATATATATTAAACCTCATAATACATGAACACTTTGGATAATAATGTAAGAAATGATGCCATAGCAGAGCATTTTAATGTAAAGTGTTTCTGAAAAAAAGTGGAATGAAGTGATTTATTTTTTTTAAAAAAAAACACTTTTTAAGGGTACAAATGTCTTTGTTTAGGCTAGTATAATGAAGAAAAAGTGTTCCAAATGTGAACTAATGAAGCACTAAGTAATGAATATTTAATTTGTATAATTTACCGAAGTGTGGTCCAGAGTCAGAGCTCCATTCTTTATAAATGTAATGATCATTAGAGCTTTAGTGTAGCCTGCCCACAATTATTACAGCTTTTTCCTCTTGCAGTAAATAAAAGCCACAAGTGGTGATAAATTTGCCTAGCAAGTACAGGTGGTGAAGGGCAAAGAAAGATTGGTGTGTCCACCAAGAGGAAATGAACTATCTGTTTTCACTGTTACAAGCAGGCCAAAGAGCAAAGAAATAAAATAGAAAAAAATAATGCATCTTTAGTTTAGCAGGCTTTTTGCCTATCAGTGAAAACGGTATTAAATTAGCTTTGCTGTTGGGAGGAATTGCACAAAAAAACGAACAACAGGATGAGTTGGGGAGAGTCTGTTACTGTACTGATGGTGTGGGGACAAGTATTTCCAGAACTGTGCAGAATAAACACAGCAGCGATCTGGTACTCATGAACAAGCTCTCATAGGCTGCAACCAGAATGGTAAATATCAAGCATAAGCCTTGTTTCTATTGGAAAGAAAAGTGTTTTCTCATCCAAGAAATGCCTAGTTTCCCAGTGTAGATCCAGGCAAAATGTTGTATATTGCATGAAGGCAGCTTCATATTTTTAAAGTGTGTCAAGGCCAGAGGCACTGACTGATAAAATCCAATTCTTTATAAATACTGGGGAAATTCATTTCACATGATTTATGAGCCAGGGGGATTTTAGTGGCTGGACTGGAGAGACTTTGCTTCAAATCCCTGCTCAGCTGTATGGTTTATTAAGTAATTTTGAACCAGCTACACTGTTTCATACAGGTTACCCAATGGTGTTACTGCAAAGTTTGAATTGGGAACACTCCTAGATTGCCTCCAGAATCCACGCCTACAAGTTGGAATTTTACCTAGCAAATGACCCACATATGATAGGATTGAACTGTGTTATTAACAAAAAATCTGCAAAAGAACTCTTCTTTGCATATCTGAGGCAACCTGATCAGGGGAAAGCCAATAGACAAGAATGACCTTAATTTTAGTAAAATTTTGTGAGGTGGCTTTGTATTTTTCTTTTCTAAATATCTGTACTGTTCCATAAGAATCAGCCTACTGGCTCAGGCCAAAGGCCATCATAGTCCACCATTCCCCCCCCCCCCACAGTAGCCAAGTAGACTTCTTTGAAGATGGAGAACCCTAATCAAAGATATAAGCCTTTCCTACCATTGTTCCCCTGCAGCTGATATTTGGAGACATCAGGAGTAACACTGTGTCCTTTTTTCTAAGTTAAAAAGCCCTAAATATTCTAATCTTTATTCATAAGAAAGGTCTTTAAATTCCCCCAATCAATTTATTTATTTATTTATTTATTTATTTATTTATTTATTAATCAAATTTATCACCGCCCATCTCTACCACGGTAGACTCTGGGCGGTTTTGTTTGCCATATTCTTTTCTAGCTCTATAATATCATTTTTGAAATGCAGCAAAAGAAAGAGATGAAACAGTGCTTTCTATAAGTGTAATATAATGTTTGCAGTTTCATTTCAGTCTCTTTCCTAATTGTCGGCTTCACACCTCAGCTCAGCAGTAAATCACTGATCTTCAGACACTTTCAACTTCTCAGCTTGACTTGGTAGAAAACTCACAGTCATGAATCAGGTAGATAAGTACCTTCATGGCAGAACAGCATGAAAGTTTTTCACATAATAGTTGCTTGCCCGCTTAGTGCAAAAGTATCTAAAAAGGTAAATAAATAAACAAACAAATAAACAATATTTTTTTAAAAAAAGAACAAGAAGGATACAAAGATTGAAGACAGCTGAGAGATCAGGAGGCCCAGAATGGTTGCAGCACCCCATCCTAGTCCTCCCACAGGTCATCTACAAATGTGATCAATGCTGTCTCAGTGCTATATCCCAGTCTGAAACCCAATCAAAACAGATAATCTGTTTTTCTCTGGAGCTACAAGCTGACCACCTTCTTAACAACCTTTCCTAAAAAGGGAAGATTGGAGACAGGACAAAAGTTGTCTAGAACCACTGGATCCAGTGATGGTTCCTTGTGTTACACCCCCTCTTTAAGAGCTGGCAGAAGCACCCCTTCCCTCAATGATGCATTCTTATTTTTTGTATTGGAGTAGTTGTAAATAATAATAATAATAATTACAATAAGAGAAATAATGATTGATAACGATAACGATAACGATAACAATAACAATAATAAAAACAACAACAACAACAACAACAACGAAGTCTGGATAGTGGACACTGCAATACCTGGAGATAGCAGAATAGAAGAGAAAGAACTGGACAAAATCACAAAATATAAAGATCTGCAAAGAGAAGTAGATGACTGTGGCAAAAGAAAGCGAAGATAGTACTAATAGTAATAGGTGCCTTGGGTGCAATTCCAAAACATCTGGAGCACCACTTGAACACCACCGGCATTGACAAAATCACCACCAATCAATTACAAAAGGTAATTGGAACAGCTTACATCCTGCGATAATACCTTTAATATTATTAAACAACATCTGCGTATCTCAGGTCCTTGGGAAGGACTCAATAGGTGGACAAAAATGCCAGATCCACTCTAAACATCTGGCTGACTGTGTGACCAATCATCATCATCATCATCATCATCATCATCATCATCATCATAGAAAGCAGGGAGAAGTTGCACTCTATGTTAAAAAAAATCAATTCCTGCTCAGAAATCTGAATGAATGAACTTGGTAATACTTTAATCCAATGCTCTGGGTTAAAGTTACAGAGGAATAAAAGAAAGCCCATTGTGAGCTGGGAAAATATCAGAATCTCTAGGACCAGATGAATTGCATCATATGGTACTGAAGAAAGTAGCTGATGTTCTAGTCAAAACCTTATGTATTATATTTGAGAAAACTGTGGAACTGGTGAAGTGCTAACTGACTAAAGAAGAACAAACATTGTCTCTATTTTCAAAAAAGGGGGAAAGGAAGATCTAGCAAACTCAGACCTTTCCACTTGACATTAATACCTTGGAAGATTCTAAAACAGATCATAAAGTCACTGAAGTGTAAGTATATTTAAAACAACCCAATAGTTACCAGAAATCAGCATGTTTTTGTCAAGGCTAGTCTTTTCTCATATTTTAATTAGATAACTTCATTAATAGATTGTGGAAATACTGTAGAAAAATATATCTTGACTTCAGCAAAGTACTCCATGACTGATTATCAAGATAGTTAATGTAGGCTATAGGCATGCTAAGTGGATATATTGCAGGCTCGAAAATCATACTCACAGATAATTCATTAATGGTTCATCATCATATTGGAGTGTGGCATAAGGATCAGTCCTGAGCCCTCTGTTTTTTAACATTTTCATTAATGATATGGATGAATAGGTGGAGGGGAAGCTTATCAAATCTGCAAATAACTAATAGTTAAGCTAATTAGACTGCCAAGATGCATTCGGAGGTAAATCAAGGAGGTTTTTTTTATTCTACAAAATGTTAAGACTGAACTCACCTTGATCTTTAGACTTTGGATGTGGGAGGTCAGACTGCTCCTTCCTTGCAAAACCTCCCTATCCATATTTCTTTCCTGTTTGCTGGTTTGTTCCTGATCTCACAACTGTCAACCTTCTTTCAAACAAATGCTGGCTGAGACTAAAATTTTGGCTGAGAAATCTGATTCTATTAGCTAATCATTTTATTCAGTAACTTATGTCTGGTTATCAGGAACTATTAATATGCACAGGTAGAGAACCTGCTCTAGGCGATTGGGATTTGACAAAATGATGCCAATTAATATTTCAGCAGAACTCCCAGAAGAGAGTATAAAATATATAAAGGGGGTATAAAGAATGATACTCGGAAAAGCAGCACATGTCTGTGTGCATGTTTTGGTGTCTGCATTTGAAAATAAGAAGCAGTAATGTTGAGTAGGAGACAGAACTCTGACACTGGGAGGTCTCAATTACTATACGAACTACTGGTGCCTAAGGCTGGCATGGTAATCTAATAAGGTATTAAAAAGAACATGATTTTGACAAATTACATATTCTAGGAGCGTAAATAGGCAACATGCTGCGTGCTGTGGTTTGTCTCCTGCATTCCTGAGCAAAAGAGTAAGATTGCCCTTGGTATGGGTCGCATGCAGCAATTTGCATTCCTTTCGCCGTGTTGTAAATTAGCAAAAGTGCTCCAACTGGTCAACTGGAACCATTTTTGGACAGCTGGCAAGCCCAATCCTCTGAAAGGCCCCCCGCCTGCCTGCTATAACTTCTGCCCATTTGGAGGAGGAATGGGCAGATCATTGTATATCATCCAAGAAGAGCGGCTTGGCAACCTCGGGTATCAACATATAAAAAGCCTGGTAGGATTCTAAACCGAGAGCCCCTCCATTTAGCAAACCATTTGCTGGAAGCAGCAGGTAGCAGGCTGCTTGTGTGGGAGAGAAGGCCATGAGTTCTGCCATCTAATCACTCTGTTCTGCAGGGGACATTATACCAAATAGAACAGTTGAGGGAAGTGGCCAGATGCAAAATCAATTGAGCTTCAAGGCTAGGATTTTAAGTGAGCACCATCAAAATGAGCAATACTTAATACGGAGGTTTAAGGATGTAAAATGTCAGTTGGTCACAGATTTGAGAAGCATTTAATACAGTTTTGCTCTTGGTGTGTTAAGACTGCCCTGTATGTTGTTTCTAGTGTTTCTACAGTTTCTGTTACCACAGTTAATATAACCCCATGCCTTAAGAGATAGCTATAATTACAGTTCCAACTTGTAATGGGGCAAATCCTGCTCCCAGGCAGAGAATGATTTATTTACAGATATTGGAAAAAATAGATTGGATTTTAACCAAGAGTGATGACATTGAAAATGCACTGGGACTCAACATCTCTTCCAGACCCACAGTGAGCTTATGGAATCCCTTCCTCAACTCAGCATGCCTGCGTCTCTCACGCATCTGCTCATGGACCTATTTTGTTGCTTCAGCAACTGTAATCCAATAGGAGATGGTCTTTTTTTTCTCTTCTGGCACTTGGCTGATGACCACAGCAGCTAGCCAGGTGCTCTCTCTTCTTTCCACCCAATTGTCCCCACTGCAAGTCATCTAAGAGGCAGTGACACACAGAGGTTAGAATGTTGTAGCTATTTGGCTCCTTTTGGACAAAAATTTAGAGCTAAAAATGGAAGAAAGGGAGAAAAAGAAAGCTCTTCCTCACAGTAGGCTGAGAATATTGGGGTGGTGGATTGCTCATAGCAGCAAAAGCAGAGTCCTAGCCATCTGTTAAAATTCACCTTTTCTTCAGTCTCTGACTCATCCCACAGGAGAGCATTTGGTCAATGTTTCTCATGCCAGCTGGTGACATGTGGTGGAAGGGCTATGAATCCAGAGGAATCTATCAATCACTTTCCTTAAAAGTGTAAAGATGGCACCACTCCCTGCCCTTGTTACTGAGACAAAATAGAGCCAACCACCACCACCACGTCTTCTATCCTCAAAAGTGCAGCTTCCCAACCACAAGAGTTTGCTCACTCTTGTTGTATGGCAGGAATGAGTTGGGACTTCTTTACCCTTCATAAAACCACCATTTCCAGCACTCATTCATGAAAAAGATAATCCAGGGTTAGGGCATCCAAGGGTAGATTGGACAAAAACAAGAACCAAGGAAGAGGAAGCTAGAAGGCTAATTGCAGGGCAGCGTCATTTTTAAACTAATCAGCTATAGTTATCTGTATTACTACACCTGCATATTAATTTCACCTATTAATGGTGAAATCATGCTACGGTGGTGATAATCATTCGTTCAGTATATGAAAAGTTTCACTCCCAATACAGTCCTGTGATGTATTAGTTCAACATTTCATCCCCCAAACATGGTTATTTAAGAGCCCTAGAATGACCATACATTGTGATTACAACTATATATCACAACACTATGTGACTTCCTGAAACTCTCCTCTTTTTCCAACCTGGCGTTTCCTTATAGGGAGAACTTGGGGGAGAGTGTATAATTGTTCACAGGTATCCTGTCTCTGTCTCAGCATCCCACCAAATCTCTGAATTTTGAATGAACTTTGGGAGGGAGGGTTCCTTGTGGGATTTGGTCTTCTTTGGGAGAACTTCACTGTAATCTGGTCATTTACAGTTTTTCTGAAGCAACTTACTCCAGTTCTCTTTGATTGTTACTCCAGTTCTGTATCTGATATTTAGCTGAATCCAATATACCTCAGTCATTTCAAACATTGTGCAAGGGTCATAAATAGGAAAGAAATTAATTCATATTTGGCCAGGGCTACACTATGGGATAATTCTATTCAAAGGTTTTTACACTATACTGTATATTTACATTAAGAGCATACCTACTCAGTCAGTTCTGAGGGTTCTGTATTATTCACTACAGAGTAGAATACACATGTTGAAGCTTAATGTCTTACATTAAAGGTGCCTTTTTAAATGCACGCATATTACTGGACTGTTGCAATCTGTGTGGTTTTTTTAAAATCAAGATAGAAACCAGCTTTTATATACAGAATATGCTAATTACTATTCTTTTATTTTAGGTACAATTGCCTTTTCTCAGATTCTTTAGAATCAGGTGAGTTACAAATCAATAAATGTATTAAATAATTTTGTGATAATTAGTTGTTATTGTAATTTAAGTTACATACTACTGTTTTAGATTTGTCCAAAGACCCATCCTTCCCCCCCTCCCAACATTTATCTTTCAGGATCCAGCTTTGCCTTTCTCTTTCTGTTCCTTCCCATTGGGCTGTCCTATCAGCATTTCCAGTTCTTCTTATGGGCTTCACTCCAAGACTGATTCCCACTGGGTGAGCATGATCAGTTGCTGTAGTTAATGAAACATATAAATTTTCATTTCCATCTTTTAGAGTTGATGCTTGAGTGAGAACAACAGGACATCACATTTGAATGATTCAGAATGCTCTAAGGCATCTCCACTAGATTCATTTTGACTTGAAAATATATGTTGTCATATGGAAATTGATAATGAAATTTCATCTGCTGTTATGGTAGGCCCCAGGCTCATAATAATAATGAGAATATTGGACCAAAGATCATCTTGGACACTGTTGCTCTTGCTCTGAGCAGGGGTAAGGTATAATCCAAGCAAGGTGCCCAGGGGTGTCCACAGGGAGGGGTAAAAAATGCAAGATGGTGGTCATAACCATGCAGTTGAAGCCCACCCTTTTTTATATGGGTTGCGATGCACATAGAAAAGGGGTGGGGCTTGGATTGCCTGGTTGTGGCCACCATCTTGAATTTTTTGACCTCTTGCACTTACCACCAAATGCGCCATTTCCCATTCCTGAAGCTGTAAATAGCATCAAAAACTGTTTGGCTCCTATCCACATGATGAAAAAAATACATAAAATACTTGAATCATGATGCTTTCCCAAAATGGTAGACAAAACATTGATGCTCACCTAGCTTTCTCTTTTTCTAGCTTCCTTCCTTTCAATTTTTGTTTGTTTGTTTTTTGTGAGGTCTCTGGCAATATTTCCAAACAAACTTCTGGGCTGCAGCTGCCCACCATTTTTTATTTATAACCATAATTATGAATCCTTTGTGGGGCGCATTGGCATTCTTGGGAATCAAGATGATGCTGTTGACAAATGTTTTGCTTTGTAGCATGCAGCTTCCAGTCCTTCTATACCAGTTTGCAAACATGCTGGTGTCTGCAGGGACCACATTGCCTATCTCTGAGGCACAACATTCATGAACATTTATTCTGAGAAATTGGAAAAGTGACATTATTCTAGATATTAAGTATTGGGTTTTGGAAATGTGCAATTTATCTGTTTTATGAAAATGCCATTTTTCCACTAATCAGAAAATGAAGCAATATGTTTTTCTTTGGTACAGATTTCATCGTATTATACAACAATGCAGTAATATTATTATATTAGTTTGTTTTCTTCATTTGATAATAATGCATTATGATGAGGTATTTTTTGTAAACCAGTGATTTCTAGACAACATTTAATATATTATATATAAAAGAAATATTTAGATGCTTGGTGTTTTTTTTAATTTAGGGGTTATTATTTATTAATTTACAATCCGAGACCAAGCCAACAAATATTAAAACATATACAGCAGTTTAAAAATCCATATATATAAATTACAAAGGAGTTTTAAAAAAACCCAAAGCCTGTGAGGAAGGCACCAGATGATTCCTTTTGGCTGAAGCTACAGATAAAAATTTTGCCACCACCCTTGATACATTTAGAAATTTGTCACTTAAAAGGAAGGGATTCCACCTCCATATATGAAGATATACAAATACAATTTTCATATGGGAGGTTGAAATATCTTCCAGTTGTCCTAATGGGTAGAGTATCAATTCAGGCCAGAGAGAAAATCTTCCTATCGTGAGCATGCATGATCTTAAAAGAACAGCTATGGAGAGTCCAGAATGATGGGCAATTCTACTCTAAGAGAGATGGGAGATTTTGGCTCTCTCTGACTGAATATCCAAGTCCCAGACCCTCTGTTTCAGTTGCGCTAAAGTTTTCTCAAGACCTACAGCAAATAAAGCTGCTATAGAAAAACCACAATATATCAGGTCTTGATCAATTTGTCTTTGCAGGGTGGATACAAATCTATTGTTAGTATTGTGGATACGAATCTATTGTTCAAAATTAATTGTATTAATTTTGGGCAACCAAGGAGGTCCCCCAAAACATGGTCTTGCATAGGCCCTGAAGGAGATACAGTCCAATTCTAATTGTGTCTCAGCATTAGAGGTCAAGTGAGGGATGCATGCTCTTGAAAGAAGCTTGGCTCATACGGAGTCAAAGATTGAGATCTTTATGGACACACACCTGGGTACTACAGAGAAACATACCCAAAACATTGACCTTGAATGGCTTAATGGCAGCTAGGACAAAATTATTCCCATGCTGGTTTGCAAGTTTTGTAATTGCTAGAGATGCTCTTTGTCTAGTGCTAGTTCTTTTGCTTGGTTGCCCCAGCAGGAAAAGGATTGGAGGTAGATACTTAAATATTTGAAATTTTTCACCTGCTAATAATTCCTCCATTTATCAACCATCTAGCTGAGGGGTTAAAGCATTTTGTTAAAAATACCAGGCACTTTGGTTTTGAGTGATTGATTTTGAAGCATTCTCTATTGCAATAGGCTGATAATGTTCTAAGACACCCACACAGCCTGACTTTTCATATAGAGAAAATGGCTGCATCATCCACATCTAAAAGAATAGATATGGGGCAATTGAGAAGATCAGTACTTGGGACACATCATGCAAACACCTAGGTCTCTGGAAAAGGCTCCAATGCTGGGAAAGGTGGAAGAAAGAAAAGAAGAGGATGACAAGAAGCAAGGTGGATAGACTCAGTTACAATGGCGATGAGGGCACTATTGGAAGAGCTGAAATCTTTCTATGTCGTCACTATGAGTAGAAAATGACTTGATGACACATAATCAAGCAATCAATTGGCAAAACAGGGAGGATGAAAGTCTGGTTTGGCAAAAACCTCAACAACAAGGGGGCAAGTATGCATCTTTGCTTGACCCTGTTACAGGTGGAAATAGGTTCCATTATGTCCCCATTGCTCTTACCCTTGACCTGTATGATAGTGCCTTGGTGTAACTGTATGGTCATTGTAAGGAAACAGTGATCAATTATTGACACTGTTAATTTATCTTCAGATATGGAATCAAATGCCGTCTTTACATCTTTGAATGCGACGTAGAGGGCTTCATTGGGAGATTATAATATTTCTCAGCCAAAGGTGCAGAATTATACATTGGCTTGTTGTTGAATGGGGAGGCTCCTATTTTTTTGTTTTGTTTATTTTTATTGTTTAATAGATTTTTTTTGTATTTCATAGTTTGTTTACCTTTTGTCATTTTGTTTATTTTTTGTTATAAAATATATTTTATAATATATATATACATACATACATACATACATACATTGGACTACAGAATCTGTGTGCATGCATCTAAAGGATAGCAGCAGCTGACAGAGCTGGAAATACTGTCAATGTACATCAGCCCTGAGTAAACATGTTTAACAGATCAAGATCATAAATATCAGACAGGAGAAGACTGGTGACCTGAATTCTTTGTTACTATGATCTATATGGCAGGCAAGAGATGTGTCCTAAATCAGTGTGTAAACAAGGCTAGTTAGCATGGCCCTACAACCCTATTGTTTGTTTATTTCGGTTGTAGACCAGCATAACACTAATAACATGTCACTCTAAAATAGAAGTAAACATTTTAAAAAATCATATTGATAGAATAAAATAAAGTAAAAATAAAAGCATTAACATAAAATTACATACTACAGGGATTAAAATCCAGGAGAGACCTATAAAATTACAATCAATAGTCTGAATGCTATAGATAACGAAGATAGATAACTATAGATAAAGATAAGAAGTACTAAGATTTATAAAACACGATGAGAATGTAAAGTTTTGCTAACTTATATTGAGTCTAATACTTACTAAAGTCCTACTAGGATTTCTTGGGATTATGACAGTTATGATCCAACCAACTCCAAAAAAAAAAAAAAAAAGCCAAATAAAAGATAGAATGGTATGTGTATATTTAAAGGGGGGGAAGTGGGGGGGGAACAACCTTATTTCATATACTTTTATGGAAGGGGGCTCATGTGAATCCCCTTACAGTAAGATTTAAGTTTATAGGGGATCTTGAACAAGTAATTTAAAAGAAGTAAGACAGGATGTACCACAACTCCATTCTGTTCAAAGTAGGCTGACCATACGTCCCGTTTTGAATGGGACAGTCCCGTTATTTTAACATTTGGCAACCGTCCCGTTGTTTTGGACAAAATGTCCATGTTGTCCTGTTTTGAGTGACTTTGAGTGGAAGGAGGGGGAGCTCAGCAGAAACGTCGGGAAAAAAGCCACAGAGCTCAACCCGGCGGGAAACCTAAAAAGAAAAAACCAGGATCAGCTTAAACATGAGCTGATTGGCTCCTACCTTGAAAGGGTGAGAAGAAAAGAACATAAAAGCACAGCCAGCTCTCCAGACCAGCCTGTGTGCAGATCGCCGCCTCCCTGCCTGTGGTGAGGCAGGGGTTAAGGCTGGCGTGCCCTCCCTGTCGCCTTCGGCCTCTGAACTGCATGGGCGGGGTGGCGGAGAGGCAGCCGTGGTGCCCGGGGCGCATGGTGCCCACCGGCCTCACTGTGTCCAGACAAGAAGTGGCAGGGCAGTGAGGTATGGGTGCTGCGCTTCCCACCTGCCGGTAGCTACACGCGGCGGGTAAGCGCCAGGCTGGGCCGGTTTTGTTCCTGCTTGGGCACAGCGTTTCTTCCCCGTAGCACTCGACCGAGTCCAAGAGGTCTGCTTGGGAAGCTGCCGGGGGAGTTGGCAGGAATCCTGCTGGTATGAGCAGAGCTCATCTTCTATGTAACTGCTGGGTGTAAAAGTCATTCCTTTACTGCAGTTGCTTTTCAGCTGCACACAAAGTTATTTGTATAATAACTTTGTGTGCAGTCATATAAATGGGCGGTCATATAAATTTAAATAATAAATAATAAATAAATATAAACGTTTATTTTAAGTTATGTACACTTTCTGCATGGAACTAAACATCCCTTGTTATATTAATTATAATTGATATAAACCTATCAGATAATTATGTTCATAAACCACAAGCCTGCTTTGCATATTCCTATTAACTGAGTTACAGTAGGTGGCCACATGAAATAGATCATCATTTCTGAATTCTCTTCCCTGGGATGCCTCTTGTTCATTCAATGATTTTAGATGTTAAGCTAAAAAACCCCAGCCACCTTAGACAGTATTCAGAAGCAGTGAAAAGTGGATATGTTACTGATTTGATTTCTTACTAGGTTTTTAATTTGTATTTGCTGGCTTACTGATTGTTGTTTGTTTATTTGAGGTATATTGTTTTCTACCAATGGCTCCTGTGTCCAGGGATGGAACTAGGGTCTGTGTCACCCAGGGCAAACATGGATTCCGTGCCCCCTATGGGTTATTTTGTCATTTTGGAGGCCGCCGGGCATCATTTTGGCACCCCTCCCAGCGTGGCGCCCAGGGCACATGCCCCGCTTCCCCCTCCCTAGTTGCAGCCCTGTATTGCCAAAGACACCTCCCTTGGATCTTGTCAAGCTCTTTTTCATATCTGACTTCTTGCATTTTAAGACATGCTTTTAATTTAAAAAATAGAAACCTGGTACGCTCCAATGCAAAGTGTCAGCCTTTAGCCTCACCTTTATTTCTGATAATTCTTGTGGGCCCTGAACAGTACCCATACACTTTTTAGAAAATAAAAATATGAGGTGGTTGTAACCCAGTATTTTGTATAAAGGGTTCTCTCTTGCCTGGAAAAAGGACAAAGGTAAGTTCTGTTATGAACAGTATGTGGTCAAAGGAGAAAGGGTTTGCAGTCCATTGCGTGGACTGGGGGCGGGGTTTGCAGGCGGGAGCCAATTGCACTGACTGGGGGGCGGGGTTTGCAGGTGGGAGCCAATCACACTGACTGGGGGCGGGGTTTGCAGGCGGGAGCCAATCACATGCACCAGGCGCGGGATTTGCAGGCGGGAGCCAATCACGCGGACCAGGGGCGGGTTTGGAGACCGGCATGGTGGCATAAGACCTGTCCCGTTTTGCCATCCCAAATGTCCCGTTTTTGTCTCAAGGACGTATGGTCAGCCTAGTTCAAAGAGAACTCTCACATCCTCAAGATAATCTCTTCACAGCAATGGCTGAGAGGAAATCAGATAGCACTTAAGTTCTCCAAATAAAATCTGTGTACTGATCTGAATAAATAGGAGGTTTCTCTCACTGATCCTTACCATACTCTCGATTCATATAGGATCCTGGCCTTGTGGAAAATAAGGCTGGGGAAGTAGGCAAAAATCTTGAAATATAATACAAACAACTGAAGCATACTGCAAACAAGCACATTACAGAATTCAAGGAGCCTATATAATTTGAATGGCACATTTTGTCAATATAGATTGTTTATATTTCTTTATTCTGTTCTTCTTCTAAAAATCTCTGAAAAGCCTACACAGTTCTTTCCCTTCCCGTTACTTTATCCTCGCAACAATCCAGTAATAGATAATGACTTAAAGCTAGAAAGAAACAGAGGTAGAGCAGAGTATGCAGCTTGATAGATAAGTGTTTCTGTGCACATAATACTTGAACTTATTTTCAATAGATGAAATCACTCAGCAAGATATACTAGAATAGAAGGATGCTGAAGCAAAACAATGCATTTGCTGCAAATACATCATATAATAGGCAGATGGAGAAGATAAACAAAAGGACCACTGCACTAGAAACACCAACATGTATCTACCTTCTAACATGTACTTTTGTTATGCTGTCAAATCTTAAGTTTTAGTTTACTATCTCAAGTATTTTTAAATAAAATAAGTAGGCAACTGCAGAATATTTAACCATGATAGATTATTTTGTTGTATAATTCAATATTGTTTTGTATCACACATGTACATTAAGCTATATGACTTGATTTGGAGGGACTGTTGTCATGAATTAATATTAATCTTTTTCTATCCATGTGACCAGTGATGCCACAAAGGTGAATAAACAACTGTCCAGTCATTGTGCAAAAAGCCTGGGGTGAAGCAGAATCTAAATCAGATTGGGAATCTCATCAAGCCATATACAGCCTACTTGCCAGAGATTTCTATAGTAACCACAGAACAAGCTGGATCAGTTGTTTGTCTTAGCACATGAAAGAGGTGATGTGGGAAGATGTAAAAACTGGACAGAAATACATCCTTCAACCTGTCCCACAAAAGAGACACAAAAGAGATTCTTCCTTCAACCTGTCCCACAACCTACTCCATATAGCAGGATTTCTCAGCCCTTTGTATAATATTAGGAGAGAGGTTGCAATGAAAAATGGTGATAAGACAGCTTGCTTTCAACTATCTTAAATGTAGATCCAACAAACTGGATGTCAGGTCTGCGCAACCAAATTAACATAGTACATTCGCCTGCTGCTTCCCACCAGCAGAGCCAGCTAGCGAGAGAAAGCTGACACGTGTCAAGCTTGTTTACGAGATGGGAGGGGTGATGGAAGCCAGACAGCGAGCAGCAGACTCTGGGAACCAAGGTCAAATGCAACTGCCTGAGCCAGGTGTAGGGAGGGGGAATGTTAGCTCACCAAGAGACTGTTTTAATTAGAGCAGAGCTTTCCAAACTTTTCATGTTGGTGACACAGTTTTTAGACATGCATCATTTCGCGACACACTCTTACAGCAGGGCACAAGGCAGGCACTAGGACCTGCGTGGAATCCTGGCAGGGCTCAGAGGCAGCAGCAGCCGCAACACACACAGACATTGCAGCCGACACACTAACGTGTCCCGACACACAGTTTGGAAAGCTCTGAATTAGAGGCTTCACGCCTTTTTTGTCAGTTTCAGCTTTCTTTGGATTCTGGTAGCTTTCTTCAATTAAATAACTTTTCTTTTCTACTTGGAACTGACTGAAGTTGTTTTCTATTCTTCTAAAAAACAAATTTATCTCAGGAATTATTATTCAGTATTTTTTCTAATAACTGATTCGATGGCATCATATCAGAGTAAGGTTTTAATATAGTTGCTTTTGTAATTTTAAAACTGAATATATGGACTGATATCAGTATTTCGCCTGTTTGCTTGTTTCCCCCCCCCTAATGTTGAATATCTCAGATAAATAGCTGCACCTCAATCTACACTTAAGCCAGAAGTTGCTAAATACATCTCCAAAGGTTTATATGGGAGGGGAAAAAACTGAGAGTGAAATATAAGATTTTACCGGATGCAAAAGAAAGAGGAGGATTAAGGGGACCTAATCTCAAACTGAACATTGCTGCATGTTGTTTAGTATGGATGAAGGAATGGATAATGTTAAGAAATAAGAGAATGTTGGATCTGGAAGGCAACAGTCTTAGGGGTGGCATCATTGGGTGGCATGGTTCCTTATGGTATGACAAAGTTAGAGTTAATGTAGATTTTAAGAACCTGAGGAACATGTTATTAAGAATATGGAATAAATGTAAACCCAGACTGTGTCCAAAGATATTATGGCATCCACACAAGAAGCTTTTCATAGAAAAGAAACAGCAGATAAAGAACAATGGCAAATATATGAGGATCTATTAATACAAGATAAGGAAGAAATTAAGTTGAAGACAAGGGAACAATTAGCAACAGAAGGACATTCTTTACCAGAATCAGGTGCAGCCAACACCTGAAGCTGGAACGTCACTGCCACCCCTCCATTAGAGAGCACAGCAGCTGATATGAGGCAAAATATCATGGATAAACTAGCTACAGTCAACTCTCGAGACCGATTACCAAGGCTCAGTGGAGAAGTACCATCATATAGTATGCTAGAAGATGCCAACAGAGCCCTCACGACAATCCCTACTACCATTATAACTCAAACCAATGAACTGGTATACGCTACAGCCACTGTAATCCTGGAGATGCTTGGCTACATGATCAAGAAGAACAGCACTACATACCCCCCTGGAAAATGAGGTTGGAGGCTAAGATCAAGGCAACTTGGAGAGAAGTTAGTCAGCTCGTAGAACTACAGAAGGGTGTGGAGATTAAGGATAAGACTCGGCTACTGAAAAAATACAAGGGCCTGACTCCATCTGAAGCCCTAGAGACTGCTAAACAAAGGCTCACAGCACTGGCTACCAGGCTAAGGAGATACACTAGAGAAGCAGAAGCCAAGAAGATAAATGCCCTGTTCACCAAAGAGCCATCCAAGGTGTACTCCCAGCTGCAGTGCAACAACACAGTAACAGAAAAAAGGGAACAACACTGTCCAACTACCGGCCAATAACCTGCCTCCCCACAACATGGAAAGTCCTATCAGGCATCATAGCCACCAAGCTGCAGGACCATATGGGCCAGTACATGAGCACAGCTCAGAAGGGCATTGGGAACAACAGCAGAGGCTCAAAACATCAGTTACTCATAGCAGTCGCCTGAGACTCAAGGTCTAGACAGACCAATCTGAGCACAGCCTGGATTGACTACAGGAAAGCCTACAACTCAATGCCACACACATGGATCTGTGAATGCCTGGCACTACACAAAGTAAACAGGACACTAAGGACCTTCCTCAAGAACTCAGTGGGACTGTGGAAGACAACACTGGAAGTCAACTCAAGACAGCTCGCACAAGTGGCCATCAAGTGTGGCATATACCAAGGTGATGCACTGTCCCCACTGCTGTTCTGCATGGGCTTGAACCCCCTCAGCCAGATTATCACAAGAACTGGATATGGATACAAGTTCAAGAGTGGAACTACCATCATCCACTACATGGATGACATCAAGCTGTATGCTAAGAGTGAACGAGACATAGACTCACTGATCCACCTGACACGGATCTACAGTGAGGACATTGGGATGTCATTCGAACTAGAGAAGTGTGGCCGGATGGTAGTAAAGAGAGGGAAGGTAGTTAAGACTGATGGGGTGGAACTACCAGCAGGCCACATAGTAGACATACAGACCAGCTACAAGTACCTTGGTATCCCACGGTCACATGGGAACCACAATGAGGAAGCAAGGAAGACATCAACATCCAAGTAAGGATAAGACAAGCCCTGAAGAGCCAGCTCAATGGGAAGAACAAGATCCATGCCATTAACATGTATGCCCTGCCAGTCATCATATACCCTGCCGGTATAGTGAGCTGGCTAAAGGAGGACATGGAAGCTCCTCACAATCCAACACATAGTGGAAGGGTGTAAGATGCAGGCAGGAACAGCATACACTGAATGGCACAACCAAGTAGCTGGCATTTTGTACAGGAACATCTGCACAGCGTATGGGCTAGACCCTCCCAAGTCCAGATGGGAGATTCCACAGAAGGTCGTGGAGAATGACAGGGCTAAGATCCTGTGGGACTTCCAGATCCAGACAGACAGGCAGGTACTGGCCAATCAACCAGACATTGTGGTAGTAGGCAAGGACCAGAAAACAGCAATGGTGATAGATGTAGCGGTGCCAAGTGACAGCAACATCAGGAAGAAGGAGTATGAGAAGCTGGAGAAGTACCAGCACCTGAAGGAGGAACTAGAGAGGATGTGGAAAGCGAACGCCAAAGTGGTCCCAGTGGTGGTAGGAGCACTCAGGGCTGTGACTCCTAAGCTGGGAGAGGGGCTCCAACAGATCCCAGGAGCAACATCAGAGCTCTCTGTCCAGAAGAGTGCAGTGCTAGGAACAACTAAGATACTGCACAGAACCCTCAAACTCCCAGGCCTCTGGTAGAGGACCCGAGGTTTAGGAAGACACATACCACCCATAGGGGTGAGAAGGGATATTTTTTTAATATATAAAACATCTCTCAGCATCCTTCACAAATGATCATTATGTTATATTATATGTCATGTTGCCCTCTTTTTTAAAATTTGATAATAAAAATATTAAAAAATAAATGAAGTTTTATTACTTATATACATTAACTATATTATATATTTTATGTATTTATATTTATAAATACATATATTTATATGTATTGTATTATGTATTTTATATATTTTATGTATATTTATGTATTATATATAATATATTTTATGTATAATATAAAATATTATATATTTTATGATGCTTGCTCCTTGGGAGGAAAGCTATGGCAAACCTAGACAGCATATTAAAAAGCAGAGACATCACCTTGCAGACAAAGGTCCGTATAGTAAAAGCTATGGTTTTTCCAGTAGTAATGTATGGCTGTGAGAGTTGGACCATAAGGAAGGCTGAGCGCCGAAGAACTGATGCTTTCGAACTGTGGTGCTGGAGAGGACTCTTAAGAGTCCCTTGGACTGCAAGGAGGTCAAATCAGTCGAACCTAAAGGAAATCAACCCTGACTGCTCATTGGAAGGACAGATACTGGAGCTGAAGCTCAAATACTTTGGCCACCTAATGCGAAGAGAGGACTCACTGGAAAAGACCCTGATGCTGGGAAAGACTGAAGGCAAAAGGAGAAGGGGACGGCAGAGGATGAGATGGTTAGATAGCATCACCGATGTAATGAACATGAATTTGAGTAAACTCCGGGAGACAGTGGAGGACAGGAAGGCCTGGCGTGCTATGGTCCATGAGGTCACGAAGAGTCGGACATGACTAAACGACTGAACAACAACAACAATATTTTATGTGTGGCCCAAGACAATTCCTCTTCATTCAATGTGGCCCAGGGAAGCCAAAAGGTTGGACACCCATGGGCTAAGGCATGATCAGGTAAAAAATTTAAAGTCCAAGAGGTTTTTAAAAAAAGGCTGAGGGAAAAAATAAGCAATATCTTATTAAAATATATAATAAAACCCATGGATTTACAGCAGCCTTTGGATATATATAATTTAGGATGCTCTGAAATAAGTCCATTTCACTAGAAATCTTTTGTAAACAATGGTCTGATTTAATTTGGACTCCAGTTCCCTTTATTAAATTGTCACAACTGCCCATCTTTAGGTAATCCTACCCCAATATTATTCCTGGAATAAGCCACTTGAATTCAATTTTCCCTACTTTAACCACAGGTAAATGTAAAGGGTGCACAGGATGGCAGTCTAATAAAAGCCTTATTTGCAATTTCCTTTTTTTTTTAAACTACAACTGACTCAGTAGGGGGAGAATAGAGATGAACCCAGAAATGTAAGAAGCTTCCTTATACCTTTTCAAGCCATTGGCCCACATAGTTCTGTGCTGTCCACACTGGAGACAACAGGGGTTAAAAGTAGAACTTTATGCATGCAAAGCAGATGGTCTACCACCCATCTCTGTTGCCATCTCAATGACTTTCTGTAATTTTAAGGTTGGCAACAGCATTGGAGAGTCTAAACAATCTGCCTCTAATTCTTCTCCCAGTAACCCATGTTAAGTAAAGGTAAAGGTACCCCCCGCACATTTGTGCAGTCGTGTCCGACTCTAGGGGCCGGTGCTCATCTCCGTTTGTTAGCCAAAGAGCCAGCGTTGTCCGAAGACGCTTCCACGGTCATGTGGCCGCATGACACGCGCGGAACGCTGTTACCTACCCACCGAAGTGGTCCCTATTCATCTACTTGCATTTGCATGCTTTCGAATTGCTAGGTTGGCAAGAGCTGGAGCTAGTGCAGGAGCTCACTCTGCATGCAGGGCTAGGGATTCGAACCTCCGAACTTGCAATCTTCCGATCAACAAGCCTGGCGTCTTACCCGCTGAGCCACCACGCCCCAATATAACCCATATTATATATATATATATATATATATATATATATATATATATATATATATATAACCCATGTTAGCACAAGCTAATTTTGCATGGCTTCACAGGTTTTTACTGTGCTGACAATCCCCTAATCTAATCCTGGCTTGCATTCACTACCATCATGTATCCAGGAAAGGAAGACATGGCAGACAATGAGGAGAGTTAAAACATGTGAGCATGCCTTAGACCAATTATAAACACTAGGATGTGAAAATGCAATGCTTTAATTTACAAGACTTCCTGAAAAAGATTGATTTCTAGGATTTTTGAAGCCATTGCTGTAGGGAGACTCTCAACAAGAGGCATGCATCCTGTGGAAAGTGTTACTAATGTATGAAACAGTGAAGTAATTTATTAATTAACAGAGACTGTTTATAGTAAATCAATTAGCAGTGAATGGAAAAGTGACATCTTTGCTTAACACCAGTGTGAGTGAGAAATGGATGCAGTTTGGCACCTGACCATCTCTCCTTAGAAACCATGGGCATTAGAGCCAGAGAATGCTGCCTCTAATAGAAGGCACGTGTTTGTAATTCGAGGCATGCAGATGATATAAGATTAATGATCACATCTAATCTACAAACTGCAAGAGCCTCAGTCAGTCCAAGCAGAAATCTAAAAGTGGGGAGAGAAAAAGAGAGATCTCAAAACCTGCCTCTGCATCTGGATAAGAAATTATACTCAAGAGCTGACTGATTAGAAGATCACATTATTGGACATGATAGATCTATTGACAAATCACATGTGTGTGCTTTTGTTTCATATTCTGACATTACTTGGGTGTAAATGTCACCATCTAAATTAAGTGCCTTTCCGGGGGGGGGGGGCAGGGAAGAGAGATAACAAATTCTGACCTATTTCTAACCACTGTATAAAAATTATATGTACAAAATGATTAATTTGTATGACACAACTTAACTGGGTCAAGGGAACATATGCCAGGGAAACATCCTAAATCTGACAATTGACCCAGGCAACTAACTAAATAGACCTGAGGCTGTTTAGAGGTAAAGTAGTTCCTCCAGTAATCTGTATTGTCTAAATCAGGGGTCCTCAACCTGTGGGCCGTGGCCTGTTAAGAACTGGGCTGCGGGGCTCCCACCTGTAAACCCCGCCTCATCTGTGTGATTGGTTCCCGCTTGCAAACCCCACCCCCCAGTGCTTGTGATTGGCTCCCACCTGCAAACCCCACCCCCTGATGCATGCGATTGGCTCCTTCCCACAAACCCCGCCCCCTGGTTCATGGAAACCCCACCCCCCGGTCCGCAGAAATCCTGGAAGCCCCGCCCCCCTGGTCTGCAGAAAAATCATCTTTTGAAACTGGTCCCTGGTGCCAAAAAGGTTGGGGACCCCTGGTCTAAATAACCCAGAGATGATTTAACAGCCCCTTCTGTCTTTTGAGACAGAGATTAAATCTTACAGATAAACTCCATCTTTAAGAACTCTGTTTTGGTGTCTGTTTTAGTTTTTACCCCCAGGGTCACACAAGGAGAAGAGGTGAAAAGGACACTGAAAGGAGGAGGGTGTATAAACCTGCCTCTGTCCATCATGACACTGACCCTCCTCCATCTACTAAGAATTTTTGTAAGGAAGTACTGTTCTAGCAACAACAACAAGAACCACCATCAGGAAATGAACAACATCTCCACCTCTTTTTAGGCAACTGAAAGGTCCTGCAACAGTTATTTTTATTTATTTATGCAAGCATTTTTATATTCCTCCCTTCAGAGACCTTGGGCTGTTTACCGTTACATGAAAACCAAAAAAAAAAAAAAATCAACGCCCAACCTCAAGAAAAGTAACCCAACCCCTCCCCCCATCCAAATAAATCAGCAACCTAAACATTCAAGAAGGAATTTCTCTAAGCCCCTCCTTCACATCACATGAGGGCGGACCCTCAGCATCCCCACTCAGAAGGCATGCACAAGGACAAGCCATGTCTTGTTAGGAGAGGCAGTCCTAAAGGCATATGGGACCAAGGCCTGAAGGGCTTTAGAGTTGAAACAAGCCCTTGGGATTGAACCTGGAAGCCTATCTGCAACCAATAAGGCAACCCCAGAAACAGTTCTCTTCTACTAGTAGCTGGGCTGCTGCATTTTGGATCAACTGCAGTTCCCAACCTGTCTTAAAAGAAAGCCCCACGTATACCACATTCCAGTAGTCTAACTTCCTGGTCAAGATAGGCCCACAATTGATGCACCAGCCAAGGCTAGGCAAAGCCCTCCCTGGCCACGGTCTCTTCCTGCTCCTTAAGAGTTGCTGTGTGTCCAGAAAGACCCTCAAGTCAAGACCTGCTCCTTAGGCTATGAGACTAAATCAAGTGCCAAATTTAGCATTGGAACTGAGGCAAATAAATTAGTACAAATAACAACCCATCTTGAGTTAACTTTAATGGGTTTTGTCTCATCCAGTTTCTCACAGGACTTCCATAGGACTTATGGATTGGCCTGGGATAGCAAAGTACAACTGAATGCCATCAGCATGTTGATATTACATCATTCCAAATGAACAGATGAGCTCACCTAGAAATTTCATGCAGATACTAAACAACATGGGTAGGAGAGCTAATCCCTGTGGCACTCCACATTGAAGCAACCAGGGACTTGACCCTTTCTCCCACCTTGTGCACTGATCTGAGGCACACACTTAGGAAGAAGTGGAACCATTATAACATGTAACTCATAGGTGGTTCATAAGGATGCCATAGATAATAGTATTGAATTCCCAGAGGTCAAATAGGACCAGGAAGATACATTATCTCCATCCAAGGTTTGACAAAGATAATCCACCAAAGCAACCAATGCTGCCTCAGTCCCATACCCAAGTGTAAATGCTGATTATTTATTATTTATTTATTTATCAAATTTCGCCACCTGATTAGAAGGGGTACAGCAAATTCTTCTGGGATCTTGGGTGGCTAATCACCACCATGTTCTCCAGATTTTGCCCCACAAAATGAATATTTATTTATTTATTATTTATATTTATATCACCACCCATCTCCCCCAAAAGCGGGACTCTGGGCAGTTTACAGTAAAATCATAATGTAAAACCATATAAAACAACATTGCACTCTCACAAACATTATAAACAAATAAATAGTATAGAATCCACTGATGGTCAGAATGTGTTTGATGGGAGGGCTCTATGGTGCAAGACATCCCCAGGAGGAACTGTTACCCCTCCCCTCCCAGGCAAGGCAGCAGAGCCAGGTCTTCAAATTCTTTTGGAAGGCTGGGAGCTAAGGGGCCCGTCTCACCTCTGGGGGCAGGATATTCCAAAGGGCGGGTGCCACTGCAAAGAAGGCCCACCTCCTGGACCCCATCAGATGAAATTCCCTTGTCAATGGGGTCCGTAGCATGCCCTCTCTGCAAGACCAGGTGGGGCAGGTCAATGTTATGGGGATGAGACAGTCCCTCAGGTAACCTGGCCCCATGCCATGTAGGGCTTTAAAGGTGATAACCAACACCTTGAATTGGACCCAGAAGCAAACTGGTTGTGCATCAAAGGTGTTATATGCACCAATCTTGAGGCACCAATAGACTGACCATATTTCCTTGAGACAAAAACGGGACAAGAGGAACAGGCAGGGGCAGAGCAGCTGGTTGGGGCGGGCCGGGAGGGTCACCTCTGCCTGTCGGCGCGTGGGGGAGCGGGGCGGGCAGTGCAGTTGGCAGGGGCAGAGCAGCTGGTTGGGGGGCCCAGAGGGGTCCATCTCCACCTATCAATGCACGGGAGGGCAGGCAGGGCAGCACAATGGGCAGGGGAGGAGCAGCTGATTGGAGGGAACCTGGAAGGGGAATCGCCTCCGCCTGTCGTGGTGCCGGGCCTACCTCTCCCACCTCCTTTGCCTGGTGGGCAGGGGCGATTCCTCCTCTGGATTCCCTCTGGTTGGCTCTGCCTCTGCCTGTTCCTGAAAAATGGGACAAAACTGGCATTTATGTTAAAATGACGTGACGGTTGAGAAAAGGAGAAAAAACGGGACTGTCCCATTCAAAACGGGACATACGGTCAGCCTAGGCACCAATAACTGCTCGTACGGCCACATTCTGGACCAGCTGAAGCTTCCGGATACTCTTCAAGGGTAGCCCCATGTAGAGCGCATTTCAATAGTCTATATGGGAGATGATGAGGGCATGAGTGACTGTTCGGAGGGCCCCTCGATCCAGGAATGGGCATAGCTGGTGCACAACCCGAAGTTGCACGAAGGCCCTTCTGGCAATGACTGCCACCTGCTCTTCGAGCAGGAGTCATGAGTCCAGGAGGACCCCCAGGTTCCACACTGTCTCTGAATGGGGCAGTGCCACCCCATCCAGAAACAAAGATGACAACTTCCTGGATACAGAGGGGCCATCAATCCACAGCCACTCGGTCTTACCAGGGTTCAGTTGAAGCCTGTTGTTCCCCATCCAGACCCCCACAGCCCCCAGGCACTGAGACAGGGCAGCGACCGCATCACTTACTTCACCCAGGATGGAGATATATAATGGAGTATCATCAGCGTATTGATGATACCTCATCCCGTGGTGACGGATGATCTTACCCAGTGGTTTCATGTAGATGTTAAATAGGAGATGAGAGAGAACCGAACCCTGCAGCACCCCACACAAGAGGGGTCACGGGTTGGATCTCTCCTCCCCTACTCCCACTGATTGGGAGTGTCCCTGGAGGAAGGAGGTGAACCAGCGCAGAACCACGCCACCCACCCCCCAACTCCCTGAGCCATCCCAAAAGGATACCATGGTTGATGGTATTGAAAGCCTCTGAGAGGTCCGAGAGCCAGGATGGATGTACTCCCTCCATCCCGCTCCCGCCAGAGATCATCCATAAGCGCAAACAATGCAGTCTCTGTCCCGTATCCTGGCCTGAAACCAGACTGGAAGGGGTCTAGGTAATCTGTTTCCTCCAGAATCCTCTGGAGTTGCAAAGCCACCACTTTCTCAACCACCTTTCCCAAAAAGGGAAGGTGGGAGACAGGACGAAAATTGTTCAACACAGTAGGGTCCAGGGATGGTTTCTTGAGGAGGGGGTGCACCAGCACCTCCTTGAAGGCAGCCAGAAACACCCCCTCCCTCAAGGATGTATTAACCATCGCCTGGACCCAACCACAAGTCACCTCCTGGGCTGCCTTAACCAGCCAGGAAGGGCACAGGTCTAGATGACATGTGGTGGCATTTACAGTCTGGAGGATCCTGCCCATTTCCTCAGGTCCAACAGGATCAAACTGTTGGAGACTAGGTAGAAATTGACCAAAATGTTTGATTGAACAGCCAGCTTCTTCAGGAGAGGGCACTCCTTTAAGGCAAAAGATACCATCCCTTCCCTGAAAGAGGCATTAATCCCTTATCAAACCCAACTACATACATCTTACTTGGCCACCTGAAAGAGCCAAGTGAGGCTTTGGCCTAGCCCACAGGTGGCGGAGATCATACCACAGAGAGCTATATCCAGTTTCTTGGGCTCTACAAGGCACAGAGGTATCCCAAATAGTCTCACAAGACATTGCCCATGTCACAAATGTGAGTGATTTTATCTGCAAAAAACCTCACCACAGCACAGTGGCCGCAGGAATAGCTTCTTTTCTGCCTTTGCCCCCAAAATTTCAGATAACTCTGAACATAGTTATTGGGTGAGAGTCTGGTATACAATTAGCATGGAGAAGTAGTCACATTTCACTCATCTCTACCATACACTCCCAAACATGGGACTGTAACCATGTTTAGTAGCACTCACTATCTGCTTTCTGCCACCATTGCTCTAGGCACCTTTTCAGCCACTCATACCCCAGATCTTCTCTGTAAATGGAGGACTACCTTGGGATCTGCTAAAGAAAGAGAATGCAGAGAAACAATTTCATCCAGTGCATTTGCCATCTTTGAGTTCTAGAGCTCAACAATGTACCTTCAGAAAGCCAAAGAGTCCATCAGAAATAACTTAACCTACTCAACTAAGCTAAAACAACACTGACCCCAATTTTCCACCTCACCCAGATGTTGTAAGTAGGAATACCAACAAATATTCTTTCTATCTTCTCATTTCCCTAGCAGCTAAAACTGTCTCTTGTCATTTACTGTATATTCCCAAAGGGAATTTCTCTCTTTGATGCCGACCTACCAATAGCAGTAACTTTCCAGATCAATCCTACTTCCCAGAAAACAGATTAAAGTCAACAAACAAGCCCTTAGCGGTCAGGGACAATCTTCCAGAACATGGTGCTGCCAGGTAAAAATGGTTACCATTATTATTAGCATCCTGAAGATACTATTTTCTGTTGTTTCTTTCCAGAAATGTTTTACCCTCTCCATCATTCAGAAATAAATAACACATTGAATATTAAATCAGCTCATTTGCAGGCTGTTTCTTCCTTTTGCTGGTGTTTTGCCAATCTCCAGTGTAAGATTTAAGAAAGGCAACCAAAAGTTATAGTCTTTAATAGTAGAGCAATTGGGTTACTGGTTCCTATTAGTTGGGATCTATGACTAAATTTATAGTTATATGAAATTCTGCAAATATTGGCTTCTAGCAGAAACAGATGAGTACATTTTCTTCTGACATACCTGGAAATGGTGCCATATGAACTGGAGCCTGGAACACAGCTGTGACTATGTACCAGATGGGGACTTTGCTAAGTGTTTGATATCTCACCACTGTTTGGCAGGCATCTCTGAGATCACAATGCCCAAAACACTATTCTAGAGAAGTTCTGGAAGAATACCATGGACATGAGAGAGATTTTAATATGATTATTTCAAAGAGTTATGCTTGCCCAAGCATTGAATAATAGCAGAGCATTCATCTTTAAGAAATAATTTTAAGAAATAATTGCAAAGCATAAATTTGAAGGTGTATTTTGTTTGTTTACAAATCCTGTTTTTCAGCTTCTTGTGCAAATTTCATAAGGGAGCACTTGATCATTGCCATGGATACAGCTATACATGGTAAGAGGGTAAATACAGATAATCATTTTCCTGCACCTGATACCTGGTGGCATTTCATTTTATCACTTGGCAGAATTATATGATGATTGGGGGGACTCAGTGGAACTGCCAGGAGAAAAAGACAAAATAAACAATCCAAGGTAGATCCTTGCGTTATCCTAGCCAGCAGCATCTTGGAAATGGTGAGTCACCTACCACAAAATTATGCTCCCATTCCACTTTGGATAGTCCATACTGCCTGAGCCTAAGTTCCAGTCATCTAAGTAGGCAGCCTAGGACTGTATTGTTAATCCACTAAATATTCAGTCTAATGCCTCAGAGAAGTCTCCATTCTTACGTGAATTTGACGTTTCTCTTTTTTAAAAAGAAATAATTGGAAAGAGTAATTGTTTAAATCAGGTATGGTGTAGGTTAACAATAGGATCATTTTCCTCCCTGCAAAAAAGATTTCCAAGGCACATAGTTAATGGAATCTAAAATGAAATACATTTTACTGAAAAGAAAGCAAGGTAATGGATAACTGGAATCTTCTCTAAGGGAAATTTGTGGCTGTTACAGATAATAAATGGATGAGATTTATAAGCTGGGAGGAAACTCTCAAGAGGTTTTTTTTAAAAAAAAAAAAAGATAAACAATCCTCAGGTGGAACCGATTAAATAAAGATCAATTGCTGAAAAGCTTTCAGAGCTCTGGAGGTGCAATGCCTTTCTCCGTATTAATTAAAGATAGTTAACAATGATGATGTTCAAACAATTGTTTGAAAAGATTCTTTACACTTCTGGTCCTACAGATACTGCTGTCCTGAATCATATTCCATTTGGGATTTCTTTCTTGATTTTTTTATCAATTTCAAATGGAATGTTGTTATTTTTCTTTGCACAGAAATCTAAAGAGAAAATTCATTGCAACTTCTGCATTGGTGGGATTTCTATTTGTTTTAGTCTCTTTAGGCAGCAAGCTGGATATTCATGTGCATATGACATATGAACTTTGTTTATAAAAAGTGGATGGCAAAATCTCTGGGTGTTTCTTTTTTATAGATATACACTGCTCAAAAAAATAAAGGGAACACTGAAATAACACAATGTAAGTCCAAGTCAATCACACTTCTGTGAAATCAAACTGTCCACTTAGGTAGCAACACTGATTGACAATCAATTTCACATGCTGTTGTGCACATGGAATAGACAACAGGCGGAAAGCATAGGCAGTTAGCAAGACATCCCCAATAAAGGAGTGGATCTGCAGGTGGTGACCACAGACCACTTCTCAGTTCCTACGCTTTCTGGCTGATGGTTTGGTCACTTTTGAATGCTGGCGGTGCTTCCACTCTAGTGGTAGCATGAGACGGAGTCTACAACCCACACAAGTGGCTCAGGTAGTGCAGCTCATCCAGGATGGCACATCAATGCGAGCTGTGGCAAGAAGGTTTGCTGTGTCTGTCAGCGTAGTGTCCAGAGCATGGAGGCGCTACCAGGAGACAGGTCAGTACATCAGGAGACGTGGAGGAGACTGTAGGAGGGCAACAACCCAGCAGCAGGACCGCTACCTCCGCCTTTGTGCAAGGAGGGACAGGAGGAGCACTGCCAGAGCCCTGCAAAATGACCTCCAGTGGGCCACAAATGTGCGTGTGGCTGCTCAAACGTTCAGAAACAGACTCCATGAGGGTGGTATGAGGGCCCGACGTCCACAGGTGGGGGTTGTGCTTACAGCCCAACACCGTGCAGGACGTTTGGCATTTGCCAGAGAACACAAGATTGGCAACTTCTCCACTGGCGCCCTGTGCTCTTCACAGATGAAAGCAAGTTCACACTGAGCACATGTGACAGACGTGACAGGGTCTGGAGACGCAGTGGAGAACGTTCTGCTGCCTGCAACATCCTCCAGCATGACCGGTTTGGCAGTGGGTCAGTAATGGTGTGGGGTCGCATTTCTTTAGGGGGCCACACAGCCCTCCATGTGCTCGCCAGAGGTAGCCTGACTGCCATTAGGTACCGAGATGAGATCCTCAGACCCCTTGTGAGACCATATGCTGGTGCGGTTGGCCCTGGGTTCCTCCTAATGCAAGACAATGCTAGACCTCATGTGGCTGGAGTGTGCCAGCAGTTCCTGCAAGACGAAGGCATTGATGCTATTGACTGGCCCGCCCATTCCCCAGACCTGAATCCAATTGAGCACATCTGGGACATCATGTCTCGCTCCATCCACCAACACCATGTTGCACCACAGACTGTCCAGGAGTTGGGGGATGCTTTAGTCCAGGTGTGGGAGGAGATCCCTCAGGAGACCATCCGCCACCTCATCAGGAGCATGCCCAGGCATTGTAGGGAGGTCATACAGGCACGTGGAGGCCACACACACTACTGAGCCTCATTTTGACTTGTTTTAAGGACATTACATCAACGTTGGATCAGTCTGTAGTGTTCTTTTCCACTTTAATTTTTGAGTGTAACTCCACATCCAGACCTCCAGGGGTTGCTTACATTTGATTTCCATTGCTTTTTGTGTGATTTTGTTGTCAGCACATTCAACTATGTAACGAACAAAGTAATTAATATGAATATTTCATTCATTCAGATCTAGGATGTCTTATTTCAGTGTTCCCTTTATTTTTTTGAGCAGCTTATATATTTATTGAAAATTTTAATTACAGTAATAAAAAGTAGTGCAAACTAAACTCAGAGAAAGGAAAGTAAAAAGAGAGAGTAAAAAGTGAAAAAAGAAAGGAAAGAAAAAGGAAAGAGTGAAATAAAGAAAAATAAAAGAAATATTTAAAGAAATGAATTCCAATCTTCATCACAAGTATAGATAAGTTTGGTAGCTCTTCACCCCCTATAAGGTTACAAACAGATATCCCTTTTTCCCATAACCCATCCCTTATCTATAAGCAAATCCACGAGACATCAACTTTCATCTTTAATTTTTAAGACTTCAGCCAGCTTCTTTTGTATATCCAGTAAAGAGTCTTTATCTAGGTCATTCTCTTGGCCTGTTACATATATTTCCACTTTAAGTATCTTCTCTGTCTTGTAATCCACACTTTTTTTTAAATCCAAAATTTCTGATTCCACTATTTTTGCATCAAGCAAGATTTGTTTCACATCTGTCATTCCTTCATTAGCATCCTTTAAACATAGACTATCCATAGAAGCAGACATTGCTACTGATATTGTTGATATTGTGGCTACTAACTTCTGGCCCCATTCTTCAAAGATATCCTTTAGTATTTCAAATGTGATAGTATTTGTGTCATTTTGTAAATCCCAATCTTAATCAAAACCAAAGGCAGTTTTTTTCTTTTTTTCTAGAATCTTTAGTCCCCTCTAGTGTCTAATTTAAATCATAAGGTCTCTAATCTCTGTTATGACTTACAGTGGACAAAATAATTCTGGTTCCCATGAAAAGCTGTTTATTTTATATAGTTAGTTCCAAAATCTATAGTAAAAGTTTCAATATTCCAAATTTGTCTGGACCCTTAATTTGTCTATACCTTTCTTGGTTCAGAATCTTATTTAACTTTTTGCCATTTATTTCAAGTTCTTTACATTCTTAAACTTATAGTTAATTTTTCTTTTGTTCAGAAATAAAGATAGACTCATCAGGTGGCTTTTCAAATTTGTCGTTCTGAAGATCTCTAATAGCTTTAAGATGGTTAGATAAGCAATTTCTGAAAGTGATTAGAAGCGAGGTTAGCAAACTTAGTGTCCTTTAAAAGGTTCCGCCATGGTTGTGAACCTTGATTAATTCCTTCATCTCCCGGTACTCAAACCGATGGGAAACCACTGCCCAGCGGTCTCCTTATGAGGAGCAGCCATTCAGAGCACATGTGGGTGATTTCCCATCCTCTCCTTATCCAGAGAGGCTCCAAAGAACCACTCTATTCACCGGTTCTTCGGTCTTTGCCATGGCCATTGTCTCTGCTCTCCAAGGAGATATATTTAGCTCACCATGGCTTCACCAGAAGTCAAAATCTCCGAGGTTTCAATCTCTTCTTTTTCTCTACTGCTTTCATGTCATATTATCTCCACTATTCTCTGTTTGAACAGTGGGTTCTCCTAAACCTCCAAATGCTTTTCAGGGGGCAACTTATTGTTGTGGGGAAAATAGGAGGAGGAAGGAGTATTAGGTATGTCTGCTGCCTTGCGTTATTTATAAAAATAATAAAGGTGGGATAGAAAATAAATAAATAAATGCATTAATTCATGAATTGCATCCTATTCTTTTGCATTAGAAACTAAACCAATGCATTTAGATTGAAGCAATCATGTATGCAACAGATTGTATTTCTTTGGCTCAATGAAAACCAATCATTTGAAATGTACATGCATTTCTTAACACTTGAAGTTTCTCTGTTACATGCATGTCTCTGTTGGGTCATGTTTGAGTTGACATTAAATGCTAGAGGAGATCTGTCTAGCAATTGAACTGTGAAAGCTCATTTACACATGGAGACCATTTAAGAGATAATGGATATGGATGAAAGCTGGTTCTTAGTACATAAATTTCAATTGCCATCATTCTCTGCTCTTCTCCAGTCATGCAATGTATGCATTGAGAAAGGCTGGCCTGACCTTCATACAGAAAGTTCAGAAATTTGAAAAAGAACATCTGTGCTTCTACAGTTGTTTCATAAAATTGTTTCTTCTTGTACTTATGGATTTTACATCATAAATGAAGCTATGGGGTCAGTTGAATATGTAACATTGGAGATGAATGTATTGCTCTCATTTGTATATGTTTACATTGTAAAAAAAAGTTTCTAAAGTGTTAAATGACTGTAGAATCTAAAGTGTACAGTTAATAGTACAATACTTTAATTATAAACCCTTGAATTGAAAAGTCAATCCAGTATTGAATATTAGGATATCAAGTCTTAGGATCAAGATCTGTACCTCTTTAAAATGCTGGGGTTATGGTGTGGGACAGATCAAAATAATACTGATAGCTTGGAAAGATTCCCTTTAGCAATCCCAAATTGGAGAAAAAATTATAGATGAAAGATAATTAAAAGTACACTGATAGTATTATGCATGTTATATTAAATAGAGATTGTACTGTATTAGAGTAAAAAAAACATTTCAGAGGTTGATCCAATCAAATGGAAGTTTGCAATCAGATTGTAAATGTTGGATTTATTAAACTTAATCTTAGTTTTTAAAAATTTACTCTTAAATTTAGTTTTTTAAAATCTTTTGTTGCTTTAATGTTTCGTAAGAAAATCAAACTAGAAAAAAACCCTGAGACCCCACTCTCCTCAGGTCTTCAAGTGGCATTCACTAAAACATGATTAAGGGAAAGGTGCCCAATCCCCTCCCCCTCTCACTAGGACAGGAAATAATAACCCCTTTCCCAGCTCCTCAGTCCAATAATGCAGTGTTTCTCAACCTTGGCTGCTTTAAGATGTGTGGACTTCAACTCCACATAGCTGGCTGGCTGGGGAATTCTGGGAGTTGAAGTCCACACAACTTAAAATGGCCAAGGTTGAGAAACACTGCAGTAATGGATATCCTAGAACTCAGAATCAAATCAAAAGTCCAGGACCTACATAGCAGCCCAGAATTTCACATGTAGCCCAGAATTAGTGCTCTTCCCAAATGAACATTCCAAATGCCCTATAGTTGTCTTCTCCTCTTCTCTACTTGATAACAACACGACTGCTGCCTCAGCTAACCATTACTGTCATCAAGGCAACTACAGAGTTTGGATAGGAATTCACCTTGCTGCCCAGTCTAACCCGTTCTCCTGCAGGCTGCAGTCATCACCATGGAACCTTGCAAGGGAGATGGGCGGGGAATAAATTGAAATAATAATAATAATAATAATAATAATAATAATAATAATAATAACAACCTCTCTACCAACAATCCTGATGTGCCAGTCATAGCTACTTCCCAGATCACCCTACAGAAGCCTCATCTTCTGGTCAAAGCCTGGCAAAGCTACTTGCCAATACCACAAGTTACCTCAGATTTCAGCTCCTGTTTAGTGGCTGACTACCAAAAGGTGGTATAATATAATATAATATAATATAATATAATATAATATAATATAATATAATATAATATAATATAATATAATATAATATAATATAATATAATATATAATATATATAATATAATATAATAATAATAATAATAACAGGGACTCCCAGTGGCTTCTTATCTCATGATCACCTTTGCAGCCAGAGCTGCTGCTGCTGTTGCTTGGGTCTCTTCAGATACACTTAGTAACTTTCTTAAACCCATGCACTTGACCATCATACCAACCTTAAAAAACTAATCCTACTAAACCTTTACTAAGTGCCATTTCTGTTCCCCATTAAAAAAGCCTCCTTTCCATGATGCCATTTTGATAATTTGTTCTATATTATGATTTTTTTAAAATTCTCATCAATAAATACTTCCTACATTTAAAAATCATCTGTCTTCTTCATAAAAGAAGGAAAAAATCATCAACATCCTCATTTTTTCTCTCTCCTATGGTAAGAAACAAAATTGCCTGTATACAAGAGAATTGGAATGCTTCCAGATGAGGATTGTTTTGGAATAATCATCCAGCCTCATTCACAGAAGTGATGTAGGAGACAGCCCAGATATTGACATCTTCTTGGAGTCCTTGTGTTTCCCTGTCACTTCTTTCATCTTTTTTTCTAAGGTGGGGAGAAAAGCATAGCGTGGTTCCACACTATGAGCATTTCTACCTCCCAATCCCTCACAAAGCTATTTGAATCAGACCTGCAGTCATCTTCTGTTTACAGATTATTGCTTACAGCAGAATGTGCTGAAGATTGTCATGTCTTTATGTTTGCAAGTCTAGTCCTCTCAGAAAACATTAGAAGCCAATTAGTGCTAACTCTCCATCCTTCCAGCTGACAAATGGATAAGTGCAAAGAACACTCCTGAGCTACCACTAGTTGTAGAATAACAAAAAACTTTTCACGCATACACAGACAAAGTGGCTACTATGAAGAAAGCTACATGAGGGAAGGTTGCTTTGGAAGAAAAATGTAAACAAATTCATTGAAACCCCTGAAGCTTCCCAACTACCCTGCCACCAATCCTCTGTTGCATGAATAAAGTCCCTTGTGAATAACAATATGTCAGAGATTTTGCAACTGGACATTTTTCCAGTAGCTATGACAATGGTTATATGTTGTTACAGCAGTTAGATTGGAAGAAGTGGGGACTGTAGTCAGGTAAGACCTAAGTAATACATCCTGAACTTGCATCTGTTAATTAAAATGATATACTCGAATCCCAAACCCTGATTGTAATACATTCCATACATACACAATTCATCGAATGAGCACAGAGGCACACTTTTCTTAAAATAGTAGGAAAAGCAAAATTTGTCAGAATATTGTAATCTTATTAATGTACAAGTCTAAATAAGTCTGTTGTACTATTAAGAAGAAAGTTGAATTCTCATCAGATACATTCCAAGTACAGGAACTCCCACATTCAGGCTCCAAAAATTTGCTTAGCTCACCAATCTCTGCGTCAATCCATGCAGACATCTCTGATCTGGAATGGATTCACTAGGTGTCAGTTACAAGCTATCTTATGTGACCATTTGGTAAGATTGCAGTTGGATGTGGAAGCTGAATGGAGATGGCCCTTCCTCTGCATGGAACTTCTTTGAGAGTAAGAAGTATGTTGGGAATTCTACAAAGTCAGGGTTCCAAGATCCAACTCAAAAAATGACAGAACAGCAGTTCTAGGTTTTCTATTCTGTCTGGAACATAGGAAGTAACAGACAAAATAATCTAATTGATAAAAGTTCCTGTTTGCCAATCAATGTTTCTTTCATTTTGTTTTTACATGTAAGTATTGAAATTTATCCACGCCATAAATACACATCAAGATGAGGATGATTTCCTAACAGAAATGGGTGAAAGCATATTACAGATAGTTATAGGCCTACTAGCATTTTAGGTAGAACTCTGGAGGCTTTATATATTCCATGCTAATGGTGCAATTTCAGTTCCACTATGTTTATTAAGACTGGTAGGACTTCCACTACATCTTCCTTATTTTCCAAAGATGGCTGATTGGTATATCATAACAGTGCCATAAAAATATGATTTTGGATGCAATCTGATTTTATACAGATTGCCCTTAAAGCATAATAATTGTATAAAATTGTAGGTAAAAGTAGTCTAAGTAACTTCCATGCAAAAACATGAATGGCTTCAGTGCACTGGGAGTAATTTTTCCCTGAGAACACTAATCTAAAAATGTCATAGAAGATGAAGCAGTTAATGCCTAGTTTATACTTTTCTAATGAAATAGAAGGATGTTTAAAATAATGTTAAGGTTTGATGAGTTAAACGAGGGCATTATTTATAATCTTGAAATTATCAAAAACCTGTGGAGCTGAGATGTTCAGTGTGAAAGTCACTTAATAATAGTCTGCAATCACGTTTTTCACTTAATAATAGTGTGCAATCACGTTTGTTTGAATGGAACCCTGTGACTAATGGATTTTGAAGTATTCTATGATTTTGCATTTTCCTTGTTTTCACAGCTTCTACCCCACTATATGTTGTGTTAACCCTAGGCTAAACTCTAATTAATCTAATCTTTTGATTAGATTAACTGCATCTAACATTACTGTCAGCACTTGGAATAGTTTTGAAAACTCAAAAAAACATATCAAAAGTTATACAATCAGAGCTGACTGGGTCCAGAAAAACAATGCTGGTCATTAGCATTTTAGCCTATAAACCTATAAATGTTGGCTGAACATTGCAGAACTGAATAGGTTTTGCATAGATGTGCATTTTTTATCATCTAGCCAAAATCAAATTCCATCTCCATTTATGTTCATCACATTTACATGTATTTAATTTCACCTACTGCAGATGAAACTAGTTTCTTAACCCTTTCACCCCATATTTCCTACAGATTTGCTCCAGAATGTTGGTGGGTTGCTCTGGAGCAAATCTGAGTTGTTGGGGGTTTTTTTTGGGGGGGGGGGATATGTGGAAATGTGTGTAAATTTATTTCAGTCAAATTTAATGAACCACATGAAATCAAATATTCTAACTCCCTTCTTCACCCAAAGTAATGATTGAAATATTACTATTGCAGTATTATTTTGGCTAGGATGCACAGAAACTCTTTAGGCCTACCAATAGTCTTGGTTACAAGCCTAAGGCAATATTTAACTACTTGTTGAATAAGTACTTCTGTCCCATGCCATACAAATATCATTTTTGTAACTTTCTTCTCATTACTTTACATACCTGATAGCCCTGGCTGTCTTTAATATAAGAAATATTGTACATTTTATTGGAATTTGATAATAAACTTCCAATCAGGCTACGTAAGTTTCTCTGGTACTGTTTTTTAATGTTCTTCCTTTGATGGCTGATTTGTACATCAGCAATTTCTCTGTGTTTTCAGAGGAAAGCATGGGCATTGATGACTGCAAACCAGACATGATTTAAGCAAAAGGTTTCTAAACTTTAATCCAACATTCACTCCATCTCCTACTGGGCTTCATTCATTTTACTTTGAGTTGTGCGTCTGTAGTATTTCATGCTGTTTTGGTTATAATTCATAGCACTCTCACTATATGAATTCTTCTATTCACCTCAGTTTAATCAACTCTTCCTCCAAAGTGGAGAGGAACATAACTTTGGAATTAATGGAAAGGGAGAAATGAAATCATTCTGTGGGATCTTTGTTCTGTCCATTCTCAGCCAGATGATGTCCCAGAGAAAGACCTTCAGCAGCAACTGAAGCCTGAAGTCTGATAATATGAAAACTTAAAAGCACAAGGTAAGAAATCTATGAAAAATGGTGCACTTCATCGGGACTGGAGAATCAACAAGAATCTAATAAAGTTAATCAGATCATCACTGTTCAAGTGCACATCAATTTGAATTGTTTCTCCATTATGAAGTGCTTGTCTGTAAATTATTGCAGAGAAAGCCATTTTCAAATTAATGTTTCAGCCATTAGAAAATACAAAGGGCATTTTCATTAATTAGAGACAGCTTTCTCTCCTCTCTTTTCATCATTACCTTTGCTACCTCGAATCAGTTTAGTGCTCAGATTTATTGACATATATGATTCAGTGGCACTATTTGTTTAGAGTTCATCCTATACTGGGTGGAATAAACTCATTAAGTTAAAATGAATAGTTATGTTGTCATCATCTGAAATGAGTCAGTGCAGTTCTCTGAAGTCATTATAGAGGACCTGAATGCTTCTGGAATAAAAGTCCATGTCAAGGTTATAACTCTACTTTTTAGCCAACTTATCGCCCTTTAGAACAGAATCCTAAGTCCTTGGTTATTGAGGCTGGGACACTCATTTTATCAGGAATAAAATTGTCTTCAAAAGTTATTATTGTTATCGAACACATGGTAGTTTTGCTCCTATTGTTGCATTTTTCATATGATTCCTCCTGTGATCTGCACATATAGTTTGAAAATCTGCAGAGAAGAGTTTATATATACAGTACACAATTGTACCTGTGAAAACTGACATGAATGCGGAATCAGCCAATCATGATGGGGAGTGGTAAATACTTTTGGGGTCATCTTGTTATTTTACAAGTGAAATATGTAACATAATGTTCACTTCTGTTTTTAAAAGTTTGTTTGCCTTTATAAGGTATTGAAATTAACTGTAATTTGTCAGAAGGATTTGTATTTATGTATGTATCACCTAAATCTAGAATGTACATCTACAGAATGTATTTTTTGCATTTTTGCTTCTCAGCATTATCAGGCTTCTCATCAGCAAGCCTTGGAACAGATGATGCCAAAAGGCCTCTGACTCTAATAGAATTAACAGATTTGTATCAATGTTCACATAACCTGTTTCAAATAATTTGGTTTTCCACAGAGTGCTCAGTGACTATTATGAGCAATGAAGCTTTGGATCAGGTCATAGATGAATCTGCCATTTGTTGTTCCTGAAACCAATCTCAGCATCATTATTCTCTTGTTAATTGCAGCCAGTCTTCTGCTAGTCATGGCTACTTTTCCTTATTGTTTTATTCTATACGTCTGCCATTCAAATAATAGCATATTGTTATGTACAAAAGACAGAGGACCATCTCCAAGACATGCTACAAATGTAGCACATGAAGGATGCCTCAGCTACAATGCCATCAACTTCCATATTAATACTTTTTACTCTTATTGATTTCAGTATAAGTGCCACTATCATATGCAGTAGTCTCAGAATCACAGAATTAAACCTATTATCCTCAAAACAATTAATTAACTAGAACTAGCCAATGAAGACAAGCCTATTTAACCAAATGTTACTTTTTTGTATATTTGCAAAAGATTTATACTGATCCTAAAATGTCATTTAAACACACACACACACACACACATTAGTAAGCAATTACAAGCAGAAAAATAGGTAGTATGGGCTTAGCTGTGCTCCAAAGATTTTGGGAAAGTCACTCAAAATCTAGTGCTTATTTCAAGATAAAGATGGCTACAGTAAATAAGGGAATATAAGCAGAACTTCATAGGCAGATGCTAAGCTTTATAGAGGACACTGTGATAAAAGGCATTTCCTGAAATAAATGTATCTGAACTTGAATAAAGTGTGGGTCACAGGTGTGGAGCCTTCTGGCCACAGTATGCCCAATAACACATATTTTAGTGTTTGTGAGTCTCTATATCTTACCTGATTTTTAAACTAATTCTTTTTTTTTAAAAAAAAAGGAAAACTGGAACACTATAAAGCAAAGTGCCAGACTTAAGCATCATGTTTATTTCCAATTATGCCTTTAGGTTTCATGTAGATTCCAGAAGCATAAAATAAAACTGATAGATGGCTACAGTCCAGGGCTTTGTTTGGAACTTAACCCACTTAACCAGAAAAAAGAATCAAAGATAAGCTGAGTTGGTAGAGAACATTATGGAGAGGGGAGAAGGTGGTGAAGAGCAACTGGACAATTTGAATTCTAAGGATTGACTACCACCAAGCTCAACACAGCAGTAATTTTGTGACAGTACCCATAAAATGTTCTCAGAATTCCAAACGTGGCCAACGTAACTCACTACTGTGGCAGTTTCCAAATTCATGCTGTCCAATTGCCATCATTCCCCAGACATCTTGATGAATATTGTTGAGATATAGTGGATTGGTAGTCAAACACATTGGAGGAAACCAGATTGGGAGAGGCAGATACAGAAAGATGATAGAGATACAGAGAGATAGATGATGGATGATGATAGACAGACAGACAGACAGACAGACAGACAGACAGACAGACAGACAGACAGACAGACAGACAGACAGATGATGGATGGATATAGAGTAAAGGGGAGAGGACAGATGTCTTTACAAATGAGTGCCATGCTGAAAATTTCTTCTGCATGAATTATTTTAATTTAAGGTAATAGAATTTTTTTCCAAAGGAGAAAGAAACATTTGATGCAAAATAAATGAATGAATGAATGAATGAATGTCTGGTTTATTGCACTTATCTTAGTTACATGAGGGCAGAAGTGTTTAAGAGTATTTTGTGTTTCAGTATATGTAAACACCTCTCCAGAAGCCTGTAGCCTGTAACATCCTTGGCTTCTCATGCCTTAATTCTCATAAGAAAAATACCATGAGGAGACACCTATGTTGGAGCTTTTTCAGATCGGAAGCAGGAAACTAGGAAGGCTACAAAATAGTAGAGATGAAACAGATTTATTTATTTATTAAAACGAAACAACAGAACCTCACAACATCAGATAAGATTAAAGAAAAGTTAATTTTAATGAAATTTTAATTTTAATGAAATTAATTTTATTTTATTATTTTTTAAAATTAAATTCTTTTTTTAAATTAATTTTATAATAAATTTTAATGAAATAGTGGAACAAGAAGAGTGGGCAGGCCAAGAGTACGCTGGCTCGACACCATCAAAACAGACACCAAGATGAACATCCAGCAATTGAAAGAAGCCATGCTTGATAGGGCAGCATGGAGAGCCCTCATCCATAAAATCGCCAAGAGTTGGACATGACTGAATGGTTAAAACTAAACTAAAAAAAATGAAATTCTAAAGCACTTTGAGAAAGTAGAAGAAAAGTAATATTCTTTTTTGCAAGACAAAAGAAAACTTTCAGGAAATCAGGGAAAAGCTTCTGAGACACCATTACACTAGGTACTATTGGATTACAATCCATAGGTTTCTGAGCCAGAGTCATTTGATTTGACACTTGAGCCCTACAATGTTTGGAGAACCTGGCTACATAACTTTCCAGCACAGTCCGCTGCATTTCTACTTGGAATTATTTATAACATTGCATCTTAAATCCAGATCCTTGAATCCTGTAGTTATCTGCAGCATAGGTGTCCAATGCAAATGACCATCCATTCCTGTAAAAACAATTCTTCGGTCATTTTATTGTCATTGTAATGTTCAAGATGCTGGCACAATCATTTTTAACTTCACTTTAAGTGTCAAAATATCCCTTTACTTTCTCCAACAGTTTGGATGACTACTATTTTTTAAAGCCAAAGAGGAATTAATATTCTTTAGCATTATAATTTGTGGCTCAATGTTTACCTACTACAAGAGGGTAAACTTCATGCTGAAAAACAACAAAGGATTTATAAACAATGTACTTTTATGCTTTGCTTTTATGGTGGCAAGAAATAAACTTATCTATCTTATGTATCTCCAGATAACTGTGCTACCATGCAGCTGTGAAAAGGCACATGCCATGCTAGGGATCATTAGAAAAGGAATTGAAAATAAAAAAGCCAGTGTTATAATGCCCTTATATAAATTTATGGGACACTCACATGTGGAATACTGTGTACATTTCAGGTTGCCACACTTGAAAAAGGATATAATAGAGCTGGATAAAAAATGCAGAAGTCAACTAAAATTACAAGGAGGTTTGAACACCTTCCCTACAAGAAAAGGCTAGAATGTCTGGGACTCAACCTGGGTATGCTGGAGTGCAGTAGGTGGGAGAAAATTACTTTAGAAAGCCACATCATTTTGCACAGCCTTTCTTCAAATCATATGATTTCTTTTCTTTTTTCTTTTTAGAAAGGAACATCCTTTAACATTCTAGAATACACAAAACTCAATAATCTTCCCAAGTTTCTATTAGAGCTGTGAGCAATGCAAATGTGGTATAATGCCTGTCGTTGCATTTATGTGCAAATGTGTACAGATATGCTTCATGCAAATTAATCTGCCACTATATTAGAGAGAAGGAATTATGTCGTGTGGTGGAAAGGGTGGGGTAGAGGTAATCTGATTTAAGCGCAGCATGTAAAAATTAATTGAAAGTCAGAACTCCATAGTGTTTATTATAAAGTAATTTCATACCAGCTCCGGATTAACATAGTAACAGGTGACAATGGGTGATTACTATGTTAATTGAAAGACAGCTTGCTTTTAGTAAAATATTTAAAAAATGGAAGAGGAACAGGACATTTGACATCCTATATTTTATCTGGAGTTTCCCTAGTGCTGCTGTGAACATCATTTTTTTTTCTTAAAGAAAACTATTTGTGCTTTAGTGATAATTCAGTATTCTCCCAAGGCATCATGTAGCATAGCTTACATGAATACCCAACAGTTCCTTTACAAGGATGTCTGCTTTTTTTAAAAAAAAGAAAAGGATCTTGTAAGGAAGGAATAATTAAAAAAAAGTTTACAAAAAGGGGACTGTCAATCAGTGATAGAACACCGGCTTTGTAGGCAAAAAGGCTCACATCTCCAGCACAGCTTGGGTTTAAAAACTCTCCTGCCTTCACTGCTGAAGAATCACTGTCAGAAATGAGAATATTAAGCTAGATGGGGCAGTGTTCTGTGCTGATATACCAGCACTTCCTAGGTTCCTGAAATTATCTTCTGACATATAGTAGCCCTTCTACTTCTCTCCTTTGGTATTTGGGCACCTAAATAGCCGTGGAAAGGAAAACAGAGTCCAAATTTTCTTCTTCCTTTAAAAGATTCAGATTTCAAATACTCCTGATAGAGTTGCCTCCTCTGAAAGAGAATGTAACATTTTGGTTGTATTTACTACAAGGAAACCTTGTTGTATTTTTGCTCTTAATTTAAGACAGGGAGATTAGGAAAGACCCAGCACAGCAGCAATTATTTTGATGGTAGCACCACGAGAGTCCAAGGGAAGGATTGAAAAAGTCAAAGTGGCAGCCATGACTGCATGATCAAAGCCCCACCCCTTTCTTACATGTATCACACACGCAACACACACACACACACACACACACACACACACACACACACACACACAAAGTGGTGGTGTTTTGATTGACGTTTTTGATCCCTGCCTTCATGGACACCTCTGGTTAGGATATTTGAAAGCTAATGTTAAAATATCCTCCCATGTCAACTGTAATGTGAAACTGAGGAACCGCCTCACCCCCGTTACATCGACCCGTCCCACCCGGTCAGGCAGAGAGGGTAGGTTACGGACCCTGTCCATGAAGGATTGCTGATTGGCAGGATCCAGGAGGAAGGCCTTCTCTGCTGTAGCACCTGCACTTTGGAACAACTTACCCCTGGAGGTAAGACAGGCCCCCAGTCTCCCAGCCTTCTGGAAGGGGATGAAGACATGGTTATGCCACCTCGCTTGGGACGGGAGGGGGGATAGTCATTCATGGGGGTGGCTGGCGCCGTGATTGTGCCAAAATAACAGCATATGCCCATCTTGATTTTATATTTTATATTTTTGTATTTTTAGATTAGTATCTGTTTTGTGTGTGTACATATACATATACATATACATATACATATACATATACATATACATATACATATACATATTTCATTGTAGTGTTTTAATAATTGTTATTTTATTGTTGTAAGCCGCCCAGAGGCGTTGTGTATGAGATGGGCAGCCGGAAAATTTGATAGGTAGGTAGGTAGGTAGGTAGGTAGGTAGATAAATAAATAAATAAATAAATAAATGCTGCTATGCTGATTTGTTGTGGCCACACTGAATGTGTCATAATGAGTTGCTGCTGCTTCTGCTCTGAATAGTGACAGACACATACTGTATGTACAGGTCCCTGTTATTACAATCTGGAGAGTTGGACATGCCAGTATAAAATATAGCTTGATACCAAAGAATGGAAAAAAGAGTTTGGTTATATAACAGTGTACTGTATGCTGCTGATTTGTAATAAGCAACTTGCATGTGATTCTTTAAAGTTAGCAAAATAAAAATGACTTCTCTGGGCTGTTATAATTCAAATAATGTATGCTTGTCACAAACAAAACAATGCTGCTATAATCTGATAGGCTTATAGAAATTGACAATGGAATATGGAATTTGGAGGCACAGCTGGAAGCTGAAAATAAGAAATTACTGTGTAATTTCTAAAAAAAGAAAAGGAAAAACTACTCTAAAGCCAGATAGAGTGTAACCTTTCAAGTCACCCTTCCTCAGAATATTTTACATCCCAGCTAGGCTTATCTGGAAGAAATTATGGAAATATATTAATTCCATCACTGGATTGCCATAAAGATGAGTATGATGAATCCACATTTAATAATGAGACATTCAGTACTTGCAGACATGTATCTAAAGTATTCTGATAAAAATTTACCTGGATGTTCTCTACTTTTGAATGGTATCATAAAAGAGAAATAAGAGTCAAGAGAACAAAATAAAGCAATGGTATCTTTAATAGGTTTACTATAATTTTTCTCTGAATATGACAATACAGAGAGTAGTGCTAAAATGTAAATAATTTATAGAATCCTCATACATGGGCCATTGCGTGAAAGCATACATTTGTACAAGGCTGCTGCTCAAAAGATTGATTAGAACAATCTATTAATTTCAGCAGTCATGGATAAAAAAAAGTACTAAATCCGTGAATTGAGCTAAATGCTATATATGGATAGCTTCCTACATGGAGCCAACATTACAGGAAATAACTTGTGTCAACCATCATATTATTGTATGCACTGAGTCTCAGCAAATGGATTAAGAGGATTTTTCATAATGATTTTTTCACACACGGTAGATAAAATAAAAGCTGATGATGCAATGGAAAAGTAATTCTTTGAACTCACAATTTGTTGCTTTTCCTGTATTTTGGTTAAGATGTTGAATTAGGACCAGGGAGAGTGAAGTCCACCCTTAGCCATGGAAATGCATTGGGCGACTGGGCCAGTCAATCCCAGGCCAATGTGTCTAACAGGCTGTTGCTGTGGAAAAAAGAAAGGGAGTTCCCCATATAAAAAATCTTGGGCTTCTCAGAAAAATTAGTATCTAAATTTAATAATAGCTAAGAAAACAAACAATGGATCATGGAGCTATCAACCCAGAGTTCTCACTTGAGGAACTAATGACGAGGCCCAAATGTTCATACTTCATATACATTATGTGAAGACCTAGCTCTCTGGAGAAGTCTATAATTCTGGGAAAGGTAGAAGGAAAGAGAAGAAGAGGATGATCAGCAGCAAGGTGGGTGGACTCAATTATGGCAGCGATGGGTGCATCATTGGAAGACACAAAGAACCAAGTTGGGGACAGATCTTCCTGGAAAAACAATCTATGTGGTTGCTAAGAGTCGATACCAACTTGATGGCAGATAACCACTCCATTAATCAATCATATTTAACAAATAATAAACAAGTAAATAAAATGCCATGAGTGAAGTGCTGTTTCTCAGAGCATCAGGATGGTCACTTTCTCCTAAAATTTAGCATGACTGCTTTGAAACCCTTTCCAGTTGTCACTGCAAACACGTGCCTGTACAGATGCTTCCACAGGACTGATTGGCAGATACTTTCCTGGCAACTGGATTGCCCCTCCAAATGATTCATATAGCTTTAATAAATAGGTAAACAAGGAAAACCCAGAGAGAAAGAGTGATACATTTAAAACTGGAAAAATGTTGGGGAAAAAACCCCAGGTGCTTGGAGACATTTCCTTCTACTATCACAATTAATTTTAGAATAAAGGACTTGTTTGGTTGAAGGTCTCTTTCTTTCTCCTGCCCAAATTTTCCTCCTCTCCTTTTCTTCTTAGCAAACCAGCTTCAGTATGTCAAGGCAGCTCATCTGGAAGTAAAATCTTTTGAGGCAAAAAGTAAGGCAAAGTCAACCGAGTGCATAGGGATGATCCATCTGCTTCCCTCTGATGTACTCGTTGACTTTAAAAATTGTCCTTGGCCACCTACAGATTGGAACTTAACAAAAATCCCATCATTATGTTGTTAATTTTTTATTACATAGACAGTAAAAGATTAAAGGAAAGGGACAAATGAACTCACATTCTAAATGGATTTCAAAGAGAGGAAAATGATTATTCAACTCAGTGAAGATAGCTCTGTAAGTAAAGTTGGCTTCAGTTAACTTACATATAAAGAACCCATTCCTACTGTTGAAGAAAATATTTTTCTCATAAACATGTTTTGTATAATAGCCTCCTGTGGAGTCCTTGGTGCTCTCTGAGCCTTGTTGTTTTCTTGCAGACGTTTCATTGCCAGACTAGGCAACATCTTCAGTGCAAAAAGGGAGTGGGATTTGCTCTCTGTTTATATACCATGGCTTGTCCTGCTTGTGTTGGTGGAAGTGTTGTTTTCCACTTAGGAGTTCCTTGATTGGGCTGTTGTTTTCTGCTTGGCTGATTGACTGAGTTAATAGTTCCTTGATTAGGGTATATTGTGCTGTTTGATTGTTCCTCTGGTGCTAATCATGGTGTTAATCTATGCATATCTGGGTATTGATTGCTGGCAAGGAGGTGTTCTGGTCTTTTGGCTTTTCTATTGTCTCTTATGACACATAGAGGTAAACAACATTTACATACCATTCATAAGAGACAATAGAAAAGCCAAAAGACCAGAACACCTCCTTGCCAACAATCAATACCCAGATATGCATAGATTAACACCAAGATTAATTTAATTTAATTTAATTTTGTTCTTTATTCGTTCAGTTGCTTCCAACTCTTCGTGACTTCATGGACCAGCCCACACCAGAGCTTCCTGTTGGCCGTCGCCATCCCCAGCTCCCCCACAGTCAAGTCCGTAACCTCCAGAATATCATCCATCTATCTTGCCCTTGGTCGACCCCTCTTCCTTTTGTCTTCCTTCTAATTTAATTTAGGTATACCTTATAAAGTACGTAATTTAATTCAAAATGACCACATGACAAGTGATGTAAGCAAGGAGTAGGAGATTCCATAGCATATCAATGGAGAATCCATTTTCTTTGTCTTTAAGGCTCCATGTGGTATAGGAGAATATTCTAAACCCTCAGTGTAAAGTAAAATAAGCTGCAGATTCATTGCATTGTCGAAGGCTTTCACGGCCGGAGTTCAATGGCTGTTGTGGGTCTTCCGGGCTGTGTGGCCGTGTTCTGGAAGTTGTGGTTCCTAACGTTTCGCCAGCATCTGTGGCCAGCATCTTCAGAGGGCAGGAGCACAGATAGAAGCAAAATCTCTGTGCCCAGGTAGAGTGGCAATGTTCTATTTATAGAGCTAAATTATAGGAGATTAGGTGGGGTTTTTTGTTGTGTTGAAATGTTAACGAGTGGCTGATGAGCGTGATTAGCATGTTCATTGTGAGAAGTATTCCCATGTCCTGGTGGTTGGACTGAGTTCGTTGACCTTTTGCAGGCTGTGTTTTTCAGGACTGGTAGCCAGGTTTTGCTAATTTTTAAACTTTCTTCTTTTTTATTGTAACTGTGCTGGTGTTTGTGAATTTCAATGGCTTCTCTGTATAATCTGGTGTAGTGGCTTTTGGTGTTGTCCAGTATTTCTGTGTTTTCAAATAGGATTTTGTGTCCCGTTTGCTTGAGAGCATGTTCAGCTACTGAAGATTTTTCCGGTTGCTGTAGTCTGCAGTGTCTTTCATGTTCTTTTATCCTGGTGTGAATGCTTCGTTTTGTGGTTCCGATGTATACTTGTCCACAGCTGCATGGTATGCGGTATACTCCTGCAGCGGTGCGGGGGTCCCTTTTGTCTTTTGCTGATTTTAGCATTTGTTGTATTTTTCTGGTGGGTCTGAAGACTGTTTGAAAGTTGTGTTTTTCCATCAGTTTTCCCATGCGGTCAGTGACTCCTTTGATGTAGGGCAGGAATACTTTGTTTGTGGGGGGCTGTTTTTCTTCAGTTGGATGTTGTTTTCTTGGTTTGATGGCTCTTTTTATTTCATTCTTGGAATAGCCATTTGCCTGTAGGACCCAATTCAGATGGTTAAGTTCATTGTTGAGAAATTGGGTTTCACAGTTTCGATTAGCACGATCCACCAAGGTTTTGATCATGCCTCTCTTTTGTCGTGGGTGGTGATTGGAATTTTTGTGTAGATATCGGTCCGTATGGGTGGGTTTTCTGTATACTTTGTGTCCTAGTTTGAGGTCCGGATTGCGTATGACCAGCGTATCTAAAAATGGAAGTTTGCCATCAGTTTCTTTTTCCATGGTGAATTGTATATTGGGGTGGATGCCGTTTAGGTGGTCCAGAAATTTCTCCAGTTCTTCTTCAGTATGACTCCAAATTGCGAAGGTGTCATCCACGAACCGGAACCAGACTGTTGGTGTAATGGGTGCCGATTCCAAAGCCTGTTTTTCAAAGTGTTCCATGTAAAAGTTTGCTATGACTGGGCTCAGGGGGCTTCCCATGGCAACGCCATCCATCTGTTCGTAGAACTCATTCTCCCATTGAAAGTAACTAGTTGTTAGGCAGTGTTGAAATAAAGCTGTAATGTCTTCTGGGAAGATTTGCTTGATGAGTGCCAGGGTGTCCCTTACTGGCACCTTGGTAAACAGGGAGACCACGTCAAAGCTGACCAGTTTGTCCGTGTGGTTGAGTTTTAGGGTGCTGATTTTGTTGATGAAGTGTCCTGAGTCTTTGATGTGGGATGGAGTCTGTCCGATGTGGGTCTGTAAAAGGATTGCCAAATGTTTGGATAATTCATATGTCGGGGAGCCAATGGCACTTACAATGGGTCTGAGTGGGATCGAATCTTTGTGGATTTTGGGGAGTCCGTATAGTCTAGGTGAGAGAGCTTCTGTCTTGCAAATACGTTGTAGTACGTTGGGATGCAGGGAGGAGCTCTTTATCAGTGTGTTGGTTTGCTTCATGATTTTGCTGGTCGGATCCCGTCTTATTGTTCTGTATGTGGTGGGGTCTAGTAATTCTCTGATTTTGTCTTTGTATTCATCTATGTTCATAATTACCATGGCATTGCCTTTGTCCGCTGGAAGGATGATGATGTCTGGGTCCGAATTGAGGGTCTCTATGGCGTTTCTCTCCTTCTTAGTAATGTTGCTGGTGGGGGGCTTTGCTTTCCTTAGGATTCTTGCCACTTCACCCCTTATTTCTTCTGCTTCTTCCTCTGGACATTGGTGAATGGCTGATTCCACATTGGCAATGGTATCTTCTTTGTCTTTAAGGCTCCATGTGGTATAGGAGAATATTCTAAACCCTCAGTGTAAAGTAAAATAAGCTGCAGATTTATTCTTTCTGGTTGTGTTTCCTCAAGTTTGGAAGAAAATTCCACAACACTATCGACATGGACTGATCTTCAGCCTTTCCTCAAACACTGTTGAGCAATAGAATAAGATGCTCAAGGATGTTGTAAAAGGGCATTCCTTGGATGTTTTCAAAGGAAAGATTGAAAGAAAGGGCAGAGGTGCCTTGAGATCTTTTTCCAGCAGCAGAATAGATTGGTGAGATCAGCCATGAGAACTTTCAGGCCTTTAGATATTACGTGAAGTTATCATGTGCACGAGCCAGAGCAGGCAAATGCAGAGAGGGGGTCCTAATTGTTCTAAAGCATCAGAGTGAAATCAGCCTGTTTCCCATGCCTCTCCCCGGTAACAACAAAAGCAGCTCAAGCAGGGGAATGGTTTCATATGCAAAGAGAAATGTATGTATAGGAGGTGGTGCCATGGGGTTGATAAAAGGTTATCAGCCAGGCATTTATTAGAGGTGTTTCTCCTGCCTTTTTCTGTCTAGTGGTAGGAAGATGGGAATGCAATCAGTTTGACATTTCTGTCAGAACTGGTATTTGAACCACTAGATGATTCTGACAAATGCCATGGCTGTCATCTGCTACTCAGTTTTAATTATGTCTGACTGATGCTTTCAATGGTAGCGAGCAGAAAACTTAATTAGCTTTAGCAAAAGCTGATATATAGAGCTGGAGGACTTCAAGCGGCTACGGAGGATAAACCTAAAGGATCACTGTTTTTGCAATCTGATCAGTCATGTAAGAAGGATTAATTGTCCTACACCTGGAGTATTTCTTTCTCCTCCTTTAAGAGGACTTTAATGGAAATACATGTCAGATTCTGTACTGCAGGGTGTTGGAGCAGTTATAAATGTGAGCAGCAAAGGGCTTCAGCTTACAAGGAACTGCTATGCTAGCACATGAGCTGGGTTCAAAAGTAAAGTTAAGAGTAAAGTTAGAGGCAAGATTGCCCTCAAGTCAGCTCCTAATGACTACATGGATACATCCATGCAGTTTCTTGGCAATAATATGGAACATTTTTTTAAGGACAGAAGGTAAAATACTGTACACTCAACAGAATGTTTTGAGTAAAGGAACATCTGCTTTCTTAAAGAGGATATGTACACTTTCAGGAGCGAATCTGCAAGAAGAAGATTTGGAAACTCAGAAATGCAAGACATCCTTAACCTGCAATACAGTATTTGAAGAAGCAGCGTATATCACTTTGTTATCAAGACATTAATTTGGTTAATTTTGGCTTTGCATTATAATTTGAATGTGTGGAGGAAAAAAAGGTTATCTTGCATTAGAAAACTAACACAGGTTGCCTCTCACTTGGACTTAGTCCTCTCACATAGCAAATATGATGAGAAATGTAATGGGTATTATCTATCATGTTAGACTATTGATGGGACTCAAGGGATTAAATGCTTTATCATCTTCAAAAATTCTGAGCAGATATACTGTTGCCCTGAGGAAGAAAGGTTCAGAGCTAACCTTCTCCTCAAGGCTGACCCAGGACATTATGTTGCCTACAGCTCCATGTATGGAGCTAATGGGACAGGCAATGGAATCATATTTCAAAGACGATGAGAAGAAGTGTTTTATACTGTATCTGAGAAGTAATAGTTTAGTGCAAGACAGATCTTTTCTATGCTTGGTACTGGTCTCTACCAGCTCAATAACATGCTGAAATGCATAGCTTGGGCGGGCTGGCTATTCATGTACCTGCTCACATAGTTACATTTTAGGACAAAACATTAAAAAAGGGGCACAATGTGAATTGCCAATGAAATTCTCAAATATAAATGGATACCAAAATCCTTCTACTTCATCACTCTTTTCTATGTGGATGGTTGCAAAATGCAAACTGGAACAAGAAAACTATTCATTACTTTATGTAGCTCTCACTGATTTTGCTCTGGAGGTGAGTAGCTGACATTGACTAAAGTGCTTGATTATGAAAGAGTACATTTATACATTGTACTCTAACATACATATTCAATAACTATTGAGAAACAGGAATTATGAAACATTAGTGTACGGGCATTCTTTCTCACTTGAGAAGGTCAAACATTTGAAAAATTACAGCAAAGAGATAGATATGCATTAAACACACTGTAGTCCTATTTCTTAAAATGTGCTGTCTTTTCAATTTTGGAGAATAAAAGATATACATAGGAGGCTTGGTATTTTAAAAATGATTATCCTTTATTGACACACTCAGATAAATTGTTGATAACAATGGGCTATATCCGTACTTATAATGGACCACTTTAAGCAATACATACCTATACTTAAGCCATACTTATAGTGGAGCATTTAAATGAATTAAATTTAAATATAACAACCTGAATGTGATTGATTTCAAATGGTATACCTTATCATTAAACCTGCATCCAACTCAAGGAATCATCAGTTCTGAAAAAGTCCAGGAAGTCTTATGATTGGTAGAGAACTGGGACATTGAATACAAAGCAATTGAAGAAGGCAATGACAAAACATTGAAACCAGTAACAAAACATTACTGAGAATGAACATGACCCAAGGGAGATCTTACTTCCATTTCACTATTCACAGGAATAATTCTAGGAATTCTTCCCACCTGCTGCATTTTGTTGCATTGTGCCTGAGGAACCATTCTGGAGAACTAGAAAGCTTGCACATTGTTTTGTATCAGTTTGAGTAGTTCCAATTAAGGTATTATCCAACTATGAAATTTGGGATTTTGCTTTTTTAATAGCTAATAGAGGTAGCTCTGTATTTTATATCTGCATCATCTGTTTCTCAATGAGATCCAGTGTAAAATAAGTGCCATTAGCCCTAAGAAAATCACATGGCGCTAGAAGCCACACTTAAATTGGGCAACATGCCATGAATCAAGTAAATATAATGCATTTAAAACAAAATCATACAGATGACAGAGAAGGATAAAAAATAGTTATCAGCATGAATAATTCACTAACTATTGCATGGTATAAGTCACCAGCTAATGTGCACTGCCTGCCATTTAATAGTGGATATATCAGAAGAAATATGGAAATTGGAATATTTTAATAACTTTCTATATGAAGGATGATGAGACTGCCTAAATGATTAAAAGGGAGATATGTTATAATGAACTAAAGCTATTCGAGTGTAAGGTAATTTTAATTCAAACCTCCATCTGCTTATGTATAATTAAGACTCATTTAACAAGTTAATGCCTAACAGAGAGAACTGATAAGTTTGGTATTAAAGAGCTTAAGAGAAGTAAATTAAACTGTCGAGTTAGAGGAGCTCTTATTGTAATTTCTTATACCTGAATCTCACACCATCTTCTAGGGAGCATTTTCTTTCTATAACCAGGCAGCCAAGTAACAAACCTGGGGAGAACAGGAGGGAACTAAGCTAATCCCCCTGCCCCCTGGAATTGAGTTTTTCTGTGTGTGAGCTGAATAGCTGAGAGTAACCACATTTAGATTGGATCACACTGCTCACTGTAGAGCAGAGCTTTCCAAACTTTTCATGTTGGTGACACACTTTTTAGACGTGCATCATTTCACGACACAGTAATTCAGTTTTACTAGCAAACTGCAGGTTAAACTAACTAATTTATAAGAGATATGGACACATACATAAATTGTAATAGCGAAATGTATGGGGACACAACATATCTCATGAAAACAGAGTTCCCCTTTACAGCAGGGCAAGGCTTGGACAGAACTCCCCTCTTACAGCAGGGCACAAGGCGGCACTAGGACCTGCACGGAATCCTGGCAGGGCTCGGAGGCAGCAGCAGCGAGGCGCTTGAGGCTCTGAGCATTCGACTCAGAGGTTTCTCATTACGTTCGCACAACACACCTACACACTGCAGCCGACACACTAACGCAGTGCTTTCCAAACTGCTGCTGTTGGTGACACACCAACGGCAGCAGCGGCGGTGGCGCTAAAGCGTGGAAGCCACTGCTGCCGCTGTGCACACCACCACCACCGTGCACACCGCCACCGCACGTGCCCCCGCTTCGCGACACACTGAACTGTGTGATGCGACACACTAAAGTGTTGCGACACACAGTTTGAAAGCTATGCACTAACGGGTCATGACACACAGTTTGGAAAGCTCTGCTGTAGAGCACCTATTTCACCTATTAGCAAGATGTCACATATGCCATCAACAGTATTTATTAATTGCCAATATTACACAATCTATTAAAAGTAGGGATGCATTCAAAATGCAACAAAACAAGATCCAAATAAACAATGCATCTTGAAGCAGAAACAAACACAAACCTGCCAAGCTAAAGTGAGATGTTGAACTCTGCTTAAACTCATTGTGATATTCTGACTGTGTAACTCTGACTTTTACTTTTCTGGGTATACTTTCCTGGCTCCAAATTGTGGATTCAGTGTTGACTTAATCATGTTTAAAGAAGATTCATTGAAATTAATGGGAATTAAGTGAGCCAGATCGAAATGAATTCCCATTAATTTTTACGGTATTCTAAGTTTGATTACATCTGGATCCAATCAGTGACTTTAAGGTATCTAGCAGTTTTGAATACTTTCAATTCTCCTTTTGAAAAACAAACAGTTGCTGAAATTAACACTTCTCACATTTATCTCCCCATTTATGCTTTTTCTTCACTGTTGCAGATTGTCAGCCATTTACTTTATCCTACTGCTAGCACTTAGAATGTGGTTTGGAAAGTATTTGCATGTGATTTATCTGAGTTCACCGCTTTGTGAATTAAGACAAAAGATCCAGCTCTTCACAACTGGGAGACAGGAAAGTAAAATAGCCAAAATCTTACATAGCTGAGCTATGCTTAAGGGCTTCCCACATTGAAGACACCTAGAGATACAAGGGGGAGGGTCTTAATTAAACCTAAGCCGAGTTACAAGGAGGGGAGGTTGTAGAAATGATAACACAATAGTGGTGCATGCATGTGCATGTAGAGGTTGTGCATAAGTTTGCTGTATGAGTGTGTGCGGAACTTGTATGTGTATGTGCACATATACTGTATATTCATGAAGAAGATCCCAAGTTTAATTTTGGCATCTAATTTAAAAAAAGGAAGAAAGATCATAAGGAACACCTGCTGTTAAGAGTGTAAAATGCTGGCTGGTAGAAAACAAATAGTCTGATCTGCTATAATAGAACTGCCTATAATTCACAACTGAAACCTGTATTTTTTCACTGAGTCAAGAGAGTTCAAAGACAGATAAGTCAACCTGCATATTAGCAGGTTCTAGTTCAAACTAACCCTATGGAAGAATTACTTACACTTGTATTTCCAGGCCAGTCCATAATGACAAAGGCTAGAATCCTATTACATTTGGATATGTAATAGTATGTGGGAATGAACTTGGAGGCAAAGAGAGGCTGCCTAGGAAATGGTCAGATAAGAGACAGCATAGCCCGCAGCTGGATAGTGGGTGGGGCAAGAGGCTCATAAGAGACCCTGCCTAGTTTCTCAGGCTGTAAAGGAGATAGGGGGAGAATTATACTTTCAAACTTGCAAGATTCTGTTAATGTAGGCTTACAATAAAGTAGAATTAGTTCATCTGGTTGTGTTTCTTGTCTGGTCCACCTGGTAAGGCTGAAAGCATGAGACCATGTCCAGAAGATTAAGGAGTCTTGTTTCCCCTCTGTGGACTTGACTCCAGAGATGTAGTATCCTGGGGAATGCTGCCAATAGTGGATGGTTGAAAAGTGAACGTATTTTTAAATCATGAGCCTAATTACTTTACTTTTAGTGCATGGGCACACACATGCACAATTTTCCCATATCCTGAATGTGTTGGTATACTCTACTACCTCCTAGTTGGTGAGTTGATAGTACGTTGCCTTGCAAAGTAGTCTCTAGAGCAGTGTTGTAGTCAAAGTAGTCTCTCTTACTTTCAAAGTAGTCTTTCAAAGTAGTCTCTAGAGCAGTGTTTAGCATGGCTGGCTGGGGAATTCTGGGAGTTGAAGTCCACACATCTTAAAGTTGCCAAGGTTCAGAAACATTGCTCTAGAGAGCTAAATTTGTATAGAATAGCCTGAGCATGCCTGGGGTAAAATTGGGCTTTGGTGGTGGCGGCGCAGTGACTAATTGCACATTGTGCATAAATGGCAAAAAGAAGTAAAGTGTGAGGGTCCGCTCATGCAAGCCGCCCGCGTTTCTTCCCAAGAACGACTTCAGCTCTTAACATGGATAAGTAAACGGTTTATTGGTTTACATGGGTGACTTCGTTAAAGGCACGGATGGTTCTTGAGGTCTTGTCTCGGCCTTATATATCCTCCTGACAGAGCGCCCGCCCCCTCCCGTCAGAGCGCCCGCCCCCTCCCTGCTGAAGGCTTCCCTCTGGTCCGCTGCTGGTGACCTGGAGTACCCTCTGGGAGGTGTGAGTTGATTGTTCTTCCTGTGGTCTTTGATTCAGCCAATGGCCTCTTAATGGCAGGGCTCTGAGTGCGTGCCAGAGTCCTGACATGCCGCCCGCCCAAGATATTCCTCCCCCTCCCTCTCTTTCGCCTGTGTGGATGTGGTTGTTCTTCTTGGTGTTCATCATGGTATCTGTGAAAATACAAAGAAAATGTTAGTGTGTTGTCTCATTGGGGTCTTTCGGGGAATTTGAGGTGGAACCGTCTAATTAGGTCAGGGGCTTGCATGTGCCGCGCCGCCACCCATTCTTTGAATCCGACGGGTAGGTGTTGCCATTTGACCAAGTATTGAAGTTGTCCCCTGTGCCACCGTGAGTCGAAGATGTCATCAATTTCGAAGTGCGGTTCCCCATTTACGATGGTAGGTGCTGGTTCTGGGGTTACTGGGTGCCACTGATCCGCCGGTTGGAACTGTTTCAGTAAACTAATGTGGAATACCGGGTGTATCTTTTTCAGCGTCTTCGGAAGTTGGAGTTTTGCTGTTACTGGATTAATTACTTTCGTTATAGGGAACGGTCCGATGAACCTCGGGGCCAGTTTCCGCGACGCCTGTGTTGATCTGAGGTTTTTCGTTGAAAGGTAGACCTTGTTCCCTTCTCTGAGTTCCCATTCGATTGTTCTTTTCTTGTCTGCGTACTTCTTGTACGCGGCCTTTGCTTCTTGTAATGTTTGCAACATCACTGGCCAGTTGCTGGTTATTTTGGCAATCCACACCTCTGCATGCAATGGACCGTGCATTTTGTCTCTGTTGATCATGGCCACCTCTGGTATGGTGGCAAAGTCTTGTCCGGTTGCTATTTTAAAAGGTGTAAATCCGGTGCTTTGGTGTATGGCGTTATTATATGCCACTTCTGCGAATGGTAGTAAGTCTACCCAGTCATCTTGCTGATAACTTATATAGCACCGGAGGTATTGTTCTAGTACGGATATCAATCGTTCTGATGCCCCGTCCGTGCATGGGTGGAATGCACTGCTTAGCCCTTGTTCCGATCCAATAAGCTTGAGGAATTCCTTCCAGAATTTTGATGTAAACGTGCTTCCACGATCGCTGATGATGCGTTCAGGTGTACCGTGTAGTCGGTAGATGTTTTGTATGAACAGTTTTGCCATCTTTGGTGCAGTCGGTATGCCGTGGCATGCGATGAAGTGGGCTTGTTTGGAGAAGAGATCCGTTATTACCCAGATTGCTGTTTTGTTTTTGCTCGCGGGGAGGTCCACCACGAAGTCCATGGCGATTTGTTTCCATGGCTGGGTGGGGCTCGCGACAGTTTGTAGTAATCCCGTGGGTTTTCCTATAGTACGTTTCGCTGTGGCGCAAACCGGGCAGGACTTTACGTACTCTTTTACGTCTCTGCGTAACGTGGGCCACCAGAACTTACGTCTTACGAGGTGGATGGTCTTGACAAACCCGAAGTGCCCCGCTGCTTTGTGGTCATGGCAATGCTCGAGCACTCGTTTCCGGACTTTGTCGGGTACGTACAACTTGTCGTCTTTCCACCACTCCCCCTCGTGTTCTTGTAACATTTCTTTGTTTTCGCCCCACCACGTGTCACCTAAAATTGCTGATTGTATGTCTCTTTGTAGTACTGATTTTTCCGTTTGTCTCTCGTCTTGCTTCCGCGTGACTGCCATGTTCCCCTCTTGTACTGTTGTAATCGGTGTCGGGTTGCCAGGTAAGAGTGCTTCCGTGACTCCTTCAGGCTTTTCTTTGTGTTGCGGTAGTCGTGACAGTGCATCCGCTAAGTGGTTTTCCCCCCCTGGGAAGTACTTCAGTGCAAAGTTGAATCTGCTGAAGAACTCTGCCCAGCGCAGTTGTTTGGGGTTCAGTTTTCTAGGCGCTTTGAGTGCCTCCAGGTTTTTATGGTCAGTCCATACCTCAAACGGTGCAGATGATCCCTCTAATAGGTGTCTCCAAGTAGCTAGTGCATGTCGTACCGCGAACGCCTCCTTCTCCCATACGTGCCAGCGCCTTTCCGTGTCGCTGAACTTTTTGGATATGTAAGCGCAGGGTCTCAGTTTGTTCTCTTCGTCTGCCTGTAGGAGGATTGACCCTACCGCATAATCGGAGGCATCCATGTGTATTATAAATGGTTTGTCGACTTCGGGGTGCTTTAATATGGGCTCTGCTGTGAACAGGGCCTTGAGGTTGTCGAAGGCTTCCTGGCATTCGGGTGTCCACTTAATTTTCGTGCTCGCGTGTCGCGTTGTCGGTTTGGCCCCCTTTGTTTTTGTTTTCAACAAGTCCGTTAATGGCAGAGCGATCTGCGCAAAATTCTTTATAAATTCCCTGTAGAAGTTAGCGAACCCTATGAAGGCCTGCAGTTGTCTCCTGGTTCGCGGTGGTTCCCACCCTAGAACTGCCTGTACCTTGGCAGGGTCCATTTTAATGCCCTTTTGCGATATGCGAAAGCCAAGGAAGTCTAGTTTGTCTTTATTGAATTCACATTTGCTCAGTTTGACGTATAGTTTGGCTTCTAGTAATTTTTTGAGCACTGCCAATACTAAGTGTTCGTGTTCCTCTTTGTCTTCTGAAAAAATGAGGATGTCGTCTAAGTAGACGATGACGCCCTTGTATAGGAACTCGTACAGGACCTCGTTGATCAACTTCATAAAAATGCCTGGTCCCCCCGCAATGCCGAATGGGAGAACGCGATATTGGAATGACCCCAGCGGGCAGTTGAACGCTGTCTTCCATTCGTCCCCCTCCTGTATCCTCACTCGATAATATGCTTCCCTAAGGTCCAATTTGGTAAAGATTTTCCCTTTCGCTAATTGTGCCAACATGTCCTTCAGTAGTGGTAGGGGGTATTGGTTTGTGACAGATATAGCATTAAGCCCCCTGTAATCGGTGCACAGCCGTAGGGATCCATCCTTCTTCTTCCTAAACAGGACCGGAGCTGCTAGGGGGGAGTTGGCAGGTTCAATGAACCCTCGCGCCAGATTCTTGTCTATAAATTTGCGTAGTTCCTGCAGTTCCTTTTGGGTCATCGCATACATCTTTGGTTTAGGGAATCTGGCACCCGGTATGAGCTCTATGGCACAGTCTGTTTGCCGGTGGGGGGGCAGTTGATCGCATTCTTGTTCGTTGAAAACCTCTCTTACTGGGTTGAAACGTTTTGGGATCGCTGTTGTCCCTTCTTGTTGTGTTTCCTCCCTCTGCATAGTCCCTGCTGCCCCAATTTCCGTTATGTAGTTAGTTTCGGTGTGATAGCTCCCGTCTACAAACTCCATATCACCCGACACCCAATCTATTTGAGGGTTTCTTTCTCTCAGCCACTTGAGTCCGAGCACAATGAGTTGTGTTGATATTGGGGCCACGATAAATCGAAGGGTCTCTATGTGTGAGCCGATTGACATTTTTACAGCCTCTGTGAAGTGTCCCACCGGCCCCCCTTTCATTTCTGACCCATCTAGTTGGCAGAACGTAATGGGTGATTTTAGCTCGAATAATTTAAGTCCCAATTCGATTGCTATTGATGGGTGCATTAGGCATCTTGAACACCCTGAGTCTAACATGGCTACCCCACTGAATTGTCCTTTCCCATTTAGGGTTTCTAATTTTACCTTGACTTCCATGGTGGGGCAGTGTTCGGTGGTCAAGGTGTCGTTGCGCCCCCTGTTGAAGGCCTGTCCCGCGGCGCATTTTAGGGCAGGCCGTTTCCGTTTCCCGCCGGTACGAATTCTTCATCTGTTGATCCGTCCGTGGTCGACTCAGGTTCCACGTATCTTCGCCTTTCTGTCGCTGCTTTTGCCGTTGTTTGCTTGTAAGGTGGCGCTCCGTTGTGCCTTTCCCCTATCTTGTTTTTTCCTGCAGGTTGTTTGCAGTCCTGTATCTTGTGTCCTACTCTCCCACACTTGAAGCACAGTTTATGCTTCACCCGTCGTTCTTTTTCCTCCGCCCACTGTTTTTTGCCATAGTCCTTTTTGTTGTATGGGCTTACGTACTGGCTGTTCGCTGCATATTGCAGTTGGCGGTAGGAGCGTATTCGCAGCTTCATGTTCTCCACCTGCCCCGCCAGTTGGACCCATTCATCGAGGGTTTTTGGGTCCCCTCTCCCCGCTGCCGTGTCCAACAACTCTGGCCGCAAGCCCATTTGGAAGTATTCTACTTTGAATGACTCGGGCCAGTCGGGTAGGCGGCTGACAAGTTTTTTGAATTCGAGGGCGTATTCTGCCACTGTGCGGTGGCCTTGTCTCAGTCTCTGTATCTCTGTCTTAGCCGATATGCGAGACAGGGTGTCTTCAAACCGTTTCCGTAGCGCCCTCATGAATAGTTCAAAATTGTGAAGTTCTTTAGCTCTTGTCTCATGTAGCATGGCCAGCCACTTCGCCGCTTCTCCAGTCAAGAAGTTAGATACGTAGCGAATTTTGGCTTCTTCATTGAGGAAGAAGCGCTCTGACTCCTCCATGAACCCCCGGACGTGGTTCAGGAAGCATGCCAGTTGTTCAGGGTCCCCATCAAATTTAGTTTTAAGTTTAGTTGTTATGATGGGTTTATTATACTGGTGGACTGGTGCATTCCTCTCGTGGCATGCTTGTGTCATTGGGTCGTCGGATTCCTCCCCTTCTTCGTCTTCCTCATCATCATTTTCTTCAGCACTTTCCAATCCAGATGGGCCCGTGGGGAAGCTATCTTCCTCCTCATCGTTCATGACTCTTCCACTGTCCTGTGGCTGTTTCAGTAATCTTTCTAGTGCAGCTTGAACCGCTGTTAATTTCATGTCCATGTTATCTAGCCCCGTTTCCACGCGGGCTGCCCTTGCTTCTAAAGCCGCGATGCGTTGCCCCTGGGAGACCCGTGATTTAGCCGTCTGCTTGCTCGGCCTCAGGTTCATGCCCCCCCCTACCCCGATTGACCACTCCTCCGTTTGCTTTTGTATGCGTCTGGTGGGGGTTTGGGGTTGGGGTTGGCTTTCCTCCCGCTCGGTGGGCTTCTTAACCTTCCGCTGTGCGCCGCTCTCACGGTGGGTGCCTGCTGCCGTTTGTGTGGTCACCCCTGCTGCTGCCCTGGCTGACGTGCTGGGTGTGTGATCCTCGTGCAGGTCTCCGCTTTGTTCCATGGTTTGCCAATCGCACGTGGTGAGTACTGCTCTCGGGTAGTCCTCCCGGCTGTCAGCTGCTTTAGCGGTTCTTGCCGCCGATCAGCTGGTCCACTCCCTGAGTGGTGTGGTCTGTCCTCTGCCGCAGGGTTTTCTAGCTCTTTTTAATTTTTTCCGCCGCACGATCAGCTGGGCAGCGCGCCGTCGCTGTTGCGCACCGCTGCGGAGCGCCGATCGCTCCGTTCGCCACTGCCTCGTCGCCAGACGCCTCTCACCGCCTCGAGTTGGTGGGGCCTGCCGCCGTTGCGTGCTGCTGGGGAGCGCCAATTTAGCCGGTCTTCGCCGCTTCGTCGCCGGGCGCCTGCTGCTGCCGGAAGTCGCCGAAGTCCGCTGCCGGCGCGAGCTGCTGGGGAGCGTTGGTCGCTGCTGCCATGCTGCCTCCGCCTCTCCGCCGCTGGGGATCGCCGCTTGGTCTCTCTGCTGCCGCGCCGCCGCCGCCTCTCAGCTGTTGGGGCCGGTATCTGCTGCCGCGCCGCCGCCGCCTCTCAGCTGTTGGGGCCGGTATCTGCTGCCGCGCCGCCGCCTCTCAGCTGTTGGGGCCGGTCTCTGCTGCCGCGCCGCCGCCGCCTCTCAGCTGTTGGGGCCGGTCTCTGCTGCCGCGCCGCCGCCGCCTCTCAGCTGTTGGGGCCGGTCTCTGCTGCCGCGCCGCCGCCGCCTCTCAGCTGTTGGGGCCGGTCTCTGCTGCCGCGCCGCCGCCGCCTCTCAGCTGTTGGGGCCGGTCTCTGCTCCCGCGCCGCCGCCTCTCAGCTTTCCCGCCTTGGGGCTGCTACTTCTGCCTGAGGTAAAAAAAAATTTTTTTTTTTTTCTCCGCAATTCCTTCCGCCAGCTAATTCTCCGCCCTGGAATTTTAGCTGGATCGTTTGCCACTGTGGGCTGGAGCCGATCTCAGCCGGGGTTGTCCTGACGGGTCTCAGGTTTGTTCCTGGGAAAATCGACAAGTTGATCCGTGCCTTTCTGTGAGGGTCCGCTCATGCAAGCCGCCCGCGTTTCTTCCCAAGAACGACTTCAGCTCTTAACATGGATAAGTAAACGGTTTATTGGTTTACATGGGTGACTTCGTTAAAGGCACGGATGGTTCTTGAGGTCTTGTCTCGGCCTTATTTATCCTCCTGACAGAGCGCCCGCCCCCTCCCGTCAGAGCGCCCGCCCCCTCCCTGCTGAAGGCTTCCCTCTGGTCCGCTGCTGGTGACCTGGAGTACCCTCTGGGAGGTGTGAGTTGATTGTTCTTCCTGTGGTCTTTGATTCAGCCAATGGCCTCTTAATGGCAGGGCTCTGAGTGCATGCCAGAGTCCTGACATAAAGCAAGTAGATGCATTTTATGTACCTTGGCAGAATGTTCACTAAAAGTGGGGTAATAGAAGAGAAATATTTAAGACATGCAAATGCTGGTAGAAAGGTGTGTGGTCTCTTTGTCAGACTGAATGTTTGTTGAAAGGGATCAAAATGGTGGAGTATAAGAGCAGGTTATATGGAAATGAGAGGTGGATATGTAAGGAGAAACTTAAAAGTGAAGAGTTTCTTAAGAATTAAGAAACTTTGGAATACCTTACCCCGAGAGCTTACGCCCTTTGGAATACCTTACCCCCAGAGCTGAGGTGGGTCTCCTCACTCCCGACCTTTCGAAAAGGCTTAAAGACCTGGTTCTTTTTCGTCTTGCCTGGGAGGGAAATGCCAACAGTTCCTCTTGGGGATGGCTGGTCCCATGAAGCCTCCCAGTATTACCATTTTTAACATCTTTTATACTTGGATTTTATATTATTTATTATATTGTAATTTTATATTTATGTTTTTAACTATGTTTTATTGTGAACCGCCCAGGGTCCCTGATAGGGGAGATGGGCGGTAATATAAATTTAATAAATAAATAAAATTATGAAAAACAAGCAGAGTTAGAGGGGTCAAGAATGAATGGTTATTGAACTAATGTGGCTGGAAACAAAATTGAATGACCAGTGCAGAAAAGTACACCAAGTTATTTGCTCATCCAGAGAAAATGAAGATCATATTGCCAAACAAATATATTAAGGAAGAGTTAATGGGCTGAGAGGAAGGTGAAGAAAGGCGTGGTTAGTTGGAGTTGATGAGAATCTCAAAAAGAAGGAGGTGGAAATGTTAAAGAACAAAAGCCTGTGTATGAATTGCTGTACGGACATGATAGAAGTAAAGATGATTTGCAGTAATAGAAAGGTATGTCTCCTTTTATACCCTGTCTTTAATTTCATTTGCTCACTACTTCTAGTATTTGTGTTTTGTGTAACATTGCTTACTATGAAAATAAATGGTGTGGTTTTATCTCTCTCTCTCTCTCTCTCTTTTTAGAAACAGAAATTGGCAAGCAGTTCCAAACCTCAGAATTATAATGTGAAAAGCAGCCCCCATGGTCTACATCTGTTACTGCAGACAACTATTAATCAGATAACTTCATTACATGCAGATGGATGCTAAAAAATGCCAGGTGTGCTTAGATCTTTACTCTTTGACAAGATTTTAAATCTCTGAGTGGAGAGATTTCTTTTCCTGTTTTCAGTCGTGTGAAAAAGAAAGTACACCCTCTTTGAGTTCTATGGTTTTACATATCAGGACATAATAAAAACCATCTGGTCCTTAGCAGGTCTTAATATTAGGTAAATACAACCTCAGATGAACAACAACACATGACATATTACACCGTGTCATTATTTATTTTACAAAAATAAAGCCAAACTGGAGAAGCCATGTGTGAAAAACTAAGTACAGCCTGACTGCTTCCATAGGCATGAAGAGGCTAAGTAGCAGCCAGGTGCTGCTAATCAAATGCCCTTGATTAACTGATCATCAGCAAGTGTGACCACCTCTATAAAAGTCGAAGTTTTAGGAGTTTGCTGGTCTTGAGCATTCAGGTGTGTGTTAACACAATGCCAAAGAGTAAAGACATCAGCAATGATCTTAGAGAAGCAATTATTGCTGCCCATCAATCTGGGAAGGGTTATAAGGCCATTTCCAAACAATTTAAAGTCCATCATTCTACAGTGATGAAGATTATTCACAAGTGGAAAACATTCAAGACAGTTGCCAATCTTCCCAGGAGTGGACGTCCCAGCAAATTCACCCCAAGGTCAGACTGTGCAATGCTCAGAGAAATTGCAAAAAATCCAAGAGTTACATCTCAGACTCTACAGGCCTCAGTTAGCATGTTAAATGTTAAAGTTAAAGTTCAAGACAGTACAATTAGAAAAAGACTGTACAAGTATGGTTTGTTTGGAAGGTTTGCCAGGAGAAAGCCCCTTCTCTCTAAAAAGAACATGGCAGCACGGCTTAGCAAAGTTGCATCTGAACAAATCACAAGACTTCTGGAACTATGTCCTTTGGGCAGATGAGACTAAAGTGGAGATGTTTGGCCATAATGCACAGCGCCACGTTTGGCGGAAACCAAACACAGCATATCAGCACAACCATCTCATACCAACTGTCAAGCACGGTGTTGGAGGAGTGATGATTTGGGCTTGTTTTGCAGCCACAGGACCTGGGCACCTTGCAGTCATTGAGTTGACCATGATCTCCTCTGTATACCAAAGTATTCTAGAGTCAAATGTGAGGCCATCTGTCCGACAGCTAAAGCTTGGCCAAAATTGTGTCATGCAACAGGACAATGATCCCAAGCACACCAGCAAATCTACATCGGAATGTCTGAAAAAGAAAAAAGGTGTTGCAATGGCCCAGTCAAAGTCCAGACCTCAACCCAATTGAAATGCTGTGGCGGGACCCTAAGAGGGCTGTGCATAAACAAATGCCCACAAACCTCAATGAACTGAAGCAATGTTGTAAAGAAGAGTGGACCAAAATTCCTCCACAACGATGTGAGAGACTGATAGTCATACAGAAAATGATTACTTCAGGTTATTGCTGCTAAAGGTGGTTCTACAAGCTATTGAATCATAAGGTGTACTTAGTTTTTCACACATGGCTTCTCCATTTTGGCTTTATTTTTGTAAAATAAATAATGACATGGTGTAATATGTCACGTGTTCATCTGAGGTTGTATTTACCTAATTTTAAGACCTGCTAAGGACCAGATGATTTTTATTATGTAAAACCACAGAACTCAAAGAGGGTGTACTTTCTTTTTCACATGACTATCTTTGTTGCTTAAAATATAAAACAGTCCCAAATGAAAAACAACAGCCTGTTCTTTACTAACTGCATGAAATGAAAAACTTTTTTTATTACATTACTTAATAATCCATCATATTCATTAATAGAAATGATCAAGTCCATTTTCAAGTTGGATTAGATTGAAGCCACTCCTTTATTTTGTTGAAGCCAAATATTTATTTATTTATTGCAAAAAGAATATTTAATAAACTGGAGCAGAAATAGAACTAATAAAACAAATATTAAAAGATACCTGCCATGTATGTGTCTTGATTAGAAAATATTTATAAAAGAAATTAAAATCCCAAATACAATAAAAAGAGGAAGAACGTTTTACTGAGATGTAAAAAAAAAAAAAATCCCATTGACTTATACAAGGACATTTTATAAACATGAATCTGATTTTTAAATTCTTGATGCAATAAATTTCCAGTACCTTTTAAAGGTATATGGAGGGAGTTAAAAAGATTATAGTCTTGTTTAAGATGCAACAATATGAAAATAAAGCTTCCATTGCCTCTTGAGCATACGGGGAACAAGCAACTAACTTGGAAATGGGAAGTACAGCTGGCCCACATGTTGTCTGGTTTGAAAAAATGTTCATTCACCTGAACTGCAGACAGCTCTACAAAACTGGAGAGAAATTGGGTTATGCATATAGCCCATCTCCACTCTCTTGACAAACTGCACATGTTCAGGAGGGCTGTCTGAAGGGGAACCATAGTCACAGACACCTGAACCAAGCACATCCTTCCATGTGATGTAGAATCCAAGTAGAGTTCCATATTGCACTGTCATTGTAATTGCGTTGGAATGAACACAAATACAGCTCCCTTTCATACTTCCTGCATGAATAAGCGGAACTTGGAGAGAGTAAGGGGCATGGCAACATGCACAGCCCTGTTATCTTCTGAGTTTTATACTGGCAGCTGTTACTGAAGAATTGTTGGATGTTTTAGCTTTCTAACCATAACATCATTCAAAGAAGGGGAAAAATCTTATCAAAGTGAGCAAGCTCTGCAATTCAAATGGGGATTTCTGCAGGTAAGGTAAAAAAAATGTTAAGATGGTGGCCGCAATGGTGGAATCAAAATTCTGACTGTTTTTTATGGGCGACATTTGTTCTTTACTCTTTTGACTACACCCTGTGGATGTCCCTGCATCCAAAGCAACTGATTCTTAGAAATGCACACCTTTGCTATGTTTCAGAAATACTTCCCCCCCCCCCCAAATAGGGCATGTGGCTATGTTTCACTATATTGCCAACTATCAGTGAGTAACTATGAAAAAATGACAAGATTTTTTTCATCAATGCATGACATTTCAGTTTACAATTTTTCACAAAGACACATCCTTAGAATCTGTTGCGGATGAATCAACCTCACAGATTTTACAGAAATAATGTTTAAAACTGAGCAAAATATGAAATACAAAAGACTACTAAAAATGTCTATGTTGAAATCTGATATAAAATAAGCAATAAAAGGATAAAACAGTAACAGAGTAAATGCAGGAATAAAAAGGTAAAAATATAACAGCTGCATGTTTATTATAAGGCCTGGAAGAATAAAGATGTGTCTGCCTGGAAGTAAAAAGCTAATCGTGATGGTGTCAAGTATGCCTCACCTATGAAGCAAAAGTACAAAATAAATATATATGGTCACCAAGTAAACAATGCATAGGTGTTAATATAGCCAAGAAACGGGGCTGCTGCTGATGTGGTTTCAGCTTTATCGTTGGGCATATATTCCACATTTGGAATATATGCATTCCCATTGAAATACTACAGCAGGGCTTTCCAAACTTTTCTCGGTGACACAGCAACGGCGGCGCACGAAAACCCGGAAGCGCCGCCGCAGCGGCACGTCCAGGTTTTTGCGTGCCACCATGGTGGTGCTTCTGGTTTTCGCATGCTGCAGTGGTGGCTGTGGCGCTTCCAGGTTTTTGCGCAGCACGGCAGCAGCATCCTGGTGTGTCGCATGAAAACCTGGAAGCGCTGATGGCCTGCTGCTGCCGCGTGTGATCAATGCTTCTGGATTTTCTCGCAACACACCTGGGCCCCACAGGTGACACAGTACTGTGTCGCGACACACCGTTTGGAAAGCTATGTACTACAGCAACTGTTACAATATTCATAAGGCTTTGCCAGGACATTGGAAGACAATATCATGGCCAATTAACTGGACAAGATCAGTATTCATGCCAATGCTGAAGAATGGTGATCAAACTGAATGTGGAAGTTATTGTACAATTGCCCCGATCCCACATACAAGCAAGATTCTACCCTAGATCATTCAGACTAAAATCATACCTGGAGCAAGAACTGCCTAAAGTGCAAGCAGGCTTTAGGAAAGGTTGAGGAACAAGCAAATGGGCCCTCGAAAAGACAAAAGAATACCAAAAGGATATTTACACGTGTATAATTGATACAACACAGCCTTTGACTGCATAACTCATGAAAAACTCTTCGGCACGTTAAGAAGCATGGGTATACCAGAACACCTGATCATTCTAATTCACAATCATTTAGTTGATCAAGAAGCAACAGTCTCAACAGAACAAGGAGAAAAAGAATAGTTTAAAATTGGCAAAGGCATATAACAAGGCTGCATACTTTCCCCAGATCTGTTTAACCTACATGCAGAACAAATCATAACAGAAGCAGGACTGTGTGAAGAAAACCTAGATTATGATTTTCCTCTTTGGACATATCATACAAAGAGAAAGATATGATGTTTGGCAAGGTTGAAGGAAAATGCAAAAGAAGATGACTAAGGGTTGTAAAGAAAATGAAACATGTTTTTTATTACTTAAGATGAGAGAAATTCAAGAATACATGCCTTTTCAGGTTTACAGAATATCCCAAAGAATGTTTAAAAAGAATTGGGGACGTTTATTCACATGATATGGGCTTGTTTGCCTATTGCTCTGATTTGGTTTATTATTTTTTTATTTTTTATTTAATTTAATTTATATAACCGCCCATCTCCCCCAACGGGGAACTCTTTTAAGTTTGTTAATATGGTATTAACAAAGATAATACTTTAGAACTGTATTCTAAAAATATGGAACTTATCACTATATGAATTATGGATTTATTGAGCATAGGGACAGCAAAAATATTACTCTTCAGTAATGGAGACAGTGCAATCTCAGGTTTACCATCTTCAATCATCAATATATGTTTGATTTTTCTTTATGAACAAGCTCTCGATTGATATAATGGACAGACTGTTTCATATTAATTTATGTGGTTAAGATTTAATGATATATTTAAACATTAGATTTTCTACATGTAACGAAATGTGCTATTGTACTTCCCTTTTATTTCTTTGTATTTTTTTCTTTTCTCTCTTTCTGTATATTAAGCAATAAAAAAGTACAGCTTCAATATTATATATTACCATTTGCCTTCAATCAAAGATATTAGAAATATATAACAATAAATCAGAGAATGACATGTCTTATTCAGTTTGTTTGAAAGTAATTCCAGCCCACATCCAGCAACTGGTGTTAATTTGTAATGTTGTATGTAGTACTTGTAGCACTTTAGCATGAAAACCTGTTAAAAGAAAACAAAAACAAAAATCCAGGCATGAAACATTTCATGTTACTATTGATTTTACAGAGAAAAATAAAAGTGTGCTCTGGAACTGAATACAAGCATTTGTCCAGGAAGTGAAAAAAAACATTATTGAACTGGAAAATATATGCTACTTTCCAAAACATTTCTCAATTACGTATTGATGATAGTGCATTATCATTGTTAACACTAACATCACAGGAAGAGGTGTCATGTTATGTAATAAAGTTTGCTACAGTTATGTCTTGATTTTCCGATTACTTTCCGATTGCTGATCATGATAACAATATTACATTATCTTGTACACTTTACCACTTCCCCTATTCAATTTTAGAAAAACGGTGTTTTATTCATCACAGACAACCATAGATTTGCTTTTGAGTCTACGTTGAAGACTCCAATCTCATTCTTTGATTAATGTTCTTGAATTTTTATCACTGTCAATATTTTAGACATACACTTAAAATAATCTTTAAATTATGTAATCTACACATATCTCAGTGTACATCCTTATGTACATTTTACTAGTATATGACATATCAGTACATTTAGCAATAGATTTTAACTGTAAAAAATTGTTCAAAAATCAGAACAGGGTGTTTTAAAGTTTGATAATTTTACCAACATTTAAGGGGCATGGTGGCTCAGCGGGTAAGACACCAGGCTTGTCGATCAGAAGATCACAAGTTCGGAGGTTCGAATCCCTAGTCCTGCGTGACGGAGTGAGCTCCCGCACTAGCCCCAGCTCTTGCCAACCTAGCAATTTGAAAGCATGCAAATGCAAGTAGATAAATAGGTACCACTTCGGTGGGTAGGTAACAGTGTTCCGCATGCGTCATGCGGCCACATGACCGTGGAAGTGTCTTCGGACAACGCTGGCTCTTCGGCTAACAAACGGAGATAAGCACCAGCCCCTAGAGTCGGACATGACTGCACAAATGTGCGGGGGGAACCTTTACCTTTTACCAACATTTATTCCATTGAAGCATGGGTGGGATAAATTAGAGGAAATATTGTGTCTATAGGAATAAAAATAATCCTATTGTGGTTCAACCATTGCCTTTGTTTGTAATCTAAAAAGATTGATATTACCTATGTTTCATTTTCAAATTATCTACTGGTTTCTCCTCCTGAAATACCATGATGGTAATTTTTAAAGCAGGAAAGCTGATGCAGGAAAGAAACAAATATTTAAGTGTAACACTACATGTTTCTGTTGTTGTTTATTCGTTCAGTCGCTTCCGACTCTTCCTGACTCCATGGACCAGCCCACGCCAGAGCTTCCTGTCAGCCGTCACCATCCCCAGCTCCCCCATGGTTGAGTCTGTCACTTCCAGAATATCATCCATCCATCTTGCCCTTGGTCGGCCCCTCTTCTTTTTCCCTTCCACCTTCCCTAGCATCAGCTTCTTCTCCAGGGTATCATGTCTTCTCATTATGTGGCCAAAGTACTTCAGTTTTGCCTTTAATTTATTTATTTAACCAACTTATATCACCGCCCATCTCCCCCCACAAGGGGACTCTGTATCATTCCCTCAAGTGAGCAGTCTGGCTTTATTTCCTGGAGTATGGACAGGTTTGATCTTCTTGCAGTCCAAGGCACTCTCAGAATTTTCCTCCAACACCACAGTTCAAAAGCATCTATCTTCCTTCGCTCAGCCTTCCTTATGGTCCAGCTCTCGCAGCCATAGGTTACTACAGGGAATACCATTGCTTTAACTATGCGGACCTTTGTTGTCAGTGTGATGTCTCTGCTCTTAACTATTTTATCAAGATTTGCCATTGCTCTCCTCCCAAGAAGTAGACGTCTTCTGATTTCCTGGCTGCAGTCAGGATCTGCAGTAATCTTTGCGCCTCGAAATACAAAGTCTGTCACTGCCTCCACTTTTTCTCCCTCAAATGTTTCTATCCACATACAAAAGGAAAAAAATATTTTACATCTAATGCCCAATTTATTACTTCTACAGTGTAGTACCTATTCAGAAGCAAGCCACAGTGAGTTACATGACTTCTCCCAGGCATATAAGCCAAGGACTTTATCCATGTAATCAATTATGATTACTTATTAACTATATAATTATGGATTGTATCCATAGTAGCTCCTGACATTCTTCTTGTTGGAGGAATTGGGAAGGGGAATTATTCTCCTGCAATTCAGCAGTTTTTTTGCTCCACATGACTGAAAGAACAATGTGGTAGTTGATGCTAGGAGAGACAAGGGGAGGAACTGGATCATTGTTCCTTCTATAAACTATTTTTTTCAACCAAAATATTCTTTTGTTGCATAAAGAATTATATGCCTAACTGGATATTTACCTGTTCAAACATTTTTATATACTTTCCAATCTTAGTAAGAACCCCCAAGACGTCTTGTAACAATAATACCCTTAATTTTTTAAAAATGAAAATAATGGTCAGAACTATTCAACACTATATTAACAATGCTGTAGATAAATGGGCAAAATGCAGAAAGAATTTTGGAGAAAGATCATGAAGTTTATTGTTGCTATTGCTACCAGAATCCACAGAAAGGTACTCAGTAGTCGTACTGAATCATTTCAGATTCAGATTGGAAGATATTAATGTGAACATATATAATGTATAAATAAGTTCACATCTTAAATATTTTAAACATGTATGTAAGAGGAATGAAAATTAAACTCGCCCTTGATCATTTTTCTTAAAGATATGAAATAATTTATTTTTTCTTTGATCTTCACAAATACTACATATTATCTAGCTACACAACCAATGCCATTACATATCACAGGGAATTCCTCACCAACACTTTACATTGACAAAGACCATTGCAATTTTAAAATTAAATGAACTGTACAATGTGCCGTTAGACAAAATGTTATTAAATTTCATGAAAAGATGTGGCATATATATGAACATATAATGTTAAAAAAATTAAATTGCCAATAAGCAAAAATAAGGTATAAAGTGTTTTGTTTTGGCATCATAGTTTTAATAAAGTGTTATAGAAGAAATTTAAGAGGAACAGACTCAGTTCTAACATCCAATACTTAAAATTGCGTACGAAAGTAATCATTCCTTCCTTTCAATTTTTTTGTTTTGATTTTTTTTAAATAGAAATGAATATTACATAAATATTGCAGAGTAAAGAAAGGTTGTAAAATTACTGTTAAAGAAAATACTATTGTATGAAAATCAAATGTAAAATTACCAAACAATTTGCTTACAAAAAAGGTCAAAATATAAACAGTCACAAAATATATAAAAACGCCACCTTGAACGAGGCAATATACTCTACCGAAAGTGGTAGTAGGCTTTTCCCAGAATATCATAATCACTGAACATAGATAAATACTACCATATTCATACAGTAGTAACGGATAAAAAAGCATTGTGCACACTTGTGTCATCTGGAGATTTAGCACCATGTGTCATAAGTTCCTGGATAGTCATCCAGTTGTCCAAGATCTTCTTGTTCCTCTTTTTCATCATCTTTTTGTGACTGAGTTCAATTATGTTAATTTCCTTTTTGGCCTCACTGCCACTTTGAGGGTTCTCTTTGAGAGACTCCAACCGGCTACGCATCATGAATTCTCGACGTCTCCTCTGCTCCTTGGCTCTCACCAGATGCTGCTTCCGCTCCTCTTTGCTCCAGTAACGACCCATCTTCATTTCGCTCATCGTATCATCATCTGTCGTCATTCCACTGCGCTCCTCTTTAATCTTTAAGGCACGTTCCTTCAGGATTCGGTCTCTTACTGGTCTCTTTGTGATATACCTTGTCCCATCACTCCTTATCTTCACTTTCCATTCCATTTTGGGCTCTGTACATTTTTGTGACTCTTTGCACATGCTCACTAGGCTAAGCTGACTTTGGGCATATTCCACTGCAGATCTTTGTTGAATCAGCTGCATATAGCTTTGATAACGCTGAGCATGGGCAGGTATATTCCCATACCTGTATGAAGAGCTATGGTACGGAGACAGGTAAGGAATGTGCTCAGGGCTTTGTTTTTCCTTCTCTGTTGGTTTGCTGCTTTCTGAAACTATTTCCTTTTCCACAACTGAATTATTTTGTTCGAAAACTTTGGTTTTGTTCGGCGCTGCCTCCCTTGACAACAACTGGTTTGCCACAATGGTACTCCTGAGATTTTTTCTATTGGTAATGCTAACCATTCGTTGAAGAGAACTGTCAGGAGATCGCTCTAAATTCAATGGAGTGCTTCTACAGCTTTCTGCTGTATTGTAAGCACTGGAACTGTCTTTGTCAGATTTCTCTGGATGCTCTATTATCTCACTCAGTTTTCCTCCTTGAAGATCTATAGTGGTGTTATAGTTCCTGAATGTACTATCATGCAGTGTCCAAATATCCTTATACTGATCTCTTACTTTCTGAAGCTGATGGGCCTGCATAATGTTCTGACACTCACGCTCAATGTTCCTCAATTCCTCATTGAGCAGCTGCAGTTCATGCTCGACCCCATCTTTCTGCCTTCGGTTACACTCTATTGTACTACTTGAATAATATAAATCATACTCTCCATGATTTTGGATCTTACACTTGAGCTCCAATAGCTGGTGAAACCTTTCACAGTCCTCTTCTTGGTTACCAACAAAATCAGTTTCAATATATTCCCCAGACATTAGACTTTGGTTGCATAGGAGTTCAGTGCCTTTCAAAGTGTCTGGAGTCTGTCCGAGTTCCTGTTGGGTCTGCAGGGCTTCATTCTTCTGCTCCTCAGGGATATTTTCTTGCTCTGAGCTCTCATCATTGCGCTGGCTCTCATCTGTGGGGCCCACTCCACTATCCTTTTCATTATTATTGGATGATGAGGTAGCAGTGTCTGTGGTACCATCTTCTTCTTCATGTTTCTTGGGCTGTAAGATCAATGGACTCATTGTTACTATGGATCACAGCTTACAATATTATCTCTTAACAGCTATGAGCGAAAACGGTGCTTTTGCAAATCAACATGGCATTGTGCAATGTGGAAATACTATTAAATTTGGATCCAAGGGAACTGGATCCTTTCTTACTTATGGATTCTTTTATTTCTTTACAGTCTAAGATCAACTCACAGAATCTAAAAAAAAGTACAGCATGCCATTAATACATGTGTTATTATTATTTATTATTCTATCGATTTATATAGCTGCCCATCTCAGTACATGATTCTGGGTGGCTCACAACATTAAAACAAAAATATATACAAATACAAATACAAATTAAACAAGAAATAAAGCACATAGCAACAGAGAATAACAAAAAAGCCATCAACACAGCCAGGAAACAGGGTTCGTCACATATCGGGGGGGGGGGAGGCTCAAGCACAGAACAAATTCTTCAAGGTCCTGCAAAAGGCCAGCAGGGTTGGGGCCAACCTCATCTCTGGAGGGATGATGTTCCAGAAGGCAGGTGCCGTGGCAGAAAAGGCTCTCCTACCAAATAACTATTAGTTAGATTAAAATACCAAAAAGAAAAAAAAAGAAAAAGGACTATTGGGTTTCTAACTTCCCCTTTTTTGTATGTCTGCTAATTTACCATATTGTAGACATTTAAGCCCCCTTAGAAGCCAGACTGTAAGTGATTACATTTGCCATGCTGTGTGATGTATTGTATGTATGGGAACCATTCTTGCTTAAATTTGGTTAAACCTCTATTGTGTATATATACTGTTAGATTCACACTGGCTTGTTGTAGGGTATATCTAATAGAAAATTTAAAAACCAAACTTGGGAGTATTTGGCATTTTGTTTTCTCTTTTGAAGAAGCAGTTGTAGAAAATGGTGTGCATTAAAGTGGTACATGTCTTTGACTAGCTGCTCTATAAAGGAATGTACAAATGTACATTGAGGATCAAGAGCTCAGTGAAAGCTAAAAGAATGTAGATACTTAGATGAGCATCTGTATGCAAGTCCATGCTCTGAATTTTGATATTGCTTGTGCAGGAGTTTGCATAAGCATTTGTAAATATGCAAAAAAACAAAATTAAGGTAATTTTCACCTGAGCAAAAGATCATCATAACAGAAATTGAACCTTTGTATTGCCGTACAGGTTACCACTGGATTTCAAATTGTACATGGAACTGAAAATTATTTGGAATAAGTACCTCTGATTTCACATGAGCTCAGCACTTTTCTGTTAATCATTAAAACAGTCCCTCTTTTTTCAGGCTTTCATTTCAGCCTAAAAAAGGTATAGTTGGTTTAAAGAGTCTGTTCATTAAAGGTAATGTGACTCCTAAAGCAGCCATACTTTTTTTTTGCAGACTCACAAGGAAACAGGCAAAAAAAAAAGCTGCTTTAATGAACAGCAGAGAGGTGCTGCATTTGTACAAGGTCTGAAGCATTCTAAACAATTTTTTAAGTTGCATAGCCCTATTAGAAATGCCATCAACAATAAAGTGCAATGGTACTAGGAACACTAAAGTGCACTTTTGCATATTACAACAAATGTTTGTGTTTGCACGGGCACAGTAACAGTAGAAACGTGCACAGAACTTAGCTTTCTTGAAAAGAAACTTTACTTTAAATGCCAAATGTAATAGCGGGACATTGTGGACACTAACTTTCTAAAACTGAATTGAGTGTCATAGGTTGAGAGGCTAACAGCATAGCTTGCCTCTAGATTTGTAGAGTAGAATTTGTCACTGATGGTTGTTAATCCAGCTAATTTTATTTTTTTGTTTTTGTCTTCTTATCAATGAATAACACTAAAGAAAATGAACAGTCCCTGTTTTGAAAACAAGTACAAAGGGAGTTTACAATATATGTGCACCACTGAATGTTGCCTTGGAAAATGTCTAGTTAAACTCTAGTCTTTAAGATAATAAAATCAAAATGTCTATCTATTCTGGGCACTATGTCAAGCACTTCAACAGATCTAATGCAGCCACCATTAATTGCACTTATTTATTGCAGCTCTAATGCAAAGACCATTAGCTACCAGAGCACTGAAGTGATTCTTTTTCTTTTCCAACTATATTGGTGTTGAAGGTGTTTTGTTCTATTTTCCTTACACAATTATTATCCAAAGTGCATGTAGCCTATTTACAATAAATTTAAGTGCACACATAACCAGGCAAATGTTGTTTTTCCTTTAAGAGGTATAATTATGTAATTAAGCATAATGGCTAGTAATAATAAAATGTGATGGGGAAAAAATGAAACATACTGGTAACAAGGAACAAAATTCTATGAATCTGCTTTATTAGTAATTGCTATTTTTCTCTATTGAGACAGGCACCGATGGACATGCAGGGAACTAGAAGGCAGAATTAGGGACATATGTACAAAGCCTTCTTATTACCTTCAAGAGCAGAAGCCCACCAGTTGGTCTTTTATGCACAGTTGTTAGAAGAAATTGATGCCAATAGGTCACATCAGTTAGAATAAATATAATTAAAGTGTATTGGAGTGTAAACTAAATTTAAAAATAAAATAAAATAAGTTAACAGAAGTGTCTACCTGACTGTTTCTGAGCCATTGCATTGAGTTAGCAGTGAGTCTATTGACAGCTTAAAAGATTGACAGACACCCATAAAGTTGCTAATATCCTAGCCTAATTATCAATTTTTCTGATATGTAGATATGTATGTATGTATGTATGTGTGTGTGTGTGTGTGTGTGTGTGTGTGTGTATAGATATATAGATATATATAGATATATAGATATATTTCTGATATACTGTATATTTCTGATATGTATCTCTCATGTTCTTCCATTTCAGAAAGCAAGACTGGGTCTTAAAGTTACTAACTTTTGAAAATGAAAAGCTGAGTCTAAAGTTTGTCTTTAAATCCTAGCCTCGTTACCTTGTGGGGTATACATTTTGCATATGCTCAGTGAAACTATTTTTTGTAAGTTTAGCATAAAATAATGTGGGTACTGCATACCTCATTAAGGTACAATTGTCATGTAGTTTAAACTAGGCTCTTCCTCCAGTTATCGAAGTGTGCCTTTTATATATACCATTCAGTGGAACAATCCATAAGAATCTGCCATATAAATTCTAACAGAACTCTAATCATAGGACAGCTTGACCATGAACTTGATACGCTGGAGGCAGGCAGTGCATAGATTAAAGTAGGTATGTTCCATATTGTACAAGTCCACATTTCATATACTGCAGTTCAGACTAAATGAGTTTCTTCTTGGTTGTTACAGCCATTACTGGAATTCATCATAATCTAGACTTTATGATTATTCTTTACATGCTGTGAAAGATAGAGGTTTTCTGAATTCTCCCAGAAACACAAACTATATAACTGACATTAGAGAGTAGCTTAAAGATTTTTTTAAAATAAGATACTATAAGTAAATTACCCTAGAATAATGGGAATAAAGATTGTGATAGAAACATACAGCAAAGCAGAATTTAAAATTAATTGGATTTAATTAATTTTAAATCTAACTAAATCTCACTGGCATGTATTTACATGAGTATGGCAGAGTAACATTGTATGGTGAGAATCATTTCTCAGTGTGTGTAATGGTATGTGAGAATGACCTTGGAAGACAAGAGGAAGAGCCGCAGCCTAGACAACCATCATGCAAAAGATATCTCAGCCCACAGAATGAAAAGTGGTGTGGGAAGCATCTCAGAAGGGACCCTCCCTAGTTTTCTGGAAAGTAAAAGTAAAGGAGGGGAGAAATGCTTTCAGACTTGCAAGATTTCGTTATTGTAACCTTACAATAAAGGTAGTGTTAGTACTCATGGATTGTGCTTCTTGTCTGGACTACCTCAAAGGACTGACAGTGTGGAACCAGTTGTTTACTTTCTCTCTTCAAACTTAACTAATTTCATGAAGAACATGTCATATTAATTGTTAATTATGAGCCAAAATTACAAAGTTTCATATTAATTAATCAATCAACCAACCAACCCATATTATGAACCTTACTTGGAGGCATGCAGGACTATGGCTCATGAGAAATGATCCAGACAATATGTTTGCTATGAGTATCTTGATAAAATGTACAGATTTTGGGAAACTGCTATATTTCATGTGGACACTTAAGTGGGAATGCTTGCAGATAGGCAGTCTCCCAGTGCTACCAATCAATAGGTATTGTGCACTAATTTCTTTTCCCTCCTTAATAGATTATTTGCGATAAGTAAAAAATATGGAAGGCATGTGGAAAAAAATGAACAATTCATACAAACTGTGTCTTTGATTCCAACAGTTGTTTTTATGAATCTCCACAACACAGGTGAAGGGATTGCACTTGATTGTTTGAGTGGCATGTTGGGGGCCAAATTCCAAGATGTAGTTGGACCAGGGGAAAAAACAAAGTTTAATTTCATTTAATTAGTATTAAATGAATATTAGTATTCATTTAATTAAAATTAAAAGCAATTCATATCTCTTCACTCATACATGTAAAAATGTTCTCTTTGTGTTTCTTTAAAAATTTATATTATATTGACAGTCATATAAACATTGCATTTAATTATAACTTTCTGAGGGCTCTAAGCTGTTCTGAAGACTTTGGAGGGTGACTTGTGTCCCTGGATCCTCAGGTTGTGGTCTCTTCCTCTTCCTTTCCTTAGCACCATAGATACATTATAATTGTTCAGTACCATTACATATTTTATTTTTATATTCCATTTTATAGCCCTAAGTAGGTTACAAAAGAGTCTTACAATGACATCTCATTCAGATCTACAAAGTGGCAGACGGAATAGCCCTGTGTCTATGTGGAGTCAGAATTAATTCTTCACTTCCCCTTTCAACTCTTACCATGGTCTTCCATGTTGTCATCCTTTAGCTTATGCCTACCAACTAGCAGGTATTGCTAAGTTTTTCCCCAAGACTCAGGGATGTGAATAAGTAGCTGAAATTGATACAACTCATGGTGACAACAAGATGTTCTTTGCCAAGCAGCCACTAATATTTTTTCCTTCCTTCTGCGGGGTGGAAGTAGGCCTGACCAGCTGAAACCTGCTTAGATCATGAAGGAAGTCTGACACCTTGCCTTGATGCATGCATATATGAAAAGAAAGCTGGTTTTCAAACTATCATTGTTTAAAAACAAGCACACAACTATATGAGCAAAGATGCTGTTTAAGGTCAGAAGACATGGAATATACAGTTACTATATAAAATATATAAAGAAAATTATCTAATAGCACAAAATTGGCCCATAAGAAGGGAATGGATAAAACATAAACCATCTTTTACTTTTAGGCAGCGATTGTGTATTCTACCTTTTGAGATTAACTTCCTACCATGTTAATCTAATGATATTTTGTTTCATTGTTGTAAGCCACCTTGAATGCTTATATAAGCCAAAAGGCAAGATATACATTTAATAATAATAATAATAATAATAATAATAATAATAATGGCTAATCTTAAAATTCTAAGCAAGTATTAATTGGACCAGATTAATTAAAATAGTGTCAGGGAGATAACTGGTGAAGGAGGAGGGGGCTCCCTCCAGGGGGATAAACGCATGCACAGTAATGAATCGCTTTGCTTTCCTCCCAAGAGGCTAAAGAAGGCACCGCCCTAGTTTCTTGGGCCTTTTCTCTGAGCATTACTAGTTCATTTTAGTTTAGCTGGATTCTGTCTAGCAGAGTAGAACAATAAAATACTACAGCTTTTACACCAAGTCTCAGCGTGTTCCTTCACTCGAAGTCAGGACAGATAGGGAAGTTAAAAAGCATTGTATAAGGTAGCAGTGGCAAACCATTTTTGTAACTGTTGCCAAGAAAACTACATGGAGGTGTTCACAAAATCTCTTTTAATGTGACTTGAAGAAAACACTACCTTTATTCTGGAATATTAGTTTAGAAGAAAAGAAATACATAAACAAAATTAACTTGGTGAGAAATCAGAAAGAATTAGGAAATCAAACATGCATGGCTTCTAATCTCCTCCCTCTAATATTTCTACTGCCTCTCATTGTTACTGGTTGAGATACATCAGTGCAATGTTCTCATGAATGTATTTTTTTTTATTTATCACTTCATTCTTTGTTTATTAAAAGCACGTACTTTGACCTACCTGTTCCACTTCGTTGCCTGTGTATTGTGCTGCTTCATCATGCTGTTCTTCCAACATTTCCAAGTTTAACTCCTCTAAGAATTCATTCCTTTCATCATCCAGCCACCCTTCTTCCAACTGTGAAAAATACAGTAGCGCATTATTCCAGTGGTAAACCCAAATGGCAGAAGTATCTAATTCTTACTATAATAATAACTTTCTTTGGTCTTGGAGTGTGCCTCTTAAAAAGGCAGACAAAATTGATCACCAAAAAAATGGCTTGAGCCTTTTTTCCTTGCTGAATCCATAGCAGTGATTATCTCTCATAATGGGATCACATATACAAAGCATTTCCCTTTGAAATGTACACAAGAAATACCTGCATAATCCTTAAACTGTTACATTATTTATTTCTAGGAGTAGCAGTTTTTTTTAAGAATTAAAAGATATTAAAATATGGCCCTGAGACAACTGGTTTCTTCCTGCTTAACCACCTCCAACTCAAGGCTGTGACTCATTGCCTGAACCTCAACAGAATCCTCTTTGTGTGTTTCAATCACATTTGTCTTATTGATTTCCCAGGTAAACTCCCAGTAACAGGATCTACAACAACACAAGAATAATTGACGGACAAGGTGCCTTTAAGGCATGTTTTGTTTTTCAGCTCTTCCTTGGAGATGCTTGAGTAAAAAGTAGGAAAGTCAAATATTTTGAAAACCAACTTGCATAACCAGAATAAGGCTTATTTTGGGCTACCCAAAGAAGGTTTTCCATATATAAATGTCATGTTCATATGAATGTATGTTTTTCTAGAGTAAGTTGGGTAAAATAAGTGCTCCATAATACTTGTCATAACCATGGGATATACTGTATATCACTGTCAACATTCCTTATATCAATAGTCTGGAAAGACAGATATTTTAAGATGAATATATTGTAAGGGGAAAATTTATATTCTATTGTAAATGTTACTTTTCAACAGGTTTATGTACAAATTCTGCATGTTTCTCATGGCATTATTATGGCCCTTATATGTTAGATAAGGAAAATTGCTCCTGCAAGCTTGATGCTGCAGATTTAATATATGCAGTCCAGTCATGTGGCTCGGCCTAATCATATAAGTGAAATACCAACACAATTTACTTTAACTGAGTGTCCCAAAGCACCAGATGTCTGAGTGCTATGACAGTATGTTGGGCTCCCTTCCTCCAGCAATACATCTGGTAAGTTGAGGGACAGAAAGCATTTTGGAATATTACTGAAATAAAATAGTTCTTCAAAATTATCGACAACTAGATGAAGAATGGGATCCTATGAGACCTCTGAAGACATTATGAAATGTTAAGCATGCATTTATGACCCCTTTTGGATTAACTTTATTTTTATCAGAATTTTCATATATTTTGTTATTTCATAATGTGCTCCTGTGTATTTTACTAGTTTTACAGTTTTTTACTTCTTTTCTGCACTATACATAAAATTGCTTGTTCCCAAAAAGAATAGCACAGTGTGTGTGTGTCTGTGTGTGTGTTATCCATTTTCTAATACCACACTACATTTGTCCAGATGCTGCATCTCGCCACAATGGTATTACTGAACTAACAAATCATAATCAGATAAACTTCAAAGAACTAATAGTTCAACTTCAGTAGTTCTGAGATACCATTGCTATTTGGATCAGCTATAAATGTCATGACCATACAGAACTTGGTAATAGAAACAAGTATAGTTTTTGGTACAATTTTCATGCTACTTTAGCTCCAATTCAGAGCCTGAATAGCCACAATGCATAATGGGTTGAATTTTGATAGGAATCATACTGTAGTCTCACTGAAGTTAACATGATAGATTAGACAAGGTTAACTTAATGTGACTAAGCCATAATTAGGATGGATCTAATCCATGTCTGAATGTGCCATTACTTTCTTAACAATTTCCTCAGTCTAGCAAGAAATTCAAGAGCCACTAGTGCCTAGATATCAGTTGCAAATTGATATCAAATATTTCCTGTTAACTTTTGGCCACTTTAACTGTGTAAGAGGGGAACAGACTAATGGTAGCCTCAGGTAGCCATTGTTTGTTGTACAACTGTATCCAGAAAGAGAGATTAATCACTGATATAAACCTCCTTAAGACCCTATAGGCAGAATGTTTCAGCAAGCCATTTATAGTTCCAGAAAGTCATCTAAGTCTACGAGTCCCATATCCAAACTATATAAACCTGAACTGAATTGCTTTCTTCTACCCTACCATACAGCTTATTTTTTCAGGGCCATTTAGAATGTGTAGGACTATAAAGGAAATATATGCTTCAAACTATGATCCTGTATTACTGCTATAGTCAAGGAAGGATTTCAAGTGACACTAAATTACATTTACCCAGTGTAATTTATAGGGACTCTGCACAGTTACCAACTCTGAAAACTATCAGATCAATAACATGAGAAACAAGTGGCAACATAAGCAGCTTTACCTAAACCAGTAATAGATGGACACAGTAGTGTCAATGGAATGTCTTTTTTTTTACATTACAGAAGGATATAAAAAGAAATACAAAAGGGAGCACAGCTAGTATTTTTCTTCCAGATTTTAAAATTTTTATTAGTCTGCCCTGCACTTCTGTTTTCACAAATATGAACGAGTTTCATATGGAATCACTTTACTGGACAAATACAGAAACAAAACAAAAGAAAACCCACACCCTGCTATACATCTTCAGAATATATGTATCCAAAATAAAAACTGAAATCCAGATATAATGGTTTGCTACATGGTGTAGAAATGTGTTTGCATCTGCAAATACACAACCAAAATCTGTACCATTTTATGTCAGTGAAGAAATTTCCTTCTATAAATAAGCAATTTCATAATGTTTCTTTGTTTTTGTTTGAGTATATTATTAGTATAAGATAACCAACTACATATGTACAGATATATAGGGTTTTAAACACTACTCAGCGGGTAGAATAACAATTACATTCTCATTAACTTTGTTCATACCACTAGATACAAATGGCTGAAGACACTGTATTATCATTTTCATCGTTTTGACACAATCCACTATATTGCTATTTTTCTGCTGTTCATTCTTTATGTATGACAGTGAATATATGTTCACTGATGAATATCATCCCTTCTCAATGCATCCATTTATTCTAACCTGCATCTCTGGTCTTGCTACAAGCAATACAATTTTCTTGCATTCATCACGGGAAAGCAATGCCACTGCCTCCTCCCGATTCTGGACATCTTGACCATTTATCTGGAAAACAAATGGAAGTGGCACATTAGTTTCCATTTCCACAACACAACACATAATATAGAGCAAATACTAGCTCATTTGTGGCAAATGTATGGACAATGAAGCTCACACAATAGTTTCATCTTCAGCCCCCTCCTTGGTAAGCGCCTTCACTCAATTATGCGCTTACTGTAAGAGCTGTATCGATCGTTGAAGGATGGCGGACATCAGAGGAAGCAGTTATGTTCATAAATGTCCAACCTGCACCCTGGCAACATACATCTAGCAACACAATTAACCAGCCCTTGACAGGTGACGTTCATCTTTCTCCCTTCAGAGTAATGGAAGTGTCAGTCTGAGATAATAGAGCTGGTGGAAACAAGACTGGTAATACTAAAGCTGAAATCAGTCATACTGCAAGCACAAAAAGAGCCAATTAGAGATCTGTACTATTATCTTTCACCAGGCCATACTTACTGGCCACTGATGATTGCTCCTTTATAGCATCCTGTAATATTCGTATGTGTGCCCACATGCACAAATAACTGGGTACCGACATTATGTAACCCTCAGCATTCATACTTGGGAGTAAGTTTCACTAAATTCTCGAGACTTTTAGTGAGTATGATTATTCTGGAAATCCATGTTGTATGCTAGGGGATTTCAAGTAGCATTTCTTTCAACAACAAAACAGCTATACTCCAGCTTCAAAGCTATTATGCCAAAACAAAAGACCGGATGCATACAACAAATATAGACAACCAATGGAAATGTGCAAAAATGCTGCCAGCTCAGAAACACAAGTTATATGCCTTTTGGATACATTAGCAGGAAATGATCATAGTAGCTTTATGCTGTATAATCATACCTCCTCACATTGAATCTTATCCATCCATTTTCTTTTGCCGAGAATTGTAGGGCAAGAAAAGCAAAGGAATATAACATATAAAATATCTGCAATCAAAACCTATACATTTAGTAATGCCTTATATTGGATATGACTAGCTGTAGTTGAAATATTACAGATAGCCCTCTTCCCAATCTGTGAAGGTAATTGGTGGTCAGTGGATCATACTAAATAGCTGTGGGCAATTTCTTTGAGCTGAGGATCCCATTCAATCTTGCCTAGCATGTTGAAGGCCACAATCAAATGAGGAATACTCAGGGAAATTATTGCAGAGTAGTGGGAGAACTATAGCCCCCAACCCCCAAAACAAAGCCCCAAACCTGGCAGGTTAAAAATTCACATTTAACACCAGATACAGTATATTGGGACTGCAGGTCCCAGGGTTCTGCAGCCTCTGGGTGGTAGTTTCTGGAAGTTGCACTTTCATCACCACTGGAAAGTGCCAAGACAGAACATTCACACAGGGCATACTGAAACTAAACAGTACTGTTTGTGCCTTCAAACCTTTGCAGTAATTCACACTGTTTCCATTTTTATGGTGGTACTGAGGCACTGGGCCACCGCAAAGCCTCAGGTGAATGTCACATTTAGCCAACCAAAGATGATACAGTGGTATTTGGATTACCTAACCTCTTCGGATCATACTGTTACTGCCTCTCTTTTCCTCTTCTTATGAATCTTTAAGGTTTTAGATCAGGGTTTTTCAAGCCTGCAACTTTAAGATATGTGGACGTCCACACATTTTAAACTTGCCAAGTTTGAAAAACACTGATTGAGACCTTCAACATGAAATCAGATGACAGGAATAATTTCCAACCATTCATTAACTGACTGCAGTCTTCAAAACCATGATGCAAATATGAACAAAAATTATATTTCTCCACCCAAAAATAATCGTTAATGGCAAATTTTTATGGACAATGATTTGTGAAAAATTACACAACACAGCAGGTGTGCAACCTAAAGTGCCTATAGAAAGCTTTTCCCATAAATTTCAATATAATATTCCAGTAATGTAATTATTGTGGAGAATGATATAATGCATCAATAAATTATTGTTATTGTTATTAGAGTGATATAGAATCCATTGTGAAGGTAGGTACTCTCTATGACAATCACAATTATTCTGCTTTAAACTTAATGATAAGCCTCTAGCTCATATAGAGAGCCTTGGCTATTGAGTGGTTTTAAAAATTTAAACACTGCTACATGTGCTGTGCTATTATTCCCAAATCATAGATATTTCTAAGGTTTATAATTATAATCTATATTATAATGTTTAAATCACAACAGCAGTTATAATGGCACTGAAATGCAAGGTGTTTCCAATTTGTCCAGTTACAGCAGTGCTTTTCAAACTTGGCAACTTTAAAATGTGTGGACTTCGACTCCCAGAATTCCCCAGCCAGCATACTGGCTGGGGAATTCTGGGAGTTGAAGTCCACACATCTTAAAGTTGCCAAGTTTGAAAACACTGAGTTAGAGACATCTCATAGACAGGACATGTTGTTGTTCAGTTGTTTCCAACTCTATCATGAGAAGAGTTTGCCTTAATTGCCAGAAATGTCTTCCCTGAGTTTTTGGAAAGTCATGCTCTTGATATCAATGATAATATTGAGCCATGTTGCCTTCTGCCACCCTCTTTGTCCACTGCTTTCAATTTTTCAAAGCACCAGGATCTTCTCTAAGACTCTTGCTTCCAAATTATATGTCCAAAGTATTTAAGCTTTAGCTTAAATTAATATTCTGGGCAGTCTGGTTTTACTTCATCTAGTACTGAATGATTTATTTTTCTTGCTGGCCAATAATTTTCTCACCACTACAGTTCAAATGTGTTTTTATTTCCCCCCCCCACCAACCTTTCTGAGGGGCCAGCTTTTCCTGCCATATATTTTGCATGGGAAAACTGTGGCCTTGGCAGTATGTACCTTTTGTGGGCAGTGTGGTGTCTCTGCCCTTTTAATATTTTGTCTAGATTTGTTATAGACTTTCTCCCAGGAATCAGACAACTCATTATTTCATGGTTACAGTCACTATCCTTGTGGATTTTTGAGCCTAGAAATATAAAGTATGTTACTGTTTCTACAGCTTCTTTACCTGTTTGCATTGGACTGATGCTAGAAGTTCACATAATCTTAGGGGTTTTTTTTAGATATATACTGAGCATCAGACAACTTTTGTACTTTAATTTTTCACCTTCTTTAAGTCTTCCTCACTTTCAGCCACCAAAGTGGAATGAGATAGAATGTAACTCCACACAAACTGTATTACAGTGCTTAGGACTGTCTACAATCCTAGAGAAGTTCCCAAATCCTACAACATTTCTATTAAGTTCTGATATTCCTCTGAGCTAGAAAGAAATGTCCAGTTTTTATGATAGCCTGCCTAAAGCATTTTAACTCTTCACCATAGCTTTCCCATCAGAATTACTATTTTCATTTCTCTTCTCTACACAAAAGTAGCTGCTGCAGGAGAGACAAAAAGAAAACATTTTACTCATTTATTTAAATGTATATGGCTGCCAGGCCAACATACAACTCTGGGAGGTTAACAAAAGGCTAATAACAGCAAACAATTAACCAAACAAATAAAAGTAATGTATACCTTCAAATATTTAAAACAGACTCACATGACCTCCTGACTCAGTGTTCATAATTCACTGAATTATGAAGACCACTGAGTGGTCTTCAAGGAAGCCCCACGTAGAATGTGTGGCAATAATCCAGGTGAGAGGTGGCTAAGGCTTGTTTTGGCCCATCAAGGTAGGCCAGGTCTGGAAACAAATACCGCATGAACTACTGGAATTTTACTGTATTGTTATAGGGTATAATAACAAAATATTGAAAGCTTGACAGTGTGAATGTCCACACAGGAATGGAGACAAGATGGATTTGTGCAAAGACCCTTCAAGCAGGAGCCATGAGTTTCGAAGGTCCACCAAATGAACTCAACCAGAAAAATGGAACCCCTTCATGGATCACTGCCTTGTCGTGGCGAAGGGGCTTGCGTAACTCAATGAAGTCAGGTCAAGAAGAACAGGTCATGGCGGAGAGTTCTGACAAAACGTGGTCCAAAACTGGAGGAGGGAATGGCAAACCACTCCAGTATCCTTGCCAAGAAAACCCATGGACAGTATCAAAAGGCTAAAAGATATGACGCCGGAAGATGAGCCCCTCAGGTCGGAAGGTGTCCAAAATGCTACTGGGGAAGAGCGGAGGGCAATTCCGAGTAGCTCCAGAAAGAGTGAAGCGGCTGGGCCAAAGCCGAAAGGACGCTCAGTTGTGGATGTGTCTGGAAGTGGAAGGAAAGTCCGATGCTGTAAAGAACAATATTGCATAGGAACCTGGAATGTAAGATCTATGAATCAAGGTAAGCTGGATGTGGTCAAACATGAGATGACAAGATTGAACATCGACATATTGGGAATCAGCGAACTAAAATGGACAGGAATGGGCGAATTTAATTCAGGAGACCATTATATATACTACTGTGGGCAAGAATCCCTTAGAAGAAATGGAGTAGCTCTCATAGTCAATAAAAGAGTGGGAAAGGCAGTACTGGGGTACAACCTCAAAAACGACAGAATGCTTTCAGTTCGAATCCAAGGCAAACCATTCAACATCACAGTGATCCAAGTCTATGCCCCAACCACTGATGCCGAAGAAGCTGAAGTTGACCGGTTCTATGAAGACCTACAACACCTTCTAGAACTAACACCAAAAAAAGATGTCCTTTTCATCATAGGGGACTGGAATGCTAAAGTAGGAAGTCAAAAAATAACCGGAATAACAGGCAAGTTCGGCCTCGGAGTACAAAATGAAGCAGGGCAAAGGCTAATAGAGTTTTGTCAAGAGAACACGCTGGTCATAGCAAACACTCTTTTCCAACAACACAAGAGACAACTCTACACATGGACATCACCAGATGGTCAATACCGAAATCAGATTGATTATATACTTTGCAGCCAAAGATGGAGAAGCTCTATACAATCAGCAAAAACAAGACCTGGAGCTGACTGTGGCTCAGATCATGAGCTTCTTATCGCAAAATTTAGGCTTAAATTGAAGAACGTAGAGAAAACCACTAGACCACTCAGGTATGACCTAAATCATATCCCTTATGAATATACAGTGGAGGTGAGGAATAGATTTAAAGGATTAGATCTGGTAGACAGAGTGCCTGAAGAACTATGGATGGAGGTTCGTAACATTGTACAGGAGGCAGCAACTAAAACCATCCCAAAGAAAAAGAAATGCAAGAAAGCAAAGTGGCTGACTGATGAGGCTTTACAAATAGCTGAGGAAAGAAGGGAAGCAAAAGGCAAGGGAGAAAGGGAAAGATATAAACAACTGAATGCAGAATTCCAGAGAATAGCAAGGAGAGATAAGAAGGCCTTCTTAAATGAACAATGCAAAGAAATCGAGGAAAACAATAGAATGGGGAAGACTAGAGATCTCTTCAAGAAAATCGGAGATATCAAGGGGACGTTTTGTGCAAAGATGGGCATGATAAAGGACAAAAAAGGCAGGGACCTAACAGAAGCAGAAGAGATTAAGAAGAGGTGGCAAGAATACACAGAAGAACTATACAAGAAAGATCTTAATATCCCTGATCAATACGATGGTGTGGTCACTGACCTTGAGCCGGACATCCTAGAGAGTGAAGTCAAGTGGGCCTTAGGAAGCATTACTAACAACAAAGCTAGCGGAGAAGACAGTATCCCAGCTGAGCTATTTAAAATCCTAAAAGATGATGCTGTTAAAGTGCTGCACTCAATATGCCAACAAATTTGGAAAACTCAACAGTGGCCACAGGATTGGAAAAGGTCAGTTTACGTTCCAATTCCAAAGAAGGGCAATGCCAAAGAATGTTCAAACTACCGTACAATTGCTCTCATTTCACATGCTAGCAAGGTTATGCTCAAAATCCTACAAGCTAGGCTTCAGCAGTATGTGAACCGAGAACTACCAGAAGTGCAAGCTGGGTTTCGAAGAGGCAGAGGAACTAGAGATCAGATTGCCAACATTCGCTGGATCATGGAAAAAGCAAGAGAGTTCCAGAAAAACATCTACTTCTGCTTCATTGACTACGCTAAAGCCTTTGATTGTGTGGACCACAACAAACTGTGGCAAAGTCTTAAAGAGATGGGAGTACCAGACCACCTTACCTGTCTCCTGAGAAACCTGTATGCGGGTCAAGAAGCAACAGTTAGAACCAGACATGGAACAACCGACTGGTTCAAAATTGGGAAAGGAGTACGACAAGGCTGTATATTATCACCCTGCTTATTTAACTTATATGCAGAGTACATCATGAGAAATGCCGGGCTGGATGAATCACAAGCCGGAGTTAAGATTGCCGGGAGAAATATCAACAACCTCAGATATGCAGACGATACCACCCTAATGGCAGAAAGTGAAGAGGAACTAAAGAGCCTCTTGATGAGGGTGAAAGAGGAGAGTGCAAAAGCTGGCTTGAAACTCAACATTAAAAAAACCCAGATCATGGCATCTGGTCCCATCACTTCCTGGCAAATAGAAGGGGAAGAAATGGAAGCAGTGACAGATTTTATTTTCTTGGGCTCCAAGATCACCGCAGACGGTGACTGCAGCCATGGAATTAAAAGACGCTTGCTCCTTGGGAGGAAAGCTATGGCAAACCTAGACAGCATATTAAAAAGCAGAGACATCACCTTGCCGACAAAGGTCCGTATAGTTAAAGCTATGGTTTTTCCAGTAGTAATGTATGGCTGTGAAAGTTGGACCATAAGGAAGGCTGAGCGCCGAAGAATTGATGCTTTCGAACTGTGGTGCTGGAGAAGACTCTTGAGAGTCCCTTGGACTGCAAGGAGGTCAAACCAGTCAATCCTAAAGGAAATCAACCCTGACTGCTCATTGGAAGGACAGATACTGAAGCTGAAGCTCAAATACTTTGGCCACCTAATGCGAAGAGAGGACTCACTGGAAAAGACCCTGATGCTGGGAAAGACTGAAGGCAAAAGGAGAAGGGGACGGCAGAGGATGAGATGGTTAGATAGCATCACCGATGTAATGAACATGAATTTGAGTAAACTCCGAGAGACAGTGGAGGACAGGAAGGCCTGGCGTGCTATGGTCCATGAGGTCACGAAGAGTCGGACACGACTAAACGACTGAACAACAACAACAACAATTCTGATCCAAATCCACAGTCACTTGGCCTTGCTACAGTTGAGCCTAACCCTGTCCTCCCCTTCCAAGCATTGAGAAAGAAAATTGATGTAATCACTTGGCTAACTTAGAGTTGAGATATGTACAGTGATTAGGTATCAGCATACTGATGATACCTAAACACACACTGATGGATGATATCACCCAGTGATTTCATGTAGATATTAGAGCAGGGAGAGAATCAAGCCCTAATGATCCCTTCATTAATTGCAAGCAAACCACTCCCTCACTCAAGGATGAATTCACCACTGTTTAACGCAACCACATGTCATCCCCCAGAAGGCTTTAAGCAGCCAGGAAGAACATGAAACTAGTACACAGATGGCCATACTCACAGCCCCAAGAACCCTGTCAACTTCATCAAAACCAGTAGGCTTAAACTCCTCCCAGTTAACCAAGCCAAGCCATACCTCAGAAAATTCAGCAGGACTTGCACATCTGGAGTCCAACTCAGAGCGGATCTGAGCGATTTTATCCATCCGATGCCTTGAATAATCCTCACAGCGGCCCTTCAGATGTTCCTCTGACCCTTTCTTTCCTAAGAGGGTGCAGGTCACCTTAAGGAGGGCTGCCGGATGCCAATCTGTGGACACAATAAGAGCGGAAAAATAATTATGTTTTGCCGCTCTTATCGCCACAATGAAGTCCTTAATAAAGGCTCTTACCCATGTTCAGTCAGACTCGCTCTTTGTTTTTCCCCAGTGGCACTCTAGGCATATCTTCTGCTGTTTCATTTCCCAGAATTCCTCTGAAAAGCAGGTTGCCCTCTGGGAACCATGTGCAAAGAAAGGCCAACAGGCACAAGCTGATCTAAGGCCACTGCTACTCTCTCATTTTGGGCATTGACTACGGCCTTAGTTGTTCATGCACCAGAGCCTCAGAAGCTTCCCCAAGCTTCCTTCAAAACCAAATAGGCTCCACCAAGGGCCTGGGGCAGACTAAATGAATAGGGCCTACCTTTCTGAATTGAGGAGCAGCTGCAGACAGTTCCAAAACAATCAAAAAGTGATCTGACCATGACAAAGGACAGATACTACTATCTCCCAAATCCAGGTCACATTGCCACTATCCTCAGACAAAAACCAGATCCAACATGTGAACCCCACTGTATGTCGGTCCCTTGATAATCTGGATCAAGTGCATGGTGGCCATGAACTCCTGACCTGCTTCAAACTCCAAATCCAAGGAAAGCAAATTAAAGTCTCCCAGTTCCTTAAGTAGCAGCTCAAGCAGGAAGCCACTATGCAATAGACAGTGTCAGCAATAATCCCATCTGTTTTGTAGAACCCAACTTCACAAACAGTCTCACATCCACTCATCTGCAGAGCAGCACTTCTGAAAGCTACCATAGTCTCCCAGAAAACAATAGCCCACTCCATCATCCCTGTACTGGGATTGCACCTGCTTCAAATTTGACACCCAATTAGGCACATTTCCAAATGGGGAACATGCCTCTTCCATCTCCATCTAGGTGTAAGCCATACATTTCAGGTCAGCCCTCTTATCAATGATAAAATCCTGGATGAGAAAACTCTTATTATAGGCAGATCTGGCATCTAGTAAAAACAGCTGGAGACCTAGATCACTGAGAATTGGATGATCAGGCATTGGGATTAAGATCAGGGGTTAGAAGGTGAAATTGGTACAGGATACTGAGTACACCTTTCCCAAGACTGGCCCGCCCCATCTCCCACCAGAGCTTCCTCTGCTCATTGCCCCAAGATGTTATGGTCTGCCCCTCCCCACCCCCCGGCATCAAACCAACTCCTCCTGATCCTTGCTATCACTCCCCCAGGCTCAAGGGCTCCATTCAACTAGCAGATATTCAACATCCAGTCCCTAACCAGCTAGTGTCAGCCCTATGATGTAGTCCAGACTAAGAAACCAATGCCACATAGGTCAGGACTACTTTTATTGTAACAGCTTTCGTAACAGAATTTTGCAAGTCTGAATGTGCTCCCCTGCTCCCTCACCTTATCTTCATGTGAACTAGTGAGGGGCCTGTCTGAGATGCTTACTCAAAGTAGTTTCTTGGAATGGGCTCAAGCCATGCTTGTCTGATTGTTGCCTAGATAGTAGCTCTTCCTCCTGTCCTTCAACACCATTCCCTATGCCCTCTGTAGCTAGCTTGCCAGAATCTTCCAGACCACTTCTGTCTCAGCACTCAGCAGCTACTCAGTTCCAGACAGACCAGCTGCTGTCTCCTACATATGTCATAACACCCACACCCACACAGACACTTTTGTACGTACATCCTTAATACCAATCCACAGACTGGGGTAGTCTGAGAAGAACACTACTGCCCACTCTTGCATCTCACACAGAAGGAAGACAAAGACTGTCCATCTCAGTCATCTTAGTCTGGAGAAAACATCTACTTCCAATCTACAGTTCAAAAACCCTCTTCCTCCTAGCCTTAAGTTCTTCTGTTTTTGCAAATATAACATCATTAAATGTATGGCCAGCAGAAAGTTCCAGCAGCTGATGTTCCTCTTCTTTGCTGACCCAACAACATATGAGAGAGACAAGATGCTTGCTGCCCAGGCTGATAGATTCCGCAGAAGCTGCAGAACTAAGGATTCAACTTGGCTGCGGGCCTGATCTCACTCCCACTGCAACTGTAATTCAGCAGCCAGTCTGCCACCACCATTACCACAACCACCACCACCAAGCAGCTGATTATAGCTGACATCACCAGTAGACAAGCACTCATTGCCACTTCCATAGTCATCCAACAACTGATCTAATGCACTGCTGTCCCATTGTCTCCACTGTCTCACCTAGCTCCTAAATCACCTTTGCTGTTTTGGCTCTCATCCACAGGCCTGTTCCATCTACTCCCAACATGGCTGCTCTTCTCAGGCCATCCTGGAGACTAGATATTTTGACCCCCATCACTTTGGCATCCAAGTAAAAATAAGGTACTGTGATATGAGTATTTTGTGACTGTGCACTGGGCTAAAAACTTTCATATTGTGTATCAGACAGATAGCCAAGTACAAATCCTGATACAGAACTATAGCTTATTATATTTCTTCGAAGTAAAAACCCTTTTAGTCAAGCAGCTATAGATCCTATTGTGTTCTAAATATTTGCTTGATTCTCAGAGCTGATAATGGAGTAAGAAATAAAGCTGTTTTTCAGCAAAGATGTTTCCTGAGGAAATGAAAGGACGGATAGGATACAATCAGACTTGTAACATTCAGCAGACTCTCATGAACCTTGAATTAATGCCTGGCAGTTACAGTGTTTCAAGCAACTTATTTTTCATCAAGGATCAATGGACAAGGTAATAATAGTTGAATAAAATACATTAAAAGGATAATTGCTTTGACTACAAATTCAAATGCATGTGTGTTAAGGATTCTAGATTTGATGTTTTGAAAACATATTTCTATGATCATGAATGGTGTGAATAGGTACTTATGAACATTGACAAGCGTAAATGTTGCTTTTCTATCTTGTAGTGCTCTCTCATATGTTGGCTGTGTTTCCTTCATACAGTCTACTAGGTTTTTTAAAAAAATACATGTTGAAGGTAACAGTGTTTACACCGAATACTGCATGACAGATATTAGGAATTTCCTATATCTCTAAAATAATATCATAAATATGGTAACACTATGCCTTCCAACCTTTTTAAACATTCCTTGCAAATCAAACTGTAAGAATTTACTATGGTTATCTGGTAAGTCTGTCTGTTTGTCTTCCATCCATCCCTCCATCCATCTTTAGTGAAAAATATGTATAAGAAAGAAACCCAGAGAATATTAAGTATAGTCTGGAACTGAATCTTCATGCCAGCAATATACCTTGCTGTACCAGTACTAGTACACTAGTACTCATTTATTTATTTATTTATCACATTTCTTCACCACCCATCTCGGCAAGTGACTCTGGGCGGTTTACAATCAAATTAAGATAATAAGATTAAAATATCATAAAAACAGATTCATTATAAAAATATAAAATATAAAATCCAGGATGGTTAAACAACAGTCTCAATAAAATTTCCCAGGGCCTCATCAAGGTGCCAACCACCCTCATGATTGACTATCCCCCCTCCCACCCCAAATGAGGTGGCACAGCCAAGTCTTGACTCCCTTTCAGAAGGCCGGGAGAGTGGGGGCCTGCCTCACCTCTGGGGGTAACTTATTCCACAGGGCGGGGGCCACAGCAGAGAAGGCCCTCTTCCTGAACCCTGCCAACTGACAATCTCTCATGGACAGGGTCCATAACATGCCCTTTCTGCCTGACCAGGTGGGACGGGTCGATGTAATGGGGGTGAGGCGGTCCCTCAGGTAACCTGGACCCATGCCATGTAGGGCTTTAAAGCTGATAACCAACACCTTGAATTGGACCTGGAAGCAAACTGGCACTCAATGCAGCTCGCGCAGCAAAGGTGTTATATGTGCCATCTTTGGGGCTCCTAAAATTGCATGCACAGCCACATTCTGAACCAGCTGAAGCTTCCAAATGCTCTTCAAGGGTAGCCCCATGTAGAGCATGTTGCAATAGTCTATATAGGAGATGACCAGGGCATGAGTGACTGACTGGAGGGCTTCCCGATCCAGGAAGGGGCATAGCTGGCGCACAACACGAAGTTGGGCAAAGGCTCCCCTGGCCATGGCTGCCACCTGCTCTTTAAGCAGGAGTCATGAGTCCAGGAGAACCCCCAGGTTCCGCACTGGATCTGTCTGGGGCAGTACAACCCCATCCAGAACCAAAGATGGTAAGTTCCTGGATGCCGAGGAGCCCCCAGCCCCCAGCCACTCCATCTTACCAGGGTTCAGCTGAAGCCTGTTGTTCCCCATCCAGACCCCTACAGCCTACAGGCACTGAGAGAGGGTGGTCACAGCATCACTTAAGTCACCTGGGATGGAGATGTATAATTGGGTATCATCAGCATATTGATGATACCTCATCCCGTGGCAATGGATGATCTCACCCAACGGTTTCATATAGATGTTAAAAAGGAGTGGAGAGAGTACCGAACCCTGCAGCACCCCACACAGGAGGGGCCACGGGCCGGAACTCTTGCTCCCTATCAACACCAATTGGGACCAGCCCTGGAGGAAGGAGGTGAACCAGCGCAAAACCATGCCGCCCACTCCCAACTCCCTGAGACGACCCAAAAGGATACCATGGTCGATGGTATTGAAAGCCACTGAGAGGTCAAGAAGAGCAAGGATGGATGCACTGCTCCCATCCCACTTCCACCAGAGATCATCCAAAAGTGTGACTAAAGCTGTTTTCATCCCATATCCGGGCCTGAAACACAACTGAAAAGGGTCCAGATAATCTGTTTCATCCAGGATACTCTGGAGCTACAGCACCACCACTTTCTCAACCACCTTCCCTAAAAAGTGGAGGTGGGAGACTGGACGAAAATTGTCCAGCACGGTGGGATCCAGTGATGGTTTCTTGAGGAGGGGGTGCACCAGCACTTCTTTAAAGGCAGCCAGAAACACTCCCTCCCTCAAGGATGAATTCACAATCGCCTGGACTCACCCACACATCACCTCCCGAGCTGCCTTCACCAGCCAGGAAGGACAAGGATCTAATTGACACATGGTGGCATTTACATTCTGGAGAACCCTGTCCACTTTCCTGGGCCCAACAGGGTCAAACTGTTCCCAGATAACCGGGTAAGTACGCTCCCCAGGCATCTCCACAGGCCATGCTGCATGCTTGGCATCCAACTTGGAACAGATCTGAGCGATTTTATCTTCCAGATGCCCAGAAAACTCCTCTGCATGGCCTTGTAGGTGAGTTACTGGACCCACCTTCCCCAGAAGGGATTGAGTGATCTTAAACAGGGCCGTCGGGTGGCATTCTGCAGATGCAATAAGAGCAGAGAAATATTGATGTTTCGCTGCTCTTAGCACCACAAGGTAGGCCTTAATAGCCCCTCTATCTTGTGTTCGGTTGAATTCAATCCTTGTCTTTCTCCAGAGGCGCTCTAGACGTCTCTTCATCCTCTTCAGAACCCTCAACTCTTCCGTAAACCACGGTGAGTGTCGGATTCGATGGGACAAGGGAGGTCGCACAGGTGCAATCCTGTCCATGGCCCCTGTCGCCTCCCTATTCCAGGCAGCAGCCAGGGCCTCTGCTGGGCTGTGCAGAAGATCCTCAGGTATAACTCCCTGAATCCTCATGCCAGCAATATACCTTGTTGTACTAGTACTAGGACACTAGTACTCATCATTTATGTCAACTTGTTTCTACTTTTCAGAGCCAGAATGTCATTTTTCAACATTTGTTAAAAATTTAGTTGAACATATATTTTGACTAAAAAAATTCTAACCACAATTCTTTAATTCCTAGCAATTTCCCCCCTTTTATTCCTTTTATTCCTTTCCCAGCATTTCTTAGACTGGCACTGCTGACAGAACCCAACTCCAATGCTATGGCTTTGTCTTCCCCACTTGACTCACATGATTGACAACCATCATCTCCTGCTAATAACTCTTCCAGAAGTTGGTGACTTCATATACAGTGCAAGGCTTGCAAACAAACTTCAAGGATTTTCATGGCTCCTTGTGAGGGAGGAATTAGCAGGCTATACACAAACTATATGGAATCAGATCTGGAAGGTGCCATTTAGATACCGAACAAAACCTCCTGTCAAATTTAACTCTATACAAATAATAGACTTTAAAAAACAAAAAGTGGGTATTAGTGGCTCACTTGTAAAATCCGATCTCCTTCCCGGATCCGTCCATCTCGAGCAGCAATACTATGTGGGTCAACCTATAATGGGAAAATTCTTGTTTTAATTCTAGCATTAATGTTAAAAACAAATTTAAGGTTGAATTCACTTATTGTTGCAGAAGCCTCACTGTTCCTTTAGAGAATATATTCATTAATCGAATTTTGAATTATACAAATATTTCTTCCTTGTTAGATGAATATCTGTCCTCATAAAATTACAGTATTCATCAAGATCACTATACATATTTTTTTCAAATTAATCCCATTGTGGGAATGGGTAACAATCAATTTAACCATTGTAGAATCAAGTATAAATCTCTGAATACTTGGATATAGGTAGGCATCTCAAATCCACCAGCCAATTCACAAAGTTCATGTACACCAAACCCTCTAGCCAGTGGAATCAGGCATAATGCAATTCCCATTCCAGAGATTTCATTTCCTATGCAGTTTTCAAGCAGGAAAGAAACAGCTGCAGTCTTTTCTAAGTAGCAGGAACTGGATTTCTATTTTCTTAGTGGAAACGTTTCACTCCTTATCCAAGGAGCTTCTTCAGTCTGAGTAAAGTTAGTAAGGGAATCCTTAAATATGTTTCTAGGCTGGCTGTGTGACCTTGCACCTGGGGCTAGGTCATGGTTATTTTTGAGATGTTTGTTTCTAAGTCCCTTTATCATCTAAAGGAGGATCGTTAAGATTACCCTGCTGCTGTTGAGCTTGCGAAATGGTCTTAATCTTCCTAGGCACAGAAGACAAAGCAGGAAGGAAGATAGGGGAAAGGTTATGCCTGAGGCCCCCACCTCTATTCAAGGAAGGATTTTCCAAGTTGGCATGAATGGATTCCTTGACCCCTCTCTCAAACCACCTATCTTCTCTGTCTAAAATGTGAACATTAATGTCCTCAAATGAGTGTCCTTTTTCCTTTAGATGAAGATAAACTGCTGACTCTGGTCCTGTGGTGTTACTTCTCCTGTGTTGGGCCATCCTCCTGTACAAGGGTTGTTTGGTTTCTCCAATGTAGAGTTCAGAGCACTCCTCACTGCACTGGATTGCATACACTACATTGCTTTCCTTGTGTTTTGGAGTTTGATCTTTGGGGTGTACAAGCCTCTGTCTCAGTGTGTTGGTGGGTTTGAAATATACAGGTATGTGGTGTTTGCCAAATATCCGTTTTATCTTTTCAGACACGCCAGCCATGTAAGGAATGACCAGGTTCTTCCGTTTACTCTGAGTCTCAGCCCTATCTGTCGCTGTTTTAGGTCTGGTAGACTTAGATTTAGTGAAGGCCCAATTTGGATATCCACAGGCCTGCAGAGCTGTTCTCAGATGCTGCTGTTCATTCTTTTTGGAATCCATGGAGGTGGGGATGGTTTCTGCTCTGTGTGACAATGTCCTGATGACTCCTAGTTTGTGCTGCAGTGGATGGTGGGAGTCAAACATCAGATATTGATCTGTGTGTGTGGGTTTCCTGTAGATCCCTATTTCTAGCTTGCCACCGGTCCCAATGAGGACTTCACAGTCTAGGAATGCCAGTCTGTTGTCCTTGGTGTCTTCTCTGGTGAAGCTAATGTTGGCATCTATAGTGTTTATATGGTCCGTGAAGGCCTGTACTTCCTGGGCCTTGATTTTGACCCAGGTGTCATCCACATACCTAAACCAGTGGGTGGGCACCGTTCCCTGGAATGTGTTGAGTGCTTTCTTCTCCACTTCTTCCATGTATAAATTGGCCACAATGGGTGACACAGGAGAACCCATGGCACAGCCGTGTTTTTGTCTGTAAAAGTCACCTCTGTATGTGAAATAAGTGGTGTTAAGACACAGGTCCAGAAGATGGCAGATCTGGTTTGGGTTGAGATGGCTTCTCCTTTCCAGGGTGCTGTCCTCTTCTAGTCTCTTCCTGACAGCGGATAGAGCATGAGTGGTGGGGATGCTGGTGAAAAGGGAGGACACATCAAAGGAGACCATAGTTTCATCTGTATCCAGTTTCAGGATCTTTGCTTTGGAAACAAATTCTTCCGAATTATGGATGTGGTGTTCAGAGTGTCCAACTAGAGGTGCTAATATGGTAGAGAGGTGTTTGGCAATGTTGTATGTTACCGAATTGATGCTGCTGACTATGGGTCGGAGGGGTGTTCCTTCCTTGTGGATCTTAGGAAGTCCGTAGATGCAGGGGATGGCTTCTCCAGGATACAGACGGTGGTAGGTAATCCTATCGATGGAGCCATCATGTTCCAATTGTTTCAAACTGTCTATTGCCTTTTTCTTGTAATTGTTGGTGGGGTCTCTTTTCAGTTTTTCATATGTATGGTGATCCTCCAAAAGTGAGGTAATTTTATTGTGGTAGTCTGCAGTGTTTAGAACCACAGTACATCTTCCTTTGTCAGCAGGTAAAATGGTGATGGTTTCATCTTTGCTGAGGGCTGTCAGGGCTCTCCTCTCTTGGACGGTAAGGTTGGGGGGAGGAGGTTGAGCACTGGACAGAGCTGCAGATATTTTAAGCCGGAGTTGTTCTGCTTCTTCAAAAGGTAGGTGGTTGTTGTGGATGGCAGATTCTGTGGCTGTAATGAGCTCCACAACCGGAACTTGCTTGGGAGTGATGGCAAAATTAAGACCTTTGGCTAGGACATCTCTCTCTGGTTGGGTAAGTTCTCTGTCTGAGAGATTTTTCACCCACATGTTCTTTTTGTCCTCTGTGGTCCTGTTGTTGTTGTTCCTCCCAGCGGTTTCTCCAGTTCCTTGTTTCTGCTTGCTGCGAGAAAGAAGAATGTCAAATTTCTTAGTTTGCCTCTCCTTTGTCTTGTGATGCTGGGCCAGCTGTACTTTATTGCCAAGCTGAATAACTCTATCCAGGATTGGGTCAGGAAGGGTGGCTGTGAGTTCCTGGTGAAGGTTTTCAAAATTGTATTGCAGGGCATCAATGGTGAAGTGGACTTGCCTTATTCTTTCATTTAGAAGATGTCTTTGTGCCTGCTGCAGGATCTGATCTGCTCTGTGACCCTTAACTGTAGATTGCAGGCGTAGGCTTGTCGGGATGAGTCTCTGTTGTCTGCATCTGAGGTTAAAACGTAGGTGGTTTCTATAGTCTGCCACCTTTCTAGCTGTCTTCTCGAATTTCCTTACCAACTTCAGGGTTTCATCCCCAAAATGTATGGCAATATGTCTATGAAGGTTCTCAGTCATCCAGGTGGAATTGTCTGTAGCTTGAATCATGTCAACTGGATTTCTATTTTCTTAGTGGAAACGTTTCACTCCTTATCCAAGGAGCTTCTTCAGTCTGAGTAAAGTTAGTAAGGGAATCCTTAAATATGTTTCTAGGCTGGCTGTGTGACCTTGCACCTGGGGCTAGGTCATGGTTATTTTTGAGATGTTTGTTTCTAAGTCCCTTTATCATCTAAAGGAGGATCGTTAAGATTACCCTGCTGCTGTTGAGCTTGCGAAATGGTCTTAATCTTCCTAGGCACAGAAGACAAAGCAGGAAGGAAGATAGGGGAAAGGTTATGCCTGAGGCCCCCACCTCTATTCAAGGAAGGATTTTCCAAGTTGGCATGAATGGATTCCTTGACCCCTCTCTCAAACCACCTATCTTCTCTGTCTAAAATGTGAACATTAATGTCCTCAAATGAGTGTCCTTTTTCCTTTAGATGAAGATAAACTGCTGACTCTGGTCCTGTGGTGTTACTTCTCCTGTGTTGGGCCATCCTCCTGTACAAGGGTTGTTTGGTTTCTCCAATGTAGAGTTCAGAGCACTCCTCACTGCACTGGATTGCATACACTACATTGCTTTCCTTGTGTTTTGGAGTTTGATCTTTGGGGTGTACAAGCCTCTGTCTCAGTGTGTTGGTGGGTTTGAAATATACAGGTATGTGGTGTTTGCCAAATATCCGTTTTATCTTTTCAGACACGCCAGCCATGTAAGGAATGACCAGGTTCTTCCGTTTACTCTGAGTCTCAGCCCTATCTGTCGCTGTTTTAGGTCTGGTAGACTTAGATTTAGTGAAGGCCCAATTTGGATATCCACAGGCCTGCAGAGCTGTTCTCAGATGCTGCTGTTCATTCTTTTTGGAATGACCTAGCCCCAGGTGCAAGGTCACACAGCCAGCCTAGAAACATATTTAAGGATTCCCTTACTAACTTTACTCAGACTGAAGAAGCTCCTTGGATAAGGAGTGAAACGTTTCCACTAAGAAAATAGAAATCCAGTTGACATGATTCAAGCTACAGACAATTCCACCTGGATGACTGAGAACCTTCATAGACTAAGTAGCAGGAATTAGCAGGAAAAACTCACTGTTTATTATGTTCTCCTTGTCTCAAATAAGAAATGAATAAGTTACTATTCAAAGCATTCTGTGCCTACTAGATGACTCAAGCGAGAGCAGGAATTGGGGACAACTTCAAATAATATATTCAAAAAATATGAGCCTCGTGTGGCGCAGAGTGGTAGGTGGCAGTATTGCAAACTGAAACTGAAACTCTCCCCACGACCTGAGTTCGATCCCAGCGGAAGCTGGTTCTCAGGTAGCTGGCTCTGGTTGACTCAGCCTTCCATCCTTGCGAGGTCAGTAAAATGAGTACCCAGCTTGCTGGGGGAAAGGTAATTACGGCTGGGGAAGGCAATGGCAAACCACCCCGCTGTATAGTCTGCCAGGAAAATGTCACGAAAGTGGCATCTCCCCAGCGTTCACATGACTCGATGCTTGCACAGGGGAACCTTTCCTTTCCTTTCAAAAAACATATGGGTATGAGAAAGTAAGAAGGATTGGAAGTTTTACAATGAACAGGTAAGACTACTGTCTAATAGATGTTCTGTATGTATTTTTAACAAGTACTTTCCCTTTAATTTTCTCTATGGATAATTAAAAACTAAAATGGAAAATGAAAGACTGTACAAAATTAACTTAAATCAGTTCCCTTTACTTTATCCTAAATAAGTATTATGAGATATATTAAAGATTTATCAGAGTTACAAATACTACTCCTTGAATAATGACCAATGTTCATGGGGCAGAGCTATCTATCACCTTTTCTCCAATAGTTATCTTCAGCTATTTATTTTGTGCTGTCATTCCAAGAACTATTTTTCAAAGCAAACATTTTTAAACACCAAATTTTGCTTGCGAGTAACATATTGCACAGATGGTATTTTTTTTATCCTGTGTATTGCTGGAAATGGTGAAATGGTTAATCAGGTATGTAGAGAGTAATCAGACTCCCTTAAATAAAACAAAAGCATAAACAGTTAAAACTAAAATCTAAATAAGAGAAAGGAGTTGCTTTTAGAAATACAAGCATGGATAAAATAAGTGGGGTTCTTGTTTAATCTTGATAAGCTAAGAAGAGAACAAAATTATATCAAACTGATCTCAACCTGTGTTTGGATGTTTATGGATATTCCAAATATTTAGAAGTTTAGTAAGAAGGTAGAAAAGGCCACCTAATATTCCATAACCTTTTGGGATTTAATAACAATTTTAGATAATAATTTTCCTAACGGTAACTTTGTATCTGAAGCATTTACATTAAAGACAATTGCCTGTAACAACAATTGCATAGCTTGGGCAACATAATTTAACCAGCCTGCTAGCTTTTCGGGACAAATGTTACCCAGATTTTCTGCAAACATGCTTCAAAATGCTTCTCTATATTTATTCCTCTGCGTTTTTGTGACTCCCACATCCTTACCTCACTGATATAGATTCCTGTGTCTTCTTCATCATCTGTGCGGTAACAGACTGTTAATCCCAGTTTTTCCTGGCTACTAATGCGACAAAGTTCAACTTCCTGCAGAAATATATAAATGCCTATTTTGAGAATAAATTCTGCTCAAGACATCAGTAATTTTCTTTGTTACTCACAATAACATTTGTAAATTCTGTCTCTACAATGCTAAATTGACCATTTCACTTCAATTATTTGATTCAAAGTCAAACTTACTAGTTATACAGAAACCTATTTAATACAATATACCTTATTACAATTTTCATGGCAAAACCCTTCTTTTAAAAAAGATTCCCCACACATACTACAGTGGAAGCTATTAGGCAAAGCTGGCATGTTTTCAGCAGTACTGAAATCAAGAACGAAGGGTTGACAATATATCACACAGTCATTTTACTTCTATCAAGCCAACTATTGATTTACCGGACAGGGGAAAGGCAAAGTTTACATCAATCAATCAGTCACATATGAGTGTTAGTCTTCCATCAGCCATTTAAACTATAAACCAAAATCAGTGTTACCTGCCAAATCACATAAAGGATGCACTATATTGTTAGGTGCAATATAAATAATAATCAAAAGCATCAGGAACTCCTACAAGCTAAGTTTGTGATATTTTATCTCTGAAGTTCTCAGGTGTTACAAAAATTAGCTATGAAAAGATGCAAAAACAATTAACGCACTTAGGACTTGATTGAATATTACATACAGTGTCCATGAATTGACAAGGTCATTGGGATACTATACTTCAAAGTAACTAGCATAATCCGAAAACTAAATGAAATTAGGTCCTGAGACTGAACAGTGTTGGATATGGACCAAGATCAAAGTCATATAACCTTCAAATGTTAACTTAATGGGTTTTTGACAGTAACTATTTCTAAGTCTAAGCTAAATCATAATGTTTAGCTGAGAAACAAAGTGTCAAACATCATTCTAATCGTTGGTTGTTGTGGGTTTTCCGGGCTGTGTGGCCGTGTTCTGGCAGTTTTTGTTCCTAACGTTTCGCCAGTAGCTGTGGCTGGCATCTTCAGAGGACAGGAGCACAGCTAGAAGATTCTCTCTGTACCCAAGTGGAGGGTATGTGTTCCCTCTACTTGGGCACAGAGAGAATCTTCTAGCTGTGCTCCTGTCCTCTGAAGATGCCAGCCACAACTACTGGCGAAACGTTAGGAACAAAAACTGCCAGAACACAGCCACACAGCCCGGAAAACCCACAAAAACCATTGAATTCCGGCCGTGAAAGCTTTCGACTATACATCATACTATACATCATTCTAATCTCTTTTGTTTTTTCAGAAAGCAAGTTGAACAAACAGGCTTTTGGTAACTTTGCCTCTCTAGAATGAGTTTTTTTTTCAAAAGTCCTTATCATAGAACTTTTTCATGAAAATAAAACAAATGTAACTTCCTGAAAGAGAGGCAGTTTGTAGTAGTTAAGGTACCACACTAGAAACTGGGAGACCATGAGTTCTAGTCCCACCTTAAGTACATAGCCAGCTGACCTTGGGCCAGTCACTCTCTCTCAGCCTTAGGAAGGAGGGAATGGCAAACCACTTGCAAAATCTTCCCAAGAAAACTGCAGGGACTTGTCCAGTCAGTTGCCAGGAGTCAACACTGCCTCAAATGCAACCCCCTTAAACCCCCCCATCTTTCTCAAAAGCAGTATGTAATAGATGGAGTCCTATTTTGTAAGGAGCCTGTTTCCAAAATGAAGTGGTCATTCCTTGTCACTACTTCCTACAGGTCATCAGACTTCCTGAAAATACTCATCGGGATACAATGTGTAGATGGCAAAATAAACATGCAGGACAATCCATTGATAGGTGTATTTATTGGGATCATGTGTTTATTAAAAAGAATCTAAGCTATTACAAACTAATCACCATTTCACAATAAACAGCTTTGTGTGATTTTGCCATTGAATTCCAAATACTTTTGCCACCTAATTGAACAAGAAAAACTAGTATTGAACTGCAGCACTTCATGCCTATTTCTTATGTCTATAGAAAGAATGTTCTGCATCTTGATGGAACAGTACAGGAAAAGGGGGAGTAACTCTCTTTGCCATTACAATACTTTATCTCCCCCTCTTCAGCCATGTCATCCTTCACTATTATCATTTAGCTAGGAAAAGTTCTTGCTATGAATATGAACTAACAGACTATTTTGCTCTGAATGAAATTATATTAAGTCATATCAACATACACCACTTTTAGTCAATTACTAGCATTTCCCATAGGAGTGCATGTCCTACAGCATGTAGACAACAATGTTCTGGAAGTGAGAAGGTGCAATTGAGAAATGTTAAATAGGGACAGTTGAGATCCAGCAGTAGAGGAGAACTGTTGGTTAGAAAAGGGGCTGTTATTCATCGCGGCATAAAAAAAGAGGAAATAATAACGATGAAGCATAATCTAGTCATCTGAACACTTCAGATGAAGATTGGGAACAAACCCATTGATTATGGTGTCAAATATACAGGGTGAACTTAGAAAATTAATGACAGTAGGAATGCCAGCAAGATATGACCTGTGGAACATGATACTCAGAATGTAGAAGCAGTGAACAAATTTGGTATTTTTAATTTATAAAAAAGAGAACCTGAGGAGCAACAGGAAGAGATAAGAGACACAGTGAAAATCAAAGCAGAACCCAAAACTTCAAAGATTTAAATGGCTTTCAGAACAAGCAGTCAAGATAGCCAGGGAAAGATGAAGGATGAAAGCCTTGGGCAACAAGGAAATATGATGATTGAAGGCAGACTTCCAAAGTCAAGCAAAAAAATGACAAAATATATCTCAGGGAAGAATGTTAACAAATAGAGAAATATAAGAAGAAAAGGGAAATGAGATATCTTTTTAAGATCAGAGAAATCAGAAAAAATTACAACCGTTAGGAATAGAACTGATAGAAGTAAAGGATGATAGAAATAACATACTGAAACCTTTTTACTAATTGGATAATAGAGTGACAGAGACATTTGTAGAGAGAGAATATGCTCTGGAACTGACTCCACTAACAAGTGAGGAATGAGTAGCAATAGACCAGCTGTCAAACAGAACCAGGCACAGATGAAGTAACCACTGAACTTTTTAAAGCTGCAGGAAAAGTGGCAGTTAAAATGTTAACAGTTCTATGTTGATAAGTATGGAACAAGACAGTAATGATCTAGAGGTGGAAAAGACTGGAATATAAATTTATACCAATGGAGGAGATGCAAGGGAATACCCAAATTATGGAACCATTTCCCTACTTCCTCACATGAACAAAGTTTTGCTGAAGATCTTACAAGGAAGAAGGAAGTTATACAGGAATTAAAAATGCAGAATAAACAAGCAGATTTCAGATTGCTGAAAAAATGTGGATAAGGGAAAGAGTGGGAGAATACAAGATGGAGGTTTACCTTTGCTTCAGTGATTGCAGCCAGGCCTTTGACTGCATAAATTATGCCAGAATATGGAACATCCTGTGGCCTTTTTTTTTAACTGCAACTGAATGAGGGCTACCTCTGTGGTGGGTTTTGAAGTTTGATTAGGCCACTGGAGGGAGTAATGAATTAAGAAAAAGCAGTTTCGGAAGAGGGGCTCCGCAGATTTTGACTGGTGTCCTCTGGAAGCAGTGAACTGTTTAGCTGGCTTGTATGCAGGAGGATGGTAGATGGTAGAGTGATGCTCTGGCTGGAGAGAGACTTGGAGGAGGAAAAGAGGGGGTGAAAAATTGACCCTGATGGTTCGCTGAGATGACATGTGATCGAGGGCCTTTGGAGGCTGGTTGCTAGCTAAGCAAGCAAGTAAGTCTGTGTGACCAAATGTCTGCCGTGCCGGTGATGGCTAACAGTGTTGCTGGTCAACTAAGGTGTGACTATGGCCACTGAGAGCCATCCAGATCATGTGGCACCCATCACTTCACAGAAAGGATGAACATAGCATTGTAGAGGAGAGTTGTCTTCTTTTCCACTTTGTACAAACAAGACAAAATCTACATCAGCCCTTATGAAGTAAATGTGTACCTGGCTTCAATTATGCTTGCCATAGTTACATTCGAACAGACTGGTACTGTACAAAGTATTTTGTGTGTGATTATTTTTGAAATATCTTAGAAACTTGAGTACTTCTTGGAACGATCAGTTGATAATACATTAACCCTGTAACAGCTCTATTTGTTGCCAGTGCATTTCTGAGTTCAATTCAAACTGCTGTTTTTTTTCATTTCAGGCCCTAAATATGTTTCAATCCATGTTATTTCAAGGGCTATTTATACCTATAATGAATATACTGTATATATGCTTTAATAATATTGTCGGAGGTTCTACTCATTGGTCTTCCACCAAGGTCTGTAAGACAGAAAGGCATGAAAAACTGGGCCTTTATTGGTGGAAGATATTTTATCTTATGGAATTGTTTCTTGAGAGACATAATGAGGGCCTGTTCATAGCCTGATAAAGATTCAGAAGATGGTTGGAAAAACATTGATAGATAAGTGTATATTCCTTAGCCATCTGGGAAATAAACACCCAACCTGCCAGTTAAGAGAAGGGGCATTAAAAAGAAATCAAAGAAGTCTGTATCCTGTATCCTAACAAGCAGAAGGATGCATTGGGTTCTCTCTCTCTCTCTCTCTCTCTCTCTCTCTCTCTCTCTCTCTCACTCACTCACTCACACACATATACATATACATATACATATACATATACATATACATATACATATACATATACATATACATATACGAATGAATGAGAATCTCTTCTCACCCCTATGGGTGGTATGTCTTCCTCAACCTCGGGTCCTCCACCAGAGGCCTGGGAGTTTGAGGGTTCTGCGCAGTACCTTAGCTGTTCCTAGCACTGCACTCTTCTGGACAGAGAGCTCTGATGTTGCTCCTGGGATCTGTTGGAGCATGCGTATGTCTCTCTCTCTCTCTCTCTCTCTCTCTGTGTGTGTGTGTGTGTGTTTGTATGTATGTGTATATATATGTGTGTGTGTGTGTATAAATTATTAAATATTTTTTTAAAAAGGAAAATAAAAAGGAAGATAAAAATTAATACGAACTAATATAAAGTAAGGAAAAGAAAAAGAAAGAAATCAAAGAGAAAGCTAAAAGTATAAGAAAGGAAAAAAAGTAAAAAAAAATAGAAAAGAAAGAAAAAAGATACAAAGAAGTACAATTATAAATTTACCTCCTACTCTATGGTTACAACATAATTCTCTTCTTTCTATAATCTATCCTGTCTAATCATCAACACCATAAATCATAAGTTCATTTTTTTCTGTTTCATGCAAAAAGTCTATAAGAGGTTTCCAGTCAGCAATAAGAGTAGATATTGTCTTTTCTCTGATCAAAGAAGTCAATTTAGCCATCTCAGCAAGTTCCATCATCTTCACCAAACATTCCTCCATTGTAGGTAGTGCCGAATCTTTCCATCTTTGTGCATATAATAATCTTGCTGCAGTTATTGTGTACAGAAACATTTCATAACTTTTTTCCAATTGTTTGTCCATCAATCCCAAAAGAAAAACTTCTGGTCTCAAATGCATGTTAATCTTCATAATCCTCTGAATCAGTGTATGTATTTGAGTCCAGAATTTTCTAGGTATTTTACATGTCCGCTAAACATGATAAAATATCTTCTTGTTGTTCACATTTCCAACGTACTGTAAATTTGAAGTGCCTTTATACATTCTAGACAATTTCTCTAGTGACAAAAACCAATGGTACATATTTTATAAGAATTCTCTTTAAGATTATAACAGTGTAAATTTCAATCCTTTCAGCCACATATTTTCTCACAGAGCTGCTGATGTGAGATTGAAATCGGGTAAGACAAAATCTTGTCTTACCTCCTGAAGGAATGTAAGAACAATGAATGAATGAATGATAAGTCTGGATTTTTTTCCCAACTGACCAATGTGGTAGTAGCACACTTTCCATGACAAGTAAAATGTTTTTTCTATCTTTGGCTTTTCTAATATTTCTGAATGCAGTTCAGTGAATATAGTTTTCTCAATATTTTGCCACCAAAATGACCTTTTAAAACAATTAAACGACAATGACATACACTGTGAAGGATAGAAAAGTAGGAAAAGGTCATATTTTCCTTATGAGCTCAGAAAGTATGTTCAGTAGAAGAGGTTATACTCTCAAAGAAGAGGAGAAGAGGTTAAATTGCTCATGTCCAGGATGATAGAATAGTGGGCTGAAGTCTATAACCTTCTATTACCAGGTTAAAAGTCATGATTCCCTTCAGCAACTAGGTTTATATTGCAATTTCTTCAGTTGATAGAAGAGTAGGCTGTAAATGCCATGCACTGTGTTCAAACTTTTGTTTTACTTACTTCTTGAAAGAAAGAAAAAAAGATTTAAGAGAAGTTGTTTTGGATCCTGTGCATTTCCTTTATAACTACTACAGAAGTCTTTAATCTCCTTAAAAACAATAATTTTCATAGATTACTAATTTTCCTGTAAAATTAATAAAACCCTACAAAAACCTATATTATCAAAGACATTTCTCACATTAAAAAAAACTCATGTTATGCTTTTGGATCACATTGTGGATTTGAGTACAAGATTAGGCAAAAAACCCCAAACCAACCTAAAACAAAACAAAACAAAACAAAACAAAACAAAACAAAACAAAACAAAACAAAACAAAACAAAACAAAACAAAACAAAACAAAACCAAACCAAACCAAACCATGCATTAATTGAGGAACTATTATTGTGATATTGTGTATGATCTTTTTTCAATAGCCAGTGCCATGAAGTATGTAAAAATAATGTTAGACAAAATTCATTAGCATATTGGCAATATGCTCTCTTCAAACAAGATTAACACATAATCAATTAGTTTGTGGTGAAGTACATCTGTGGAATAGAACAGAAAATCTATATTATTTACTGGTCTACTTTTATATTATGGTATCAAAGCTAAATCTCTAGAGCTTTTTTGTGAGAAATATCTTTATGACTTTCACTGTTCACTGAGTACCTCTTAAATATTCTAGAACTGCTTAAATGAACTACATTGTCAAAGTCATGGGTCATACCTCAGTAGAGCTCAGATTTTGCATGGAGAAGGTTACAGTTCAAAGCTACAGAATAGAAAATACAAAAAGATACTAAATAGCAGGATTGAGAATGATGTTTTCCTGAGAATAAGGAAAACCACTGCCAATCAAAGTTGGGCTAGATGGAATATTATTCTGATTAAAATGTGTATTAACTAGGATAAATTAGATGCATTTACACCTACCTGCTTATTTTTTACATTTTGATTCTACAAGTCACAAGGAAAAAAAATCTTACTTCTCTCTCCCATCATTTGAAATCATCAGACATTGTTCAGACATTTCCAAGTTTGTTTTTCAGGGTCAGGAAGACTGGCTTAGAAAGATGAAATGGAAGCTATACTGTTAGTGCTGAATTCTGCACCCAATGTAAAATTCTGTATTTTTCCTCTTTATTTACAAAGGAATATACCTCCTGCTATTAGACAAGCCAATTTAATGCCCCAAACAATTAATAAAGTCATTTTTATACTAGAAAAAAAGCTGAATCAAGTTCTTCAGTTCCCACCAGCATCTGGATAATGCCTCTGTTTGAAACTCTGGCAACTTTATTTGCAGTGAATCTAAAATATTTAAATTTGTAAGCAGCCACAGCATGTCTCTTGTATAAATTCCTGTCTATGACAAAGTGTAGATTTATACTTGTCATTGCCATAATTGAGTTTTAAGATTATTAAGTTGCCCAGGGTGTAGTCACAACAAACTTGTTATCCTTTGGAACTATTGCCTCTATAAAAGCACTGAGTCAAATTCTTTTATGTATTTATAACCACGAAATATAAACACAGCAAATGGTTAGAGCAAAGATAGGAATTTATATAAATTTCTTTATCTGCCCTAACTTTAAATAGTTTGCTTGTGCAATATCATCATCATCATCATCATCATCATCATCATCATCCTAATGTATATAATTATACTTTGGCATACAAAACAACAACAAACAAACAAACCTAAACCCAAACCCAAACTCAAACCCAAACCAACTTCTCTTTCCATATATTACCAATGGTAAAGCTATCCATTATATTAATTATCTAATATGTAGTTCTATCTCACGTTTTTCTTTATTGTAAGTCTACAGGGCCCTGATTCAATTTGGAATGCCATTTGTAGAGAGGGGATGCTTAATCCTTCCTTCCCAGCTGCATGCCTCCTGAATTACACCCCCAAGCATGCCACATTCAAAGATGAAAAAACAAAACCTTTCCTTCATTGGCAATAATTGAAACTTTCCATCCTTTTAAAATTGCAGTGTTGTAAGAAACATTGTGCGAGGGAAATGGCTGTGGAAGGATTAAATCTCATCTCATTCACAGTGGGAAATTAAGAAAGCAATTAATTAATGTAAAGTGTAATTTAATTCTTAGCACAAGCATTTTTAAACTCAGAGATCATGACTTTACCTCAGAATGTACAGGAAGTTTAACATATAGATACAAAGGTAAAAAACTAATAATCAAGCTCTATAGAAAGTTATAGACTTACGCTTCCATGTTTCTTATATGTTAAATCTGTGAACAATGACATCCATTTTTCTCCTAAAAGTTGTACTGAGTGTCCATCCCTTTATCATTTTCATTGTGGGAGATAATGAGCATCTTGGGATGTTATCAGCATTCTCCTGAGTTATCCTCTGATAACAGAATTTCCACAGAATTTACAATCTATCCTGCCAAAATGTGTACAGAGAATTGGCAACCTTCAAGATTTGCCTTTTGAAAACCAGTGAATTTCTTTGCTTGTGAGAACAACGTAATGAAACAATCCTCCCTTTTTTCTCTAACACCCCCAGTATATTATGTTATGCAGATTTTTTTTATTTTAGATTTTTTTTATTCCACTTTTATTATTTTTATAGTAACTCAGGGTGGGGAACATACCTCATACTCCTTCCTCCTCCTATTTTCCCCACAACAACAACCCTTTGAGGTGAGTTGGGCTGAGAGGGAGTGACTGGCCCAAAGTCACCCAGTCAGCTTTCATGCCTAAGGTGGGACTAGAACTCAGTCTCCTGATTTCTAGCCTGGAGCCTTAACTAGAACGAATTTACACAGGAAACCTTACCCACAATATATTTGTGGATATTTGGATGGAAATAGAAAGCTATGGAGCAAGACAATGAAGATGGAAACAAGGGAAACTGCTGGCAGCTATGCTGTTAACCAAATAAGTTGCATTCACCGTTGTCTTTACACTTGTAAATTTGACAGAACAGGTTTGTGGCGTCTCATATCTAGAACCAAAGAAGACAAATCACATTAGCCATTTGACTAGAGATGAATGATGAAAAAGAACTTGAGAGTTACATTATGTAATATAATGATCCAGGGATTTATTTATTTTTTATTTATGTTTTAAAATTCTATCATTTGTCATGTCTTGGTTGGTAAGTTTTTAGAAGTATTGAAGAGTCCAACAAATATTTTAAAATATTATCTTATTTTCAATCTAAGATTATCTATATAACAGATAATGTTATATTAAATTATATTAGTTTGGTTGTGAACTGCCTAGAGTTCTCCTTGTGGAGAAGATGGGCAGTAATATAAATCCAATAAATAAATAAATAAATAAATAAAATATACAGATTACCATGGGCATAAAGTGGAAGGGACACTAAACTCCATTGGAAGTAATACCATTTATTCCTGAATTCTCCCAGAAAGCTGGAGGGAGTAGGCTTTGATTAGTACTTGGCAAATGATGTTAAATACTATCCAGCAAGTTACACTGGAATTACTGATTCATTGCTTATTATTAGTTACTTTTTAAGCCTCTGTAACATGCCACAAGCTATTGGTACAACACTGTCATGAAATGAAGCAGAGGCCTAAATACTACAAAACTGACTAAGCTTTTTACGTATTCTAGAATACTGGTAAAGACTGATAATGCTACTTAAAAGACATTCCAAAAACAGGGCTCACAATGAGTTGAGCTCAAAGTTCAGGCAATGTGAGTCCAGCTGACACAGAATCTTCCCTGCATAACGCCAACCTGTACTAGTATTACTGCTGGATGATAGTAAGAGTTTCTGGTGCTCAATGTTTCAACCATACCAATTCAAATGCAATATAAAAACTGTGTTCTACTTGCCTTTGTTCAGTCTTTATTTTGGGTTTCCTAGCCAATTTTAGGATTTGTAAGCTACAGAAAGTAAGAAGAGCAGCGGCGGCACTTCCGGGTTTTCCTGTGGCGACACACCAACGGCGGTTGGTGTGTCGCCACGGGAAACCTTGGAAAGCCCTGCTCTGGTGGAATGTATTTGTTACTTTGTGCAGTCAGCTATTACTAAAAGATTTCTATACAGCTAGGCTAATGGGGTGTGAGCACACAAGACATTAATGCCTGCAGAAAAGTCAATGGGTTGGTCTGGCTTTGCTGACATGTGCTTTTTAAGCACATTTAAGTCTCAAGCTTATAGAGCCCCAGTAGCATCTTTAGCAATCACATGTCATAAGCAAATCAAACAAAGAAAAGAAATCTTTGAAGATTACAGACTTCTTGGCTGCAAAAATGTCAACAGCTGTCAGCACATTTTCTGGTAAGTTATAGCTAGCTGAACTCCATTTTTTCTTCTTTTTATTGGTAGTGTATTTCCAACTTCTTGAAGAAAGATAACATCTGAACGATCACACCCATCTAAGCACAGTGTGTTTTGGTACAAGATAAGCTTCTTAACTTATTGGAAGGATATAAAACATCCTGAAAAACAGTCTCTTTACAACTTTGATATTAAACCAGTGTTGATGAGCCTATACTTCATGCATTGCATACATGCAACCCCGAGCTTTTCTTTTAAGACACTGAGGTCACTGACAAAGTTAGGCAGCAAAACACTAGTAAATGGAGATGAGATTTCCTGACGGTGTTTGCTTATAATAAAACCAAAATAATGTAAGGCTTTGGAAAATCTTACTGTATCTAAAAGAAACAAAAGCAACTCTCTCACCCCACTTGTGAGACATCACAGCATCATTATTCTGTTCACTGTGGCCCCAGTCTGTCTCCAAAAATACAAACCAAAAGAAAAAAGTGTAGACTGAAGCCACTGAAGACTTGCCTGTCCCTTCTGTAAATCCTTTGTGTTTTTTAAGCTTTGCTATCTCTTATCCTATTTTTGTACCTTAAATACTTCCTCATTCACACTTATTATTTAGACAACAACCTTAAATTCACTTGTCTGGAAAGAAGAACCCAATGGGGCATACTTCTGAGGAAACAGTTATAGGATTACATTGCTGGATTGTCTTATATTCCCTTGATTTAACATTTACCCAGACTGATATGTACTGTAACGTAATCTGTCTCCCACTTACATAAAACACAGAATGTGAGGAACAAAGACAGGAGATGGATCTGAGTTCATGCAGCCTTCTCAGAGAGGTTAGCTAGCTCATGTGCTTGACAAAAGAATTGATAATTAGTTTTAAACTTCTTCCCAAATAATCAAAACTTATAATTTCTTTTTTGAAACAAATTCAAATATTTCTCCTCTAACATTTCCAGTGCTAATTAATATAACACAACACCCCAGATAATTATTGTAATGGAGTAAGGAGAGTCTTATTCTGGGTGCCCTGTTGGCTGGACTTTGAAGCATTCTCAAAACACTCTCTTCCTCAATAAGGAATGGACTGAGAGTCAGGGAGAGGATGTGGCAAATATTCTGAGAGAGTTTGGTTTGGGGACCCTGTGTGAAGCAGGTAGATTTGATGTAACTGGGCTTGAGGATTCAGATTGAAAGCTGAGAAAACTTTGAGAGAATGGGAACCAATAAGGTACACTTGACAGAAAACATTGATTTAATTCTGTGAGGATTTCATTATTTCTCCATTTGCCTCATTTTACATGCAGATTTTGGAGTGCTGGTCTTGGAATACAAGTTTCGAAATCTCACATATTTGTTTGTTTATCAGTATTTACAGTATATACCACCCCAATCAATATAGAGTCCGGACAGTATAGTTTGTTTCAGGTAAACTATTCTCTCAAATCCCTACTTTGTTTCTTTTGTTCAAATAAAAATCCTTTTTTAAAAAATTACTCCAGCACTGGACTCATAAGATGCATGCACACCAAAATCACTTGGGCCTTGTAACCTTCACTGAAAGGGGAAAACTGAAGTCATTCATTTAAAAACTCATTCAAACACTAACTGGTAGCATCATATTTAACTGCTTGGGTAGTACTCTATCACCTGGAAGAATTGCTACACCCAGACACCCTGGAGCTCAAGTGAAGGAGATGTGAGATTGGTGATCCCATGGAAAGAATGGGTAGGCTGGTGTAGGACTGGTGATGAGCACTGTTCACCATGCTCACTTCCTCTCCTGCATGTTAGTATGAAAGAACAGTATGGACAAACATATTAATATTTGAATATATGAAGCCAAGATGGTAGATGTGGAGACGGTTCTACAGAATTCATCACTCAGGAAGGGAATTCTACATAGCCACCGGAATGTTGGAAAGCTGATGTGAAGACAGAGATCCCATGGAAGGGTCTGGCAGGCTTTAGCGGCTGCTGGTGACAGATCTTCTCACCTTGTTACCTCCCTTTGTTACAGTTATAATATCTGCTCTCACATAAAGCACAATGTAGTTTATTTCAAAAATAAGCCCTACTGATGTTATTAGGCCCTACTTCTAAGTCAAGAATAACAATGATCTTCTCTACCAAAGACACACGCATCAGTGGAAAATAATTCTTCTCTACAAAAAAATAATATCAGAATAACCTCTCAGAGCATACAGAATGTGCTATTCTGTAGTATCAACATATTTTACATTACTATAAATATAAGTAGGACAATACAAATCTTTCTAAGATCATGGGACATAGCTCTCCTACTGCTATCAATCATTTATATTTACTTACAGTTTATAATAGGTCTCCTTTCCCATTACTAGTTAAGAGGATAAAACTGAGAGAAACCAACAATAATATGATGAATTTTATAATGATTGCTGTAGTAAAAAGCTGGAGCACAAGCTTGCTTCACTGCCGACATGTCTTCACAGAGTGATGACTTCAGTTTCTATACTAGATTCTGCCAGAATATTCCATTATTCTGCATTGCAAGACATCAGGATTTAGTACTCAGCAGCTATGGAGAACAGTTAAATGTATAATTTATGGGTGCAAAGCCTTTTTTTGAGACAAGAGCCCCCCAAAAGTATAATCTGGACAATATAATGTTGTTAAATTTTTAGAGAGGTGTTGGGTTCCCCATTCAAAGCTTGTGTGCTTGCAATACTCTAAAGCATGTCACCCATTTTCCTTTGGTTACCTTCAAATAGTCTGTCTTACTACTATGTTACAGTATGTTACAGTAGATTTAATTCTAATTTCCAAAACCTGAGCAGTGCAAAAAATAGTCCCTTTATCCCATGTGTGGCTGACTGAAATTCAAACTTTTGTATTAAATTGTTTCTAAATATGCAGATTAATAGGTTCATTAAAGGAAAAGCAACACACCAATGGACAGTAACAGTATTGTGTGTAGAGTTTTAATAAATAACCTAGGCAGACACTTTAATAATTTCTAATTCTTGACATCATCATCATCATTATTATTACTATTATTATTATTATTTAGAGAGCCATCTTGGAGTAGTGGTTAAGGCATCAGGCTAGAAACCGGGAGATCTGAGTTCTAGTCCTGCCTTAGGCACAAAGCCAGTTAGTGACCTTGGGCCAGTCCCTCTCTCTCAGCCCTGGGAGGGAGGCAATGGCAAACCACTTCTGAAAAACCTGCCAATAAAACTGCAGGGACTTGTCCAGGCAGTCTCCGAGAATTGGACATGATTGAACGGATTTAAAAAAATTATTATTTATATTTTTATATACACACACACACAATCACACACCACACACACACACACACAGGTCAACTCAAGGTAGCAAACATATCTAATATCTAATACATAAATGATAAATGAGGAAGTTATCAAAGGAAATAAATTTGTAGAATTCTGAGCAGATAATCAAAAGTGCATGCCTAAATGTGTTTAAATACAATAATAAATATGTAAACATACCACAAAATATGTGTATTATTTTATAAAGCTTACAATAGCCCTGGAAGATAGGTTACTACTATTAGCTCCATACAATGAACCAAAGAAGAAGCTGAAAACAATTTAAGTGAATTCATAGCACAATATGGAACTTACTGATTTGTATTTTAGCCACTAGACTCCAGAATATTTAAACTCTTGTTTTCATTTTCAAATTTATAATTCATTTGAAACCACAGCTCTTACTGTATTGTCCTTTTATAAGCAATGATCTTTAGTTATACAGGATATTTATGTGGTAGTTATATTTAACACCATTGCCTTGGCACAATCTTCACCATATATTGACTGTATAATAATAGAAGGCATCATTTATATGATCATCCAACAATATTTGTGTCCTATATTTTACTGTTCAAATAACATTTGAGCTTCTTTGGCTTAAAGAAAAGAAGATCTATCAATTTATTACAGCATCATAGCCATCCAATCAGACTGCAGGAGATGTAAACAGATGTGGATGCATATGCTCAGAGAAACAGCCTTCTAGCCCTTGTGGAACACAACAGCAATTTCAAAATTGCTACAGGTGCTGTAGTTCCACATACTTGAACATTTTTGAGCTAAAACTCGGTGAAAAAATATTTCAGTATGTTAATTAAGTGAAGTTATAGCACAGCACTTGTATACCTGACAGCTGTTAGAAATCTGCTTATTTGCCTGAACTGCAGTTTTGAGTGCTCACATATGCCTAATGCTGAGAAAATGCCCAACTAATGACCATTTCAGTCTTTATAGCTCCCATACAGAGGTCAGTCAAAAGTGTTTTTATGGGATAGGATTCTGCATGGCAAGCATAACATTTTCATTTCAGTAATCAGGGCTACATCATTGCTCATGTCTATCTAGTATTTCTGTGGCATAGCTTTGTGTGTGCATGCCTTCAAGTCAATCTTGACTCCTGCCAACTGCTTGGAAAAGTCCCTGCAGATTTCTTGGCAAGATTTTCAGAAGTGGTTGGCATTGCCTTCTTCCTAGGGTTGAGAAAGAGTGACTGGCTATCATCCCAACACAAGTAGATAAGACTAAAACCATATAATTTTTAAACTTTCTTCTTTTTTATTGTAACTGTGCTGGTGTTTGTGAATTTCAATGGCTTCTCTGTATAATCTGGTGTAGTGGCTTTTGGTGTTGTCCATAAAAAAGAAGAAAGTTTAAAAATTAGCAAAACCTGGCTACCAGTCCTGAAAAACACAGCCTGCAAAAGGTCAACGAACTCAGTCCAACCACCAGGACATGGGAATACTTCTCACAATGAACATGCTAATCACGCTCATCAGCCACTCGTTAACATTTCAACACAACAAAAAACCCCACCTAATCTCCTATAATTTAGCTCTATAAATAGAACATTGCCACTCTACCTAGGCACAGAGATTTTGCTTCTATCTGTGCTCCTGCCCTCTGAAGATGCTGGCCACAGATGCTGGCGAAACATTAGGAACCACAACTTCCAGAACACGGCCACACAGCCTGGAAGACCCACAACAGCCATTGAACTCCGGCTGTGAAAGCCTTCGACAATACATTTCTTTCAGTGGATTTAGAAATATTTTAGTAGTACATAAAGGTAGGCTAAAAGTAAATGTACAAAACTGGATGAAGTTCATCTGCTCTTTCACGTAACAGAAAGTGTGTAGCAGGCATCTTCCTCATGGAAAAACAGATACTGTAAAGGCAGCATAAAAATGCTTAACAAGCTACTCCAAAATTAAATTCACTTTTTTTCATTTCCTTATGGAGATAAAAGAAAATTTCTTTATCTCTCAAGTAAAAATAAGGAACACCTCTGTACTTGTTTTAGCAATCAGTCAAACAAAATGAGTTTCAGTAGCTTGATGTGTTCCCTACTTTGTGGTAAGACCAACAGAATTATTAGTAATAATACAGATAAATGGACCCATGCCAATTTTGTGTTGCTGTTGTTGTTTTGCTCCCATCACTAATACTCCTGTATCAAGCACCATAAATTGGGATATTCATTACTTGTGACAACTACCAATGAATGCCAGGCTCTTCTCCCCTGAATGGTGATGACCACTTCTAAATAAATACAAAGATTAAGGGGGGAAAAGCACACATGATATAAACTAAGTTTATACTCTGGTTCACCTCAGTGATAAGTCCAGATAATTTAAAAAAATGTCAGGAAGCAGAATGGAGAATTGGCTATCTATATTCATTACCAAGTTGGTTTACAAAAGAGGGTGGGAACCTCTGATCTCCACATGTTGCTGATCTACATTTCCTAGCTTTTTGAACCATTGGAAATGCTGGCCAATAAGCCTATGCAAAGCTTCCAAAAGATGCTTTAATTTGAGGAAGCTTTGATTAATCAAGCCTATGCTGGCATATGCAAACCTATTAATGAAGCCTATGCAAATCAAAGAGGATACCTGCCTTGAACAATGGATTGAATCAGGTGGCCGCAAAGCACACAAGCGTCTTGTGAAGCAGTTCACAGATTTGATGGCTTTTCTACTGCTCCTGTGGTATCACAGATAGTATACAATGCTGCAATTTCACTTGCACCCATGGAGAATGTGAGGAGCAGTTGAGTGGCATAATGGGCTCTCTCATACTGAAACAAATATTTGGCCAAATCTGTTGGTGTGGCACAGTAAACACTGTGGAGTCCTTGGTGCTCTCTGAGCTTGGTTGTTTGCAAGCAAACAACTAAGCTCAGAGAGCACCAAGGACTCCACAGTTCAACCCTGAGCTACATATATTCTCTTCTATTGAAAGTCAACACTGCTTTTCAGCTTGCTTCTTTCACTTTTTCAGCTCTCAGTTCCTTCAATGTGCCCAGTGAAAAGCTTCAATTTCACTCTCTCTTACTCAGGGAAGGTCCTGCCAACACAACTGGGTCCTCAACTCAGCTCTCAGCACTGAATATGGGCTCAACACAGAGGAGTCCAGTATGCACTCTTGGATCCAACCTTACTCTTAAATTCAACATAATTAATAATTGAGGTGTTGGACTAGGAATGGGTAACTCGGGCTCTAGTCTCCCCTCAGCCACAGAATGGCTTTGAGCCATTCACTCCCTCTCAGCCCAATTTACCTCAAATGCAAAATAGAACTCTAATAAATAAATACATAAATCTCAGTATTTATGTAAGTCCCTCAATAGTAAGCCAATGGGTGCCAGGGAAATGCTTACAAAGGCCAGACAAAATTTATCCTGGAAAGGGCAAAGCTTCAAAGGCTGCTTTCTCTGTGGTCAGCCTCTCTGTGTGGTGTTTCGTTTCCCTGGGCCAGACAGCTCCTGCTGCCTGAGCCAGCTAGCTAGCTAGCTAGCTAACAGTATTGTCAGCAACTCACAAATGAATCCAGCCTGAATAGGCCAACCACTCCACTGACACCATTGACAAGGTTCCCCCCCCCCCCCCAGGAGAGGTCAACTATTGTCAACAACCTTCCTGGCACTCCAGAAAGCCCAGGGATCAGAAGCAGCACAGCTAAACCACCCAACAAGGGCAAGGCAGTGGTATTCTTCATTGCAACTCCAAGCCTGACAAACAAGTGAAAACAAAATATTTGACTTTTTATAGTTTTCGAAAGGTTTTATTTTTAAGTTGGAAGAGGACATTTTCTGCATTTGTTCAACCAGCACAAAGTAGGCTCTTTGCTGGATAATTCAGGGGTGCTATGCTGTCCCTTCTATCTGTACCTCAAAAAAAAAAAAAGGTGCACGGGAATATTCCAAAATTTTATTGCGCTGAGACACCTGAAAATATCTGGTTGATATTTGACCTGGTTAATATTGTGGAGTCCTTGGTGCTCTCTGAGCCTTGTTGTTTTCTTGCAGACGTTTCAGTGCCAGGCTAGGCAACATCTCCAGTGCGAATCACTGGTTAATATTCTCTAAAAAGTTTACTATCCCGTGTATTTTTACCCTATTGTACCAAAAAAGAAAGCAGCTACAGACAATTTTAAACTTCATAATTATAACAATTACTCTCTCTCCCCCCATGATTCAATTCACCCTCAAATTTCAAAGTGCAACCTCCATTTGAATCATGGTCTCTGCAAATGAGCAACCTGAATGAAATCAGGGCTAATTCACACAAGGAGTTTACAACTTTAATGGCTGTAAAATACATTTCTTACATATTCCTTGCCCTAACCATATTGATCCATTTCTTTCCCTTCTCCACTGAGGTTCTATGTATAATTGCAATGGAAAATTACAACTCTGATCATATCTCTGACTGGTCTGGGTTATAACAAATATATCTTTTATTAGGACTGCGGTTAAAGAGCACAATATTTCTTCAAGTCTTTTTATTTTTAATTAATCCTGGTGGCTGCAGAATTTGGAACCTGAGTTTTAGTTGCTCAGGGTGTCTTGATTTGTATCAAGCTTTATATGGGGAACAGTAGTAACAGTAGTTCTTAGCTAAGATGTAAATATATATTAGGCTCAGATAAATTACTTTGCTTGCTTGCTTTCAACCATCAACTGTTGCTTCTCTTTGGTATTAAATTTAGATCTCTGAACTTCTGGATTAGGGAAACCAATTTGCCTGTGAACGGTAGCAGCTGACACAGACTCTCCAAAAAAAACACACACTTGTGTTGAGTAAAGAAGGAGATGTTATATACATAGATCAGAGCCTATAGACTAGTAATTGCCCTATGAAGCAAGGCTGAGGTCCATGCCAATCACATTATTGGATTGTATTTATTCATAAGGTTTATGTGGCCACCCAGCTGACAAACAGTGACTTTTTAAAAGATACATGCTGAATCATATTTAAACTTAATGTGGGCTATTCCCTTTGTAGATGTAAGGGTGGACTTCAGCATTACTTATTTTTTTTCACATGAAGTTGATTTATAAGATGTAAGTTTATAAAATGTTTCAAGCATACATGAAGCACAGCCATACTTATAAAACCAATTGCACCATTTGCAAAGGGCAGGTTAAAGGCTCTGACAGGACCAGTTACAGGCTATCAGTTTGGTAATCTTTCTATGTAAAAAATCCATAAACATGTCTTTTACAAGATAGACAAATCTGCCTTGGTCTAGTGGGCAAATAACCCATGTGTTGAAAAGACTCTAAATATGCATCCACAAGATAAGACAGAACTGTTACAGTCTGTTAGGTTCGTTGGAAGCTGTTTTTAAAAAGGCTTTTAATAGTTACATTGAACTTATTGACAGACCATCAAGAAAAATGAAACCAAAGATGGTTTGAGTAAATCTGGAAATAGCCAATTTTGCAGATAATTCCACTGCAAAGTGAAGTAATTAATGAAGACTTTAGGACACTTTGCATGCTGTGTACGTTACATATGCAGTTAGCCAGTAGGTCTGAGCAGTTGGTAGAGCCATTATAGCATTCAGCTTCCCACTGCTTTATTTTAACCTTGACAAAGTACAATCATGGAAGGCAGAGCTGCTTAAGGTGAACATAAGGTAAAACCTTCTCTTCCTTGCACATACAGAAGCTAAGCAGGATGAAGCAAATCTTCATTCAACACCAGTGCAGGGATAGCATACTCCATTACACCAGAAGCAAGCAAGCTAGGCTGAGGGTTTAGGGCAGGCCTACTACTTTTCTTGACCACTAGATTAGTTACCTTAGACAACTACTTCACTTGAACAAGCAGTTTGGAAGGCCTAATGTTGGTTGATGTTAGTAAATGCCAGTTTTCTTCAAAGCTTATACATACTGTACTCTTCAGAATATCCATTCCTATATATATATATTTTGCATCCCTAATATTAGATTTAGGGGGCGTGGTGGCTCAGCGGGTAAGACGCCAGGCTTGTCGATCGGAAGATCGCAGGTTCAGTGGTTCGAATCCCTAGCCCCGCGTGATGGAGTGAGCTCCCGCACTAGCCCCAGCTCTTGCCAACCTAGCCATTCTAAAGCATGCAAATGCAAGTAGATGAATAGGTACCACTTCGGTGGGAAGGTAACAGTGTTCCGCGTGCGTCATGCTGGTCACATGACCATGGAAGTGTCTTCGGACAACGCTGGCTCTTCGGCTAACAAACGGAGATGAGCACCGGCCCCTAGAGTCGGACACAACTGCACAAATGTGCGGGGGGAACCTTTACCTTTTTAAAAATCTTTCTTAGATTTATATATATAATTATTGGGCAAATGTGGATCAAATTGTAGAATGGAAGGGGAAATTATGCATACAGGGTTTCATTGTACCCTAACAGTTCATTTTCTTGCATTTTTATATTGCATGTACAGTAACTAAGAGCTGGTTCAGGAGGAAATGGAGATGTTGGAATTGGATCCCTGAATGAGAAGCAACCAACTAGGAAACTAGTGAGTGTAGTGAGTATAGTGAAGGGTTCTGATTTAGACATTTGGACAAGTGTGGAGTTTGTCTATATGTGTTGGAGAGTTTAGAAGAAGTACCTGAGCAGATTGCCTTTGTAAGTGTTGTGAGCAGATAACATTGACTTTTATGGACTCTAGGAGGGGTCAGCAAATCTGGGAGGGGGGCACAAGATGAGGGACCATATTTCTACAATGATGGCAGACAGAGATATAATGGAAGATGCCTTATCTGTGTTTAGGAGGCTGGATCATTGGGCATCTTGGCCTTAGACTACTGTTGGTGTGTACTAGGTCTGTATGTAGTAAGATATCAACCATCCTTGATTTGGTTGTAGATGAGCAAGCCGACATCAGATATACAGTATTATTGAGACCTGGTTGGGTGAAATCTGCCCTCCTGGGTTATAGATCCTGCAGACAGTTAAGGCCAATGAGTACTAGATCTTACAGCACAGATGATGATGGAGTCTCCCATGCTTTCAGTATAAGGAGATTCAACTTTCATTTCTTGGGAGTAGGATCCAGTGGGGTTCATAGTAATCCTTTGTCCCAGGGGATCTCAGCTCTGATTAATACATGTTAAACCCAGTGTTTCCTTTAGAGCAGATGACTTGTGAGCTGAAGATGGAGAATGTTGCAATCATTTATTTGCCATAGTTGGATCACTTTCTGGTAAAGCACCTTGGACTTCTGTGAGGATGGGTGATTGGTTAAGGTACTCCATTCCAAGTACCCAGAGGGTTTTCTAAGGGTGTTGGGGGAGTCAGGCAGTCACTTCCTTCTCATTCCTGGTTTTCTCAGAATATGTAGATTATTACCAACGTGCTAGACCAGATGGCCCACATGCGGCCATGCTCTAGTTGCTGATTCTAGGTCTCCTGGTTTATTGAAATACTCAGGGAAATGAAACAACTTAATAGGTGCCTGGAACAATTACTCAGTTTTGATGATGGCTCTAGATGGGCTTATCTTCCTTATGAAGGAGTGGATCCTTGATCTGTGAGTATTCCTGGTGTGATGAGTTTTGCGGGAGCAGCAGGTAGAGGCTATGGCTTGGGGATCATTTGCCCACCTTTTCCTGGACCTAGAAGCCTGGATTTCTCATGTCCTTATCACAGCACTTTCAGGTTACTGTAAGATGCCTTTCAAAACTATTTGGAAAGTACAGCTGGTATAGAACATAGCAGCCAGACTGCTAGGAGGGAAGAGCTGCTGCTGCTGTGTAACACCAATGCTTGGGTCACAGCACTGGTTGCCAATAGCTTTCCAAGCCCAATTCAGATTTTAATTTATAAAGGACTGTATGGTATGTCCCTGGGTTACTGGAGGAACTGTCTCCTTCAAATAGACTTTGTCTTTCTTGTGTCTTATGCAATTAGCAAGGGAAGAGAATTGGTTCTGGCCCAATGAAAGCTAAGGGGAAGATGAACCCAAAGGCAGATTTTCTCTTTGGTGACTATCAGACGTGTGTTGGCCCATTTGCTATTGGCCTTCTACAAGTTGGTTAAAACAATGTTGTTTAAGCAAGCATTTGAATTTTAGTGGTGAGGCTGGGCTGCCATTTTTGTTTGGGAGTTCATTTGTTCACCTGAGTTTGATAATGTGGGTGCTTTTTACATTCCCTGCTTCATGAGTTTCATTGTATTCTATTGTACTTTATTCTGTAAACTGCCTAGGAAGAGGGAGTATATACATAGATGCAACAAATAATAAACAGTGAAGTAAAACATTTGATCCATCTGAACCAGGGGTCCCCAACCTGTGGTCCACGGAAATCTCGGAAACCCCGCCCCCCGGTCGGTGGAAAAATAATCTTTTGAAACCGGTCCCTGGCGCCAAAAAGGTTGGGGACCCCTGATCTGAACCATCAAATTCAACAGACTGTTGGACAGTGACCAGGCGCTCTTAAGTTAAGGAAGTTTGTATAATGGAGTGCATTCACCATGCTAAGCCAACCCCCCCCACCCAAATTGCGTAATGTCTTAGCATTCTGATGAGCCCAGTTGTGCACTGCTTATTTCTGCAGTGTTTAATAAATTTTTAACTTGTGTCTTTAAGTTTAGGGTAAACCGAAAAGAAGCCTGGAATAGAAGCTCCTCTTTTCAAAGGCTCAAAAACCATCTTTCTGATCTTAATTGGCCAGATAATTATTCCTTTCTTTGGAACATTTTTTCATTACTGCAAGCCAGATAGCTGCTTCCTTATTTAAACTCCATATGAAATATGTTTTATTTTAGTTAGTTGGTGAGTTTGCCTTGGGCTACTGAATCATAGCCAACAGTAAATTAATGATTATGATAATTACAGGCTAGTGAAAATATACCTGCCCATTTACCACTGTCACAATACTTATAATCTTATTATAATAATATATTATTATGGATTAATAATAGTTATAAAGGAAGTTGATTCCAATATTTATCCCTGTTTTTATATACAGTTTGGCTGCATTTTTAATATATCAGAAATATCCTGATTAAATAGAAAACAGCTTGTTTAGCATTTTTAACTTTATGGTTTGGACTTTTAAATTAACTTTTATAAACCATTGCTGTCTTGCAACTGATTTTATCTACATAAACTTTTAAACAACTTAACCCAGTAAACTACTAAAATGATATTAACAAAGAAAAAAACTTGTTTTTTTCCCCACTGTCTTTCTAAAACCAGGCTAGGAACAATCTATTTTCTTACCAATGCTATACTGAGTTATTCAGAAGTTACAAATTAAATTTAATCCTGTGTAAACGCTAGCCCAAAGTATTTTATTTTATTTTCCTTTGTACTAAGAGAAGATCTGTAGGCATCCTGGTCTTCTCTAAAGGGATTGCCATTAAAGGTACTCATTTGCTTTACTCATTTATCAAAGGTTCAGCTAGTCTATTTGATTTCCAAATATCAAGCAAGGTTTCATTACACAGTTTGAAGGTAAGACAAACACTAGAAACATAAATTGCTTCCCCCCTTTTATTTCCAGGTGCCACAGTATAAAAGCTATTTAATGAAAAATAGTAAAATCATATTTGCAGTTTAAATCTATACAAAAAATATTACATACAATATTTTGGTATATAATATTATACATACATACGTACATTCTTGCCAACCTAGCAATTCGAAAGCATGCAAATGCAAGTAGATAAATAGGTACCACTTCGGTGGGAAGGTAACAGCGTTCCGCGCACGTCATGCCGGCCACATGACCACGGAAGCGTCATCGGACAATGCTGGCTCTTCGGCTAACAAATGGAGATGAGCACCAGCCCCTAGAGTTGGACACGACTGTGCGGGGGAACCTTTACCTTTTTACATACATACATAAAAGGTAAAGGTAAAGGTTCCCCCCGCACATTTGTGCAGTCGTGTCCGACTCTAGGGGCCGGTGCTCATCTCCGTTTGTTAGCCGAAGAGCCAGCGCTGTCCGAAGACGCTTCCACGGTCATGTGGCCAGCATGACGCACGCGGAACGCTGCTACCTACCCACCGAAGTGGTACCTATTAATCTACTTGCATTTGCATGCTTTCGAATTGCTAGGTTGGCAAGAGCTGGAGCTAGTGCGGGAGCTCACTCCGCACGCGGGGCTAGGGATTCAAACCTCCGAACTTGCGATCTTCCGATCGACAAGCCTGGCATCTTACCCGCTGAGCCACCACGCCCCCAGTACATACATACATACATACATGCATACATACATAACATACATACATACATACATACATACATACATACAGTAAAAGAGGATACTTGCCCCTTTGCCATTGGGTTAAAATAAATAGACTGAATGACAATAAGATAAGGAAGAATTTTAGATTCTGAAATGAAAATCAAATCAAGAGAAAACCTTTCTAAAAGTATATTGTTATTTGGACAATACATCACAGCTTTTTTAAACAGCTCACTCAACCACCTTGATATAATAAATACACAATAGATAAAGATATTCATGGCTCTGCTTGAATGTTCCCATTGTCCTATATTCAGGAATTTTCACACAAAGGAAGTAGACAAAGACATTTTCAAGCTCTTGGGCCTTGATCTGGAGTGAACTGAACTCATGTTCCTGCAAGTTCAAGCTACAAATGCAAGGAAAAATATTTTTCTACTCTCTTTTGCAATCAAATATCGAAGCCTGCCATCTTATTTTATAATGATTATTTCCTACCAGGAAATAAGCCTTACTGTACTCAAGGGGGCTTGCTTCTGAGTAGAAACAAAGGATTGCAGCATCAATCAGTTATATATTTTGGTCAAACTATAAAACCAAGGAAGCTTTATATTTTGTATTTAGATTGATGTTGGGTATCTAATCAGCCTGATGAACCCATCATCCAGTATTCACAATATTCAGCTTTCATATACTCTTTTCCAGACCCAAATAGATCTGATTCACTGCATATATGTAAATGAAACCAAACAGAAATATGTGGTTTTCTTATTAAAAATTATGTATGTATGCATATAACAGCATACACTGAACGGCACAACCAAGTAGCTGGCATTGTGTACAGGAACATTAGCACAGTGTATGGGCTAAACCAGGGGTGGGCAACGTCAGGCCCGCAGGTTGTATAAAGCCCGCAGGGCTCCCGCCTAAGGCCCGTGGGGCTCCTGCCCGCAAACCCCGCCCCTTCCACGAGATTGGCTCCCACCTGCAAACCCCGCCCCCAGTGCTTGTGATTGGCTCCCGCCCGCAAACTCTGGCCCCCGGTCCCCGGAAATCCCAGAAACCCTGCCCCCCGGTCCCCGGTTATAAATATCCAAATGGCCCTTGGCAGAAAAAAGGTTCCCCACCCCTGGGCTAAACCCTCCCAAGTCCAGATGGGAGATTCCACAGAAGGTTGTGGAGAATGACAGGGTTAACCTGTGAGACTTTCCGATCCAGACAGACAGGCAGATACTGGCCAATCAGCCAGACATGGTAGTAGACAAGGACCAAAAGACAGCGGTGGTGATAGATGTAGTGGTGCCAAGTGACAGCAACATCAGGAAGAAGGAGTATGAGAAGCTGGAGAAGTACCTGGGCCTGAAGGAGGAACTAGAGAGGATGTGGAAAGTGAATGCCAAAGTGGTCCCAGTGGTGGTAGGAGCACTCGGGGCTGTGACTCCTAAGCTGGGAGAGTGGCTCCAACAGATCCCAGGAACAACATCAAAGCTCTCTGTCCAGAACAATGCAATGCTAGGAACAGCTAAGATACTGCGCAGAAACCTCAAACTCCCAGGCTTCTGGTAGAGGATCCAAGGTTGAGAAAGACACATACCACCCATATAGGTGAGAAGGGATATAAATATAATAAATATAATATAATATAATATAATATAATATAATATAATATAATATAATATAATAATATAATATAATATAATATAATATAATAATATTATATTATTATTTTGTATAATATATATTATATTATATTATTATTATAATTATATTATTATATTATATTATATTATATTATATTATATTATATTATATTATATTAATAAATATGTTGTTTTCGTTTTTATTATGATTTGCATGGTTTTTGTAAAATGCCGTGTAAATGCATGTGTGCACGAGAACCAGAATGGTGTCGCTTTCTATTCCACTTCAACTATGGAAATTCACTGGGTGATTTTGTAACACTTATTCTCTTTCAGCCCAGCCTACCTCAGAGTTGTTGTGAGAAAAAACAGGCCTTGTACTGTACTTAGATATAAGCACATACCATTTTTTAAAAAATATATATAATATTCTGTTTCTGTATGTCTCTTCATATGTATATATGGAAGGTTGCAACAATTCTCTTACCTCATACTCAAAGTCCTCAGTTCTGTCTACATCAGCAGGCAGGTTGGATAGATACTCAGTACCTTCGTAGAATTCATGCTCAGCTGGATGAAGAGAATGGCAGCTATGTGGAATAAAATAGCAGAAAAACAGGTCAGGTACAATACCATATTTTCAAAACCAGTGAATAAGCTATTTTATGATATTTGGAACATAAAAGTGTTCCAAATACTGAATGCAGCCCCACCTCCTTTTACGTACCATGCACCTAAAAGGGGCGGGGCTTCAATTGTACAGTTGCGGCCACCATCTTGAACAAAAATGGGAATTTAAATCTCAAGTGTTGCTTCAAATATGGAGCAGACCAAATAATTTTGGGCAAATTATATTTTAAAATAATTATGCACAGTGTGCAGAAAGTATTTGGCTGCGGATTGAAGGAATACTATGAGAATTGGTTGACTTCCATGGCTTGTATTAGCTGTTGCTGAAAGGTTTTGTATGGATGTGTATATCTCTGTTATGACTATTTCACACTGTTTTGTGAATAAAAGTAGTTAGGAGTATTACGTGGACAGATAGTTGGCCGGATGGGATGGACCTTCAGAGAAAGATGAAAGTGTTAGTTTGTTCCTCCATTTATCTTTTTGGGCAAAAATAGGGCTCTTCATACTTCTTCCTTTAAGGCTGCAAAGCTAAAGGGCATGCTGGATGTGAATGAAAAAAAAGCACATGCAAGATAAAATGGATGTATCTTTCTTGGCACTTAAAAATGATGCCTAGAAGAGTAATAGCTGGAAGAAAGGATAACAATTTACTCTATGGAGGAAGATTCACTAAGAAAGAACTAAAGGGAAAGAAACATTTTATTCTCTTCAGTTTGGTAGATAAACCACATTAAAAGAGAAAGAATTAAATAATTAATTAATTGGGATACATACATACATGCATTCATACACATACACGCACACATCTTTCTTTGTAAAATTAATGAAACCGATAAATTAAATTCAGATGGGTAATTGCAGAAGTAACTAATAGTGTAGGCATCTGAACCGAGAAAATGCTTGTGTTGTTACAACTATATATTTTCCACATAATTATAACCTTCATACTTATGTATGAAAAACTAGGAACTTTCAGCACTGCATAAGAACCTAAGAAGGCGGTTGCTGGATCAGACAAAAGGTTCATTTAATCTCACAATCTGTTTCTTGCAGAAACTAACCCCATGCCTTGTGGTATCAAGGGAGAAACACTCCTCCACAACTATTCCTCACCATCCATATTTAGAAATATAGCATACTGTATCTTCAATATCCATCCACCTTCATCTTTGTCTAATCTTTCTTAAGGAGGATTTCAAGACATCAGAATAACTTTTTCTTAAACAGGGCTGGCATCTCCACTATGGTCCTGCTAGTTTGCCCTATGTCACAGCTTCCCAAAACTGGGAAGACTCATGGGTCAGGAGTGGAACAAATGCTTTATTGTCCTGGGTTCCAGCTTATATTGTTTCTGCATAATGCTGGGCAAAATCTTACCTGAAACCTTGAAGAGTTACAGCCAGTCAGTTATGACAAAACTTGGTTAGATTCATGAATTGCTTTATGCAGTATAAGACAGAGTCTTATGTTCTTATGATAAATTGGTGGTAATAAGGATTTCTTGCACAGTTTGATAGCTAAATATTGTTCCATACCTGTCAGAAAGCAGGAAGGGACAGATGTCAGGTACTGGAGGTGTTGATGGCCTTAACTTGGCCAGAGCCATAATGTGCTCAAACGTAATATCTGTCTGTGTGCTAGCATCCATGAGCTGAACATCTTGTGCGCTCCCATGTGTTTTAATAATAGGGGCTCGTCGTAGAACCTGGACTACTATGGGCTCCTTTGCATTACGAAAAGCCTCCACTGCCTCTTCATGAGTAGCTTTGGATAGATCTTTCCCGTTGACCTAAGCAAAACAAAGGTTCCATAAATTAGTGTGTGTGTGTGTGTGTGTGTATGAAGTAGAACATAGTTTCATAATTTGTATTAATAACATACAGTTAGAAACTGGGAGTAGATTTAAATATTTGGATAACTAAAAAGCAAAATATGTAACACCTGTGTCACACAATCAATGTTATCTTCCATTTTCAGAAAGAATAAGATGTGATCAGATGGGCCCCATAGTCTTAAAATATTCAAACTGAAATGATCCATATCTATACTTAGCTATCATTCTTGGGCAATAATGAACGAGACATGAAGCTGAAAAAACTGATGCAAATCTTTTTTGTAATCTCATTCTTCCCAGTAATTCATAGCCCATTTTGTATCTGATCAGGATAATCTTGTGTTAAATAAAGGCCCCGTTGGATATCAACAGAACAAGGTTCTGTTTCTTGCCTATGAAATGAATTACTAATGTGATACCTTAAATCAGGCCTACTAAGCCTTTAAGTCTATATTACTATAGGGATCTGTAAATACATTCACAAAATGTGAAAAGAGAAGTTTAAAAGAAGATCTAATATACAATCACTTTGTAGACATAGCCAAATTAGTCTCAGCTATCAACATGTGAAATGGGCATAATACAGTCAACTTGAATGCATGATAATTGATTAAAAATGTAACTATATTTTATGTATTCAGTTGTTTATTTTATCTTGCTCTTCTTTAGAAAGCTCTCTATGTGGCTACTGAAAATATCAATAGCTACCTCTTAAACAATCTGAACTTTCTGATTACAGAATATAGCAGGAGATAACTGACTGCCCTATAGAACACAGAAGGTCTAATGGCCACTTGCTAAGATTCAGCTAACTTCTTAAGGTTGGGATTCCCATAAATTCTATTGTTTCAATCAGAATAATATGACTATACAAGAAAATTATTTCATTTCACAGTACATGTCAAATTCTCACTGAACTTTTCCCTCCCAAATTAAAAATAAAAATCATGACCTTTAGAGTTCTTTCATCCTCATGTGATTTCCTTGTAAAATATAAAACACTTAGGACACAGTCCTTCTTCTCTTAATCATCACTTGAAGTTCATCAACACAGTTAGTTATTCTGTGTAAAGGTCACACATTTTATAAATCCTGTACAATTCAACAGAAAAGCTACACAGCTTAACTGTAATATAATGACAGCTAAGTGGGTTAACTTTTAATTAAAAACTATTTTAAAAATTAAGAATTTTAGAATCTTGGTTTTCATAGTTTCATGGTCACTAATAGTGAAGAAGAACTGTCACTCATTTCTAGACTATCCTCTGAACAGTGCAGTTCACACATACCTAACCCACTGGATTAGATAGGTAAAAGGCAGATATACTTGTGATCAACTAGTCTAATATTCTAGAGATATTGGCTTCTGCCATTGCTCGCTTTGATCTCAAAAAAAAGAGATTGGAATACATGTGTCAGAACAGATGGGATAATTAATCCATAAGCAACTTGTGAATGTTAAGTGAAGAACATATTTCTTCACATAGGGACCATATCACTGCCTTGTTTAATAATGCTTTTGTTTAATGAACTCTCTTTGCCTCTTGGATAAACTGTGAAGCCTAGACCACTTGTTAAAAAGTTCCCCAGAGTGGCTGGTGACTGCCATTTGGAAGAGTGCCACCACTCTGATTAACTCCCTAAATCCAGCCACAGGCACACATTCATCAATACAAAAAAATCACAAGAAAACAGCTTTTTTTTGTCATTAATGCACAAACATCCACACACTAGTTTAAACAACCAACTGACATTGGCAGACTGCCATTTTCAAAGACAGGCCTACACTACACAATGGCTTTGCCAAATACAAATCAGATTTGTGAAATGAAACACAGGGAAGGAAGGCAAGGTTGTAAACTGATATAATCAATAACAAATACCTATACAAGGTTGTCCACATGGCTATGATTAGAATGTCAGACCCATGATTGACTCAACACACTCATTTTTTCTTTTTGTTTTGTTAAATTAACCTTGGTTATTACTGATTTTAGCTATTCCTGGGAAAAATGAACTGCCTTTACAGATATTTAGTTTTATCAATAAGAATTAAATAGACAAAGAACTATGCTTACAAAATGTAGATTATCAAGTATCACATTATTAGGTTACATGAGGGAGAGCTTTTACACTGACAGTCATTCATACAAATTCACCTTTGAAAATGCAGCATTACTCCATTCAGGGATAATTTTATATTTTTGGCATTGAGTTTTATTAGGAACTATGTCTGGAAATGAAAGGGGCATGGTGGCTCAGCGGGTAAGACACCAGGCTTGTTCATCGGAAGATCGCAAGTTTGGAGGTTCGAATCCCTAGTCCCGCGTGACAGAGTGAGCTCCTGCACTCGCCCCAGCTCTTGCCAACCTAGCAATTCAAAAGCATGCAAATGCAATTATTAGATTAATAGGTACCACTTCGATGGGAAGGTAACAGAGTTCCACGTGCGTCATGCCGGCCACATGACGGTGGAAGCACCTTTGGACAACACTGGTTCTTCGGCTAACAAATGGAGATGAGCACCAGCCCCTAGAGTCAGACACGACTGCACAAACGTGCGGGGGGAACCTTTACCTTTACCTTTTATGTCTGGAAATAATCAAAGGCCCTTTGATTATTACCAGTGCTATACCTGAAGGAAATCTCAGAATATGCATATTACATATAAACGGGGTTAATTAATTAATTATTGTCATTGCTGACTTTAAAATCAACAGTGAGAAAAAGGAGAGAACAAGCACAGAGAAAACTTCCTAATTCATCTCCAAGGTGCCATTTCAAAATATCCACCATACAATGAAAGATACTCCATCTGATGCTCATGCTGTCACAAAACAAAATGAACTGTTGAGAATCTGGAATATATACAGTCGGCATACTGTATATGACATCCAGATGATAATCCAAATGTGAGGCTTTCCCAGATGGTGACTTAATGAGTCTGGAGTGCATTTAATATGCAAATTGCTTGTTATATTGACCAACTGATTTTTAATTACTGTAATTCTGCCTGATGGTGATATACATTCACCTAGTTGTAATACACATAAAATACATGAAGTCATCATTTAGCCTAATTAGAATTTCTCAGTTAATTATTACAAACTTTAAAAATGTTTATTTTGCTTGGCAAATCATTCACCTGCATATTGTAGGTGAAGTACTGAAATCTATAATGTACAGCACTTTTTTTCTAGATAATGAAAAAAAAACCCAGTGACTTTGAGTGACACTTCTATTATAATAGTTCATCTCTTTTATTCTATATACATATTTTAATGTTTTAATGTAAGGGAAGCAATAATAACTCAAAAATAGCTAAAAGTTGACCCCTCTTGAGGTAGATATTTTCAGCTCAATAAATTGCTCAGTTTTCTACTTGCTTGTTATTTACAGTCCCCCCTCCCTTTCTTCAAAATCATTTCCTTAAAAAATAAAAAAAGATCCAACAAGGCACACAGCAACAACTAGGAGAGAGGAATAAATGGGCCACTTATCACTGTCATAACAACTCATCCTCTACCAATGCTTGACACTCCAGGTCTTCTCTGAACTGAGCAGTTTAAAAAGATAGATGGTTGCCTTCTGGCTAATTGTGGGAGTTCTTTCATTACTACAAAAAGTCTTTTTATATCTCGTGACTTTATAAGCAGTGAATAATGAGACTTAAAATCTTTCAAAAAAGCATCCACTGATCAAATGGTAAGGTAACTTATGGATATGGTGACCTTTCTACTTGTCGAGTTACTTCAAACTGCTGCTGTTGGCACATTATTTAAATTAGCCATTTATAGAGTGTAGCTAGGCATGAGACAGATTCCTCTCTCCCCCTCCCACCACCCTTTCTCTTTTAAGAGAAATACCTATCAAAACTGAAAATTTAGAAGTAATCAAGCACAGCAACAGATACACACGCTCCATGTTGCTGATGTGAGATGACATCAAAAAGGCAAAAACATTGCCAACAGCTAGGCAAGATGACTTGGCACCAAGAATAGCTTCCTCTGCCAGTTCTGGACATCTAATCCTAAGAGACAGTGCTTTCCTAGCTATAGGCATATCCATGTCTGGTGAAAGGGTTGTCATGTTCAGCGAGGCTCCTGAAGCAGACATTGCATCTGTCAGTGCTGTGAATGTTCCCCTTGGCCATGTTAGAATCAGAAGAGTAACAGCATGAATTCCCCCAAACAAAGCAACACAAAAATATGTAAAAGAACATTTAAAGCAATAATTATGACCTAATAGCTGGAAGTCTTGGTTGTGAGTCAGAAAGACTGTCGAAATTTCCGGTTAGCCAAGAATTAACTGAGTGGCTTTATCTTTTGGATTCAATAGTTGTGTTAACGTATTACAGCAAAACAAAAAAAGGGGGTTGTAGCATATTAAATCATTACAAATGTTATTATGACATAGGGATTGTATAGCAGACTCCATTTGTTTATTTCATTTCCTTATATCTAACATAGATATAAAGTTAGTGGTCAAGTTACAGAATCAAATAAGCAGTATTACATCTAAGGAATGTTTCCACAGGTTGCTTTCAAGAAGTCATTTATCAGTGTTTATAGATCCTACATTTCATTTCCATTCGACCTCAGCATTAACTAACTTTCCTCTTTAAACTATGGGTTTGTTTGTATAAATTTGTATCATAGAATAATGCTCTGTACATCTGTTATACATATTATATAACACATTATATAATATATTATTATATTATATAATTTAGTACATGCAGTTTTTTTGGCAACTTTTCTGAAAGTAGTTTGCCCTTGCCTTTTTCCTAAGGGTGAGAAAATGACTGGCCCAGAGTCACCTAGCTGGCTTCTGTGCCTAAGACAGGACTGGGACAGCCTTAACCACTAGACCAAACTGTGTGTGTGTGTGTGTGAGTGTGTGTGTATGTGTGTGTGTGTGTATGTGTGTGTGTGTGTGTGTATGTGTGTGTGTGTGTGTGTGTGTGTGTGTGTATATATATATATATATATACATACATACATACATACACATACATACACACACACACACACACACACACACACACATAAACATAGCATGTTATTTCCCTTCACGTTAAGCAATGTTATGCATAGTGCAGAAAAGGGGTAAGAAACAGTATACAAAGAAATTAAAGGCATAAATAAGAAAAAGAAAAGGAAAGATAGCTAAAAGTAGCTTATACCAACATTATTCAAGGTACATAAATTATCAATAGCAGCACCAGTTCTGTGGAAATCAGCCTGGTCCCCTCCCTGATTGTATTAAGATGCTAAAAACAGAACTGTTCCAGTGGGTGTTATAATTGGGCCATCTCTGTTTTAGTTTTTGGGTTGTTTTATTATTGAATTGTTATATTATCATAATGTTTTATGCTGATTTTATTCCTACATTGGATGTTAAACTACTTTTTATATTATGTTAACTGTCAAGAGTTGTGATATAAATGTAATTAATCATCTTCATTATCTCATCAACTTGTTTTTTGACATTTTGTCTATACAGCAGTCCCCGGGTTAAGAATGTTCAGTTTATGGACAACCCATAGTTAAAAATGGAGCCTACTGTAGCAAAATTCAAGTTAAATACACAATGATTTGAATTAAATATGCAGTGGTTAATTACAAGTTAATTACACAATACTACTTATACAGTATTATACAATAATACTGTTCTGGCTTACATACAAATTCAACTTAATGACAGACCTTGGGAACGGAACTCATTTTTAAACTGGGGACTACCTGAGTTCCCCAGGTTACAATGGCAATTAGGACTGAGAACTCTATCACTAAGCAACACAGTCATAAAGTGTGATGTCACTTCCCCATTGATTTCGCTTGTAGGAAGCTGGCAGGGAACGTCGGAAATCATGATCACATGACTGCGGCTCACTGTGATGTGATAATTGTGAGCCGGTTGCTAAGCACCCAGATCACAATCACATGACTGTGGGGACATTGTGGCAGCCGGAAGTCTGAGGAGCCATCATAAGTTCCCCTTGTTCAGCGCTGTCGTAACTTTGAATGGTCACTGAACAAATGGTTGTAACCTGAGGACTACCTGTAATTGTTCACTCTATTTTCCTACGAAACACAATACTTTGGTATTTAATACAATACATTAATTTTAGATCCATACTAATTGTTGTATCATACAATCTATCTAACATTCATTGCAAATCAATCTCAGGCCCAGACTGAAGAAGCTACTTGGACAAGCAGCGAAACATTTCAACCAAAAGAAAGAAATCCATTTGCCATGACTAAACCTAAAGACCAAGGGTCGGAAATGGTGGCTCTCGAGCCAGATCTGGCTCTTTGGCCCCTCGGCTCTGGCTCTCTCTCTCTGTCTGCCGCCCGACATTCAGAAAGCCGGTCTCCGGAAGCAGCGCGAACCCTGGGGAAGAAAGCCATTGCTGTCAGAGCCCAGAGCCAGCCAGCCTCTATGTATGTGTGTGTATGAGTGCGAGGCGGCGCTGAGGGGAGCCCACCAGGGAGAAGGAGCGGTGGCGGCGGCGGCGGCGAGAGGTCGCGCTCGATCCGTAGCCGGGCAGCGAGGAAGAGGATGCCGCCGCCACCTCCTCCTCCTCCTCTGCCGGTGGGACAGGAGGAGCGGCTGCCCGCCTGCCTCCGCCCGCCCTGAGGGGACCCACCCGGCAGTGGCGGTGGATCCCCTGAAGCGCGCCGCTTGTCGTCGCCGCCCGCCTCGTTTCCCGCCCCCATCATTTCCTTGGCCCAACGCGGGCGGGCGGTAGCGGCAGCCCTGCCCGCGCCAAGTGGCGGTAGCGTGGCCCTGCCGCCGCCGCCCTTTCTCTCCGGCTCGGATCCCGGGAAGGCAGCGGGGGGCCTTGTGGAGGGAGGCAAGCAGGCAGGCAAGCAGGCGGGCGGGGCGGGCGGCCCGGGCCTCCACCTCCGCTGCCGGGCCCGACCCCCTCGGTGCCTGTGCGGCTCCCCCGCGCCCGCTCCGCCCGGCCAGACATGCCCCTCTCTGGAGGCTGGGCTCGCCGAGGAGGACCATGACTGTGGCGGCAAATGGGGCGAGCCTGGAGGACTGTCACTCCAACCCTGCTGGCTGCGCCCCCTCCCTCCGTGAGCCCCCCGCGACCCTCTCCTTAAAGCCTCCAGCTGGAAAAGCTTTCACAATCTACAAAAAAAGGGGGGCAGGGGGGTGAAAGAAGAAAGAGGAGGATTATCTCACGGGTGAAGGCTGACAGAGAGTCAACAAGGAGGTACAAGATCAACCTGTTGCAATGTGGAAAAGAAACAATTCTCCCCTGTAGTATCTTAGCAAACGAACCAGACCTTCTGTAATTTATTTAAACCACCTCCACAATACCAGAAATTGATCTGGAGAGTGAGGAAACAACAAAGACCAAATGCTTTTTTCTCTAGTAAAGAAAGGGGGGAAATTCGGGCGGGGGGAGAACCTCGTGTCCAGCGGGCTCTAGGACCCGACAGAAGAGGGGGATCTGGAGCATGCGTGGCAACGATTTGTGCAGCTGGCGGCTGCCTTTCGATGAGCCGCCACTCAGGGCTTGGCAAGGAGGTGGGAGTTAAGCAATAGTTTGCAAGTGAAGTTCTCGCCTGCCCGAGCAGCCTTTTCCCCTGGCGGAGCTGGAAAGCGCTAAGCCGGAAAGTTCCAGATTTTAAACGGAACTGTTTGTTTGGATCTGGCGTGCTGTTTCGGAGAAGGACAAGGGGTGTCTGCGTAGTGTGGAAAGCGTGGTAGGTTCCTAGACTTTTTTCTCATTTCTCTCCCCCCCCCATTGTTTACTCAGGAGTAGAAGCTGTGCTACAAGCTAGCTCCGATTGGCTCAAGAGACGCGGTTCAGTGCCGCTCGTCTTCGGGGTGGTGGTTCTGGCATTAGAGAGGGAATGAAAGGCACGGATTGAGCCAGTAGCCGTGGCGTGACTTGAGGAGCAGCATCTCCCTTCCACGCGATTGGCCCAGCTCCCATCCGCGGGGCTGCTCCGCCTTCGCCCCGAGGTCTCCTGGGAAGCCCGTACCGCTGCACTAAGGGGGCTTGGACCCAGGACCCCGGGCGCAGGACTGCACCTCTTCACCCGACCTGTTAGCAAGGGCCCCGGGAAGCACAGCCCTCCGCAACGAGCCGCACAGCCCACTTCGCCTCCCCGCCTTGAGAGGCCAGGCAGGTCCCGTTCTCCCCCGACCCTCCCAAAATCCAGATTCGCCCTCCCACCCGCCCCAATAAGCCACGTGATTGGCTCCCGCCCGCAAACCCCGCCCCCTTCCACGTGATTGGCCCCCACCCGCAAACCCCGCCCCCTTCCACGCGATTGGCCCCCGCCCGCAAACCCCGCCCCCTGGCTCTCGAGCATTTCAAAATGTGCACGAGCATGTCAAAATGGCTCCCGGCATAAAAAGTTTGCCGACCCCTGCTATAGACAATTCCACCTGGATGACTGAGAATCTTCATCGACAAACTTCCCAGTAGCATAACTCCACATACTTCATCATTATGTAACATATTTTCACTCTATTCCAAGCAATTCCTATATCTTCTTTTCTTAGGCACACCTTCCATTCATTCTGTGAGAAATTAATCTATTTTCTAATACTTTTTTTCATTCAGGACTCATATGACTTCTCATACCTTCTTTTCCTGCTGTTGTTCTATTTTCACTCAATTTTCTTTCATTTCTTGTTTTAACATCCCTTTCTCCCAAATCCACTCTTGATCCTACCCCCTATTCAGAAATTATTCTCTCTTGTATCTTTCACTGATTTTCTCAGTCTTCCATAATGAATTATTAAATCAATCATCCTTTTGGATTTATATTTATTCTCTTGGCATGCATACAAAAGAATGGACTTTTGCTTAAAGCACACATTCAAGACAGGTATTCACTAGTCACCATTCTCATTCAATCTTGGGTTTCTGAATTTTTTTCCATACTCTCTTGTTTTACCATCCTTTCATCTCACCTAGCAGAATATTTTTTTCTCCCTCGGATCACAATCATTTGGAATGTTCCACAATTTTCTCCAAAACTCATCTTTGGTTCTTTCATTCTCAACTTTCACTAGAGTTAATATGCAACTATTACCAGCTTATGGATACTCTTGGTTTCCCCAAAACACAGAATTCCTTTCCTTTCCTTTCCTTTCCTTTCCTTTCCTTTCCTTTCCTTTCCTTTCCTTTCCTTTCCTTTCCTTTCCTTTCCTTTCCTTTCCTTTCCTTTCCTTTCCTTCTTTAATTCATGCAGTTAACCATTTACAGTCTTCCACAAAGGGTGGTCATCACTTGATGGGGCCACAAATATTGTTCTTCACTGGCTATGATGGCTTTGGTCAATCAGGGCTTTCATTTAACTGTTTTTTTAAATATAGAGAAGGTGTAGATTAACAGCCTAAATCATATCCACAGCACATGCAGTACTATCTGCTAATGCTAAGAGATGTACATATAAGTACTCACCCAAATTTCTTAACTTTTCCTTATATGAAACTCCGCACCAGAAATGCTTTATGCTCATGCTTTTACAAACATCAGAATCTCTGCAGAAAATGGTTCATAATGGGTCTTGCTTAAGGGCCATCCTATGTTGAATGCAAGTCCGATTAAGTTCAACAATTTTTTTGCTTGGGAAAGATGGAATCCAATGTTGTCCATCCATGAATGGAATGAAAATCATGTGCCTTCTGTATGCCCCCAAATATTTCTGGATTTAGGGAATGGAAAGCAAGAAGTTTTCTTATATTAATGAAAGCTCATGTGAGTTATATTAGATCTAACCTTCAGAGAACTTATGACTGGAGCTGAGAACTATATGTCACCATATGATTAAAAATTAGATAAGAAATGTTAGAACTATTTTCAGAGACTTTTATCTTGCTCAGAATAGTAATAGGTATCTCTTAAGGACAATTATCAGGTAAAAGAAGGTAGTAAGCAGAACAAGATAGTCAAAAAATATCCATTCAGGATGGAGGGAAACAATGGGATTTTGCTGAAATTGTAATATCAGTATTTTAGTTTCATGAAACTCTGAAGACAAAAAAGCTACACAAAAAATCAGGTACATTCTACTCTGTCTAGAAATAATTTTTTTCTTGTTAGTTTTCCTCCATAAATTGTTCTGCTCAATGTACAGTGTTATAATTGAGAATTCTTGCTGCAAATATGTTAAAATTGAAAAGCAGAGCTTTGCCACGAAGAAGTGTACATAAGAGACACTGCAAAATATAAGCAAATATCTCACACCTGAGAAGTAGAAGTATATAAATCATTTTCGACAATCAATTCGGCTATTTGATTTTGGCCTGGCACTTGTTGGGCTTAGTCACTGACATGGAACTGCGGTAAAAAGGCCAGGCCACCAGGGAAATTTGGCAACCTCAACATCTGAAAGTGAACTAGATGACCTCCTTCTTTCATCACTCTAAGTACTATTTTTCATCCTTAGCATAATAATATGCTCCCTTTTTACAAAGTCTTCTGGCTGTCTCTCTTCCTTTCCTCTCTTTCTCTCAGTCATAATGAAACAATATTTTGATACCTAGTTAGTAACATGGTTTTTAAATGCATTCAGTTATTACTTTTAAACAGATATTTTAAAATGTTTATTTTCAGAAACCACATTTGAAATACTGTTGGACAAATAGTATAAGACATGAAAATTCATATTTTACATTACTGCTAGGATGCAGTGTGACTGTTTCGACTTTACATTTAGGTCTCTTTGATAGAGACTGGAGAATCTGGATATTAGGCTTGAGAAAAAGATGACTGACAATACTTTCAAATGTCTGAAGAGGTGTCACACAGAAGAACCCCTTGATCTGTTCCTTATCATTCCAGAGTATAAGATATGATTTTAAATTAAAGAATGGCAGATTCCAGTTGAATATTAATGAGGGAGGTAGCAAACTCCCAAATATCAGACAGGTTCAAGCAGAAGAGGGACACTCTGCATGAGACTGGAGTCAGTGGGCTACTGTAAATGATCCCTTCTGAGGATTTCAATCAATCTTTGAAAAACACAAGTGACCTTTTATTTATTATTGTTCTTTAGGTTAAAATCATCCCAGAAACGTATAATATTTACCGTATTTTGTGCTCATTTTCAGTATGCTTGCCTTCTTTCTTTTATCCATATTAAGCAGAAAAGGCGCATGAAAAATGAAAAGGTCTGCTTGATGAAAATGCCCCTCAATGCAGCCTGGACCCATGATCTGTGCCACTAGTTAGAATGAACTGGGATCTGCAGCAACATAAACCTCAGGTAGCAGGAATAGAAGTCTACCTGCAACGCAAGATAACTCTGCCAATTACAGAGGCAAATCTGACCTAGATATGACTAGTGGACAAAGGTCAGTGATTGCTGGAGACAGATCAGTGATAACATGCATCTTTTCTATGTACACGGAAAGCCTCACTAGGATTAATGCACATGGTGGTAGATAGCATCACCCTCCTATCCCAAGCCCCCTTGTTCTTAAAACGTCACCCATCCACTGGCACTAAGAGAATTGAGAGACAGGCTTGAGAACAAGAGTGCTAGGGTGAACCCCACAACAGTAGTGTTTTCCTGCTGTCAAAAACCCTAGAACTGAGAGCTTAGTCAGGTAGATAGTGCACTAATAACACGTTTTTATTCTCTCTACACACATAAAGCAAATACATTAAACAGCAGGGAGTCCTGGCTCATTATAAAAGTCTGTAACTTCCTGCTGGTTAATGTATTGTACTGCATGTGTTTGAAGTGAAATTGAGGTGTTAGTCCTTTAAGTACATAGAAAAAGTCTGAAAAGCTACAACACTATGAATATTTACTTCTAAAGATGCCTATGGATGCATCCTATGTGAAATAATATCAGTTCTGGTTTTGGTATAGAATATGAATTCATTCTATGAATTCATGAATTCATTCTACTTTAAATTCTATGTACCAAATATATAACCACTTTCCTTTGCAGTAGAGTTTACTACTGTGTTTGGTCTGTTAACATACATACCGCAGAAGAATTTCTGAACAATTTTCAGCAAGGCTGAATTGATTTAAAAAATGGCAATACGTCAAAACACTAAATGGGAAAGTGGAAGAAAGCAAGTTGTTTGTGTATGATTTAAGGTCAGAAAATTTATATTACTGCCCTTTGAAATGTCATTTCAAAAAGAAATAATCATTTTGCTTAAATAATTGAGCTTTTTTTTTTTAAAAAAAAATGGCAATATATCTATAAAGGTAAAATGTAATAATGTGATGCCCCAAAAGAGCAATTTAGGAGTAGTAGCTAATACCATATATGGTGGAACACACACCAAGTCACAAGACTACTGTGGGTCAGCAGCAGAATGAGTAGAAAGCTGGCCACTAGGCAGACAATTATTGATTCACTACAGCATGGCTTTGATAATTTATCAACTGCTGCTGAGAAGGAAGGATTTGGGCAAGGTTAAGGAGCAATCCATGTTTACAGTGGAATAACGGGCAGGACGCTGTTATAGTGATATGCTAGAAATGAAGGCTAAGGTGACAAGCTAGTACAGCTGAAAAAGAAGTCTCATGTGTGGCCAATACACTGATGTGGAACCTTCAGGTTTGTCTGGTAGACATTACCTTGAAAAAGGGCCTGGCCTCTGAAAGTTCTGACCAAGGATCTTTCTTGCTAAGTAATTCCATGTTAGGGCTGTTGGAATCTGGGAGGTGGAATATTAACTAGGTTGATTTACAGACCTGCCATCATCCTCTGTCTCCATGAATGTACAAGTTGCCTAGGCTCTGACTTTTTCCTGAACTACATCAGATTACAGATAAGTGCCTGTGAGATTGTAAATCAATTAAACACCAGTTTGCAAAAGCATTCAGGTGTGCAAGTCTTCTTTAGCAAAGGTCATAGGGTTTGAAGAGGCAAGAAGTTCTGAAGTGTCTGTACCTTTATCTCCAGCATATGTGAAGGAAAAACTAGACTGAAGTTTATATATTATTGTTATTCTTAATAAACTAAGCTACTATTGTTTAACTCAGGGCTTTCCAAAGTGCTGCCGCTGGCGACACACCAGTGGTGGCGGCGGCAGTGCGTGCGCGCATGGCAGCGGTGCGGGGGGGCGTGCGGCGGCGCACGCGCAGCGGCAGCATGGTGCGGCAGGTGGCGGTGCGCGCATGGCGGCGGTGCGGGGGGTGGGCGGTGGTGCACGCATGCACAGCGGCGGTGCGGGGGGGCGGGCAAATTTGCAAATGTTAAAAAATTAAGATATTTGGGTGTGGAAATAACATCAAATAATTTGGATTTATTTAAAAATAATTATACAAAACTATGGAATAAAATAAAACAGGATTTACAAGTTTGGACGAAATTACAGATATCCTTTTTGGGTAGACTGTCTACAATAAAAATGAATATTCTTCCAAGAGTCATCTTTTTATTCCAAACAATACCTATTGTAATAACCGATAAAACTTTTCAAAATTGGCAACGAGATTTGGCTAAATTTATTTGGCAGGGGAAAAAACCGAGAATAAAGTACAAATTTTTACAAGATACTAGAGAAAATGGGGGTTTTGGTCTACCAAATTTAAAATTATATTATGATGCATGTGTTCTTAGTTGGCTTAGAGATTGGCTAAAATTGGATAATCGTAAATTACTTAATATAGAAGGGCACAATCTTAGATTTGGATGGCATGCGTACCTTTGGTACAATAAGATTAAAGCAAACACGGCATTTAATTATCACCCTATTAGAAAATCAATTTTAAACATTTGGAATAAATATAAAAATTCACTCTTACCCAATTTGCCTCTGTGGATTTCGCCACAGGAAGCACAAGCGTGGCATGGAAACTTGAATATAGGTAATTGGTTAACATATAAAGATCTATTAGTATTTGAGGGTACTAACTACAACTAAAAACAAGAGAAGACTTACTAAAAGAAGGGTTTAATTGTAATTGGTTTATATATCTACAGATTAAAGAACAATTTAAAATGGATAATAAAAATTATAAGTTTAAAGAAAATTCAGTAAATTGGGACAATGTGTTATGGAAAGAAAATGACCATTTGATAGCTAAAATTTACAAAATTTTAATCCAAATTAATTCGACAAATCTACCTAAAAAGAACTGCATAATTAAATGGGAAGAAAATTTAGGCCATAGCATCCAAATGGATAATTGGGAAAAAATGTGGTTAAAAGATTTAAAATTTACTTTGAATTATAATATGAAAGAAAACTTTTTCAAAATGATGTACAGATGGTATATAACCCCTAACACATTGTCAAAAATGAATATTATGACATCCAATATATGTTGGAAATGTAAAAAAGAAGTGGGCACCTTTTTTCATCTTTGGTGGACTTGCCAGAAAACCAAAAGGTTTTGGAATACTATTCATCAAACTTTATGTGAAATACTGGAAGAAAACATTACTAAAGAACCAGAACTGTACCTGTTGGGATTTACAAAACCAGACATACATAAGAAATATGGGAAATTATTATTTTACTTAATAACTGCGGCCAGAACCATATTTGCAAAACATTGGAAAGAGGACTTCATACCTACAATCGATGAATGGTTGATAAAAACGATGGATTTAGCACAGATGGCTAAATTAACGGATTCGTTAAATGATAAGAATATGGATGAATTTAATTTATGTTGGAGTCCTTTCTATAAATTTATAGAAAAAACTCAAAAATACAATTGGGAAATTAATGTAAATAATAATTGTTTTTATAAATAATTAATTATGTTAGAGATTATTTCTAAATAGTTGTAGAAAATAATGGTGGGAAAGTAGGAAGTCCTGTTTGTTAGTCGTTTTTTGTTTTTTTTCCCCTTGGGGGGGTAGAATGAAGAATAGGTGAAAATTAGGGGAGAGTAAAGGGGGATCAGGGGAATTAGGAAGTAGAGAAGGTAAGAGTAGGTAGAGGAGTGGGAGAAGAGAGTAGAGGGTATAAGAAGGTTAAAGGAGAGGAGATTTAGACAGGGTTGTGTGTATAAGAGGAAGTATGTTTAAAGTAAGAGTTTGAGAAGGTTAAAGAGAGTAAGAAAATCTAAGTATGAGAGGTGAAACGAAAGGTGGTTGTGAAAGAGGGTTGAAGTTGTACATAATTTTATAATGTAATTTAAAGGTTGTCTTTTATGTAATGTATTGTTTTCTTATGTTAGTTATTGTTTTTTCTATGTATTACTATTTTGTAAAAGAATAAAGATAATTAAAGAAAAAAGAAATTCTAAACCTAAGTAATGATGCAGCGTATTGTGCAGATGGTAGCACAAAACTGGGCAACCTGGGAGGATATTTGTAAATCTACCAATTCCTAGGTGACTCTGTATCAAGGTTATATCTGCTATCTGCACAAATACTGGCAGGCAAGCAAATGTAGGATATAGATCAGGGCTTTCCAAAGTGCCGCCGCTGGCGACACACCAGCGGCGGCGGCGCATGCGCGCACGGCAGCGGCGCGGGGGGGTGCGTGCGGCGGCACGTGCGTGCACGGTGGCGGTGCGGGGGGGCGTGCGGTGGCACGCGTGTGCATGGTGGTGGCGGCAGCGGCGGCAGCCTCCGCTAAAACGCAGAAGCACTGATCCCGCGCCGCTGCCGCTGTCGCCATGCACACGCACGCTGCCGCTTCCGGGTGGTGTGGCGACACACCACGCTGTGTGTGGCGACACACTTTTGTGTCGCGACACACAGTTTGGAAAGCTCTGATATAGATAAATAATAAAAAGGACCGTGTATTCTCATAAAACGTTTTAGATAAAAAGTAGGTTGGGGCCTAAAGACTCAGGCAACTTCTCTTTTGCACCTTGCCCTGCTATGTCAACCACCATTTTCTCCCAATGTTTACATACAATTCTATGCAAAAGGACACCTTTCATCCAGTACTTTGTAATACTCCCTTTGACAGAAATAACAGCTTCCAGACATTTAAGTATTCCATGGTTGCTTTAGAGCAGGGCTTCCCAAAGTTTTCCCATGGCGACACACCAACCGCTGTTGGTGTGTCGCCGCGGGAAAACCCGGAAGTGCCACCGTTGCGGCAGCGAGCAAAAACCCGGAAGCACTGCTGCCGCTTTCGGTTTTTGCGCGCCGCCGTTGGTGTGTCGCCGTGGGAAAACCCAGAAGCGCTGATGATGATCAGCGCTTCCGGGTTGTGTGGCGACACACCAGACTGTGTGTGGTGACACACTTTTGTGTCGCGACACACAGTTTGGAAAGCTCTGCTTTAGAGGTTTCTTTTGGAATATTATCTTCCTCTTAATTCCACAGATATCTACTTGTTTCATTTCATTTGTTAATTCCTCTTATTCCTTACATGCTAAATCAGTTTTCCATATGCCATGGTCATTACTAGAAAGACCCATAGATGTAGACCACAGCCCAGTCATAATGGCTTTGGTTAAGTAAAGCTTTCATTTAACAAGAAGGTGTAAACTAGGTTACCAGCGGTAGTCACACCTGTGCCTGTTGCAGTATTCCCTGCTAATGATGAATACAGTTCCAATCAGTTTTGGCACATTTTAGCCAGTATATCACTAGCAAAACCAAAACCCAATTGACTCCTAGGATGCTTAGGGTATTCTTTGCAAACTAGGATATCCAATCCAGACTACCTTGCATGGCAACATACTATTGGCCATATGCCACCAACTAGGAAGTACAGTATATGCATTATACTGACACACACATTTTGGGAAGAAGAGGTATGGGGAAACATAGGAGAAATCACACAGTGATTCTTGCTTCTTGGTAGGAACTGCTTTGATATTCTTAGGGTACTAGGTGGGCTGTAAATATTTTAATGTAATAAATAAGGCTGGCACAAATAGGTAGGCAACACTACAAAAAGGGCAGCATCATAAAACAAAAAGAAAAAAGATGCTCAATCTATAAAGAAGACTTTGTTTATATACTTGGTGAATACAATCACAATGCAGATCAGTGCATACCTGCTCATAAGTAACACACACTGAATTTCATTTTTATATGGATATTTTTATCCATATATTCTTTCCAATAAGTTTAGAAAACTGACATTCCAGCCATAGCTTAATATTAATTTCATGTAAATGAATCGGTAGGGTTTGGGAGAAAAAATGCCAATCTTTTTCAAAAGAAGTTGTAGATTATAAATAGCAAGTAGAAAATTTAATGAAGTAGATTTAATCATCAAACAATGAAGCATTTACTTCTCAATATCAAGCTCCAGGAACATGAACACAGCAGCTCAGCCAAGCAAAAGACCCTTCTGTGCCTCTTCATTCTTATGACAGCTTCTGTCCTTCCTCCCAAAAATATTCCCTTAAGTACAGAAGGTTCATGCATACAGCTAAGTCTGGATTCTGAGCCCCAATCAAGCACTCAGCAGCTTAGAGTCTTCAGATGACCTCCACCCCACAACAGAGCAGTTGATGAGAGCAGTGCAAACCTACTTGGTTTCAGCAATTGAGGAAACCTATCCTCAACTGATATCCAAATAATATTATATCACAGATGTTTTATGTATTGTGAAGGAAAAAAGAGAACTAAGAATATGGCAAACATTTCCAACTATAATGTATTGTCGAAGGCTTTCACGGCCGGAGTTCAATGGCTGTTGTGGGTCTTCCGGGCTGTGTGGCCGTGTTCTGGAAGTTGTGGTTCCTAACGTTTCGCCAGCATCTGTGGCCAGCATCTTCAGAGGGCAGGAGCACAGATAGAAGCAAAATCTCTGTCCAACAATTTCCAACTATAGGCATATGTCTAGCACAGGGCTTTCCGAACTTTTCCAGTTGGCGACACACCAACGGCGGCACGCGAAAACCTGGAAACCTGTTTTTTTGCGCACTGCGGAGGCGGCCTGGTGTGTCATGTGAAAACCTGGAAGCACTGATGGCCCGCCGCGACACGCGGCAGTGCGCCATCAGCGCTTCTGGGTTTTTTCATAACACATCTGGGCCCTGTAGGCACACAGTTTGGAAAGCTATGGTCTAGCATAATCTTAACATAATCGAGGAGAATATTTGTAGCTCAGGGTTGAACTGGGGAGTCTTTGGTGCTCTCTGAGCCTTGTTGTTTTCATGCAGACGTTTCATTGCCAGGCTAGGCAACATCTTCAGTGCGAAAAGGGAGTGGAACTTGCTGTCTGTTTATATACCCTGGCTTGTCCTGCCTGTGTTGGTGGGGGTCTTGTACTCTCCTTGGTAGTTCCTTGATTGGGCTGTTGTGTGCTGTTTGGGTGATTGACTGAGTTAATAGTTCCTTGATTAAGGTCTATTGTGTTGTTTGATTGCTCCTCTGCTGCTAATCTTGCTGTTAATCTATGCATATCTTGTTGTTGATTGCTGGCCCAGGGGTGTTCTGGTCTTCTGGCTATTCTATTGTCTCTTATGAATGGTATGTAAATGTTGTTAACCTCTATGTGTCTGTTGATGGCTGCTTTGTCTGAGTGCCAAGCTTCTAGGAATTCTCTAGCATTTTTGGATTTGGCCTGGTCTAATATGCTCACAGTTTCCCAGTTGAAAGTATGGTTAAGTCTGTCCATGTGTTGTGAGATTAAGGAGTTTTCATCATGTCTTCTGACTGCTAGTTGGTGTTCGTGGATGCGTTCTGCTAGTCTTCTGCCAGTCTGTCCTACATAGTGGCTGTTACAGTCCTTACACTGTATGTTGTAGATAACTCCTGTTTTTTCTTCTTGGGCTACTGGGTCTTTTGGTTTACTTACAATGTTCTGAAGGGTTTTGGTTGGTTTGTGTGCTACAGTGATGCCGTGTGGATGTAACAGTCTATTAGTAGTTTCTGAGATGTTTCTGATGTATGGCAGTGTAATCCTTTTCATAGCTTCTGTTGGTTTTGCTATGGTGGGTTGAGTGGTCAGGCACTTTTTGATAAAGTTGTGTGGATATCCATTTTGCTGGAAGATGCTATATAAGTGGTCTGTTTCCTTTTTCTGGTGTTCTGGGTTGCTGCAGTGTGTTTGTGCTCGTCTGAATAGTGTTCTTACACAGCTCCTCTTGTGTGAGGTTGGGTTATTGCTTTGATAGTGGAGCACTTGGTTAGTGTGGGTAGATTTCCGGTAGACTTGTGTTTCTAGAATGCCATCATTTCCTCTACTGATGAGGATGTCCAAGAAGGGTAGTGTGTTGTTGTTTTCTTCTTCCCTTGTGAATTTTATTCCTTTGAAGATG